>OZ010610.1:48286713-48459213 GCA_963932145.1 Acanthosepion lycidas
TACTCGTTCCCCCACCAGAACGAGATGTGACACAAGGTCGGTTTAATGTGAGGACCCAAGCGCATGCATCCGGGCAGAAACAAAAATTCCCTACAGTCCCCGCAACCGTCGGTTGCGCTGGCCTCGGTGCGAGCACAGATCCCGCCCTCTTGTGCAAGGAGAGGGCGCGCCGTCGGGCAGCTGTTCCCCAGGGCTAGGCACATCTTCAGTATAATTTTCTCAGTTGCCTCTCTGTCCTCCAAGGAGGGATTTACGCGCTAAATATTTTACGTACACGGTATTTACTTGCCCTCTCCACGAGGTCAGAATGTGACACAAGGTCGGTTTAATATGGGGAGCCCGAGCGCATGCACAAAGGGCAAGGAACAAAAACTCTCCGAGCCCCCGCAACCGTCGTTTGCACTGGCCTCGGTTCGTGCACTGATCCTTCTCTCTAGTGCAATGGGAAAGCGCGGCCTCGGGCAGCTGTTCCCTAGAGCTGGGCACCTCTCCAGTATAATATTCTCAGTTGATCCTCTGTCCTTTGGCAGAGAAGCCCCTGAGCGCACTCTGTCCAAAGACCGAGACGCAACTGAGAGATGATAAATAATGCGAAATCCCTCCAAGAAGGTATTTACGCGCTAAATATTCTACGCATACGGTATTTACTCGTCCCCGCACCAGAACGACGTGTGACACAAGGTCATTTTAAAGTGGGGACCCGAGCGGGTACACTCGGGCAAGGGACAAAAATTCCCCACAGACCCCGCAACCGTTGGTTGCGCTGGCCTCGGTGCGAGCACCGATCCCTCCCTCTTGTGCAATGGGAGGGCGCGGCCTCGGGCAGCTGTTCCCCAGGGCTGGACACCTCTCAGTATAATTTTATCAGTTGCCCCTCTTTCCTTTGACAGAGAAGCCCCTGAGCGCACTCTGTCCAAAGACAGAGACGCAACTGAGAGATGATAAATAATGCGAAATCCCTCCAAGGAGGGATTTACGCGCTAAATATTCTACGTACACTGATTCAAAGTTGCCCGTTAGCTATAGTTATAGCTCTCTTTATGCTAATCAGCTAAACCAATACCATTAAACTTATTAAATTAAAAACGTATGTTTTTAGTGCACGTGTTTTCGGTGTTCAAATGCTATTTCTACTAAATTTTCCAATTCAATTTCAGTTAAGAACTTAGAATAAAATTGAATATGTACATTCTATAAATTGGGTAAAAAAATTGAGAGAATTTTTTACAATGGTTTTTTTTCTAATGTTGTAATAAAGTTTTCTGATGTTATAAAGTTTTAAAAATTAGGATTAACTTTTATATCTGATTTACCGTATATACTCGCCCATCATGCGACTTTTGAAGAATTAATCTTGAAGTTAATTTTAAGGGGCACTCATTATACACATTATATAAAATTAGCATATGTACTGCTTGCTCTGGCTACGCCTTTGACCAAACTATATATCCCTTTACTATACATTATTTACATTATTCGGACTATTGTCCTCATCTTTGTCACCATATTTATTACAACGTTTTGGCCGTTGTACGCTCCGGCCTTCTTGGTTGGAATATCGAACTGAACCCTTTATTTCGATCACTGGGGTAGACTGTTCTAGTTCCACGTGCCATGTTTGATGGATGTCAGTTATCAGTTATCTCCTGCTAATTTTCCCTCTGAAAGTTCTCCACTGCCTTAACCGGGTATTGAGCTCACACTCTTTGGGTCCTGTGACTGGATCTAACCAACACCTTTATCCCCTGTGCCATGTGCCCTTGAGGACACATGGCACAGTAGGTATAAATTTCTGGGTATTATAAACCTAATGTCTTCAGCAACCATTTTTACCGGTGCTCATATTGCAATTTTTTGCTGTTATCATTGCATGTTTTACTAGAGCTCATATTGTAACTTTGTTGTTATCATTGCTTTTCTCTGGCACTCCTTATTACTGGTTCCCATATTGTATTTATTTCTATGCTTGGTCGGCTCAGGAGATTTTTGTGGCCTAGCATATGAGCTGATTCCTTAAGTTTACGAATTTTCCAATGGTGTTCCTTGTCTATGATCTCAACATGATCCCACAAGGGCGGTGATCGCCCTTCTTTCTCCATATCAGCCACGCCTGATTTTTCCACTTCCCCTCGTGTTACAGCTTTATGGTGTTCTTGAAGCCTTACCTTGAGGGTGCGGACTGTCTCTCCTTCATATTCCTTTCCGCAGCTGCACGGGTAGCGTACACACAGTCTCTAGTCATGTTCTCCTCTATTGGGGGTCTTACTCGGTAGAGATATCTGCGAAGTGTCGTCAAGCTTTTGAAGGTTGTCTTGGTGTTATATTACCTTTACTGTAGTCAAATTAGCTTTAAAATAGGTCTTCATAAGTCGCATGATACGATAGTAAATACGGTAAGTGCATTTTAAGCAACTGGTGTCAATTTCACTCAGTCTGTTACAATACTTGGAATACTCCAATTTTCCTACCTGGAGTTTACTTATTTTCATGCGTTTTTTAGCACCTTGTTCAGGTAACTTTAATAAACTCTAATTAAGGCGTCCTTTTTTTTTCTTTTCTTTCTCATCTATATCAACATTCACAGCAAGGCAAGCAGGTGGATTTTGAAGAATTCAGAAAAAAAAATCATGTTTGAATACAATTTCTATTGACTTGCAAAGCTCTCTTGATAATATATTGATTAAAAATCGTCGAGGCACAACTGTAATTATAATTATAACTAAATGTACTTTAATTTGTAATTAATCTATTGCCTTTGGCGCAATGCATATTTTCTTTATTTTAAGAGAAAATTACAATGTTAAAACAGATAATGAATTCACTCTCACGCTTAATATTTTGTATATGCAATGAAGTGATTATTGCGCAACAGGTCATCCATAGGACCTTTCTTCATAACTTGCTCACATTGAAAATCTATTAAATTAACATTCGATAATGATTATTGAGGAAATCTTTTATTTCTCGGTCATTAAAACACCGTTATTTATTATTTAGTAAAATTTTAGATCAAGAGAAGAAAGAATAAGCAAATTTTAACACTATTCTTTTAAAGAAACATGGAATAATTTTAAGAAATCTCTAAAATCATTAAGCTCCCCAACCCATGGTCCCCAAATCTGTAAATTTATTGAGACGCCCCCTCAATAAGGAATGCAGAAATATTTTCTACTGTATCCTCTTTCTATGCTTCGTCTCTCCATAAAGAAAATATTTTAATGTTTATACCGTTTATGGAGATGGGAAAGTGACTGAAGCTGAGATGCCAGATCAGGACCAATAATGTTACAAATACTTATTTAGATTTTACGAAGAATCTCTAAATACGTAGCAGGGGCATCAGACCATATGTAGCATCAATATTCGCAACAAGGACGAATAGTAGACTTATAAATATGTAAGAGATTCTTGAGAACACGCTCTTCTGTAAGTTCTGTAATAATAATGATAATAATAACAGCAACAACAACAATAATGATAATAATAATAACAGCAACAACAACAATAATAATAACAACAATAATAACAACAACAACAATAATAATAACAATAAGCAAAAGTAACATTCAAGAAAGGTAGAATTACAGAAACACCCTTAATAGATTTAGATTTTGTCACAAACATTAGGGAACTGGAGCATGATGAAGCTTATAAGTACCTAGAAATTAGCATAGGAGATGACATACAACCCCTCCAAATGAAGGAAAAACTAAGAAAAGAGTACTTCAGGCGTGTACGTCTGGAACTAAATACTGAGCTAAACTCAAAAAACAGAATATCAGCCATAAACACATTAGCTGTCCCTGTGGTGCAATACAGCTTTAATGTTCTTAACTTGACCATAGCTGAAATTAAGCGAACGGACGCCAAAACGAGAAAGCTCCGCATGCATCATCCCAAAGCTGATGTTGATCGTCTGTATGTGCCCAGATCCGAAGGAGGCAGAGGGTTAGTTCAACTAGACTGTCCTACAAAACTACAACAATTGGCCTCCAAAGATACTTGGAAACTACAGAAGACTGGATGATGGTATGCGTCAAGGAACATGAAAGTAGTAAGCGTCTTTACTCCGTAATGAAAGAAGCCAACAAATTCAAAATGGAGCTTCAAATGGGCGTAGAGATGCAACTACAGCACAATACACCGGCTGAAACTGCAAAATGCTTAAAAAAGACAGCAAAGACGAATGCAACCGACCAGATACAGAAGCGATGGCAAGATAAACCGCTTCATACCAAACAAGCTGACGTAGACAAAACCCGTACCCATCAGTGGCTACGTAGTGCAGGGTTGAAAGCTGAAACTGAAGGTTTTATCTTTGCTGCACAGGACCAATGCTTGCTAACTAGAAATTATCAAGCACATATACTAAAATATTGTGTCAGCCCAAAATGCAGATTCTGTGATAAATATCCAGAAACGATTGACCATTTTGCATCAGGTATGCACGATATTGGCACCCACTGAATATAAAAACCGGCATGACAGAGTGGGCCAATATCTGCACTGGAAAATCTGCAACTTATACGGGAAGGAAACTGAAACAAAATGGTATGAACACCACCCAGACCCGGTTACGGAGATAGGACCTGTTACAATTCTATGGGACTACACAATATACACTGACAGAACAATCAAAGCCAACCGCCCAGATATTGTTATTAAAGACCACAAACAAAAAAAAGTGCCTCCTTATTGATATGGCAGTCCCTGCTGACTGCAATGTATCTTTGCAGATATTTAAAAAGCTGTCAAAATACAAGGAGCTTGAAATAGAAATCTCGAAAATGTGGCACATGGGAACATCAACAATCCCTGTTGTAGTTGGAGCCCTAGGACTGGTTGGAAAAGATTGCAGTAGACTAATTGAAGGCATTCCTGGAAGTCCATGCTTCAAGGTGATACAAAAAATTGTTCTGACAAGTACAGCTTTACGAAGGGCTTTATCTATGTAAATTTTTTTTTTTTGTCAGTGAAAACTGTCATGATGCCATTTCTAACTTTAGGTCCCTGGGCGGGACCCGGAAAGAAATGAGTAAACGCTAGAAATCAAAGAAAATAATAATAATAATAATAATAATAATAATAATAATAATAATAATAATAATAACAACAACAACAACAACAATAATAATAATAATAATAATAATAATAATAATAATAACAACATCGCCCTATTGGGAACATTCCATATACTAAGAAAAGTGCTATCAATTAAATGACAATTCTCCCATGAGGTCTAAGGTCCATAGTTTGTACCCGGCTCTACAAAATATTAGGTTGGTGCAAAAATAATGACGTAATAACGTCGTTTTCTGACGTTAAAATATACGTCAAAAAACGACATTATAAACGTCATTATTTTTGCACCAACCTAATACAAAGCAGGAAACATAACATGCACATAATAATAATAATAATAATAATAATAATAATAATAATAATATAGTTCAGATTAAAAAAACAAAATGATTGACGTAACTCTTCCAATATTTTTAACAGTTAAGAGAAATGCGTGATTTAAGGAATGAAAAAGAAAAGAAAATTCACAGTGTTTGAAAATGTCAAGATGAACAAGATCGCCATCTTATTATTCACGTTTCAGTTGCATTCTGGCGGCATACAACTGAAACGTTCATCATCAGGACAGCAGTTTTTTCCTACTAGACAGGCAACGTTTGTACAAGAACTTATAATTCGTTTTATAGATTTATATATTTTTATACTTAAAAAATAAAAAATAAAATATAACTTGAAAAGACAAAGATTTTATTGATATTAGGCTCCTATCCCATGACTTTTGGCACATCAGTATACACACACACACACACAAACACACACACACATATATATATATATATATATATATATATATATATATATATATATATATATATATATATATATGTACGTATATATATGCATATATATATATATTTGTGTATATATATTTGTGTATATATATATATATTTCAAGACATTTTTTGTCTATACATTCTTTTTATAGATACAAATATGTAAGTAAATGCTCTGTTTATAATAAACAGTATTAACCAACATTTACCGTCCAGAATGTCCGAGAAATTGTCACAGAAAATATTCGTCCTCCGGTAAATGTTGTTTAATACTGTTTATTGTCTTAAAATAATTGTCAGATTTTGTTCATTTCATAATGTATGACATACATATATATATATATATATATATATATATATATATATATATATATATATATATATATATATGTCATACATTATATATATATATATATATATGGTGGATCAAACATACTTTTATTTTTGAAATGGCTTGTAAATCTTAATGATTCCGAAACTAAAATGCTCTCATTTAACCACTATAGGGAAAATTCCCTGCTCGCCATCAAGCATGGCTAATGCTCGACTCTTGGAGAGCGTCTCGTTGCACTTCCTTCGCCTCGTTTTCAAATGACTTGAAGTGGAACAACAACTACATTGAATCAATAGCTGCATCTATCGTAAGTAAAATTGGTTCACTGTATCGTGCCAGAAGTTTTTTTTTCTCATCAATGTCATACATTATATATATATATATATATATGGTGGATCAAACATACTTTTATAAGCTTTGGGGCGGGTTCCTTACACCAAAACAAGAACAAAAGTCCAGATAAGCATATGTCAGCAAATCCTTCGTTTTTGAGTTATTAAATTTAAAGAAAGTTTACGGTAGATGACGCCATGTTGCTATGTAGACAAGCTTACGTTTGTCATTCGTATACATATGTGGTTTGTCTGTCTTCAACGTTTAACGTGTATAGTATTGAATTAACTGAGAAGTGTTCTATTTAATGTTGGTTGGATATTCATATCATGATCAGGTAGATATGATTTTTATATACGGTCGCGAAAGCTAACAAAAATTTAGCCTGAGAAATTCCTGAAAGGCGAAACGCGTCAAGTAAACTTTTTCCTCTTTGTTTTACATTTTCCCCATATATATTTATATATATATTAAGTAATTCATCGAGTCTAGAAGAAACCTCAACAGAATGCAGAAAGCATCGGACGGCCGTTTCGTCCTATATTTGGGACTCATGAGCAGTGCGCATCTACTACCGACAATTGAAACCCTGACAGGTTGTCAAGCAAACATCCTACCAACTGTACTAACGGGCCCCGGTGGCGAAGAGGTAGCGAGCTAGACTCGATATTTCGTCCATTTCTTTCTGCATTCTGTTGAGGTTTCTTCTAGACTCGATGAATTACTTATCTCAAATCCTTTCTATCTTTTGTATATCCTTGCTTGAACCAGCTTCTAATGCTCTGGATGGAGCGACTTCTTGATGGCAGTCGTGGCTCTCGGAGACACAGTCCTATGAGTAAAGGATGTCTTCCACCACGGAATATGTGAACGAGGGGCGCAATATCGAGTCTAGTTCACTACCTCTTCATTGCCGAAGCCCGTTAGTACAGTTGGTATGACGTTTGCTTGTCCATGTAGCTGTCCGGGTTTCAATTCTCGGTAGTGGATGCGCACTGCTGACGAGTCCCAAATAAAGGGCGAAGCGGCCGCCCATTTCTTTCTCCATTCTGTTGAGGTTTCTTCTTTTTCTCGATGAATTACTTAATTATCTAAAATCTTCCTTCATTTTATTTATTTATTTATTTATTTATTTATTTATTTATATATATATATATATATATATATATATATATATATATATATATATATATATATATATATATATATCGAGTGTAGCAGCATAATTGTCTGTCTCGTAAAATGTTTAATATCTAAAAATTCACTGAACTAATTGAGTTCTTTTTTTCCAGGTTTACAGATAAGATGTTTAGACATCTTGATATCCATTTGTTGTAAGAGTCACTAGAAAGACCTTTGAGTTATTCAGCTAGAAATAGAACAGGATAAAATCGTTTTCTGTCTTCCCAAATGTACAACGTTGAGAGGACAAAGATCATTCTGGCCTTCAATAATGGTACCAACATTCATACTCCGGCTTCCATCTTCAAAGCATTCAAAAGACATTAAGAATAAGTTGAATAAGTTTTTAAAAAAGGGAACAGTAGAGAAGAAAACTGGATCAGGAGGTCACAATAGGAATATGGATAATCATTTTAAATCAGAGCTAAAGAGATCAATTAGAAAAGATCCAACTCAATTCATAGGTCATTTGGCGCATGAGAGAGGAGTTTCAGCTATGACAGTCCAAATAGCAGTGAAAAAACACTTGAAAATAAAATCGTAAGTGAAACTGCTGAGGCACTTTGTTACTCCAGGACAGAAGGTTAGAAAGTTAGAGGGCGAAGATCATCTTGAATAAGTTGGAAAATAATCCTGGAATAATATGTATATATATTTGAACTTCAACCCTCATTGAGCTTCCGATCTTTAGCTATGATTAATTAATGATAAACATGTCATTTTCGTTTATGATCGATTTCATAACAATTCTTTTGTTAAACTTGTGTGCTTCTGCTGTAGCTAAATGGTATAGCACGTCAGGCTATATGACGGTTCCGTGTAGGATACAAGTTCTATTCCTGTCGGTGGACACACATTTTTCTATGAAATTTCTCCGATATTCAGGCCGGTAAATGTTGTTAATATTGTTTATTATAAAAGAGTATTTATTTAAATATTTGTATCTATAATAATTAACGTATAAACAATACATATATATATATATAAAGAAGTGATCGATTTTTATTTATTAATCTGACAGATTTTAATATTTAAACGTTATTTTTAGTAGATTCCCATATTTGAATAGACGCTCCGTTTATTTATTAAACAGTACTTATTATAATAAAATGACTAACAATATATTTTATAGTAAAATAACAATCAATGCTACACTAAAAAACATAAAAATACATTTTATAGTCAAAATCCAACAATACATTTTATGATCTACAATTATAGATCTAAAAAACATACCTTTACTCTGAAAGTACAAAATTACGTACAAAATACCGGGAGTTGAAAATTACGTACAAAATATTTAGATTTTGCCATCAATGTACCGCTAAACAAAATCAACCAAATAACCAACCGACTAGTGACAATAAACTACATCCGACAGCAAGGCCTCTGATAAGGAGGTTTTGAGGAGCAGATCTTAATTGCTGGTGTTACCAGCTCCACCCTGACCTGAGGTGGTAGCGCCTGTTAGGATTCCAACTATGGGAAATAGTTAACTGCCGGACTGGAGTCAAAACGTGTAAAAATAGGTTATAATACCAGCAATTTAAAAAATATTACCAGCAGTAAATTTTTGAAGAAAAAATTATTACCAGCAATACCTTATTACCAGAAATACTTTTCGAAAAAAAGATTACCAGCAATAAAAATATTGTCGACATTAAATAACCCACTGAGCTTGATATCGTCAACCAAACCAAATCAGACTAAACCAACCAACCAGTGCGTCTGCGTGATTTTGTGCCTGCGTGCGCTATGTATCGGTCTAGAAAGGCTATAGGTTTATGCCTGCGGTGTTTCAATTCTTTTAAATTCAACTAGTGGAGGTCCCGCGGCGTCTGCTTTACAGTCGAACGCACGTAAGATATAATTGCGAACATTTGTCCATCTTATACACGATCAAAGGACTTCCTGCAAAGTATTCAAATTTATATGCATACCTATTGAACCAAAGGGAAGGTTTTAATGTAAAAGAAAAAAAAGTATCTTTTTTTTGTGATCCGGAAATATATTTAACAGATAGTGTTTGTAAGAGTTCGGTTTTAGATTATATTTTTTTTTCTTCAATATTCTGTTTTGACAAAAATATCTTTGCATACAGTGGAACCTTAATTTAACGGACTAATAGAAATGAGGGTCGTCCGTTAAAAAACCCTTGTTCGTTAATTTGAAACAATTTTTCTTGACCTAAAACCACCCAGTACAGTACAAAATTATTGTAAATAAATGTAAATACAGTATAAATGTATGTGTATTTTATTTTTAAGTTATTATATAGTAACTTAAAATAAATTACACCCACAATTGGATTCCATAGTGAAGAACTTGACAAAAACAATATTGTACCAAAATCAGTATAAAGTGTTCGAGAGACGATGAATGTCTGTACACACCTAGGGTTCAAGTTCAAACAACAGCAGCTATTCTCGGAACTACCAGTCTTAGTTGATTTCTCTAGCAAACAACAGCGGCCAATTCTGGAACCAACGGACTTTGCTCGCTACACGCAGGCTTTTCTGGTTCCAATCGGACACTACCATTTCTGCGGAATTTGTCCGTTAAATCCAGAGTCCGCTGGTTCTGTGACCGTTAATTTGAGGTTTTGCTGTACTTTGAAAAAGCTATTTCACAGATCAATTTTTCTCCGCCTATAGTTTTCAAATTTTCATAGGATTTTTTCATTTTGTAATACCAAAAACAAATTAAACACATTTTGTTAAATTTACGCTACTATCTGTTATTGGTTCTATTCTGTACTTGACTAGTGTCGCTGAAATTGAATGTTGACGTACACTGGCATTAACCGATACTATGAGAAAGACATTCTTAGTTTTGCATTTCATTTAGTACATTAGTGTCAGAAGATATGTGGTGAGAATTAATCAATCAGGACTAAAGATTCAGTTTATTATCATACAATCGTAATCTCCTCTCCGTCGTAGATGGGAACTTCAGCATGTTTTTTTTAAATAATTTAACAGTCAAAGAAGAATAGGTAGGTTTGGTTTGGTTTGGTTTGTTTTACGGCATATCAACCTCAATGCCGACAAGATTTTTATTATCTGTCTATAATTCTGAGATGAGGTATTATGTACACTATTTAAATTGCTCGGATTATTATCCCCATCTTTGTTGCCATATTTATCACAACGTTTCGGCCGTTGTACGCTCCGGCCTTCTTCAGATGGTTGGAATGTCGAACTGAACACTTTATTTCGCTCGCTGGGTAGACTGTTCGATATATCCTGCGTGTGTCAGATTTTCCAAGCGTTTTTATGTGTACCAGATTTTTCAACTGTCTCTTTCCGATTCTAAATATGAGTTACCTTTGAGGAAGCTACCTGCCATGTCCATTTAACGGGTAGGTAATAATAGACTCTTCAAACCATTGTTACGTATAGCCCTTAAAAAGTTAAGGTTTCATCATTTGTTATTAATAGTATTATTACTGTAGCTATTAAAAATAATGAAAATGTTTCATCTAAAACATTCAGATGATTTAAGGTTTGGTTTGGTTTGTTTTACGGCATATCAATCTCAATGGGTTATTTAATGCCGACAAGATTTTTTTATCTGTCTATATTTCTGAAATGAGGTATTATATACATTATTTACATTACTCGAACTATCATTCTCATCTTTTCTGTCATATTTATCACAGCGTTTCGGCCGTTGTACGCTCCGGCCTTCTTCAGATGGTTAGAATGTCGAACTGAACCCTTTATTCCGCTCGCTGGGTAGACTGTTCTAGTTCCACGTGCCATGTCTAATGGATGTCAGTTATCAGTTAATGTTAATTCTCCTCTCCAATTTTTCTACTGCCTTAACCTGGTATTGAACTCACACTCTTTGGGTTCTGTCACTGGATCTAACTAACGCCTTTACCCACTGTGCCATGTGTCCTTGAGATTTTTATTGTTCGTAATATTTTTTCCAAAAATTATTGCTCAAAATTTTATTGCTGGTACTAAAACCTATTTTTATACTTTCATAGTGTTTTGATCCTAGTTTGGGGGTTAAATATTTGCGCATAGTTGGGGACCTAACAGGTGCCACCACCCCGGGTCAGAGTGGACCTGGGAACACCAGCAATTAAGAGGCGGTTCCACGCTTTTCAAAACCTCTTGATAAGAGGCCTTTGCTGTTGGACGTAGTTTATCGTCTTACCCAGGACGCGGATGTAGTTTATAGTCATACCCAGGTCGGGAATAGATTGGTTAAAAGCTTTGGAAAAAAAGAAGGTAAAAAAAGATCAAGAATCTATATAAAAAAAGAACTGATAATAAATTACATGTAATAAAGAAGATACTTCACCTTTTGAATATCGATAAAACTTAAGACTGTTGCAAATAATTTAACAGCCGAGAAGGAATTGCTTGGCTAAAAAATGTAATATAAGCAACAAAAGTAATAAAACATGTAAAGATTAATAAAATATGCATAATAGTGAAAATAATTTCAAAATCTTTTAACAATTTACAAGTAATTTAAAACGCAAAAAAATAAATATCGTAAAAGGAAAGACCAGTCTTACCAGTCCAAACTAAGCGTAATAATTTGTTTTGTTCTCTACGCATTTTCCCTGATTAAACATACATATGTCATTTTGCTTAAAGCAGAAATCATGAAATAGCAAACAATAACGAAAAGAGAAAACATAAAAGACCAAAAAACAAAACAAAAAAAAAAAAAAGAACCCAAATCTGATAAAAGTTCCTTCCGCAGCGGATATCCACGCACGCGCTCATTGTGCACATGCGTAAAAGCGTCACTGGCAGCAAAGTGAAAGTAAAGAATGAGGTATATTGAAAACGTTACCAGAAGGAATAACATGCTGGGGACAACGGGACATATTCAAAGAACGTATATTCTGAGAAGCTCAAATAAAAATCATTGAAAGCAGACAAACAGAAGTTCTGATAATAAAAATATTAAAGAGTAAACAGGGAAAAAGTGAACAAACACATACGAATACAAGGGTAAATATGTTATCCTTTTAATTCAAACAACAGATATGTCACGAATTTGCATACAGATTCAGTGGTTGTCGTTCGTTTATAATTTTTATTGCGTGGAGCACAGTTGTTTGACGGCGGAGAACACAATAGGCCTTTAGACAAAAATAATTGTACTTGTTACTGTGCACATAGGTGGATGGCTCATTTGCATCGAATATTGTGTTGAACTGTACGCATTTGGTTCAGATGCCATGGTGAACGCAGTGGTTTGTTGCTCTTTTATATTTGAAGGATATTTTTCCTTCCTAATTTCAAAAATGTATTTCCTTCCTGGCACAGAAGGTATTGTTACCAATATTATCTATTTTTCTCTTTTGTAAGAATTTTATAAAGTTATATATATATCTATATATATTTTCTATGAAAATTTCTCGGACATTCAGGCCGGTAAATGTTATTTAATACTGTTTATTATAAACAGAGCATTTACTTAAATACTTGTATCTATAAAAACAACGTTAAACATAAAAATCTCTTTAATAAATAAATTGTCGGACTTTGTCCATTTCGTAATATATATATCTATATATATATATATATATATATATATATATATATATATAGATAGATAGATATAGATATATATATATACATATATATATTCAATTATGGATATGAGTTTGTGATCTGGGTTTCACGCTTTTGCGATCATCAGACAAATTCTGATCTTCATCTATCTATCTATCTATCTATCTATCTATCTATCTATATATATATATATATATATATATATATATATATATAAAACTCTGATATTGTTGTGACCCAGGGAAGGTTACTGAAGAGAATAATCATACAAAGGTTGTTAATGAACGATAATAGGATAAGAACAACACATATAAGATTTGCCAGCGGCGCGTAGAAGAAGTAGACAACTGCTTGAAGGGAGTCAAATGAATCACTGCAGAATATCTACCAACCGTTCCACACGGTCAGATGTGGCACAAGGCCGAATTTAATGTGGGGTATCGGCCAAAAATTCACCGTAGACACCGTATACAACGGGGTCGAGTTGCTGTTTCCCGAGACGAAACTCTGCCCTTCGACATAGTCTCATCTGAAGAACAACATACATTAGTAGTACTTACTACTGTATTTATGTGACCGATTATCGTCCGTATGTATGCTACAACACACACACACACACACACACACACAAGTATTTAGAATTCTGGTATATATATATGTATATATATATATGCATTATTATTAATAAACCAAATAACTAGATATTAGCAACCGTATATATGTGCGTTAGCGTGCATACGAGGGTAAGCGAATAAATATTTACTCAATTGAATATAACGTTTAAGCAAAACAGTGCTTAATGCGATGAGACAGAGATAAGAAGCATATATCAATAAATATACAAATACGTATACACATCCTATATATTCCTATATATGTATACTATATACATATAAAGAAATAATTTGTGCCTTAATTATTTGGTAGAATAACGAAATTTTAAGTTGCACTTCGAATGTAGGTATATATATATATATATATATATATATATATATATATATATATATATATATATATATGTATATTATACTGTTACATTAGAACATGCAAGTTACTACTACATGGTTGCATATTTTGTTTCATTATTAACTGCCTGATAAAACGTGTTTAAACATTGAAACAAAATATGCAATTTTGTAGTAGTAACTTACATGTTCTTATGTAACAGTTTTTAATAACTATTTATTGCTCTACTCTTGTATTGATTCCTTTTATAAATTGATGATATGAACGTTCGAATTTTATTCTTTTCTTTCTTTTACATTTGTATCTCTCTCTCTCTCTCTCTCTCTCTATATATATCTATATATATATATATATATATATATATATATACTAAGAATAATTATTTATTTGTTCGCCGCCGCTCGGCATTATTCGAAGTTTAATGCACATAGCTATTTTATTACTACTAAAAGAACTGACTGAACAGTATTATATATATGTGTATATATATATATATATATATATATATATATATATATATATATATATATATATCTATACGCATACACAAATGCACACACACATATATATATATACATATATGTTTTGATGACAATGAAAACTTATTAAATGGTTTTTGTTACGTGATTTCCAGTGGACACCAATTTTTATTCTGTTGTTAACGCGGTATAGTTTGATATCTAGGAAAGGTAAGGAATTGTATTCTTCCATTTGGTATGTAAATTCTATTGCATGTTCGATTTTTAAAAAATTTCCCCCCAAACAAAGCGGGAAAAACACTACTATGCAGGAGGTTACAGATAATGAAAGTGAGAGAAAGTTCTCTGTATAGGGGGTGATTGAAGAAAGGATAAAAGATGAAGGTGATTGAAGAAGACAGAATGTGGCGATTGACGTTGCATTCAGACTCTTGAAGATTATCGTTTTCGGGGAAGCAAATAAACAGAAGGAATTTCCACAGACGGGAAGCGTGTGAAAAGAAACGTTTGGAATAAAAGTGGCGGGGGTTACATTTAACTCTTTCGGCAGTAAAGGCGTAGGACTTAGATGCCAATATATTAGCATGCTTAAATTCATGTAGTTGGGGCGCCAGTTGCTATGAAAATATTTGTTCAAAAGACAGAGTGAAGCCACATCGCGTCTGTGAGAAAGTGACTGCAGTCGAGAAGTCAAGTGAGAATCGATTACATTGCAGATCGTCTTTGTGTTTTGTCGTTACAGAGAGTGAAAGTGAGAGAATAGACTAGGTATAGGTGGGATTGAAGAAAGGATAAAAAAGAAAAGAAAAAGATGAACAGGGTTCAAGACGACAGAAGATGGTGATTGACGTTACATTTAAATTGTTGAAGATTGTATTAGGTTGGTGCAAAAATAATTTCGTTTTCTAACATATGTTACTATGTGAGAAAACGAAATTATTTTTTCACCAACCTAATAGTTATCAGGGAAGCAAATAAGAGGAAGGGTGTTTCACAGGTGGGAAGCGCAAGCAAACAAAATGCAAGACTAGAAGTGGCAGTTGCATTTAACTATTTCAAAAGTAAAAGGATAGTACCTAGATGCCAATCTATTACCACACTTAAATTCATGTAGTCGGGTCATCAGGGGGAAGAAAACTCATCAGAGCAGTTGCCATGGAAATATTTGTAGAAAAGACAAAGGGAAGCCACATCACGTCTCAGAAAGTGAGTGAAGTTGAGATGCCAAGTCAGGATTGATTATATTGCAGATTCTTCTTTGGATTTTGTCAAGAACCTCGAGATGAATAGCAGGAGCACCAAACAAGATATGGCAACAGTGCGGTAGATCTGGTATAGTAGATTTTTAAATGTCCAACACGAACTCTTACAAGAAAAATCCTTCTGGCACGACACAGTGATCCAACATTCCTTGCAGTGGATGCAGCTATTGATTCAATAGCTGCATCCACTTCAAGTCAGTTGAAAACGTGAGGTCAAAAAGTCGCAGTGTGCCGCATCCAGGAGTCTAGCATCAGCCATATTCATGGCGGTTAGGTAAAAGTTTCGAGGTCCTTTTCAAAAAAAAAAAAAAAATGACCTCCAGTCAGTGCTTAACTGGACCTGGTTAAGTGACAGCTTTGGAGGATTTGCAACTGAGACAGGAATAAATGGTAGTGTCATCTGCATAAATGCCTACTTGAGAGATGATGATATCAGGATGGTCATTGATGGAGATCAGTAACACGTAGGACCCAGGAGAGAGCCTTGGGGAACACCCTCATTCGTGTGAAAGGATCTGGAAGCTAGCTTCTTCAAAACGTGCTTCATTTCACGATTTGATATGAACGACTTCTATCTCCTTAATTCTTGTTCTTTTATTGTTATCTTGAATTAATAATGTTTTTCTTTTTCTTATATACTTTCATGCGCAATAACCCTATGCGTCTTAGTGGCTTTATTGGCTAGCTTGGGGTGAAATGATTTAATATATCAGGTCATCCCAT
This sequence comes from Acanthosepion lycidas, assembly GCA_963932145.1. NCBI lineage: Eukaryota > Metazoa > Mollusca > Cephalopoda > Sepiida > Sepiidae > Acanthosepion > Acanthosepion lycidas. The sequence goes on from OZ010610.1 coordinate 48,303,394, forward strand.
AAGTTCTGTCCGAATTTTGAATAAAGAAAACAAATGACCAAATGTTACATTTAATTACAGATTCAATCAACAATGTATTTTCCCTGATTATCTATGACTTCCTTCCATCTATTAACAAGCTTACTAATTCCATTACTGTAAAATTATTTGGCTTTGATTCGAAGAACTCACAAATGTCAGTTTTAACCTCTTCCTGTGTTACAAAAGCCGTTTCTTCCAAATGATTCTGTAAGCTACAAAAGAAATGGTAGTCTGACGGAGCAAGATCGGGAGAATAAGGTGGATGAGGAATTTTCTCCCAACCAAGTTCTTCGATCTTTTGTGACGTGATTCTTGCTGTGTGGGGTCGCGCATTGTCCTGATGAAACATCATCTCTTTTTAATTCACTAGAGCAGGTCTTTTTTCCTCAAAGCTTGGTTCAAACGCTCTAATTGCTGACAGTATATTTAAGCATTACTTGTTGCATTAGGTGGTAAGAATTCAAAGTGGATTATTCCTTGGCGATGCCACCAGATTGAAAGAAGAAACTTTTACCGATGAAGTTCCCTTCTCGGCTGTGGCTAGGGTCCTTCCACTTTACCAAGCCACTATCTACGACGCTTAACATTTCGATAAAAGATCCATTTTTCGTTGCCAGTCACAAGTCTATTCAAAAAAGGTGAAACAAGTTAACGAGAATGGAGAGAAGAGCAGATGTCAACTCGGGATTTGAGGTTGTTTTCAGACAATTCATGAGGCACCTATTTTCCAAGTTTAGGAACTTTTCCAAGTTGTTGAAGATGACGATGAACAGTTGTATGGTTTGAACTGAGAACCACTGCCAATTCCTCAACTGATAAAGCAGGATTTTCTTCAAGGGCTGCTTCAAGAAGCTTTTCATAAAACTCAACTGGACGTCCGGTTTGATCTTCATCTTCAAGGGAGAAATCTCCACCTCTGAATTTTGTAAACCATCTTCTGCAAGTTCTTTCATTCACACATTCCTCTCCATAAACTGAGTGAATGTTTCTAGCTGCTTCGGCTGCTGAGTTTCCTTTCTTGAACTCATAAAGCATTACGTGCCTCAAATGATTCTTGGGTACGTCCATGTTAGCAGGGTTTTAATCAAACAAAATTTAATTTTATTGTTCTCTGAAATGGAATTTGATCAGTTTAAATGCATCTAAACATAAAAAAAATGTTCAGCTCCATTAGACATTATTAAATACTCTTTAAATTTCGTTCATTTTAAAAAATTAAAATTCGGACAGAAATTATGGGACGACCTGATACATACATACATACATACATACATACATACAGGCATATATTATATATATAAAATGAAGTGGTCAGCTGATTGCGTTACCTTGGTTTCAACCTTTTGGTATCTTCAGGCGGTTTCGGTCAATTTCCTAACGCTTTATTTATTTATTTTTAAATAAAAATTTATGATCGCTATATTTTTTACATTTTCATTAAACAAATATTTAAAAAACAAAGAAAACAAATAGGAATCGACAGGAATCGAACTTGTATCGTAACCAGCCCCTTCCTCTATAGCTAAATGGTGTAGCACGTCAGGCAGTTCCGTGTAGGACACAGGTTCGATTTCTTTGATATTTCTCGGACATTAAGTCCGGGAAATGTTTATTATAAACAGAGGAGTTACTTAAATATTTGGATGTATAAAAATAACGTGTAAGCAGAATATATATATATATATATATATATATATATATATATATATATATATTCGAATATCGCCATGGCCGATATGTCAGGAAGATGACTTTTTGATGTTATCGGCCTGGGGAGGGAAACTTAGCGTGCAGCACCTCTGCAAAGTGCGTGAAAATCATATCTCATATGTGAGGGAAATTGGCTAAGATAGGTTTACCTTTTGTCTTTGTTCATGTTACCCTTTTACAGATATTATAGTTATATATTTACACACATTCACACACAAACAACACACACACGCACTCACACAAAGTAACAAATACATACATATATGTGTATGAAATGGACAAAGTCTGACAATTATGCATATATACATTTCAAGACATTTTTATGTTTATACATTCTTTTTATAGATATAAATATTTAAGTAAATGCTCTGTTTATAATAAACAGTATTAAACAACATTTACTGTCCTGAATGTCCGAGAAATTTTCATAGAATTCGGAGGACGAATATTTTAAAATTTTATAAACAGAGCATTTACTTAAATATTTGTAACTATAAAAAGAATACCCGCTCGGCCCGGTGGCTAGGATCAAAGTGTAGTATCTGCGCTTTGTGAGCTGCCGGGTCGGGTGTCTGTCGAACTCTCTGCTTGCAGAGAGGAACCCGGACGAAGTTCCGCCGAAGGGTAGGATTTCGTTGGGGGAGGTTGACGGAACTGGCCCGCCTCGGCGGGTTTGGATGGTTATTTATTTTTGGCTGGGCCTACGGGCTCAGAGATACCCACATTAAAAAGGCCTTGTGCCACATTCGATCCACGTGGGTGGATTGATAAATACTATCTATAAAAGGAATGTTAAACATAAAAATGTTTTAAAATATATGTCGATGTGTATTTAGATAGCAATTCTTTTCTAATACATTCTTTATTAAGCGTGTTTAACGACTACTTTCGCTAATATTTTTGGGAACGGTTACAAAAACGAAATAATGTATGTGAGCACAGTCATGTGGGGTTAATGTATTTCCGCAGTGTTAACAGCGATCGTTATGAAAAGACATGTTCGGATCAATAAAAGATGGAATGCGCAGACATTTTTCTGATAGTTGCCGAGTAAATATGGAATAATATTTTTTTAAAGCTGAAAACTTACTATATCTTGAAGCGTTGATATGCTTCTCGTATCTATTTTGTTCTCGTAGAAATAAGTATGAGATTAATTTCAGAAAGTATCTGGCATATATATATATATATATATATATACATATATATATATATATATATATATATATATATATATATATATATATATATATATATATATATATATAAGTGCTTTAATTTGCTAGCTTATCCACAGGAAATTTACGTTTAGGTTTTAACAGCATCTTATCTTGCTTGACATCGTCTATTATCACAATGTGAGATATTTAATAACAAAAGTAATAAAATATAAACAAAAAGGAACCAAATGAAATCGGGTATATATATATATATATATATATATATATATATATATATATATATATATATATATATATATATACACTAAACCATAATAAAATATAAACTTCGAAAAGTTTATCTAGAACTTCGAACATAATAATCAACACCGTATCAGAAAGTTGGAAAGTACAATGCAAATGAAAACAGACAGACCTTGTCGGTTCTTTGTAATTAAAATTGATTATATATATATATATATATATATATATATATATATATACAAAGAAGAATCTGCAATATAATCAATAATGAGTTGGCATCTCAACTTCCCTCACTTTCTTAGACGTGATGTGGCTTCCCTTTGTCTTTTCTACAAATATTTCCATGGCAACTGCTCTGATGAGCTTTCTTCCCCCTGATGACCCGACTACATGAATTTAATAATATATATATATATACAGTGTAACCCGGATATAAGAGACCCTGATATAAGAGAAACCCGTATATAAGAGAGATTTTCCATGATCACAAATTAGAGCCATACTTACCTAAACAAAACAGACCAAACCCGGATGTAAGATAAACCCGGATATAAGAGACTTCTTATCCGGTCCCGACAACTCTCTTATATCCGGGTTACACTGTATATATATGTATATATATGAAGCTTTAAATAAAGGGTAAGATGTTAGGTTTATAAACATTTTCCAATTTGTTATTTATCCTATATATATATATATATATATATATATATATATATATATATATATATATATATATATATATATGCGGGTGTAACAGCAAAATTGTCCAAATCGTGCAATAGTAAAATTGTACAATTACTTTGACCCGTTTTATCTTTGAAATGATTAAAGATATCTTATTGGAGTTTTTATAACAGTATTGGACTCCAATTTGAATAATTATAATGTATTTAGTTCTAAGTTGAAATGATGATATCTCTTGAAATTTTGACTTGCTGAACCAGTTTTCCTCTCTACTCTTCCCTTTTCTTTAAACTTATTCATCGTTCTGTCGATAGTTCTCGAATGGACCCAAGTTTGAATGCTGGTACCATAATGAAAGCCTGAATGAACTGTTTCCTCTCACCACCTTTCAATTGGTGGAGGGGGACGCTAACACAAAACGATTTTAACCTGTTCTTTTTCTAGCTAAATAACAAAGAGTTTTCAGTGATTCTTACGAGAAATGGCTAAACGTCTTACCTGAAAACCTGGAAACTAGTATGGACAATTATTTCAAGCAGCCCACACCGTGGTCGATGAGAAAGACGACCTATATTTACGTCTGTCGAAATAGGCTATTCCGCATGTAAGCTGATTTTGATTTTATTGTTTAATAATTATATATATATATATATATATATATATATATATATATATATATATATATATATAGCTGGTGTAACAGCAAAGTTGTCCAAATCATGTAACAGCAAAATTGTCCAATTGTTAGATTAAGCTTTGAACATGGAAATGATTAAAGATATCTTACTAGAATTCTCCGAGTTTTTTAGGCAATAAGAATGTATAATTAACCTCCAAACTTAACAGAAGAAACGTAATGAAATCGATCGATCATAATCGAAAATGACATGTTCATCATTAATTAATCAAAGCTAAGGATCGAGAGCTCATGAAGGAAATAAGGTTCATATATATATATATATATATATATATATATATATATATATATTATTCGAGGATCATTTTCCAACTTATTAATGATGATCTTTGCCCACTCTAATCTAACTTTCTGGAGTAACAAGGTGCCTCACACGTTTGACGTACGATTTAATTTTCAAGTCTTTTTTCACTGCTCGTTGGAATGTCATAGGTGAAACTCCTCTCTCACGCGCCAAATGTATTATGAATTGAGTTGGATCTTTTCTAATTGATCTCTTTATCTTTTGAATGAAGATCCCTCTTCCTGTTGTAACCTCCTGATTCAGTTTTCCTCTCTGCTGTTCCTCCCCACTTTTAAACTTATTAATCTTTCTCTTGATGGTTCTTGAATGGACTTTGAAGACGGAAGCCAGAGTATGAATGTTGGTACCATTACTGAAGGCGTGAATGATTTTTTTCCTCTTACCATTGCTTAGTTGAGAAGACAGTGGGGCTGACACAAAACGATTTTAACCTGTTGTCTTTCTAGCTGAGTAACTCAAATGGTTTTTCAGTAATTTTTGCTACAAATAGTGTCAAGATGGCTAAACGTCTTCTCTGAAAACCTGTGAAAAAGAAACTCAACTAGTTTATTGTTTTTTTTTAGATATTAAACATTTTTGTGGGATGAACAATTATCCAAAGCTGTTACACGATTTGGACAAATGTATAACAAAATGTAAAATGTTTTTGTGCGACGCGTTTCGTACATTAGAACTTTATCGGACAAAGTTGATATTTACGTTGATAAATAATATTTAATTTTAAAATACTCAGAGTTGCTTTTCTTTCCTGCGCATGTGTAATCGCATCCATGTAAGCACTAATTTAGTTCCATGAATTCCTAAAGGACGGAACGCATTACTTTTCGAGTAACGCGTTCCGTCCTTTCCACTTTTTCATTCTAGTTCCGCTATCTATCTATCTATCTATCTATCTATCTATCTATCTATCTATCTATCTATCTATCTCAGTGTTTTCATTATCTATCTATCTATCTATCTATCTATCTATCTATCTATCTATCTATCTATCTATCTCAGTGTTTTCATTATCTATCTATCTATCTATCTATCTATCTATCTATCTATCTCAGTGTTTTCATTATCTATCTATCTATCTATCTATCTATCTCAGTGTTTTCATTATCTATCTATCTATCTATCTATCTATCTATCTATATATATATATATATATATATATATATATATATATATACGAACGCATGTATGCGTGTTGTTAATACATGTTTTTCGACTGTGTGCACTATAGTACGTAATTATTTGCAGTGTTCCAATGCATATTTCAAAGTTATTGAAGCACCGATTAAAAACTAGATTGTAAAAAAAAAAACAAAAAAAAAACATTATGATAATCTTCAGTGCAACATTTTGAAATAATTAGTTCGAAATTGAAAATTATGTTTAAAAATAAACAATTCATAAGGCTCGAATTCGTTCAACTCAATCGGAAATTTCGATGAAAAAAAAATGGAATAATGAGATACTCAAATATTCTAAATTAATTGAAAACTTTGAAATAACGAATCTTAAAGGGTAACGCCAAAGGATATTTATTTAGATGCAAAAAAACAAAAAAACAAAAACAAAACAAAACAAAAATCGAGTTATACTTAAAACACATATGGACGAATGCATACACAAGTTTGCAAGCAAATGCAAGATCTGAATCTCAACCGACACAACTGAAAACCAGTATCAAATTATCTGCGCTTGCCTATCCTTTTCCAACAAATGTCGCCATTTTTATGCTTAATGTTTGCATTTTTACAACCTCGAATACCTGATGTACGTCATGGTGTAATGGGTATTGGCTTGTAAAGCGAACTCGGAGATCCGAGTTTGAATTCTGGTCTTGTTGCATACACTTACGCGAAAATATCTTTAGGAAAGGTGTGAAACCATTTCTTTTCTCTCCAGCTATTGGCGAGAAGACTGACTCCAAAAGTAAAGTAGAATCCTTGACAAACGGACTAAGAAGGCCTTTGTTCACAAAGTCCGGATATGAGAGGTTATATTTAGATTAAAATAAAAGACCTGAAATCTGGTTTAACATTTATTTTCAATGTTTTAGAGTAAACAAAATAAGCTAATGGCGAGTGAAATATAACGGAATTGATTTTAAGGAAGAAAAAAATGATGCAATGTTAATGAAAATTCATTAAATTAAGCATGCCACGTAGCAAAACAAATAATGAATGAGGATTTTTTAATCACTGTTGCATGATGATGCTTTCTCTTCTAATGTCATTATCAACATTTTCTACATTTCGTTTTGCTTTTGTTTTTGAATTTTTTTAAATGACAGACATTTTTTTTAACTCTGCATTCCTTATTGCAATCGCCATAGCTAAATGTTGGCTTTCTTTCCATAAAACTGGCAAGCTTTTCAATAGCTTTTTCAATTTAAGTTCAGTTTTCATCACAATCATGTTTTTTTATTTCCTTGTTCATTTTTACAGTGTGAACGCTGGAGAATAGTTTCTTTGGAAGATTTTAAATCATACGATATTAACTCTCCTATGGTGAACTCAGCCATTAGTTACAATGAAAATATTTTTTAATTTCCACTTTTTGCGATAACTTCAAAATTGTTCTTTTCTTCATATTTCCATTTTTTTTTCACCAATACAAGCCATTAGGATGAAACAAGCATAAGCAATTATCCAAAATAAATTTCCTGAAAAACAAAAATTTCAAATCAGTTACATATCACCCAAATAGTTTAAATATACACATCAAAATCATGTCCGGATATGCGGGATTCCGGATATGCGGGATTCCGGATATGAGGCACTCCGGATATGAGGGATTCCGGATATGAGGGATTTCAGTTATAAGGGATTCTACTGTATAATCTTGGTTGGCAACCTATAGTGAAAAAATCTACTGCCTAGTCAGTCATGTATCGAAAGAGACATAAGCGTCCCTGACATATGCTACTAAAATATCTTTTTTTATGTGCCGGTATAATTTAGTTAATGATTCTCCTATGTTTATTAATGTTTCGTAACGTTTGTTGCTTTACTATCTTACTCACTCCTCGTTGTGCCGTCTATTTACACAAACTCGTTTGGTAGGTTATTCGCTGTTTCCCTCTGCCCCTCTTGCTTTCTATATGCCCTGTGGGTGTCTAATTCTCCAAGTCATCTTTTCTCATTTTGCTTCTCAGAAATCACGACATTTTTGTTTTCATTTTTCCTAAAAAAACTTCCCCTTTGATCACATGCCCTGTTGTATGTACGAGACAAACAGCATAAGTCGAAACAAGATTAATGGAGATTGTGTCGTAACCACGAATTGTCGTACCTCGAGACCGTCTTAACCCGAGGACCTATAATATAAATATTCTTTCTGTAGCCATTTTCTTTGGGACTTCCTTGTTGCTTACTTGCTCCGTCCATAGAATTTTCAGTATCCTTCTGTAGAACCATAGTTCTGCAGCTTCTAGAAATATTTCTCATCCAGTAACAGTCGGGTGTATATTATTGTATTGACATCAATAATTTTTTCTATTACTTTTTCTAGTTCCTTAATCTTATTGTCTGAGTATTACTAGTAGTAGATGACGAATTTTCATTATTATTAATCTATGACTTTCCTCTCATTTTTGTGTATGTATATCCACCAATTCATCAAAAAAAGAGCATACCATGATGAAAAAATCCCCAAAACTTGATAAAAACAAAGTTTTATTTTCAAAATCTTTATGTTATGAAGAGGAAAGACCAAAGTATTTTGATTATTTTATTAATTTTTTAATCCTTTGTATTACGTTTAAAATTTCGGTTAAAAATCTTGTATTTCTTGCGTCAACGGGGTCTTGCAAATTCTTTAAATTTTAGCGTCTTTTTCGACGTAAAAACACATTAATTTGGAAATTCTTGCAAAAATCAAATAATTTTCGGATTTTAATGAAATTTTCAGGACTAAATAAAAATGAATCGAATTATTTAGAAATTTTTGTTTTAGAAAGTCTTGTTTTGAAGAACGAAATTTCATTTTTTATATTTTCACCGAATTTTCACTTTTGTACAAATCGTTCCTATATATATATATATATATATATATATATATATATATATATATATATATATATATATATCCCTCACCGGTATCATAACTGGGAGTTTTATGGACAACGCAATCTTCAAGTGTTGAGTATAGACTGACTGTAGCGTAATTTAAATTTTAATAAAAGATATCTGGTTACCGCAACGTTATATATTATGCAGAGATTACGTTTGTTTATTTAAAAATATATATATATATATATATATTTAGCATTTAAAATAAACTGGATTTATATATATATATATATATATATATATATATATATATATATATGTGTGTGTGTGTGTGTGTGTAAAAATGTATCTTACAGTTGTAAATATTAATTGATTTATATTAAGCATAAAAAGGGATTACTGATTCTTTAAAAAAATAAAATAAAATAATCCCTAATTTACATGAACAATTACTCTGGATCAGCTATTTCAGCAGATGTTTATTTGTATGCCTATATTTAAACATCAATTAATTTCTTTTGTTTAACAAACTAGGGTTATTTAAGTGTTTTAAGATAACTAATTTTTCAACAAGGCATAATTTACATCTATCACCTTTCCCCTTGTAAGGTTTCAGCTACAATATCCCATTCGATGATGGCAGAAACCAATTTTCCAAGGATTTTCAGTGGAACCAAAATAAAATTTGATATCGTTACCACAAACTCTGCTAGCTAGGTATACAATATTATCAGTCACACATTGGCCGTTTAAGGGACATATTTTTTTGAGAGTTGCATTTATTTAAAAAAAAAAAAATAACTTTGTTGGACATGTATCTGTTTTATATATAATTGTTATGATTAGATATAGATATCTCGATGTTATTAACCCAGCTATAGCTGATCTTAAGACTATTTTTGTTAAAAAATTTTTTAGTATTGGTGAATGATTAAAGTGTTTATGAATTAAATTTTGGAAAAATCATCTAATATTCGTTTGGACATTATGATTAAAAGTTGGGTTAAATCATATTATATTACGCTTACCGTGTTACTGTTTATTTTATTATTATTTTTTTCTTTCAAAATACTCTAAATTTACTTTATCGATGCTTAGTTCTAAAGCTTTTTTTATATTTAATTTTATTATTTTCAAGTATTTCATTATTGATGGACTTAGTAGATAATCTAAGTTAAACTAGTTTAAGTAAATTATGAATGCTATAAGGGTGGATTGATTCTTTACTGACGTATCTATGTTTATATAGATCTGCGTTATATTGTTTGTAGTAAGTAGTATTTAAGTCCAAGGTCACATAGAGAAAGTTCATCACTTTAACATTTGTGGTAGTGGTAATATTTAGCTTGTGATCTTTGAAAATTTTTATCAGTTCCTTTCTCAATCAGTCTATATTTCTTGGACTTGTTTTACGGAAGAGAATTACACTATCATCTCTGTAGAATTCGGTGTCCTCAATGTCGAGAATAAATCTTAATCTCTGCAATAACAAAATTCCGACTATTTCGCACGCAACCGCAGAATCATATGCTGCCATAGCAATGTTAAATTATGTGTTATTTTTTTTTGGTCCACAAATAACCATTATGGAATGCTACAGGTTTTTGTGTCTGCTGTATTAGTTTGATTTCGTGATCACTAATTGGACAGTAATTTTTTGCTAAATCGATGTCAGACATTAGCAGATTCTCTGTGATTGACCGGTAAAAGTCACAAATATCGAATTGGATGAACGTAAATTCTTTCTTCCTTTTTATATCCTTAAATCGTTCAATGGATTCTTCTGTTTTAATGGTTAATTCCTGGAGCATCATTCATGTATTTGCATGTTTTTTTTTCAAGGATGTTTTTGCCGATATTGCCGATATTATTTTTATTTGGGTTGAGTAATCGGTATTGTGGGTTGTTCAGGAAATTTTCTTTGTGTCCTTTAACTTTGAGGAATGCTTGGTACTTGTGGAATTAAATATTTTAAGTCAAGTCATAGCGATTGCTGATTTTTTAATCAAGCACAGGCAACACCGGGCCATGCTGCTAGTATATATATATATATATATATATATATATATATATATATATATATATATATATAAGGATTGATAGAAATACACCAACATTATTTCAATGGAATTATTGGAATTTCTAAATTCTATCACCAATTTTTAATTTTGTGTCTATTTTCTTGGCTTCATATATATATATATATATATATATATATGTGTGTGTGTGTGTGTGTGTATATATATACATATATATATATACATGTATATATATATATATATATATATATATATATACATATATATTTATAAAAAGAACGTATAAACATAAAATTTGTCTTAATATATATATATATATATATATATATATATATATATATATATATATATATATATATATATATATATATTTACACATATATATATTTATAAGGATTGACAAAAATACACCAACATTATTAAATAGAACATCTTGTTCAAATCATGGCTACATGAAAGATTGTCAGGTGAGAAGACATGTACAATCGATTAATAGAAACACAAGAAAATAGTAAATTGCGATAAAATATTTTGATTAAATGATGGTTAGAGTCAAGAAGATCGGATTACATGACTTGTACATGTAGAATTAATCGATAGTCACAAGAATCTTACCTTAGTTTAAAACGTTTTGATTAAATGGTGGTTGTGTCAAAGGAAGGTTCGACTATAGGACTTGTAGCTGTAGAACGGTTTTATAAAAAGATGGTAAAATGAGACAGACGTTTTGGTCAAATTGTCACCACATTTAAAGAAGGTCGGATTACAGTTATTGTACATGAAGATTTGATTCGTAGAAACACAAATAGTAAATGCGAAAAAATAGTTTCATCAAATAAAATTTCGTTAAGGATGCATTTTGTTGTTTTGGGGTTTAATTATTTTTTGTTATCGGCACCGCCATTTTGTGACTGTTTCTATATCAAAAACTACATCGAAAATATTAAAATAATAAAACTGTGCTAAATGTATGGCAAGGTTCGTGAATAAACAATTCTTACATGTATCTTCATCCAAAATGTACAAAAGCGACAAACATTTATATTTCCTATATTCAATCTTTGCTTATTTGTTAGAATTTATCATTTTTTACATCATTTTACACTAGGGCGTCTTCATATTTGTTGCTATCTTAACATTTCAGCCATTCCCGCTTTCTTCAGTTATCTGTTGATCCGAGTAACTTTCAGGGTATTTCAAAAGGAACCTTTTATTTATGGGGTAGATTTTTCTTGTTCCGCTCTCTACGTCTATTAGATACCACCATGTTTGTATTTGGTAGTTGTATTATTTATTAGTTTTAGATACTGCTCAGTTATTGGTAGTCTTATTTCAACTGCATCTAAGTTTTTACTACCCTTCCCAGAGATTGAACTCATAATCATAATGACACCATTATTTGTTGTTGCTTTGTTTTAAATGAATTTCTTTCCTTCCACTTTTTCTTTTACCTCTTTTTATTTTTTTCTTGTTAAATAAGTAATTAATATTTTTATTATTTTATTGATTAGAAGTATTGAATGTGGGATGTACGGGCCATCGTAGTTTCACCTCTAGCCTCGTTTTGGTTCTCATCATTCCGTGTCTCAGTTAATACTCATCATTCTTTTCCATGCAACAGCTCCATTATTGATCTCAGCTGGACAGAGACTCTATGCGTTGTTCATTGATATTAATACCTCCGTCAAATACCTTGTCAAATTTCGACAAAGGGTATAGCAGCTTCTCTTTAACTATTGATGTTATTTTCCTAAAGTCAGGGCCTTGCAAAATATCTTAAATCCAAAGTAATATCATCATTCAGATAAAGATTCGCATAAAGGGGAGATCATTTTTGACAAGGAAATTGTTTTTGAAATTGTTAGAAATAATATGTAAAGCAAAGTCACTTTTGACATATACATCAATGTTGCGGCATGCAGGAGTGAGACAGTAGAATTCTGTTTGAACGTCCATTTTCGTAATAGGCTTCGATAACTTCAACATGTTGTTTGATTGTTAATCTTTCCCTGGTTGAAATTGCCAAAGACTTAAGTTGTTAAATCTCAAAGAAAAAGGGAAGTCAATTGGCCACCACCATCGTGTGGCTTCACGCCTTTAGATTTTTTTTCTTTTCGGGTCACCTCAAATATAACTTCTATGTCAACAAGCCAACAGCAATTCAACAGCTGAAGGATGAGATCATAAGATATATTGTTAAGATCGAGGAACAACTATGTAGAGACGTCTTTAAAAATTTTGACCATCGAGTGGATGTGTGTCGCCGAAGCCTTGGCGGACATTTGGGCGATATTATTTTTCACACATAATTGCCCTGACTTAAATAACATGATCTAATAGAGAAATAAATAAATTTTCACCAATAACACTGATTTATTTATTGCTGATTTTGATCCGTCTTAATGAAACATCCTTTACTTTCAAGACTGATTGATTTGTTTTTTACGGTATATCAGTGTTTACAGGTTATTTAAATCCAGAAAATATTTTTAGATTGTAAGAAATTATTTCGATATAATAATGATTTACTGGTTCTAATATTACTAATTAACTTATAGCTGTCGGAAAGAAGTTGATTCCTACCTTCCCCAAGAGTATTTGTGTGTTAGTGAATATAATGAACCTGACTGAAATTCGAACTCGGCTCTCAGATTTCTCATTCTGAGCTGTTTTCCATTACACCACCCTCATCACCTAGTATTCCCAAGCGGTCACCCGTCTTGGTACCGGCCAGCCACGATATTGCTTAACTTGAATGATCTGAAGATGACTAGTGTTTCAACGTGATATGACCGTAAGCGTTTACTGTTACAAAAGGCATGATTCCACTTTTCCCTGTGCGTCACAATTTAAAGATATTGTAATAGTTTTCAACGGGGAAAATATAACTGAGAAAACGACGATTTTTAATTGCATCTTGTGTTTTTTTTAGCAATACCTTAAGAAAGGCATGAATTCAATTTTCCATGTCCTGCGTCATATCACCATATATATTTAAGAAAGTGTCTCATCACGATAGACGATGAAGTAAAGAGTGGGTTAGAGTTCCCCTGGTAAAAACATGTAAATACTTTTTCTTCAATTAGTATTTTTCTTTATATAACACGTATCGACCAATATCACACAACTATAATTTGACAAAAATATAGCGGAAAAATATAATAATATTCATATAATGATTCACATATAATAATTTTAAGATGTAATCATAATTCAATCTTTTTCAGTCGTATATATCTAATTCTTGGCATATCAGTGAAAGAGTGTGTTAAAAGGGATGTTTTAAAATTTAAACATTATTTTGACTTTTAATTAAAATTTAAAAATTTATAATCACATATCATTGCGGTTTCATCAAGGGGCGAGTGCATTAAACTAGGGGGTTTCGGGATTAGTCAAGTAGTAGTAAATCGTCATTAAGGTATCAGGCACATGGTGATTGTTGAAGGCGTTCTTGTGGGGAAAGTACGCTTTAAAGGTTAATAGATATGGTGTATTTGCAAGACCTGTCTACCTATCTGAGTTTTTTCATATCTATCTATCTATCTATCTATCTATCTATCTATCTATCTATCTATCTATCTATCTATCTATCTAATGCTTTCCATATCTATCTATCTATCTATCTATCTATCTATCTATCTATCTATCTATCTATCTATCTGAGTCTTTTCATATCGACCGATCTCAGTCATTTCATTATCTATCTATCTATCTATCTATCTATCTATCTATCTATCTATCTATCTATGCCACCGTTTTCCTATCTATCTATGTATCTATCTATCTATCTATCTATCTATCTATCTATCTATCTATCTATCTATCTATGCCACTGTTTTCCTATCTATCTATCTATCTATCTGTTGGCATGCGGTCATGACCTTGACTTCGAATCACTGGGGTGGGGTGTCGGAGTGAATCAATGTTATTGTATTTATAAAGTAAAAATATTCAATATCGGAGACAGAACCGATTTATATACAGACAGTGAATACATAGGAATCAACATTGAGCTGAGTGTCGGTTTCACGCTTGCTTGCGGCCAAGAAGATTACATTGTAAGATGAAGATCTCCCTGCCCCCTCCCCCTCCTCTCTCTTTCTCTCTCTCCCTATATACTATATATATATATATATATATATATATATATATATATATATACATGGTGTGATTGATAAATTATCTAAATTACGCAAAAATGAAAATAACAGACATGTCATTTTAACAGCTATATTTACCAAAAATTACACAGAAATATCTTGAAATACTAAAGAGTAAATTTATTCAATAAGCTCGTCACAACTTCAGAATCTGCTGCATCTTTTTTAGACACTCTCTTTTTTAAGTTGGTGAATGCTGCCATAATGATTGTCTTCAGTTCATCTTTGGTGCTACAAGGAGTTTTCTTGGTCTCTCGTTCAACACCGCCCCACACAAGTGGGGCTTGCTGTCTGTGGAGTTAGGTGACCAGATGTAAGGGGTTATGCGGTCGTAGAAATTCTCTAACGTCCACGTGTGGCGTCGTGCAGAGTCCTGTTGTCAGCAGCCACCCTCTTGACCTATGTCAGCACTACCTCCTGAAGACACTTGATGTAGGCCTGTAGATTCTGAAGCCCTGTGGGAAGATGATTGGAAGCATAACGTCACCATCACAAGTGTTCACTCCAAAGACCTTCGTAATCACCATTAGCTTCATCCAACTCTTCCTCTGCCCTGTCCACAGATTGATACCCCAACACTCTCAAATCTTCGTTTCCGATGCGAATGCCAAGGAGTACAGCATGCCATTTTCAAATTTCTAGGGGAGTGAATTGGCTCATAGTGTTTTTTTTTTCTTTCTCACAGATGGTGCCTGAATGAAACTACTATATATATATATATATATATATATATATATATATATATATATATATATATTGATGCATGTTTCATTAAATAATATAGATAAGTGTCATCTATATATTTTGTGTAAATTCTCTTCATATCGTCTGATAAGCTTAATTAATTACAATATATTAAGCAATACACGGACAACATGAAAACAATAAACTAAAACTAAAAATTCTTGAAGATCTATACATAAAACAGTTGAAACCTAACCTGACAAAATAAACTATGAAATCTCTACAAATATTCTTAAATGTCTATACTTGATAACAGAAGCCATTGGTTTATACCAACGGCTTCCCATACTTAATACTTCTCGAATTCACTCTCGCGTGGTTATGTGCGATGTCATGAGCTGCGGTACGATTTTCGCTTCCAGCGTCTTATATGCACGAGTTTGTCGTTGCTTGGAAATCTTCCATGTAAACAGAAACAGACTATCATCACTGTTTGGTCCGTGTATTGCTTAATATATTGTAATGTAATTGTCATCTTTGATAATGGCTTATGTAAGCCGAAAGCTTAGATTGGATTAAAAAATATGTATCGATATTGTGATTTTCATCCTTCGTTTTAATGATAATGTTATTAAGCTTATCAGACGTTATAAAAAGAATTTACATAAAATGAATGGACAACACTTGTCTATATTATTTAATGAAACATGCATCAATTAAAAAATGCTGCCTAAATACACAAAATTTAAAATACATATATAGATATCATAATTAATTCATTGAGTGTAGAAGGAACCTCAACAGAATGCAGAAAGCACTGGACGGCCGTTTCGTCCTATATGTGGGGCTCATCAGCAGTGCGCACTACCACTACCGAAAAAATCAGTTACGATAGGAGGCAAACGCCATATCGACTGTACTGACGAGACCCCTATCGTAACTGTTCGGGTTTCAATTCTCGGTTGTGGATGCGCACTTCTGATGAGTCCCAAATATAGGACGAAACGACCGTCCAGTGCTTTCTGCATTCTGTTCCTTCTAGACTCGATGAATTACTTAATTATGATAATTATAAATCCACCAAATATATATATATATATATATATATATATATATATATATATATATATATATATATATATATATATATATATATATATATATATTCTTTTCATATGTATCTATATATCCTGTCTAAGTCTGTTCACAGCTAACTCTTTATCTATTTATGTAACTCTGTCCATACATATCTATGTATCTCAGTCTGTTCATATATTTTTATTTATCTGCCTGTTTATATCCTATCTATCTATTTGTCTGTCTGTCTGCCTATCTATCTATCTATCTATCTATCTATCTATCTATCTATCTATCTATCATCACTGTTATTGTATTTATAGAGTAATAGTGTTGAAAGTCGGAGACTGAGCCGATTTATATATAGACAGTGAATAAGTAGAAATCAACGTTGAATGCCAATTGTCAGTTTCACTCTTGATTGCAGGCAAAATGATTGCATTATAGCATGAAGCTCTCCTTGTCCACTCTAGCGCTCTCTCTTTCTTTCACTCTCTCTCTCCCCCTCTCTCTCTATATATATATATATATGTATATATATTCATGTATATATACATACATATATTCAAAACTTACATGTCTATATATGCATATATATATGTATATATTCATATATATATACATATACATATATGTATCACAATATTTTCATTTCTATCTATCACTGTTAATGCTTTTTTCTATCTATCTATCCATATCACAGTCTATGCATCTCTCTCTCTCACTCTCTGTATATATATATATATATATATATATATATATATATATATATATATATATATATATGTAAGCAAATATATGGATATAGATCCGACAGTATGAAGAAAATATACGGAAAAAACAAACAAAAATCCTTATATGCAATTATGCATTATATGCAATATTAACATTAAAACAGCATAATTGCATATAAGGATTTTGTTTGTTTTTTCCGTATATTTTTCTTCATATATATATATATATATATATATATATATATATATATATATATATATATATATATATCAGAGCGAAGCAGTACAATTCCAGTCATTAGATTTGGACAGAGATAAATTGCAATGTACAGAATAAATGATTCTTTTTTATTTTTTATTTATTCTCGAGAACAATTATTCTTGGTGAAGCTGAAAATTAAAGTTGATTAGATTTTTATGTATATATAATTTTTAAAGTAAAATTTCAAAAAATATCATTTTTCCTTTTTTAGAGATTAAATTACTAGCGTTTCAATTCTTAAAAGAATCATTCTAACTTTCATCGTATTATTTTAGTTAAATATTCTTGTTTTTTTTTATTTCAACTTTTGATTACTGTCACAGATATTCCTGATGGAACGCTTGATTTTTCATACGAAACGTGGTTTTGATTTAATCAAGTCAGCATTCTTCTGCGCAAAATCAATTAGAAGTCGTTGTTGTTATAGAAACGTAAAGAACTTTCAAATGTAAAATTTTGCAGTGAAATCGAAATGAATACATTGCAAAAAATGTCTTTAATGATAAACAGATTTGGGCATAAAAGAAACCCGTTGTAGAACGAATCGATTCTATGAAGTTCTAGCGAAATGTACTTTTTTTAAAAATTTTTTTCTTTTTAATATATTTTCTTTTTTGAAAACGGCAGCGTGAAATGTCATTAGAGCCACGATCCGTCCGCTTAAGGCGGTCACTATTTCGCGGCAAGCGTATAAAGGTTATTTCCGTATTTGGGTTTGTTTCACTGATATTCAAACTTGTTTCTTAAAAATGTCATAAAATGATCCAGACGTAACAATTCAATGGATATATTTTTATTGTTTATTTGACCGTTAACATTTAATGCAACAGAAGAAAATTTTTTTAAAAAAACCCCAAAAAACAAACAAACAAAAAACAAAAAACGCACCAGTCCGGAGAGACGTGGGAAACTGATTAGTCAATGCTTTTCCGAAAGTCGACGAAGGGTTAAAAAAAAATTCCTTTACCCAAAACTGTGTTTAAAGATCTGAAAATATTTCTCCACCTCATCTAGAAAGGCCTTCCAAAAATTCCAATCAGAGTGACGTCATGTGAGCTGTTCGCAATACGCCAGATGTTTCATTGGAAATGGGAGCTTATATGGATTTTAGGTGTTGAAAACTGGTCTTAAATTTTCAAGAAACAAACAAGCTTCGTTGAACTGCCATTGAAACGTTCTTTTTATATTACCACCACAAACAGTCATACACAGAGCATCGCTCTAAATCTATCTATCTATCTATCTATCTATCGATCTATCTATCTATCTATTACAGTCTTTTCATATCTACCTATTTCAGTCTTTTCATATCTATCTATCTATCTAAATATATATATATATATATATCATCAAATTTAGACAGATATAGACAGTAAATACATTGGAATCTCCCTGCCACCCTACTCTTTCTTTCTCTCTCTCTTACTCTGTCTCTCTCTCTCTATATATATATATATATATAGGGCTGGAAGATAGGAAAATTATCAAAATAAGTATAACATTTTCAGTTGGCTGCTTTTGGTTACTAGTTTGATCATTAGCGAATAGCGAAGACAGCTCTGGAATAGAAATATTTTCAAGAGCAGCGCAGACAACAGCAAGACGAATTAGTATCTGGAAAGACAAGAACATCTGCCTGAAATCCAATATCAGACTATTGTGTGCCCAATAAATCATTCTCTAAATCTGCGAATCTTGGACATTACAGCCGAACTGCAACGAAGATTTAAATCATTCCAAATGAGATGCAACAGAACCATCCTAAGCATCTACGTAGACAACATCACATGATGTAGTGCGAGACACAATGAAACAAGAAACAGGGCCGTTTGAAGACTTCATATACACCGTCAAGATTGGGTAATTCGACGTGATTTAATGGTTATAGAGCTTTTTTCCCATGATCAATTACGACTGAATAATAAGTTCGATCCTCATTGGGTGCCCATACATTCAGCCTTGTGCCACGTCTAAGCTACGCTTAGTCAGTCAGTTATGTGTCATGTGTGATACACGCTTAAGCGATCATGTATCTTTCAATACATGACTGACGAGGTAAATTTTTCCCCACAGTAGGTTGCCATTTCTTTCTGCAGTAAACCAGTTGCCATCCAAGGCTACAGAACTCGTTCTGTCCTGCTATTTACCAATTGTTGGGGGAAGAAGAAGAGGATTCATAACTTTCCCAAGAGTCAGTCACTTATGTCCCATATGTGATAAACGCTTAAGCGATCATGTATTTTTTCGATACATGACTGACGAGGCAGATTTTCTCTTGGAGTAGGTTGCCATTTCTTCCTGCGGTAGACCAGTTGTCATCCAAGGCTATAGAACCAGGTCTGTTCTGCTATGTACCCATAGTTGGGGGGTGGGGAGAAGAAAAGGATTCATACCTTTCCTAAGGATATTAGCACGTAAGTGAATGTAATGAATTCGACTGGAATTCGAACGACAGGGAATCAGTCAGGTATTTGCCATGCGTGATACACGCTTAAGCGATCATGTATCTTTCGATACATGACTGATGAGGCAGATTTTTTTCCCGCAATAGGTTGCCGTTTCTTTCTGCGGTAGACCAGTTGCCACCCAAGGCTACAAAACACGGTCTATCTTGCTATTTACCCATAGCTTGGGGGCGGGGGAGAAGAAGATGTTTCATACTTTTCTCAAGGGTATTATCACGTAAGTGAATGTAATGGATTCGGCTGGAATTCGAACTCGGCTCTCCGTAGTAAATCACTATTGGGCACTTCGACATGGTGTAATGATTAGCAAGATTAGTTATGACTGAATAGTGATTTCAATCCTTACTCCATCCTTTCAGCTTTGTTCCACATCTATCACAGAATCACCATTTCCCCCGTCAAAGAGAGAAACTTGAATTCGTATGGATAGGTCACAAGCGCCAACAGTCTTTCCACTGCCATTCTACATGGTACCACCTTAAGCAAAAGAAAAAGAGGCAGACAGAGGGCAATTATAAGTTTGTTGAAAAACATATGCGAACCATTTTCTAGTTATGGCATGGTGATTAAAGCTGAAAGACTGATATCGATTAATGAAAGAGAGCTTTTAACCAAAATCGAACCCCTTCAGAATCATATAATAAATGTGCTTATCCATCCTATCTTTAATCCCTTAGTTGGCACCACCATTATGACCTGGCAATATCTCATAAATAATAGGTTACTCCGTTTTGATCCCGTGTAAAGACAAAAAGTCATATCAGAGGGGCTACTTGGTTTCAGTAAAAAAGAGTAAGTATCTGTCTATATTCCCGAGATGAGGTATTATGTACATTATTTACATTATTCGGACTATTTTACTCATCTTTGTCACCATATTTATTACAACGTTTTGGCCTTTCAGTATCTGTCTATATTTCTGAGATCAGGTATTATGTACACTATTTACATTATTCGGACTGTTGTCCTCATCTTTGTCACCATATTTATTACAACGTTTTAGCCTTTCAGTATCTGTCTATATTTCTGAGATGAGGTATTATGTACACTATTTACATTATTCGGACTATTATCCTCATTGCGCCATATTTATTACAACGATTTGGCCTTTCAGTATCTGTCTATATTTCTGACATGAGGTATTATGTACACTATTTACATTATTCGGACTATTGTCCTCATCTTTGTCGCCATATTTATTACAACGTTTCGGCCTTTCAGTATCTGTCTATATATCTTGATAACACATCGCACAGTGGATAAAGGCGTTGGTTAGATCCAGTGACAGGACCCAAAGAGTGTGAGTTCAATATCCGGTTAAGGCAGTGGGGAACTTTCAGAGGGAAATTAGCAGGAGATAACTGATAACTGACATCCATTAAACATGGCACGTGTTACTAGAATAGTCTACCCCAGTGAGCAAAATAAAGGGTTCAAGTCAACATTTCAACCACCTGAAGAAGGCCGGAGCGTACAACGGCCGAAACGTTGCAATAAATATGACGACAAAGATGAGGACAATAGTCCGAAAAATGTAAAGAATGTAAAAAAAATAAATGTAGAAGTGTTAACGCCTACTGCCAATACCTTAGATTTACTCCAAGAGGCCGAGTCCAACATATACCATTTTGGAAGCATTGTGGAAGCAGGCCGACTCCGTGAGCAAATTACGTGATTTTTTTGCGACGAATTTTTTGTATGATAACTAGCAAATAAATTTGGTAATAATTGGTAATAATTGAAATTAATTGCGAAATCCAGCGAAAAATTGTTTGTACGGAAAGTAAGGACCGACGTACATCAAACCATCTTTAAATTAAGTGACGGCGGAAGAATTATTGTTAAACTTTTAAAAGGTAAGCTTAAATATTAATGCAATGCTTAAATGCAGCGATTTTGTATTTTATTGTTGCCTATCGCATACGGCAGCAATGAATCCCCGCCAGCCGAGGACCAGATTTCAATAAAAAGAGCCAAGGCTGCAACGAGGAAAAGAAAGTCCCCTGCAAATGAAAACCCAGATCAAACGGCAGCCAGAAGAGATTCCAATGTTGAGAATATGTAAAGACTTAGGAATTATCAAACTTCTGAACAAGCCGAAAGCCCAGTAAAGTGCCTCCGATAGGGCGGTTTTGAGCTAGTATAATATAAATACAAAAGTTGATCGTTAGAAATATATTTACCAGATACCAGGTTCATGATCCTTATTACAAGACTAGCAGCATCGCCCGGCGTTGCCCGTGCTTGATTCAAAAATCGTACGACTCCTACAGCAATTGCTATCACTTGACTTAAAATATTTTTTCCCTTCCTTGCCATTAAAGGAGTGCTCTTTGCCGTGCTGATGTTGCTACATGCCTTACTTCTTGCCTATCTCACACTGCGAATTTTTTCTAAGCTCTATACTAAACATTAAATCTGTTACGAAAAAAGAACTAAAGAAAATGAACACAAAATGATCAGCTTTAAAAAAAAGGACTAGAAGACCGAATGAAAAAAGAATGTTAACAACAAATACTTTTTCACACCCAACTCAGTTCTGCGGAATCAGAATCAACGTTGAGTTTAAGCAAGCGAATGAGCCAATTGGAGTAAAGTGCCTTGCAGATTTAAATTTTTCCCACTTGTGACGAATGCAGCTATTGATTTTTTTGCATGCTAGCATGCTAGTTAATATTCGTGTCAGTCAGCTGTTGGCCTTCACGCTTGCCAATAGAATCTTCCTGCCTATTCGTGGCAGCCAGCCATAGGCTCTTCAGGACATAGGTGATCATGGATCTCCGCACTGTCCTTTGTAGCTCTTAATAAGTTTGGCTTTTTGTCATCTCTCCTAAACCCTGCCCTGCCATTCATTTACTCAAGTTCTGTAGGTAGGTTATGCGTTGTTTTCATTTGGATCTCTTACTTTCTGTTTGTCCTGTGAGTATCGGTTTTTCCAAGCTGTCTTTTCTCACTCTTTTCCCAACTGTCTCTTCCTCATGTTAAGTGTCTATTTTGTTTCCATTTTCTTTCAAACTTCGTCGTTGCTCACATGTTCGGTCCATGGTATTCTCAGCATTCTTCCGTAGAACCACATTTCTGTTGCATGAAGTCTCTTCTTCAACCGTGAGGAGATTGTCCAGCATTCACTGCCATATTATGTAACAGTTAAGTATGCTTTTCTTTGTAACGAAATTGTTCTATTTCTTAATACTTTGCTTAGCTTTTGGAAGGCACCTTTCTATATGATAATGCGTCTTCGGATTTCAGTGTCCCACTTTTCGCCCTCTGTTAAAACAATTTCCAGATATATCAATTGTATTTGTTTGATGTTGGTATCACCAGTTTTTAATTTGCATGTTGGGTTGTTCTTTTTGCTAACAGCCATGCATTCTGTCTTCTTGCAATTTAATACGTTAAAACGTTTGAAAATCGGTATACGTTCGACATGTAGCTTGAAGTATTGCATATCTTAAAGACTAGATATAACAAATAAAAGGTTAGGAAGGAAGCCCCCATCAATACTAGAAAGAGCCATAACACTAACAAATAAGAGAAACTACATCACTTAATGACTTTCAACAGCAGCAACAACTGAAATGGATAGCACATGTAACTCGAAGAGAAAATAATGACATAATCAAAATGTTGACGTTCCACACTACTTCAAATAAAAGGGTAGGAAGGAAACCCCCATCAATACTAGAAAGAGTCATAACACTAACAAATAAGAGAAACTACATCACTTAAGGACTTTCAACAGCAGCAACAACTGAAATGGATAGCACATGTAACTCGAGGAGAAAATAATGGCATAATTAAAATGTTGACGTTCCACACTACTTCAAATAAAAGGGTTGGAAGAAATCCCCATCAATACTGAAAAAAACGATAACAGTTATTGGACTTGAGAAACCTGAGAACTTTAGAAATTGTGTTAAACATTTTATAAATTTAAACCGAAAGCATTACTGGCTAATTGGTCAATGAATGCCAAATGTTTTCTTGCAGAGAAAAGACTAATATTACCATTACCTTCTGGAAATAACAAATCTTGAAGACTATAGCGGGAGGTGGGAACACTGTTTAATTAGGTCTAAAAATCGATCAGAACAACTTTTCTCTGCTTACTTATTTGTGCCGAAGTGGCCAATTAATAAAACGCTGTAACTGATACTAACTCACACCGGACAATATTTAATAGCCGAAATAACTATTATTTCTCACTTTACACGAAATGGACTAAAAGCTGGTCTTAATTACTCGGCAACTGATGGCAGAAATATCGTGACGACTTCGGCAAAAATGTCGATACTTGAATTAGAAGCGTTCACACGATTGTTTCAGCGGCTGACAAACCAGACAAATCCACCCACAAGTCCACTGTCAAAAGATGACTGCTTAGTTCTCGTCTGTCAGACAATGATATTCTGCCTGGGCAAGCAAGAGCTAAAATTTATTTACACAAATTCATTATCAGTCTCATGACGGAGTGTTTTCGTTGGGACGCAAACAAGCTCTCTTCATACGTCTCGTTAAAGGTAAGGACGTCTGGATATCCGCGGAAAATCTCCGAGTAACAGGCTCACAGCCATATCACATTGAAACACTAGATCTCGTACGATCACAGAAGTTAAGCAATGTCGAGCTTGGTCAGTACCTAGATGGTTGACCGCTTGGGAATACCAGGTGCTGTAAGCTTATATATGCTGGTGTTGTAATGGATAATGGCTCGGAATTGGAAATCGGAAGGCAGAATTTCAATTCCTGTTGGCATCGTTATATTCACTTACGTGCAAATACGCTTGGGGAAGATATGAATCCACCATCTATGGGCTAATTAGTAGAACTTGTGTCATTAAAATTATTATCTTATTAACATTATTATCTCAAAAATTCTTACAACTCTGGCTTTAAAATAACCTTTAAAAGGTTGATAAGCCGTAAAAAAACAAAAAACAAATCAGCGAATCAATCCTAGGCAACGATCTGTTATGAATGTCGGAGAGGTAATCATTCATGTATGGTGTTTGTTGAGCAAGTAAACCTGGCGGACCCCATCCTTTTCTCTTTCTCTTTATACTATGCGTCTTGTTTCTTCACATATTATCATATAGGAATAAAATGTCGCTGCTGACACTTGGGTGGTTTGAACACGGATCGCCAGAGAGCAAGCACAGTCGACCTCATCTTGAAATAATTAGATCACGTGATGAGTAAAGGATTATATATATATATATATATATATATGGGAATTTGCGGTGTCTAGCCAAGTATTGTTCGAAGGCGTTACTATTGTTGTATCTGCGATTTACAAAATCTTTCCTACAAACGGGTATTATAAACATATATTAGGTTGGTGCAAAAATAATGACGTAATAATGTCGTTTTTTGATGTATTTTTTAACGTCAAAAAACGACATTATTACGTCATTATTTTTGCACCAACCTAATACATCCAATAATCTTTTTCAATGAGGACCTATTTAGATATCATCATCAGCTCTCCTATGATTGGGTGTGGTCGATGGGTCGTTGCGCAACTGTTTTTAGTTATTTATTTTAGGCATTTTCTTTTTGCATATTTGTGGACAACGATATTTTGATTTTGCTTGTAGTTGTTAAACTTCAGTCGCTTCTGGCTCAGATAAAATAATTTACAGTTCATTTGACTGGGTTGCTTTTTCGAAGCCAAATCGAAAGGTAACCCATTGTATCACATTTTCATTTTTGTTCCTTTGGTTACAACATTTCGTTTGGCGGTGTTCTCCAGGTTTCTTAATATTTTCTAAAGTTCAAACACAAATTACTTTTATTATTTCACTAATTATTGGTATCGTCATATTTGTTTTTGAAATAATTAAACGAATAATAGCAATATTTAATTCATGGGCTTAAAAAAATAAGAAGTGTGGAGATGTATCAACAAAATATAATAAAAACAATAAAGATGGAGACAACTGTCCGAATAATTATTGTAATAACAAACTTTCGTGACTGAACTTGACGAAATACATTAAAATGTTGGAGAGTGTAAATGTTGTAATATCATTTTAAAAAAATGCCATATTCTTTCAGGATACAGGCGATCAGGGTTCTCCACATCTTCCTTTTCTTCATAATCCTGCAAAATGGCATAACATATTGCGAAGAAGTGAAGAGTAATTTTCTGTTGCCTTTTGGAAATCAGAATAGTCCGTCATCTAGAGGAGGGGGGCTGCTTAAAGCTAAAGTTTACCCTGCTATTAATTGAGCAAGGGTTTAGAAGATATATTCATGCCTTTCTCAAGTGATTTAGTGTGAAAGTGAAGGCAACAGATTCGGCTGGAATTTGAACTCGGATTGTCGATTTCACTTTCCCCGTCGATAAGTATTACGCAAATGTGAAAAAAAAAAAAGAAGCAACAAACGTAAATGTATTATTCAAGTTTATAAAGGTGTGTGTCACTGGGATCTTATCACTATTTATCGAATAACATTTTTTTTTCTGTCTGTTCTTATGAGGGCACTGTCGTGACAGAAAAGAAAAATATATCCTACAAGCCTCTTAACATGGGGGGAAGAAATAAATCAACCGACAAAAATGGCGAAAATTAGTAGTATTTAGCTTCTTCAGCGCATAACGTCGTCAAGGCTTTTACCTATGAAATCAACTTTGCGAAGGACGCCGTGAAAGAGTCTTTGGGTGGAGAATGCGGAGCAAAATTAAATAACGCTAGAAACTCTTTATATCCTTGACGTATGGCCTGAAGTGCTGTAGCTGAAAAGATGCAAATTGCGTAAGACGGGGCAAAATACGATATAGGGAAAGGCATTGAACACCGTAAATTAAATAAATAAGGATTGGCTAAGTCAAGAACAGAAACTGTTTATTTTAATCTAAGATGACATTTTCGCGGGGGATAAATGTCCACTGTAAACACGGGAAAACCGGTAAGACAAATTGTAATTTGTCATTAACTTTCCATTGAAGCGGCATTTATAGCAGATAAATCACACACAGCCAAGCAATATCTATTATTTTTAGGGGGTTCCAAAATTATATATATATATATATATATATATATATATATATATATATACGTATGCCAGATACTTTCTGAAATTAATCTCATACTTATTTCTACGAGAACAAAATAGATACAAGAAGCATATATATATATATATATATATATATATATATATATATATATATATATATAATATATATACATATATATATATATATATATATAATTCCTGCTTTTAGGATATTACATGGAAAAACATTATCAGGATATAATATATATATATATATATATATATATATATATATATATATATATATATATATATATATATATATAGTGTATTTATATATATATATATATATATTATATATTCGCGATACTTATTGGAAAGAGGTCAACATCAGTGATAGAGTTAACATAGTTGTATTGATGTGAGTTTTTGTCCCTGGGTTTCACACAATATATATATATATATATATATATATATGTTGAGCTCTTTCCAATAATTATCGCGCATATATAATATATAAATAATATATATATATATAAATAATATATATATATAAATACACTATATATATATATATATATATATATATATATATATATATATATATATATATATATATATATAAATGCACTATATATATATATATATATATATATATATATATATATATATATATACAATATATATATATACGTACATATTATACATATTTATATATATATGAATACACAATATATATATATATATATATATATATATATATATATATATTGCGATTGGTAAATTGTCGCTATTATACATTTTTAATTTCGCGTAGATTTTGTTTTTTTTTACACTGCACAATATAACAGGGTGAGTTGGGCCCCGTCTGGAAGAAAAGAAGTACCATCACGCAATTCACTCCGCCCCAAAATTTAGAAACAGCATGCTGTACTGTTTGGCATTCGCACTGGAAGTTCCATTAGGAAAACATCAGTGTGTTGGGGTGTCAATCTGAGGATTGCGCAAAGGATGCAGAAAGTGTTGGATGAGTCTAATGATGATTACGAAGGTACGGCAGCTCGGAAAACTCACTCTGATCTTTGTGACAAGAAAAGAACACTCGAGTTTGTCGGTGAGGGCCTCGAACTCAATACGGAGGTTTACATCAAGTGCCTTGAGGAGGTTGTGCTGCTCTGGGACAAGAGGATTGCTTCTGGAAGTCCCTGTGTCTGGTAACAGCATTCTGCACCATGCAACACAAGCAAAAGAACCCAGTCATGGCTGTCAGACAATTTCTGCACACCATATCACCCCTTACATCTGGCCACGTAACTTCCGGGACTGCCACACCCTTGATTATTATGTGTGCGGCGCAGTTGAGCGAGCGACCAACAAAAACGAACTGAAGGCAAGGATTATGGTAGCATTTATCAACTTAAACAAGGAGACAGTCCAGAAGAGATGCAGGAGATTCCGAAGTCGTCTGAAGGCCGTGGATGAAGTCAATGGTGACTTTATTGAATAAATTTACTGTTTAGTATTTCAAGATATAATGTAGGATGTAATTTTGGTAAATATATCTGTTAAAATGCGATGCCAGTGTTATTTTCATTTTTGTGTAATTTAGACGACAATTTATCCATCGCGCGCAATATATATATATATATATATATATATATATATATATATATATATATATATATATATAACCTAACTGAGCGACTTGAAACTCTTTGTAACGCCAAATGAACTGAAGGCAAGGATTATGTTAACATTCACCAACTTAAATAAGGAAACCGTCCAGAAGAGTTGCAGGAAATCCTGAAGTCGTCTGGAGGCCGTGGTTGAAGCCAATGGCGATGTTATTGAATAAATTTACTTTTTCTTTATTACTTCAAGATATTTTTGTGCAATTTTGGTAAATATATCTGTTAAAATGCGAGGTCAGTGGTATTTTTTATTTTCGTGTGATTTAAACGACAATTTATCATTTTCACCCTGTATATCTACATGTAATTTGTGGGGGTCAAACATTTTATTATGATTTTAAAACGGACATTTTAAAAAGTATGTATTCACAAAATATATAAAAGTTTGAAATAACTGTCATTTCTATGTTAATCAGTTTCTTTTCTCGCATTTCTCGCTTGTGGAACTCTCTTCCGGCTTCCTGTTGACTCGTCAAGTTCGATCTTACAAAACTAATATAAGCGATATCAATCGTTATCAACTGACATCTTAATTTCTATTCTATTATTCTTTTCGCTCCTTAATAATGTTTTTCTTTTTCTTATATTCGTTCACACTCTGCGTCTTATTTGCCTCCTTTCCTTGCTTGGGGCAAAGAAAAAAAGAAATATAATAAAACAAAGAAAGAAAAAAAAAAAGAAAAGAAAAGAAAGAATTATTACACACCGCCAAAATAACCGCCAGAATGGATTACCCACAATGCACCACTGGCCCATATATATATATAAATAGTCGAGAAAAATCAAACACTCGCGGCCTGACAATTTTGCCTGTCGCCTATGAGTTTTGACTTCAGTGTTCACTTTTATATTTATAGTTACGTACGCCCTATCTCTGATATTGAGCACTTTATCCTATAAATATAGCACACCTTAAAAATATATTTCTTCATATACATATACATGTGTGTGTAAAATGTGTATGTAAAATGTGTATGTATGCAGGCAACGACACATGGATTCACATATACGCCTAGTTCCACACTGTTCAAATATGCTTATATTTGTGAAAGCTTCTATGCTAGAACGTGTGTGTACGTATGTCTGCGTACGTATGAGTGGCATTCCTCCCACTGCCATAAAACACCGATATACGTCACCATAAATAAATCCAAAATTTAAAAATTAATCATGTTGTCTGACGATCGCAAACACTGTGAAACCCAGGGTCACAAACTCACATAAATCCAACAAACAAAAATCCTTTTATGCAATTATGCTGTTTTAATGTTACCAAAACGTCTGACGTTGACATTATATTAACATTAAAACAGCATAATTGCATAAAAGGATTTTTGTTTGTTTTTTCCGTATATTTTTCTCCACACATATATATATATATATATATATATATATATACCGTACCTATGAACACTAATGGCTATATCCCAATCCTCATAAATACGTTGGAAATATTGTAATTGAAACTAATACGCTGTTTAAGTGGTCCACCACTAGCAGTGGTTTACCTACTTCACGCCGCTGACGAGTATTGTATTTTGTTTATGTTATAAAGATTAACATTTCGTTTCCAACCTTCGTTTTGGTTATTCCTTACTCAAGAAACCTTTCTAGGTTACAAAACACACACACACACACACACACACACACACACACACACACACTCATACACAAATATATATTAATAAATAAACATATACCTAAGTTTTTAGTGCAACTTGAGTTTCATGGCTTCTCAAGTCGTCAGACACAAATGGCAAATGAGCCACATATTATAGATGTCTTTTTTAAATACTGGGTTTTATGGGAGGAACGCTAAGTTAACACAGATTCCAAGATCAAAGTTAATCCCAATACGTTATTGTGCTTTAAATTCAAAATATAATGCAGGCACGGAGATATTGGGAAAACAAAGCAAAAGATGATACAAGCTTAAAGTGTATATGGTACATGTTTTTACGTCGGAAAAAAAGATTTAAGCTAAAAAATTATGAAGCGTAAGGCGCAAGCAATATGATTAAAAAGCGGTGGGTAGGCGCGGTGAATTGTATTGAGTGACAATCTGAGGACATAAATGCAATTCACCGCGGCTACCAACCCCTTTTTAATCATATTGCTTTCTCTTTACGCCTTATAATTTTTTGACATAAATCTTTTTTTATTATCTTTTTCATTTCGCTACTTAGGCTTCATCAGATCAAAAGTAAAAAATAAGTTTCTTGTGTGTGTATTTGTTTAGAAATATGAAATCTTATTATTTGTAAAAATAATAAAAAAAACAAATTTGAAATCTTAATATTTTTTCCAAGATGGCGTTGACTAAAAAGGAAGAAAATGAGTGACTTTGGAAAAAGTCGTTAACATTTTATGTTCTTTGCTTTAAGTTTCCGACTTGAGAGATGTATCCGTCAGATTGGGTAGAAAATTAAAAAAGGGGTTTTTATCCATGCATTCTCCGTGTCAGCAGTACGTTAAAAAAATAGGGTATATAATCCAGACAAAGTTTCCAATTATTGACAATTTGAAAACGTTCATGAAAGTAACTTTCGAAATATATCTGATTATGCATTTCGGCGTTTAGGCTTCATCAGATCAAAAGCGAAAAAATGAGTTGCGTGTGTGTGTATTTGTTGTAATGGATTGTCCCACATTCTCTGTCGCCTATGTGGACTGACTATATCAGCAGATATATATATATATATATATATATATATATATATATATATATATATATATATATATATAGTAAGCACAGGATATGCCTGGGTCTTGCCTTCGGGAATTATTAGCCTTCACCCGATTCCCTGTCTTTCAGTAGTGTATTCTCTTTTACAAAAAAACATCTGTTTTTTCATCTACGCGCGAGTTGTTCCTCCACTCGAGTACCACCTTTGTCTGTTTGTAACCTCTTTAAGGATACAACAATATTTGTGTATGTTTTCTTTCTGTTTTTAGACACGAGCAAAGCCAGCTTAGGAAAAATAATAAGATGTCATTTTTTTAACATACACAAATATACACACACGCAACTCACTTTTTCGCTTTTGATCTGATGAAGCCTAAGCAGCGAAATGATATAACAAGATATATTTCGAAATATAACTTCATGAACGTTTTCCAACTGTCAATAATTTGAATATATATATATATATATATATATATATATATATATATAAATAAAAAGAAAGGAGAGTAAGATATGTAATCCGGTGTTCTTATTGATATTTTTACTTTTTACAAAATAGTGCTCAATGTAAATTTACAGACCATTAATGTTATAAATTAACTGATGTAAAATACGTTTTTTTTCGCTACACAGTAATAACCATGTTTCAAAAATGGAAGCTAAAAACTTTAAATTTAATTTTGTAATTAAATTAAAAATATTAGTTCCATTTCACCCTCAAGCGAATTTTGGAGTAACTTATTTTTAAAATTTACTACCTTTTAACTGCAAGGGAAATTCATAATTTACGGTTACCAAGGATACAGAGAAATCCAATCATCCAGACAAGGGGTGGTAGCGTGTTCATTTTTATTAATTTTTGCTGTATCAGTTAAAAGGGTTTAAGTACGGGTGGGGATATATTTTTCAACGAATTCTGACATCCGTTAAGTTAATCTCGTCTGGGTGTTTTGCTGTTTTATTTTAATTTTATTGTTAACGCCAAAAATTTTTACGGCATTTTTTTTATTTGTATACTTAAAGATTTTTTTTTGGATGTTCAGATTAGAATACGTTTTATTTAACTCCTATTTTCAAATATTTTTCCTTTTAATTTTTAATGGTCTATGTTTCTTTATATATATATATATATATATATATATATATATATATATATATATATATATATATATCTTAGTCACTGCCGACACGTTTCGTCAATCCGATTTTATCAAGGCAAGTTTAAAAGCGAAATGATTGTAGTTACATTAATTTCAAAATATTAAAAAGGTAAGACTCCTGTGTAAGCCTCCTTCCAGATATTGGTAACTTTTTTTGTTACCAAGAATTTGTCTTATTTTTCCATGTCAGATTGACGAAACAAGTCGTCAATGACTAAGAAATATATTTTCAAATTGTCTTCTTTTTATTCAAATTGTCTTATCTTTAGAATTATTCTAAGACATTTAAAAATATGTCGATATGGGAATCTAAAACAAATTCTTAGTAAAGAAAAAAAATTACCATGTAACTAAAAAAAACATTTCGCTTTTAAACTTGCCTTGATAAAGTCGAATTGACGAAACGCGTCGTCAATGACTAAGAAATATATTTTCAAATTGTCTTCTTTTTATCCATATATATATATATATATATATATATATATATATATATATATATATATGCTAATTGTGGTAAGTTATATTTTATTATGGCTTTAAAAACGAACACATATATATATATATATATATATATATATATATATATATATATATATATATATATATATATATATATATATATATATAATTTAGCTCTTGAAAACATATTTCAATTGAGCACTGTTTAGTGATAGGCTAATTCTATAAGCAAGAGCCGCTTGAGTTAATGCAAAGCTCTTCAGTAAAATGAATTGAGCACTCCGGCTGATTGTCATTTGTTTACATT
Source organism: Acanthosepion lycidas (assembly GCA_963932145.1). NCBI lineage: Eukaryota > Metazoa > Mollusca > Cephalopoda > Sepiida > Sepiidae > Acanthosepion > Acanthosepion lycidas. Next base: position 48,336,967 of record OZ010610.1, read on the forward strand.
CGTAAAAACAATATGCTATATTTAGCTGTTTCTCTCTGTTGAATGAAGATAGCTCAGCGGTAGAAAATCTGACTGACACCAAATCGGTTGGGCTTCGATCCGGTTCTTGAGGCATTCGGATGTCTAGTCGCGAAACAGTATTGTCTGCGAATATATATATATATATATATATATATATATATATATATATATATATATATATATATATATATATAACGTCTATTGTCGTCTACTTCACAGCATATTATAAATAGCAGTAATTGTGTCTCTGAATTTAGTGCCGACCATTTTTCTATCTTATCATGGTCCCACTCTTCACATCACCTAAAGGTTCTGGAGTCCTTATATATCAGATCACGCAAGCCATCCCTCTGTAAACATAGGGTTTGTTTGCTTGGTCTGAATGTTATTCGGCTCTAGTTTTTCTTGTAATTTTTTTTCCTATCAGTCAGCCTCTTTTTAGTTTACACGTCTCTTATTTTAAATACCAGGAGTAAACTTGATAAGACTGAGTCGAAACCGGTTGTTTTTTATCTAGTAGAATTTACATTAAAAATGCCTTTTAAATTACGCTTATTCCTTGCTATTATAAAATTTTGTACACCAAAAATTTGTTCAAATGTGTGACGTCATGAGCTGTGGTGCGATTTTCGCTTCATGCGTCTTGTATGCACGAGTTTGTCGTTGCTTGGAAATCTTCCATGTAATCATAAACAGACTATCATTATTGTTTTGTCCGTGTATTGGTTAATATATTGTCATGTTATTGTCATCTTCGATAATGGCTTATGTAAGCCGAAAGCTTAGGATTAAAAAATATGTATCAATATCGTCATTTTCTTTCTTCTTTTAATGATAATGTTATTAGGCTTATCAGACGATATAAAAAGAATTTACATAAAATAAATAGACAAAACTTGTCTATATTATTTAATGAAACATGCATCAATATATATATATATATAGACGTGTCACAAATATGAAATGGACAAATTCCGATAATTATTTTAAGACATTTTTATGTTATACATTCTTTTTATAGATACAAATATTTAAGTAAATGCTCTGTTAATAATAAACAGTATTAATAACATTTACCAACTTGAATGCACGAGAAATTTTCAGAGAAAATAGTCTTCCTTCGACAGGAATCGAACCTGTATCCTATACGGAACCGTCATATAGGCATTAAGCGATTGAGCCACAGAGGATCATTCGGTTGGCAAGGTCGATTTTACTGCTTCTAAACTACAATCTTCCATGAATCTCTCACGTACGTTCATATATGCTCAATGCGTATTCAAATGTAAACAAATGACGTCGCACATTATGAAATGGACAAAGTCCGACAATAATTTTAAGACATTTTTATGTTTATCTATAAAAATAATATATAAGCATAAAAATGTCTTAAAATATTGAAGTGTGTATAAAAAATGCATGCATAGATTCAGTTTGATCGTTGTACATGACGTCACTTTTAAGTTATCATCCCCATCATGAGAACTGTTTCGATTTGAAGCCACACAAATGCAAATCAGTGTGATTTATAATCTTCACCAACTTTGCAAATAACTCTTGTCCGTCCTTTGCAAACCACCGTGTCTTGTGTTAATTCACGGAAGTGCTGCAGCATTTCCAAGCTCTTCAATGTTTTTTTTTGTTTTTTTTACAGGGAATGATTCAAATGTATTGATAGTTCATTTAATGTTGTTGTTTAATGCGCATGATTGTTCGTCCAGTGCCTACGGATGTTATCATTCCGTTTCCATAGTATCTGCTGTCTGTTTCCAAAGCGTATTAAGTTATGCTATCAAAACTCCGTTATGAATACAAAAAACCCTTCGTTGATTTTGGTTTATTTGAGACAACATATATCAATGTTATGTTGTCCTAAATAAATTACATTTTGTTACGTTACATCTGGCCTCCTTTACGGCAGCGAATGATGGACGGTCTCCTCAAAGATGAAGAAGAAACTCGAGGTGACAGAGATGGGGTTCTACAGAAAGATGCTAAAGATATCATGGAACGAGCGTGTGAGCAACGATGATGCAGAGAAGGACGGAGAACAAGCTCAGGGTGTCAGATGTAGATTGACATTACACTTGAATACTTGAAGAGTATAGTCATCGGAGAAGCAAGTAAGGGGAAGGTAGTTTCATAGACGGGAAGTGCGGGAGAAGAATCTGTTTGAGAAGAGATCGTTACATTTAACCATTTTGACAGGGTGGGACCGAAATACCAGCCTGCTAGCACGTTTAAATTTATGAAGTCCTGGAACCAGCGAAAGTAGCTCGTCGGAACAGTTACCGTGAAAATAGAGAGAGGAAAATAGACAGAATAGACAGAGGGAGGCCACAGCACGTCTGTGGGATATTGATTGTAGACTAGATGCCAGATCAGGACCTATCATCTTGCATATTCGTCTCTGGATTTTGTCAAGGATCTCGAAATGCATAGCGGGAGCACCAGACCATATATGACAGCAATATCCCGTGCAAGGACGAATGGTTGATTTATAGATTTGAAGGATGGACTCAGACACAGAGAGCCAACTATCCTTACTGTAGATGAAGCTATTGATTCAATGTATATATTCCACCTAATGTGGAAAGCGTGAGATCAAGCAGGCGTAACGATGCGCTCTCAAAGAGTTTGGAATCAGCCATTCTAATAGGAAGAGAAATACAAGGGTCATTCAATAAATAAGGTGAATTTTTCGGTATAAGGACTTCTAATACAGAAAGAAGCTTACTTTTTTTTTAATTTTTCAACGTAGTCTCCCAGCACTGTCACACACTTTTCCCATCTGCGCACAAGCTTCCGTATTCCCTCAGTGTAAAAATCTTTGGACTGATGTCTCAGCCAGTCGCATACAACACTTTTGACTTCATCGTCACTTTTAAACTTCGTGCCTCTCGTGAACGCTTTCAAGGGACCAAACAGGTGAAAGTCTGAATGGACAAGGTCTGGGTTGTAAGGGGGACGAGGGAGCAGTTCCCAGCCCAGCTCGTTGGGCTGCTGTGTGAGGCCTTGCGTTGTCATGATGCAAGATGACACCTTCTGACTGATGACCCCTGCGTTTGTTCTTTATGTCTTTCGTGACCTACCTCAGCAGTTCACAGTAGTTCTTCTGTCGGACTGAATGATGTCATTGACTGATTCGATCACTTCAGGAGACCTCACTTCTGTAGGCCTCCCAGGCCTGTCTTCATCCTCAACACTGCTCTGTCCTTCTTTAAACAATTTAGCCCACTTGTAGACATTTTTTTGGCTGAAACATGTGGCACCATACACAGTTGACATTCTCCTATGAATTTCAACTGGTTTGCACCCTTCAGCAACCAAAAACTTGATAACTGACCGCTGTTCAATCCTGGAGCATGCTTCTTGGTCGGCCATCTTTGTTAATCGCCAAAACTCTCAAGGTTTTTTTTTAATCTGCAAAAGAAATTGAATCCATGTGAAAAAGAAGTAAAAAAATAAAAGTAAGCTTCTGTCTGTATTAGAAGTCCTTATACCGAAAAATTCACCTTATTTATTGAATGACCCTCGCATTTATGTTATAACTATCCAGTTCCTGAACCAAGAATTCCTGAATTTCTTCTTTTTCTTCCAAAAGTTCTTTAACATTACATGTCACGATAATAAAATCTTTATAGGCAATAGGAGACATTTACAAAGTTTTAAATAAATTACCAACATTTAACGAAAAGAGAAATGGAGCGTGAGAGAGATGTTGGCTAAGATAGTTGGGTAATTCCTGGTGATATTGTCCTAAACAAATTATTGAGCTGTTACGTTACATCTGGCCTCCTTTACGACAGCGAATGATGGACGGTCTCCTTAAAGATGAAGAAGAAACTCGAGGCGACGGAGATGTGTTTCTACAGAAGGATGTTAAGGATATCATGGACCGAGAACGTGAGCAACGACGAGGTCTTACAGAGGTTGCAAACAAGGAGGGGGCATATACTTAACATCAGGAAGAGACAACTGAAGTTTCTGGGACACATGAGGAAGAAGGAGGGCCTGGAGAATCTGATAGTCACGGGCCAAACAGAAGGAAAGAGAGACAAGGAAAAACAACGTGTGACGTACCTGGTGGCTTTAAGCATGTAGATGACAGAACGTGGTCTGGGGTAGGAATCAGAGGGAAGGAACTTGTTGAGAGCTGCAAGGGATAGAGGGAAGTGGAGAGCCATGATCGCCGACGCCCTGAAAGGACATGACACTAAAAAGAAGGAAGAAATGCTGATTTCATGTCGACTAGATCACCCACTTCTATGACTAGTGGAACATAATCTTCTCATAGTCTGCCCTTTACGCAAGTAAATTTGGTAACTCATATTTTTATGCGGTGCCTGACAATTTATTTTTAAATAGTTCACCCCCGAGCAAGAGAAATGAAAAGACTTTAGAAGGAACCGGAAACCCAATCCTGAACATGAATTAAGGAATAAACATATTACACCTGTTCAATAGACAGAAGAGGAATATGTCGGACAATAAGCGAACCTATTTACTCCTCTTCAGAAAAAAATACATTAAATAAATAAAACTGATTATGCATTTCGCTGTTTAGGCTCCATCAAATCAAAAGCGAAAAAACCCTAATCCAGCTCTGAAAAAAATAATAAGATTTAATTTTTTTTTTAAATATTACGCAAGTACACAGACAAACTACTCATTTTCTCGCTTTTGATCTGATGAAGCCTAAACGGCGAAAGGCATAATAAAATATATTTCAAAACATACTTTCATGAACGTTTTCCAAATTGTCAATAATTTGAAACCTTGTCGGGATTATATAACATAATTTTAATATTAAATAAATAATAAATAAAATTTAAGAGATTGGGCGGGAGACGTTAGAATTATAGAGATGGAATGAACTTAAGAAGGAATCGGAAACCCAATCCTAAAAAGGAAACAAGGGATAAAACCTCTACACCTGTTTCAAAAGGTTGGGGAGGAGACGTTAGAAATATAAACATAATAATATCTCTAACGAAAAACCAATGTAGTGTATCAGTTTACATAATTTCTGATACTAATAACAAACTCACTACATATATTGGTTTTGCTATAATAACGCTTTCCCATAGACTTACCTGTCACTTTTCTGATCTTAGAAAAACATAGCCATGTACATAATATTAAGCAAATATTAGTTGATAACATAACTATATACACACACTAAAAAGAACCTTCAGATATTGGAGGACATCTACATTAAAACAAAGAAACTCGCACTCAACAAAATTACATTTCAAACTAGCCACAACACATTACATTGCATCTAAACATATGTTTCTGTTGCTAATATTTCGTTCACTCACGTGCTATGACGTCATAGAACTGTATCACGAATTTACGACCTGCGTCTGCTATTCCACGACCATAGCATAGCATAGCAAATTTCTATGTAAACTTAACAGGATGTAATATTTGATGGTGAATATCTTTGTTGAAATGTCCGTATAACCACTGTGACGAAAGGAGGTTTTGGTAAAATCGTTATCGCCATATTATTGACATCGTATTTTAGTGTGATGCCTTAACATAGTTCTTTGTGTATCTTTACCGCCGGCTGTTTTAAGGTTAAAAGAAAGAGACTTTTGTAGATATCGATTGGCAGAAATACTGAAAATTTGGAAAGAAACCAGAAAATGTATTCCTCTGTACTAGGCTCTTACAGAGAGGGATCCTTTTCAAATAACCCCAACAGGTAATGCGTCTTGGAATTTTAACATTGCTTAAGTTCAAGCGACAATCTTTTGACCCATTTTGTCCAAGTCTCCAAGTCTCAAGTAAATTTGGCCGCAGATAATAACAGAATTCGTTTGTGAAAATCTTTGTGTGTATTTTGGATTGGGTTCAAAGTAGAATCTTATTCATTTAGGCTTACGATCATATCACGGTGAAAATATAGGATCTTCTACAATCACCGAAATTAAGCAACGTCGAGCTTGGCCAGCAGCTAGAGGGGTGACCGCTTAGTAATACCAAGCTTGGATGTGCGGGTGGTATGTCTTACGGCCACATCACGTTGATACACCTATTTTCGTACGATCACACACACACACACAAACACACACACCTATATATATATATATATATATATATATATATATATATATATATATATATATATATATATATATATATATATATATATATATATATATATATTAAAGACATTTTTATGTTTAACGTTCTTTTTATAGATACAAGTATTTAAGTAAATGCTCTGTTTGTAATAAACAGTATTAAATAACATTTACCGGCCTGAATGTCCGAGAAATTTTCATAGAAAATATTCGTTCTTTGACAGGATTCGAACCTGCATCCTATACGGAACCGTCATTTACGCTGACGTGCCTTAACCGACTCGACCTTGCCTACCGAACGCTCCTTTGTGGCCGAGTCGGTTAAGGCACATCAGCGTAAATGACGGTTCCGTATAGGATGCAGGTTCGAATCCTGTCAAAGGACGAATATTTTCTATGAAAATTTCTCGGACATTCAGGCCGGTAAATGTTATTTAATACTGTTTATTATAAACAGAGCATTTACTTAAATACTTGTATCTATAAAAAGAACGTTAAACATAAAAATGTCTTTAATAAATAAATTGTCGGACTTTGTCCATTTCGTAATATATATATATATATATATATATTAACAAGCAGGAATTTTTTTCTCTTTATGATGGCCTTGCTGGCCGAAACTAGCCGAGGAAATTATTGAAATATAAAACAAAATAATATTACTGCACAACCCAGTGTGTCTGAAAATGTTAATTTTTAAATATTTTTATTGTTGAAAATACACACACACACACAGACATATATATATATATATATATATATATATATATATATATATATATATATATATATATATATATATATATATATATATGTGAAAATATTGTAGAAAATAGGAAAGAAACTGGTTTGGTAAATAATCTAAAGTTCCTTAGTATTTTTGTAATTTTTCGCTTTTATAAGTAGATATCTTAAATGTTATTTGTTTTTTAGATACCTTAAATATTTTTTTTCATTTGCATCAGAAGGATCCTTAAATGTTTTGTTGTTTTTATCAAGATCCACCTTAAGTATAGTTTTAGCAAATTTATCAGGAGGTACCTTAAATGCTGTGGTATTATTTGATTGGGTTATATTTTTGTCTTACCAAATTAAATCAGTAGATGAGATCTGAAAATGGAAACTACCTCAGGATTTAGATCAAACTTCAGAAGGAGAAGCGTGTTCACAATGTATGAAAAGAAGAATGTAATGTTGACATTTTAAATAGTACATTGTAAATATTTAACGACTATTATTTCTCTATACGCACTTCTCGCTTGTGGAACTCTCTTCCGGTTTCTTGCTTTCCAATCAACTTTGACGCTCAAAAGTTTAAGTCCAATTCCAATCGTTATCTTCTGTCTTCCTAATCCCTGTTCTTTTATTTTTCCTCTTTTATGATTCCTTTGCGAACCCTCGTCGCTTGTGATGTCGAACGGCTTCGCTTGTCACTTTTGCTTATGTCAAGCGAAAGCTCGTTATCACTTCCAAAAATGCTTGTTATATTCGAGACTTCGTAGACGCCGGTACCTTCCAATAGTATCTGTACTAGTAATACTTGTTCAAGTAGTAATTGCCAAATAGCATAATGATGAAAAGAGAATCGTAATCAATCCATACCGTAGTACATTAGACAGAGTGAATATATAGCAATAGTTGATAGACAAAAAGAGTGAACAGTGATCATATAGTCATCACGCTACTTCTTATTTATTCACTTCCTTTATGATCACGTGATATAATTAATAATGGCGGTCTAGTTTCAAACCTCAGTATCGGCAACGATACTTACTATTATACAACATAAAAATAAAATTAAAAAGCCTACACACTACTAGTAAATAATAAGTATTCAATATATATATATATATATATATATATATATATATATATATATATATATATATATATATATAAGTATAGGATTGATGTATACGGAATAAATTCCAATAACCAACAAATACTATTCTTAAAAGAGTGCTCAATACAGAGTAGACCAAATATAAATATAATTATTTATTCGATAATTATAACAGAAATATGTTATAAAAATACCCATTTTGTTTCAACACTTCTGGTGTCTTATCAAGTGATGATGTAGAATAAAGGGTTTTAAAAGGTTCAAATCAATCAAACACCCCATCGCTAAGGGAAACGCTGTTACATAAGCAGGAATGACCAATCAAAATACAAATATATGAGAATTCAAAAAACTTGACAACGAACTAAGGTTATATTAATTATTTAATGCTTTAATGTTAGAGCTAGACTAAAATAGAATTTATTCTAACTAATAAATATTAAATTATACGATAAAATTTGAAATTAAAAATTACCCATTTTGAAATTTAAATTTAATCTATATTAAGTTTAAAATTATAAAATTACTGAGGAAAAAAGAAAAAATACATATGTTATTCTATTTATTTTGTTTTTATTGAAATTAAGTTGGAATAAACGTTAAGATCAAATGTTGCTCCGGACTTCATGACAACATAGATACATTTGAAGCATAAACAGAGGCAGGGGAGGATGACATCTTGCAAGCGACAATACATACACAATCAGATTATAATACATAAACATGCAGATGTATTTAGATATATACACACACACAAAAAGCGACGAGACAGGAAATATCTCCACGACTCTTAAAAAAAAAAACAAAAAAAAACACACACAACATACATATGCAATGAAAGGTACACACAAGTGACCATACACACAGACACCGATAAAGACACGTAGAGACACACACATACATTGACAAAGACACGCTGATACACCTACCAAGAAATATTCAAGTTTGAAAGTGTTATTAAACGAATTCTAACCACTTATTAAAATATAACTTATACGGGCAAATATACATAGATAAAAATGGTAGAATAGATAAAATTCAACTTGGGTAGAACAGGAAAACAAATATTAGGGAAAGAAAGGACATTAAAATAGATAGACATGGACAGAAAAAAATAGATATATACGCATAAAAATAACACCGTCTAATATATAAAAACGAAAACTCCAAACACCCAAATATATATAAAAATATATTTCATATATACCTATATACGCACTAGTGCACATACAGGTGTACAAAAATATAATAGTAGGTGAAAGAAAATAAAAACTATATACAGACTATATGTGTACACACATTCTTCACTACAGACAGAAACACAGAATAGCCTACCTACAGACACACATATATATATACACGCAAAAATAATGTCGTTTTCTCACATAGTAACATATGTGAGAAAACGACATTATTTTTGCACTAATATCTATATATACACATAAACACGTAAACATATACGTATACATATACGTATTTATAGCGACAAATATTTAAGTAAATGCTCTGTTTATAATATTAGGTTGATGCAAAAATAATGTCGTTTTCTCACATATGTTACTATGTGAGAAAACGACATTTTTTTTTTCTCAATGTCCGAGAAATTATCATAGAAAATGTCGGAGGACGAATATATAAACATAAAAATGTCTTTATATATATATATATATATATATATATATATATATATATATATATATATATATATATATATATATATATATATATATATATATATATATATATATATATATATATATATATATATATATATATATATATATGTGTGTGTATTTTTATACTTTCATAGTGCCTTTTTTGGGGGAGGGTAGAGGGATTCTATTTGCCCATGCCTGAGACGTCTTACTCACTAGCGATTTAGTTTCAAACCACAGTGTCGGCAACAACATCCTCTCTGCTTAATAATATCATTCTTTTTATTTTATTCTTTCACCTTCACTAACCAATTTTATCTTAGTAGTTTTATTGGCTTAGTCGGGGTGAAGTGAGTGAAAAAAAAAGCCTTATTATAAACTTCTGTCACTACACAAAACTCACCAGTTCTACAAAACTATTTGTCTCTACTTTCCGAGATGATGTCTTGGATCATACTTCTTCAAAAATTAACTTCTGACCGAATTCTTTCCTTGTCTCTGAAAGATTATTCGTAATCTAGGATAGTCGATCAGTAAAATTAACCGACTCAAAATATTTGTTGCCTTTAATAATAATTGAACATTTGCTGCCTAAATACACAGTATACAGTGCTGTTCGGTAAAAGTGACAATTTTTTCGCCTATTGTTTTTGGGGTCAAACTAATTTTTAATCTTACTAATATAAAGACCCCTTCCCGACCACCTAGTAAAAAAGTTTACTCACCCTAAGGTATTCTATTGATAATTATAATTTTGGATATTAATGAGATTTAGGGAAAAACTCTGGGCAAAAAAAGTGACTCACTTATTTCCTGCAATTAATAATCAATAGAAACATAACCGAACAGCTTTAAATAAAGAATAATAGAGGTATAATTTACTTATAATAGGTAATATAGTTCGAAATATTTAATAATCTATGGGTCCTCCTTTGTTTTGATTAACCTTTCCAACCTTTTTTGGCATTGACTTGATTAAGTTCTGGCAAATCTCATCTCCAAGTATTAAATTCCATTCGGATATGAAATTCACGATCAAATCCTCTTTGTTGCTCAACTGCTTTCTCGAGAGCCTGTACTTTATAATGCTCCATAAGTTTTCTATGGTGTTGAGGTCAGGAGATTGTGGCGGCCATGTCATAACACTCACCTGCTTCTCATCAAAGTATTCCTTCATCAATTTTGATTTGTGACAGGGAGCATTATCCTGCATAAAAATGAGCTTGGTGGGGTCGATTTGCACTCTTTCAGCAGAAGGGAGCAGACAAGACTCTAAAATTCTCTTGTACTGGTCGCTCCTGTTCAATAGGTTTTAAGAAACCAGTTGCATAAAAAGAAAAGCATCTCCAGAACATTAAACTGAACAGATGCTTGACAGTACTTACTGCTAAATTCAAAGAGCTTCAAAGCTTCTTCTTCAGATTTTAGATCGCTTATCCTTTGAATTTAGCTAAACTTTCGTTTCATCGGAGAAGAGAACATTTAGTAAAAAAAATCAGGTGAATCACTTTTATCGAACAGCACTGTATATTAATCGCAAGATCACCCACAGAAAATGTGTATCTAAGTAATTACAATATTTTACCTTTCGTTGCAGATCATCTGCAATTGTGATACTATTTGTCGTTGCGGCGTTAAAACAGAAGAAAGTTTAATTAAAACATAAGAAAGTGTTATGTGCTGAGAGACATTGAAACGAGAAGGGTTAATACCAAAAACCCGTGGGAAGAATTGAGGATTTAATTCACACATAAACGACTTGAATTGTTCTGTCCCTTTTCAAAAATCAACCAAATTAACCAGGTTTTTTAGGGACTGCTTGATCTATGTATATTGCAGCACACCCTCGCAGGAATGGATAGATAAATAGATAAGTACAAATTTAGATAGATAGATAGATAGATAGATATGAACAGGCTGAGATAAATCTACCACCATCTATTCGTATATATTCATGCATAGATAAATGTGTTTAAATGTGTATACGGCCCATCTGAAGTTGTTAAGCAAATCGCATAGACCTCAATAACTCCAGTTTGCATTGAAGATTCTTTGTCAAATTCAATATGATTAATTTAGGCGTCAAATCAAAATTTCCAGGTAGTTTCAACATGTTTTATTTGTGATACTATTTGTCGTTGCCACAGTAAAACGAAAGAAAGTTTTGTTAAAACATAAGAAAGTGTTATGTACTGAGAGATATTGAAACGAGAAGGCCATATTGTGTATCCAAATGCAAATTTAAAAAAAATAGAGAAAACTTTTTAACTTAAATATTTGGAGTTTCAGAGTCCCATCATCCTCATGCTCTTGTGTTGTTATATCAACTTAAACAGCGCTTTGGCCAGATCGGGTCCAGGTTCTGGGGAGGCCATCAGGTGGAGATTGTTTCCACTTTGTTATTGAATTTCCTAGCATTGTTCTAATATATATATATATTACAATTAATTCAGCTTTTTGAATTTGTAGGTCTGATAAATTGGATCGTATTTACGAATACAATGGAATAAATTATGACCATGGAATATTAGTGTTTAAGCCTTTTTATTATATCCTTACTCTGTCCTGGACATTGAGTTCTACCTGGATTCTATCCTCTTGGAATTTTTTATTCAAAAAATATATATGTATGTGTATGCACCTATGTATATATATTTATATATTTTGCATATGTATGTGTATATTTACCACTAATATTATCTATCTATATATATATATATATATATATATATATATATATATATATATATATATATATATATATATATATACAATTTTTATACCGAATAACAATACAACACAAGGTAATCTATACCATATACGTTTATATCATGTATCATGATTTTTTTTTCAAATATCTACCAACCGACATTCTATATTTTAAATTTATGCATCATCATTATATTGCTTTGAACTTTGAATCTGCATATAATATAGCGTTCCTCTCACGAGACCAAGAATTTCAAAAACTGTTTTAAATAGATCATTCACCATTTGTGTCTGATGAATTGGATAACCATGAAACTCTGAGTTGCACTCCAAACCTAGTTATATGTATATTTATTAATATATATATTTTATAGTACAAAAAGAAGAACAGTAAGATATGTAATCTGGTGTTCTTATTGATATTTTTATTTTTACAAAACAGTGCTTAATGTAAATTTACAGAGCATAAATATTATAAATTAACGGATTTAAAAATATGGTTTCATCGCTACACAGGAATTACCATGTTTCAAAAACAGAAAAGAAAAACTTCAAATTCAGTTATATTAAATTAAAAGCATTAGTTATGTTTCATCTTCAAGCGAATTTTGGAATAACTTATTTTAAAATTTACTGAGTTTTAAAAGCACATACATTCATAATTTTTGTTTCCAAGGATACAGAGAAATCCAATCATTTAGACAGGGGCGGTAGCATGTTCTTTTTATTTTAATTAAATATTATTGAATTCAATATAACTTTTACGCTCGAAAATGGGTTAAGTCTAGGTAGGTTAGGGGTGCCTTTTTTTCAATGAATTATGACATCCGTTCAACGCATGTCGTCTGGTTTTTTATCAACGACAAAAAGTTTTTCGATTCGTTAAATTTCTACTTAAAACTTTTAATTTAATATAATTGAATTTGAAGTTTTTGTTTTCTGTTTTTGAATCATGGTAATTCCTGTGTAGCGATGTAAGCATATTTTTAAATCAGTTAATTTATAATATATTTATTAATATATACTTTATAGATTTGTTTAATTACAGTGAGCACTGTTTTGTTTACACCTTAAATGAAATAAATTTTATTTGGTCATCTGTATATGTAAGTTATCACAGGCATACTTCTTTGCTAATATTTAGTTTAAGTTCATACTTCACTCTTTCTCATACTACCTGGCAAAGGGATCCGTCCCTGTGCTGGTGGAATCATGGCTCTGACTGGCTTGCACCGGCCCTGACCAGCTATGACAAGACAAAACCAGCTATGACTAGCTTAAACCAGCTCTGACCAGTTTCGACCAGCGGCCTGAGTGAAAACACTCAGGTCCCCACGTTAAAAAATGACCTTGTGTCACAACCTGGTGGTGTGGGGTAAAATAAATTTCTACTTTCTCTCTCTCTCTCTCTCTCTCTCTATATATATATATATATATATATATATATATTCTGTTCATAGAAACATTTCTTGTTCATAGAAATCAACGTACATTTATTTATTCTTTAATGTTTTTTGTCTTTTGGTGTGACAACACGGACACTTATAGGCGTAGACAGGCTTAGTATTAGATGTTGGCATTTGTCTTATGACTTGTGGAGCCTGGATCTCGTCAGATCATGATCGATAAATATGGAGTCTGTCCAGAAAATACGCAGCTATTTTAAGATATAGAAAACTGGCTGCAGGTGCATTGTGTTGCTTGACAAACAATTAGATTCGATCTGACTGAACATGCGCAAACAGAAACATTCCAACAAAGTTATCCATGTCTCCTGCAGTGCAGCAAATTAAATGGACTTGACCTACTCAATGCCAGGTGTATATATAAGATATGATGTATTTTTTTTCTATCAGGTCCGGGGATACCTCGAGGCGTGGTAATGATTAGCCAGCTTGTCTCGCTAGAACAATTACGACTGAATATTGACATCGATCGTCATAGGTTGCCCCTCTACATTCGGCCTTGTCCCGCATCTAAGCTACGCTTGGAAAATCTCCAATGGGTCTGGTCGTATATATCTTTCCATCTAAGGTTTGAACAAAGGAATGGATTATTCAGAAAGACATATTTCAGAGCCTTCCGTGTTTTTGTGTCTTGTAGTTTTCTCGGTTTTTGTCGTTCCATCTTTGAAGTATTTTTTTTCTCGATTATGGGCGTTCCCTCTTTAGATTTTAGGCATCTTATTCAGGAGCACATGTTTGTGCCGTTTTTTTTTTTTTTTCATTCTTTTATGCCGGGCGTCAGTAATTATGTTGCTTTGTGTATTTATCTGTGCTGGCTTTTCGTTAAGTCGTTGATATCTTGGCTGCCAACATTTGTTCCAAATGTTTGTGTTTAATATTCTGTACCGTTCCTTGGCATTGTTTACTGTCACTTTTTCACCATTTGGAAAATTTAATCTCCCATCCATTCTTTTTTTTGTCTTTGTTTCCTTCGGGTGATGTCATTCAAAGATATCACCAGTGATTCCCTTAAGGTGTTACATTTTGAATTTTCTGTCCTATCCAAATCGTTATGTTTTCTCTGTTAGCATATATCTCTTTGCGGGTTGAGTCATTTGGTGTTTGTCGCTAGAAGTTTCGGCGTTGCTTTGGTTTACCCTTTTTTTTTTAAATCATTTCAGTACAAGCAAGGCGGGAATATGCCACTAGTACACATGGACTTACAAAGAGTGAAGGTGAGAGAAAAGACTGAGCATGGGGGTGGTAAAGAAAGGTTAAAGGCTGAATGGGTTTCAAGAAGATAGATGATGGCGATTGACTTTCATTTAAAGTTTTGAAGATTTAGTTTTCAGGGAAGCAATTAAACGGAAGGGAGTTCCACAGGCGGGAAGTGCGAGAAAAGAAAATGTTGGAGTAGAAGCGGCGGTTAAATTTACCGAATTCAACAGTAAAAATAGTTTAATCTGAGTTTGCATATGACTGGAAGCTGATCGAGCTCAAAGTCAACACTTGCATAGGTTTTAGAGCGTAAATCTTGAATCTTTTATTGATTGTTAGGTAGTCTATTTGGTTCTTTCTGTTTTCTCCTGGACTTTTTTTTGTTCACACGCTCTTGGAACTAGGTGTTGGTTATTATTTGTGTGCCATTTTTTCCTCTTACGAGATCATAACCCGCACTTGCCAGACATTTAACTGTCTTGCTTATTTCCTACATTAACCTCTCCAAAGTAGTCAGACAAACTCGGCTCTCCAATTCCTCAGTCCGAGCCGCTATCCATTACTCCACCGTTTCCAAATACGGCCATTATGACTACTCGGATTGGTAACCACCTGAGAATATCAGGTGCTGTACACTTGGATGTGTAGGTAGGGTTATGGACGACGGCTTGGAATTAGAGATCAGAGAGCCGAATTCTAAATCTGATAGGATTAGTCGTATTCACTTACGAGGAAATGCACTTGGGAATGGTATGTATATACCTCTTCTCCCCCACCTATGGATTAATTAGCATGACTTAAATTATTATTATCTCCAAAAAAAGTTTTACAATCTGGCTTTAAATAATCTGCGAAGATTTGATAAGCAGTGAAGAAAACAAAGTCAATCCAAATACGGCCAACCTTACGGGCACATTACGTTGAAACACAGGTTCCCATACGATCCCCGAAGTTAAGCAACTTTGAGCCAGGGCAGTATCTTGATGGGTGACTGTTCGGGAATTCCAGGTGTTGTAAGCTTGGATTTGTGGGTGGCGTAGTGGATAATGACTGGGTATTTCCATTTTCAGTTGGGTTCGTTTTCTTTATTTATGCGGAAATATCTTTGGTAAAGGTAGGTATCCACTTCTTCTCCCCCCAGCTATGGGTTAATTATTAAACTTGTATCACTAAATCTTTAATATTAAAATGAAATTCTTAAAGTCTAAAACTATTTTACGCCTTTAAATAACGGGGTTGCTAAGCCGTAGAAAAAGAATCAATCAATCAATTAAATCGATACTGCAGTTATTTTTCAAGTTCATCTTTTTTTCGTAAACATTATCTTCTAAAACATCAATATAATTTTGAGGGAAAAATCTATGGAAAATGAGTTCAAACGAACAGCAATCAAATTGTGCATTTAAATTTCAAACAAGAATGTTTATAGTAGAATAATGTGTCTGAAATATATTTAGTTTATGATCAGTTAAAATATATCAGGAAACGATTATGAACTCCAAAAATAAAAAATAAAAATGCGTACCAAATATTTATATTTCGGTATAATTAGGTCTCAGCCATTGTCCAGTATGAAGAATCTTTTTGCATGGCGCCATTTCAGTTCAATTCCACAAATCTGATTGTCCTAGGTATGACGATAAACTACATCCAGCAGGAAGATTGGAGGTTTTGAGGAGCGTGGAACGACTTCTTAATTGCTGTTGTTTTCAAGTCCACCCTCATCAGGAGTGGCAGCACCTTTTATGATCCAATACATCACCTGGGAAAGTAGAGACAAATAGTGAGTTTTGTAGAACTAGTGAGTTTTGTGTAGTGACAGTAGTTTATAATAAGGCTTCTTTTTTCACTCATTTCCCCCCAACTAAGCCAATAAAACTACTAAGACAAAATTGGTTAGTGAGGGTCAAAATAAAAGAAAAAGAATGACATTATTAAACAGAGAGGATGTTGTATAAGAGTAAGTGTTGTTGGCGACACTGTGGTTTGAAACTAGATCGACAGTGAGTAAGACGTCCCAGGCATGGAAAAACAGAATCCCCCAAGCAAAAAAAATGAAATAAAATAAAATAAAAAACAAAAAAATAAAAAAAAACACCAGGAAAGTATAAAAATACATTTTTATATTAAAAATACCAGTGATAGATTTTTATATAAAATAACATTACAAGTAATAATGACGTAATAATGTCGCTTTTTGACTTTAAAAAATACGTCAAAAACGACATTATTACGTCATTATTTTTGCACCAACCTAATATTTTATCTGTAGTTTAATTCATAAAATTGCTCATAATATTTAGATTCCGGGAATAGTGGCTTATCAACAAAATATATATATATATATATATGCAGCTAAGCAAAACCAACCAACTAAATACGGATAGTGCATTGTGTTTGCAATCATATGTGATGCTATTAAGGTTTCATTTGCATTTTCAGCAAATTATAAATTAGCATTTATAGATAATTCATGATAGTAGTATAACAAAAAAAATATTCTTTGAAATGGATTGATGGATTAACCGAAAGCGCTCATCCATCAGCCCATATTGGACTATTTTTTTTTTTATATTCAATAAATCCAGAAAAGAAAACATTTGGGCGCATACAAGAAAAAACATAAAAAAAAACAAAAACAAACAAAAAAACTTGTTAATTATGTTCAGCGAAATATGTGTTTATGTGTGTGCATACACACGTGACTACATCAAAAAATAGACAAAAAACAAAACAAAAATAACTGTGCACCCTTTGACGATAATGACTGAAACCACAGATGGCTTCACCGTGGAAGCATCATTACCATTAACACATGGAAACCAAGCAGTCACGTATGATAACACAATTCTTTTCCCTTCACACTGTGGGAGAGCCAGATAGAAATATAGCCTCATCATATATTCTTGTGTTTACAGCTTTCTAGTCAGTGTTCATGCGTCCAGAAATGAAACGTTAATTCAAACATGTGATATTTAAATTAACCGAACCCATAACTATGTCAACATGCGCTGCGGAAAAAAAAGAAAAGATTTTGCATACGACGGGGTGCTGAAAAGTTGCCGACGCGAAAGTAGGAATTAATTTATACAAATTTTGTTAAATTCAGCTGGCAAGGTCTGGATTTTTTTTGTATTTTATTCAAACTCCCTCGTAATACACAGAAACAAAATTGGACATTGATTTTATAAAGACCACCTTAATTAAAAAAGAACTTAATTATTTACGTCGAAAGTACTTCGAGGGCCTACTAATAACAATATTGCAAACTATAAACACAAGTTAAAAACATTACATCACCCAATATTATTGAATTCATTCTTAATGAATTTATCGTATGCTTATATAAACTCAACAAAGGTAGCTCTAATCCCTCTTGTGACAGATCATAAATTTGATGAAACTGTTGACCACATAGTATCAGGGTGCCGAGTTCTTGCTGAGAAAAATACATTAGACATTACAGGCCATGTCATGTCTGTTCGAACTATGTTATTGAAATCCCGGATACGTAGTACAAACACCACCGGAACGATGTCACAAATAGTGACGACTGACTATACTGTGGAACTTCCCAATCGTCACAGACAGGAAAATTCATTCAAATAATCCAGACAGTCTTAAAGAATTTCAAAACAGGAATCTGCCAACTGATTGATATGACTTGCTCACAGTATAGCAACGTTCCTAAAAAGAGTAAAATAAAAGAAAGAAAAAACTGTTAACTTATCAGGACCTGCAAATCGAAGTAACAAAACGGTATGTACATCAAAAAAATTCTAAACACGTGAAAAACCACCGAACATAATGTCTGCTAGAAATACACACACACACACACACACGAATATACATTACTATCTGAATCACACATTGTCAAACTAGAATTATATTAACTGGTGCATTATATATAATATCATAAAGATGTAATCACGCAAAGAATTAATGAGTAGGGTTAATGTAATTAATACCGAAATCACTTCGCTAACAGATTTAATAAAGCATTAACTTGTTAACCACTCGATGAATGACGCGATCCTTATATTTAAAATTGTAAGATGGATTAGATGTTCCGTTGCTAGTACTTTCAAAAACGTTTATTTATTAACGGTACAATTTTAATAAATAGCACATTCTTAAAAAAAAAAAAAAACTTTCGGCCTGCAATACGTTTATTTTTATCTTGGAAATTTACCTGAAATGAAAAAAAATTATTAATGCCTGACGATGAAAATGTGAATGGTTTCGAAAGTACTAGCAACGGAAAATCTAATCCATCTTATAATTTTAAACATAAGGATCGAGTCATTCAACGAGTGGTTAGTAAGTTAATGCTTTATTAAATCTGTTAGCGAAGTGATTTCGCCATTGATTACATGAACTTTAATGATTAATTCTTTGTTCAATTACTTCTTTATAAACTAGAATTATTATACGCTTACATACATAAAGGAATATTTACGGTTTTCCAGGTATGCACTCGAAACCCCATAAATTATACTAATGCTTATTTAACAACACGATTGCACATGAAACATGATTAAGGAATGAAAATCAAACAACACAAAAGTAAAAGTATCAGAATTTCTTTCTTCTTTTTCTTCTTATCTCATTCTCTGATGAAGCTTTAATAAAAGTGAAACATGGGTTTGCAGATGATATGTGCATTTTCACCTAAAGTAATCTTTTATAGCTCTGACATGTTGATGTGTCCAGTAATTTTACTCAGATGATATTCGGTAGCCTTCTTTATCATACCCAGTGCCTCTATCACAAACGAGAGAATCACCGTTTTAAGTTTCCACATTTTTGTTACTTCGATTTGCAGGTCCTGATAAGTTAACAGTTTTTTCTTTCTTTTATTTTACTCTTTTTAGGAACGTTGCTATACTGTGAGCAAGTCATATCAATCAGTTGGCAGATTCCTGTTTTGAAATTCTTTAAGACTGTCTGGATTATTTGAATGAATTTTCCTGTCTGTGACGATTGGGAAGTTCCACAGTATAGTCAGTCGTCACTATTTGTGACATCGTTCCGGTGGTGTTTGTACTACGTATCCGGGATTTCAATAACATATTTCGAACAGACATGACAATGAATATATTGACATGGCCTGTAATGTCTAATGTAATTTTTCTCAGCAAGAACTCGGCACCCTGATACTATGTGGTCAACAGTTTCATCAAATTTATGATCTGTCACAAGAGGGATTTGAGCTACCTTTGTTGAGTTTAGCCTTGTAGGAAGTAATCGGAAGACAATGATTTTTTTGCTGCCATAATAAGGCTTTCTGTCATCCTTCAAGATCTCGTTTTCTAAGCCATAGATAGGTTTAGCGAGCATTCGATGTCTGGTTCATCCAGATGCATTGGGTACCTTCCATACTGTTATAGGATCGTACCCATAATAATAATAATGGACTATTCCATACTTAATAAATACTGCGCCTCAGGAGTAGACAGGGAGTCCGTCGTTCAACTCTTGGGTGACGGTTCGGTTCAACTCTGCTTTCGGGCGGGAGGAACCCTCAGGAGGCTACGTCGAAGGGTGGAGTCTCTTTCGGGGAGGTAAACCGACCCTGAACCCGTTTATACGGGTTCAATGGGCATATTTTTGGCCGAGCCCACGGGCTCGGAGATCCCACGTTAAAAAGGCCTTCTGCCACATGACGCCCTCGTGGCGGGGTGACTGAATATCGTCAGTAGTTCAAGTTGTCAGTAGTTCAAGTTGAGTCAAGAGTCGAGTCAGAGGCAGTCGGAAACAGAGTCGCGTTCAGACAATTACTGCAAGACATTGGAATAGTGATACTGGTCGAGACTACATTGTTCTCTCTACTAAACCTAATTGTTCGTACTAACACTTCTACTTCTCTGTATATGTTCTTGTTTGTTATATATCTGTGTTATTCCATACCTGTGTTCGAGTTCTTCTTTATTGGTTCTACCTTGGACTATCACCGTGGTACAAGGAACCGGACCATAACACATACAAGGCGCTAGATCCCCATTTTTGTTCAAGTGTCTCCATATAAGCAGCTTTTGCCAGTAACTTATTTTTGTTTGCTGAAGCGGTGGAAGATCTAGGTTATTTGTCGTCTTGAGGATCTGTAACATTTAAGAAGTTTCGTATTTCTTGGCTTTGTTTATTATTATTATTATTATTATTATTATTATTATTATTATTATTATTTTAAGATACTGTCGCTTGTACTATTTTGATATTATCTACTAATGTTTGTCTTACGCTAATAGTCGTATTTCAGTTCGTTGTGATGCGACGAGCGATGTGTTAAAACATATGTCACGAACGAGACGAGTTATGGAAGACAAAATGTGATACAATTCACTGTCTCGCACGAAAGTGAGTAAGTGATTTTTTTTTTATATATATAAGTTAATATTTCAATTATTTTGGTTTGGGATTGATTTATGTGTTACATATTTTGAATAACATGAGGCTATGGACTTAAGCATTCTTTAAATTAATTTTTTAGTGATGTATCTTGGCTTGGGAAAAGTAATAATTCTTTCCGGGGTGGAGATATTAGCATGGGTAAAATTCTGGGGTGCAGATTTATATTTTGATAAGATTCGGTAGCAGCACTTTCGAGAAATTTCTTTCTCCAGAAGATACATTTCCTGACTTTTCAGTTAAGCTGATGAATATTTATGAGCATTCCTATACCTAAAAGGGTTGAGAAAACCAATAACATTTTTGCACATGTATATAAGTACTTCTTACAAAAAGAAAATCTTCGCATTTTCCTTCATAAAGTTCCCCATGGGTCGAAACGAGTCGGCTAAGATAAGATTCTTTTGTAGGTCAAATGAATTGGATCGTGATTACGAATCCAATATTAACCATGGAATATTAGTGTTTGAGCCTTTTATATTACACACACACACGCACACACACACACACACACACACACACACGCATATATATATATATATATATATATATATATATATATATTAGGTTGGTGCAAAAATAATGACGTAATAATGTCGTTTTCTGACGTATTTTTGAACGTCAAAAAACGACATTATTACG
The DNA here is from genome assembly GCA_963932145.1 of Acanthosepion lycidas. Lineage (NCBI taxonomy): Eukaryota > Metazoa > Mollusca > Cephalopoda > Sepiida > Sepiidae > Acanthosepion > Acanthosepion lycidas. Next base: position 48,359,003 of record OZ010610.1, read on the forward strand.
TCATTATTTTTGCACCAACCTAATATATATATATATATATATATATATATATATGTGTGTGTGTGTGTGTGTGTGTGTGCTGAAAAATATAAAATAAATTTGTGTCACCAATGAAGTTTCGCCAAAGGATGACTGAAGCCACAAATGGCGTCAGCGTCAAAGCATCATTATCCCTAACGCAGGGAATCCAAGAATTCACGTATGACAACACAGGTTTTTTTTCCTTCACAGTGTGGGAAAAGTAGATGAAAAAGCTCTCCTCATCATATATTCTTGTGTTCACAGCTTTCTAGTCATTGCTCATGCATCCAGAAATGAAACGTTAACTAAAATATATGATATTTAAATTAACTGACCAGATAATTATGTCAAGAGGCGCAGCGGGGAAAAATATTTTATATATGATAGGGTGCTGAAAATCGACGACACGACCACCGAGAAGTTGAAAATACAACTGGCGTCTTTACGAATATTCTTAAAATTCTTTAGGAATATGCTTAAAGACTCCAGTTCTATGGTCATCATCTTTTTCTTCTAATCCATTTTCTAATATATATATATATATATATATATATATATATATATAGCCGTCTGACGATTGCGTCTAGCATAAAACAGCCTGTCGCCTCTGAGTGTTGACTTCAATGTTCACGTTTATGTTTACATACGCTCTAGATCTGATATTGAGCACTTTATCCCATAAATATAGCACATATATTACTTCATATATATATATGTGTGTGTGTGTGTGTGTGTGTGAGAGAGAGAGAGAGAGAGAGAGAGAGAGAGAGAGAGAGAGGGAAATGTGTGTATATATAAATGTAAATATATATATATGTAATTTTTGTATATATATTATTTATATATTATATATGCGCCGTACTTATTGGAAAGCGCTCAATATCAGTGATAGAGCTAACATATTTAGTTGGAACTCACATCAATCCAACTAAATATATATATATATATATATATATATATATATATATATATATATTAATAAATTGTATTTGGCATCCCTTATTTTCTTAAACAGTGAAAGTAATAACAAATGAGGGCTTACGACCGTATCTCGTTGAAAGCCCGTTTAGTTTAATAGAGAACAACTCTGAATTCGACATCGAAGTGTCGAGTTCTAATTCCAGTGGGTTTTATTACCTGCTCATACTCGCTATAAAGATATAAATACACCCGGTCTCTCACCAGCTGTGTGTTAATTAGTAGAACTTGTATCATTAAATAATCATTATCTAAAAAGTAAAGGTAAAATCTAAAAATATTTTCTGGCTTTAAACAACCTACAATAAGCCGTAAAGAACAATGAATGGATAACCAATGTAGAGGGAGAAGACCTACTAAAGAAAAATTGTGTCTCTCGACAGGAATCGAACCTGTATTCATTTTTACATTCAGGGAAAACACTTCTGTTGTTTATTTTTTGGGTAGGAAACTAAGGCTAGTTGAAACAGATTAGTAGAAGTACCAACTGGAGATGTGGCTCCCTTAAAGAGATTATTAAAATTTTGCACTATGAAGATGGCCTCCCGTAACGAAACTGCTAGCCGTATCTTTATATATATATATATATATATATATATATATATATATATATATATATATATATATATATATGTTCGTGTGTTTGTGTGTTTGTGTGTGAAATTGTGATTTCATTTTGATAAAAATCGCCTGAGGATACTGTAAGGTTGAAACCAACGGAGCGGATTCAACTAATCTCCTGATTTTTAAAGTTAGACATTCTACATTTTTACTTTTATTTTATTTTTTTCACAGCACTTTTTAACACCTCTGTTTCCTGATCTGATTCAACTCTAACCATTAAAATTATATATATATATATATATATATATATATATATATATATATATATATATATATATACACGCACATGAATGCACACACGCAAATATAACTTTTATTGACTGGAAGGGGAAATGGTGTTTATATATCAAAGTACAATTTGGGTTAAGATGTGAGTTTACCGATGAGAAACACGATCTCAAGCAGGAGGCGATGTTTTCAATATGGGTCATTAGAAAATGATCTAAATAAAATTTATCGGTTAAAAATTGAAATAGAGCTTACTTAGGCTACGAGATATTTGGTTTTGTTTAACAGTATTTCTTTTGATTAAATGGTTGAATCAATGTTTAGATATCCCAAAGTATAATTTTGGGGAAGTGAGAAGAACTTGTGGTAAATAATTGGAGAATCAGTTTACATGTCAACAGTCATGATAATCGCGTGCCGGGCCAAGGGTCGATTCATGATCAAACAGATTCATCTATATAAACCAGCATAGTTATGCTGAACAGGAAGCAGACGGTCGAGCGAGACGAAAGAGGCCAGACGTGAGAGACAGACGGGAGAGACCGCGATCGGTCGGCACATCGTCGTCACGTGCGTGAGCACCCATAGGCGACCATTACGGGTCGCGGTGCTACAAAAAGACGGGAGAGAGACCGGGAGAACGAGACCGTCGTCGGGATAGTCACGAGAGATTTGCGGGAGAATTTTGGAGGAGAGAAAGAAGACTGTCCCCTGTTCTGAGAAGTCTGGATGAGACTGGACTACTAGTCAGAAACCTACCCCAGGCGATTCAATACGCGTTTATCACGCACAAACTCTCTCTCTGTTGGGAATTCGCTGGATGCATTGTGTTTTTTCTTTTTCTTTTCTCATTTATGTTAAATGTTTTTATTCTCCCTGTAACCTCTGTTCTGATGTTGTCTTCTTATATAAAAGACGTCAATATCTCCCCCATTGTTGTTTGGCTTCTGCAGATATTATTTCTTGTTTTATTTTGCCACATTCTAAACTTCCTACCGCCAACTCTCACAGCAGTGTCCACATCCCCAGTCGACCGTGAACGTATGGACAACACCCCGCTTACTGGATCTAAAAACTAACACAGCGTGGGCAGCAAACGGGACTTGACCAGTTGACCGGTCGAAATAATGTACGGGTACTCAGGGAGCGTACGGCCAGTTACCCCTAAGATCGGTTCGGACCGAGTGGATACCTCAACCCAAAGAGGAAAACGCCGGAGGTTGAGACGCTGGGGACGAAGTGGTAGATTTGGTACCGTGTTGACCAGGGTAGACCCATGGGAATTACCACGGCCGTTTGAAAGTAGGTAGAAAGATATGAGTTCGAAAGCACTATTCGAGCTTTGTTTGATCAGGATGCCCTAACTGGTCGAGTTGGTATCAGGCTCGTTAGATCTAATGATAGTTTCTCCCAGGGGACGCAGGTTCGGATCCTAACGGAGGACACATATTTTTCTAACAAGATTTCTCAAATATTCAGGCAGGTAGAGGTAAATAAATACACTGTTTAATAAATAAATAAAAAAAGAGTATCTACTCAAATATGAGTATCCATTTAGAAAAAATAGTTTAAACAAATAAATTAAAAATCTGTCAGATCTAATGCATTTTCTAATATGTATGTATATATATATATATATATATATATATATATATATATATATATATTTATTTTTAAAAATTTTATAACATAAATATGTTATAAAATCTCTACAAAAATTGCGATTTTGTTTCAACACCCTCGGTGTCTTATCAAGTGATGATGTTGAATGTAAAATAAATGGTTTTAAAATAGTCACTACTAATGTTAAACAAGTGGATTTTCTAGACGTCACCCTAGACCTTGCTAGCAACTCTTTCCAACCATATGTGAAGGTTAATTCCAACCCGATATACGTACATCCAAATTCCAACCATCCCTCTTCAGTTATCAAACATATACCCTCTTCCACTTGATTTAGAATTAGCACTAACTCTTCTAACAAGACCTAAATCCTTAAATACCCTATGGATCATTTTCCTAATACGGTCTACCTTAATTTTAGTAGAGTTTTTAACAACTAATAAGCCATCATCTCTATACAATCCTACACTATCGGAATCTAGACAATCAAAGGCACTTAAATTATACAAAAGAAATAATCCAACCAGTTCAGAAGCTTCAGCAGAATCTAAAGAACCCATTGAAATGTCAAAATTGTTAAAGCCCGGACATGTAACTCCCTATATGCCCTATGTTACCTATGTCTTAATGAAAAATTTGAAATTATTAGATTTAAAAACAAGGCTGATCTCTTAAATCAAAGATATGAACTAACGGTTAATTGTAAACACCGTTATAAAGTTAACATATTATAGGGGTCGTATACTTTAAATGATAATGATATGTCGCTGTAAGTTTAATAGATTATAACTTTTATTGCCTGATGGTCAATCTGACGATATGAATGTGTATTGTATAACTACATAGTGTTATTCATTTTTCTGTATGTGTGTGTATATATATATATTTGTGTGTAGTTATGTGTGTTTGTACCGTGGAATGTGTATGTTTGTATATTAGTGTATTAACATGTTGCTAGGTTTTGTATATATATATATGTATGTATGTATGAGTGTGCATATGTATGTGTATATATACATATATGTGTGTGTATGTATATATATGTGTGTATATGTGCATATATATGTATATGTGTATATATATATATATATATGTATAAAGTAAGAAGGTAAAAAGGAGGAGAAGAGAAGACGTTAAACATTTTGATGTATATGTGTATGTATGTGTATTTGTGTATGTGGGTATGTGTGTATATATATATGTATGTATGTGTATGTATATATGTATTTATGCGTGTATATATGTATATATGTGTGTGTATGTATGTGTAGATATATATATATGCATGTATGTATATATATGTGTGTATGTATGTATGTGTATGTATATGTATGTGTGTCTATATATATATATATATATGTGTGTGTGTGTGTGTGTGTGTGTGTGTGTGTGTGTGTACTGTTATGTTGTGTACCTAAATTTATATTTACGTATATTTCTGTTTGTATGAATGTGTTTATATATGTATGTTAGGATACATGTATTTTTGTGTTTGCATGTATATGGATGTATGTCTATGTGTGTGCATGTATGTACGTTTATGTATGTATTTGGTTGCATGTCGTTGTATTTATGTTTATGTACGTATATATGTGTACTTGTAATTATAGATAGGTATTTTTATAGGTACCTCCACGAAAATGTAAACAAACAGAGATAGCATGATGAAAAAGACGCCGAACTTGACGAAAACAATTTTTTATCGTCTAATGTTCATATTATTATTAAAGAGGAAAGATCAAAGTATTTTTGGGGTATTTTTTTACATTTTTTAATCGTTCCTAGCACGTCCGAAATTTTCGTTACAAATTTTGTTTTTTTTTGTCACCAAAAAAGGACAGATAATCAATCATTTTCAATCATTTGTTAAAAAGATGAAAATCTGACTTTGATATTCTTTTAAAAATCAATTATCATTTTTTCAAAACTGATTTTAATAAAATCAGAAATTATAATGTTTATTTAAAACATTTTGAACCAAGCTTAACTTAGCTTCTGCGCCGGAAAAATGTAATTTGAAAATAAAACAAAGCAGGTCATAACCTTTCGCCTCGTTGACAGCTGTTGACAGCTGTTATTTATGACGTTTAGATAACTTACGGGAGGATAATTCTTTCTACGGATGGAAGGAAGTGAAATTATTTAGATTTAAATGAACAAATTATTTACCTCGTTACTTTTAAGAAAAACTTTCAGCGCTCTAATTTTTCATTTTTTTTTTTTTTGTACTTAGCTTTCATCTTTACGTTTACGATGCTTTATGGAAAATATAAAGAAATTAAAAAATAAGACTGTTAAGAGTGAGATTAAATTTCATAAGAAAGAGGTATCTATTATTTATACGTACCTTATGAATTTTTATCAGAAGTGTACATAAAATACTATAATTTTATATATAATTATATTTTTCCATACGTGTTTCGCAAAAGTAAAGGCCTTAAGAGCGGAGAACAATGCTGAACTCAAATAATGCAACTAGATTGTATCCTGGTTGATCTTCCGTACTTTATAATTAACGCTCTATTATAAGCATAAAAGTTACATTTTTAATGACGTTGGCTAATCCGATTGGTCCAAACGATACAATTTTCAAAGCGCTAGACAATGGCGGTCTCATCTGGACACAATTGAAAGCTAGGCACTGCTTTTAACTAATTTTATAATATTTTTAAATACTTAATGTAAAAATCTATTATAATTAAAAGAAATAACAAATAATTGTATTAAAAATTCAATTTTCATTGGAAAAAGTTTTTGCTTTCAGAAAATATTGTCCATATTCATAAAAACAAATAGAAGCAAATAAAAGCATTTGAAATTAAATAATATATTTGTTTTATTGAGTTTTGTATGTTACAATTTAGAGCTGATTTTCAGGTACGTTGGCCACAATTAAAAAAAAAAAATACATGATTTGCATTCTTCAAAGCCTTGTGCTTTTAACTATTGCAGGGGGCGGCAAGATCTAATTTCTAGAGTTTTTCATAAAATTAGTTATGGGGTGTTAATAAAAATGAAAAAAAATATTTCTGCCATGACTTTTATAAAAAAAACAACATATTTATAATAATTTCGATCATCTGTGAATAGTTTCTGAAACTTTCATTAACATCTGACAATTATTTTTATTTTTACAAGATTTTCAAAATTAATGTGTGTAAATACAAAAAAAACGCGCTAAAATTATCTATGTTATTTACTACCCCTTTTTGCAACAAAGATAAATAAAGTTTTTAAAACAAAATTTAGAATATTCTAAAAAGATGGAAAAAATTTTGAAAAATAATTAAAAAAAAATTTGGTCTATCCTCTTCATAAAAACATAAGCATTTAGACGATAAAATTTTGTTTTCATAAAGTTTGGCGTCTTTTTCATCAGACTATGCTCTTTTTTTAGCGATTTCGTAGAGGTACCTATATTTTTATGTATATATTTATGTGTGTGTATATATATATATATATATATATATATATATGTATAATTATTTATTTAAAAATATGATTCCAACTCGCTACATAAGAGGTCTCATGTTTCAAAACAAGAGCCGAAAACTTCAAAATAATATTTGAATTAACTTGAGTTAAAGTAGGCTCTGTTCCATCTTCAAGCGAAATTTTTTGGGAATGACTTATTTTAATAGTATGGTCAGAATTGAAATCAAAAATTTCCATGGTAATATCAAGGGCGGATTGTTTAGAATCGGCATGGGTGGGGTGTTAATAATTTGTATCAGTATAGAGTTACTTTCATAGATGCCGGGTCACGGTAAGGTGGGGGTGGCTAAATTTACGACGGAGGAAGTTTTCGCATAGTCTGGCTTTAGCGTCTACGGAGATTTATTTATTTATTTTTATTTTATTCTTTTATTATATCTCTTTATGAAAGGGATTTGTGTATATGAAAAGGCCGTAACGTTTGTTATTTGACGACTTCATAAAGGGTTATCAATTTTTGTAGGTTATTAAAACTATGTATATGGGCTATGGATTTTAAAATTTATTTTTTTGTATGCGTGTTTTTAGCTAGTTATTCAGAGCGTAAGTTCGGTTGTGTCGGCAGAAAACCGTTAATTCTTGCCGGTTGTTTAATAGGTTGTTATTGTTTAGAAGTTTAATAATGTGTAGTTTCTCATGGAGGCACAAAGGGCATCGGTCATCCCAAGTATATATATGTATATATATATATGGGTCATCCCAAGTATATATATGTATATATATATATATATATATATATATATATATATATATATATATATATATATATATATATGTGTGTGTATATATATATGTGTATATATATATATATATATATATATATATATATATATATATATGTGTGTGTGTGTGTGTGTGTTTACTTACGTATGTTTGTGGTTGTATATGTGTATGTTGACACCTATTGTATATGAGATTGTGTGTACGTGTAGGTATGGAAACTTGGGTATGTCATTATGGCCACATGAGTTAGTATATGTGTGTATATATGTTTATATTTATGTATTGCTGTGTGTATATATGTATTTATATGCGAGTATGAGTACATATATGTGTGCAAATTTCTGGGTATATATGTGTATATATGTATGTATGTGTATGTATACTTGTTATCATGGAGATATATACGTATGTATATGTTTATGTATTTATGTGTATGTAATTTCTGTGTGTATGTATGTATGTATATATATGTATATGTGTGTGTGTATATATATATGTGTGTAAAGAAAAATTATTATATATATGTATATGTATGTGTGCGTGTGTATGTGTATGTATATATATATATATGAGGTGGACACCGAAGTTACCTATGGGTGTTGACTTTGATGCCAGATTTTATATTTACATAGACTATTTTAATATATTAAATAATATTATTTTTAATCATTTTTATCTTTGTATATTTGCTCGCTTAAGTTACATTTCAATAAGTGGTTAGCATTTGTGTAATGACACTTTCAGTCTTAAATATTTATTGGTTGTGGTATCCGATTGTCTGGGTCAATGTCTGTGGATGTGTGTGCATGTATTTATGGTTGTCTATGTGCATGGAAAGTGCATTCACTTTTAATTGTGTATGTATGTACGTGTGTGTTGGTTTCCTTCTCCCCACAACTTCCTTTTTTTTTTTTTTCATGAACGACCGTGGAGATGTTCTCTGTCTCGTCTCTTTTTGTGTGTATATATATATATAAATATGTCTGGGTGCTTATATATTATAATCTGATTGCGTTTGTTTTACGCGTGAGTTTAGGACCACATTCACACACTCTTAGGATTAAAATGTATACATTGTCAAAGGACCGGTTATAAAATTAGCTAAAGTAACTTCAATGAAGAAATAAATTGAATAACATATATATTTCTTCTTTTCTCTTCAGTAATTTTATAGTTGTAAACTTAATAGCGATTAAATTTTGATTTTGAAATTAGCAGTTTTTAATTTTAATATTAAATTTTATCATATGATTTAGTAATTATTGGTCAGAATAAATTCTTTTTTAATACTACCCATATTTTAAACATCTGAATAGATATTATAACATGACTTCGTTGTCAAGCTTTTTTAATTTTCCTATACTTGTATTTTGATTGGTCCATCTAGCTTTTGTAACAACGTTTTCCCCTTGCGAAGGATTGTTAATTAATTTGAAACTTTTAAAACCATTTATTTTACATTCAACATCATCACTTGATAAGACACCGATGGTGTTGAAACAAAATGGCTATTTTTGTAGTGATTTTATAACATATTTATGTTATGAAATTTTTTTAAATATAAATAATTATATCTGCTCTACTTTGTATTGAGCACTCTTTTAAGAATAGTAATTGTTGGTTATTGGAATTAATTCCATATACACCAATCATATACTTGGGCATATATATATATATATATATATATATATATATATATATCGCGGCCTGACGATTGCGTCTAGCATGAAATATCTGAGTGTTGACTTAAATGTTCACTTTTATATTTACATACCCTGTAGCACTATATTACTTCATATATATATATATATATATATATATATATATATATATATATATATATATATGTGTGTGTGTGTGTGTGTGTGTGTGTGTGTGTGTCTGTGTGTGTCTGTGTCTGTGTGAAATGTGTGTGGATATAAATGTAAATATATATGTATGTAATTTTTTTATATATATTATTTATATATTATATATACGCGGTTTTTATTGGAAAGCGCTCGATATCAATGATAGAGCTATTTAGTTGTAACTCACATCAATCCAACTAAATATATATATATATATATATATATATATATATATATATATATATATATATATATATATATATAGAAAGTGTACCCCAAAACTGACTTTTTAATCTAATGAAATAGTCAATTTACTCTCATATTTTAACGAAATGTCTTGAATATTTATTTTTCTTTTTATATTTTTTTCAGTAGAAATGAAACGGTATATTGTGTGTTGGAACATGATCGAATAAAGTCAAACAAGACTATACATTGTGCGTCTTCGAGAAAATTTTAAAAAAATGCAACAACTGGAAAACGGATTTGGACACTGCACAAAAAAAAAATCAAAGACGCTGGAGAATGTTATGAAAGGCATGCTACACCGTGTTTGGTAGGGACTGGACTACCGCCTAGACCTGTTCTGCGTCACAGGTGGAACGCATATTGAACCTTTGTCAAACTTTCTGAAATAGGTTATAAAATCTACATCCATTTGAATATCTTGATGGAGATGTAGTTCTATAGAAGGATGCTGAGGATTTCGTGGAACGAGCGTGTGAGCAACGATGAGGTCTTAGAGAGGATGCAGACAAGGGAGAGGTTCATGCTTAACACCAGGAAGATGTGGCTGAAGTTTCTGAGATACTCACAGTTCGAATAGAGAAAAAGCGAGAAGGGAAAGCAGTGCATGACATTCCTTGAGGGCAGAATGTTGTCAGAGGAAGGGGGAAGAGAGAGGGAACTTTTTGAGAGATGCAAGGGATAGAGGGACGTGGAGGGCCATGATCACCTACGTCCTGAAAGGACATGGCACATAAAAAGAAAAGAAGACTCAATCACTGACCCACTCCTCCGATAATGTTCACATGTATGTATGTATGTATATCTGTATGTATTATGGGTCGAGGGCATGTTCGCTTTCTAACCATGAGACCCGAGTTCGAATCCCATCATGATCGAATCGTCAGGAAGGTGATTTCTTGATGATATCGATCCTGGCGTAAGGCAGATTGAAACAGTGCCTGAAAAATATACCACGGGTTGAATGAAATTGGATAGAAGGAACTATTTGGGCGATATCAAGTGTTGTGTTATCACGAATATATATATATATATATATATATATATATATATATATATATATATATATATATATATATATATACACACACACACACACACACACACACACACATACACGCAGGGTGCGATGGATAAATTGTCTAAATTACGCAATAATCAAAATAACACTGACGTCTCATTTTAATAGATATATTTACTAAAATTATGCAAAAATATCTTGAAATACTAAAGAGCAAATTTATTCAATAAAATCACCATTGGCTCCAATCATGGCCTCCTGAAGACTTCGAAATCTCCTGCAACTCTTTTGGATGGTTTCCTTGTTTAAGTTGGAGAATGCTGCCATAATCCTTGCCTTCAGTTCATCTTTGGTGTTACAAGGAATTTTGTTGGTCTCTCGCTCAACTGCAGTCGGGGAAGATCTAATCAGGAGGAAGTTCAAGATTTTAAACCAAAATCATTAAATTTGCTTCCAAAATATTTTGATATTCTTCGGAATTCATTCTACCATCTATTACTTGTATGTTTCCAGTATCTTTTGCAGAGAAACATCCCCAAACCATGATGCTGCCACCACCAACTTTCACTGTTGGAACTGTGTTCTTTTGTTTGAAGGCATCGCCATCTTTCCTCCATATATGATTTCTAGAATTACGTCCAAATAACTCAATTTTGGTTTCGTCTCTCCATAATAATCGTTCCCAATACGATTTTTCCTTCTCCTTATTTTCACGAATGAATTTCAAACTGGCATCTCTGTTGTGTCTTTTCAATAGCAGTGGAGTTTTCCGAAGGGAGCAGGACTTTAGATTGGTTCTATGAATTTCATTGCATATATTCTGTTTAGTGACACAGATTCTTTAAATTAGGATAAGGGAATGATTCATCCAAAATATTGAAAGAGAAAGCCAGAAGATGGAGGTCACATCGGCAAGTTCAAAATAAGATAATATGGACATCAAGTTGAGCAAGAAATCAGCAATCAATAGATAATGCCTTACAATACATATCTGTTGCGACAATTCAACTGTCATATCAATGTCGAAATCTGATCATTAGTTCATTCAATCAAGTATTGCATCAAATACATATCAAAAGGGTCAGATTAAGCTGTTTTTGTACAACCCCACAACTGAATTTTTCTCCGTTTAATTTGAATTTAAATTTGAAAAAGGGAATGACTTCTATGCAAAATATAGAAGGAAGCCAGACGATGAAGGTCACATCAGGAAGATCACTGAGTAATATTCAAATGTATCATTTTTCCACAAATTATGACAATGATTTAAAATCAATCATCATTCTCTTACAAAAAAATTTGTGACATGCAGAAAAGAGCGGGCAATTTGGCTAGTATATATATATATATATATATATATATATATATATATATATATATATATATATATATAAGAATGTTGCTTGAAAATTCATGTGTGAAGTTGATTGTGTATTCAAGTTTTAAGTTTGTTTGAAATAATATATATTGCTTGAGTGAGAATTATTGGCAGATTGATATTATATTAACAGAAAGTTTAACGTTAAATCTGAAATTGCGTGACGTAGGTTCTGGTGTCAAATTGAAATTTTTGCGCTCCTCTCTGACCAGGATGAAAGATGAATGATTTCGATCCTATAACTTTGCTTATTAAAAAGTTTTTAATCGAAGTAACAATAGTGTAAGCCAGATATAATTGATAAGAAGTTACTTTGCATATTAAAAAAAAATGCAGCGAAATTGTCATTTGACAAAAATGCTATACGGCAAAGTTTTCTAAGGCGAAAATTCCCGAGGCGAGTTTTTCTCCTGCAAAAACGTTTACGGCAAATGTTCCTAGAAACGTAAGAATAATTCTTTTTTTGCAAGTGAATATTGGATTAACAATATTTTGAGAAAAACAATGATTTTTCCAGAAAAATCTTGAACTTCCACCTGATTAGATCTTCCAACAAGATAGTGATCCTAAGCACACTGTAAAATCTACGAAGAAATGGCCTGCTGATAATATTGTAAGTATCTTGAAATGGCCAAATCAGTCTCCAGATTTAAATCCAATTGAGAATCTGTGGCGTTATTTGAAAATTCAAATTCAATTGGGAGCTCCAACAAACATCCTGGATCTGAAGACCATAAGCGAAGAAGAATGGAACAAAAGAACTATTATATCGCCCGTTAAATTCGAAGTCGGCTCTCCAGTTTTACATTTCTGGCCGTTATCCATGACATCATCCGCACATTCTCTCACTGCCTTGGATCGGCAGTGTGTTAAAAATCAATCAAAATGTAAGAGAAAATTGAATATGAGTCAAAATTATTATTAATAATAATTCTTGATATTTCAGCTGATAAAAAGTAATATTTCTACTTTTAAAAATAGTTAGGTTTTGAATATGTACTTGTGAACCGTTTCCCTTCAGGTCGTTGGGAATCATGGCTCTCCACAATTTTCGGTCTTTCGTAGCTCTTAATATCTTTTGTCTTTTTGCCATCTATTCGCTCAAGCTCGCCAGGTAAGTCGTGCTTTGCCTTCTGACTTTTTTTTTACCTTAAATCTGTCCTGTTGGTATCAAATTTTCGAAGCCCTCTTTCCTCATTATGACCCCTAAAAATTTTAACTGTCTCTTCCTGAAGTTAAGCTGAAGTAGCCTTTTTTGCCATAGTTGTAGCACACATGTTCGGTCGATGGTATCCTCAACATCGTTCTGTAGTTTCAGTCTAGGAATATATGCACATATATTTAGAAATAATAAAATTGTAAATAATTTTAAACATGCTACAGTCCCCGGTTTCAATGGAATTCTTAAAGATTCCAACAGAACTTGGTTGGAACTCCAAAACTTTCTGGTTCTTGGCGCATGAAAAACGAATCACTCGCAGAGAAAGAAGAAATGCGAGAATTTGTTTTTGGTAGTTTACAACGAAGTCGACGGAAGAATGAAACGAGAGATATTATAAAAGACTTTACAGCTTGCACATTGGAATTCCTGCCGCGGTGCCAAGGAAAAAAATAAATAAATACAGGAAACTTGGCGGTAAGTCGTGATGTTGACATCGAGAATTTTATTTAGAGATGTATGGTGGAATGCGCGGGCGGACGCGTGTACGGATACCATTTCCTTTATCACATGACAAAACATGGCCGATTTGTAAATCAGAGACAATATAAAATTTCTGTTTCAAATATTGCATAATCTAAAGACCAAAGGGGTTTATTTAGAGGTTTACTGACATAAAGAGTAAGTTTAATTTTATTCGGAAGGTGTGGGCGTGTGCACACGTCTCACGTGCGTATAAACAGGGGTGTATATATATATATATATATATATATATATATATATATATGTGAAAATATTGTAGAAAATAGGAAAGAAACTGGTTTGGTAAATAATCCAAAGTTCCTTAGTATTTTTGTAATTATTTTTAAAAAATAGTGCTCGATACGAAAGTAGAGCATAAGTATAATTATTTATTTAAAAATATGATTCCAACACGCTACATAAGAGGTCTCATGTTTCAAAACAAGAGCCAAAAACTTCAAAATAATATTTTAATATTTTGAAGTTTTTGGCTCATGTTTTGAAACATGAGACCTCTTATGTAGCGTGTTGGAATCATATTTTTAAATAAATAATTATATATATATATATATATATATATATATATATATATATATATATATATATATATAAGGTTAATGACTCAAAAATTGTCACTGAGTTTACTGATGTTTCCTTCAGCATATCGACTCCAGAGTTTCGTAGGCGGACCTTTCCATCCACTCTTCAGGTGTCAGCAATAATAAAATATAGTTTTAAGGTATGATATATTTATGGGTTGAAGTGCTCAATAGAACGTGTAAAAGTGGACACTGAAGTCAACACTCAGAAGCTACAGTCTGCTTAATGCTAAACGCAATCGTCAAGAAATGTGCATTGTATTTTTGCTCGACTTTTTATATATATCGGTCAGTGATGCATTGTGGGTAGTCTATTGCATTGTGAGTCGTCTATTGTGTTATTCTAACATTTATTTTGGTGGACGCCGGTTGTTAATTTGTTTATTATTTAGTTATTTATTTGTTGTGATTTTTTTATTTTAGCTGTGTTTTATTTATTTTTATTTATTCTTGTTCTTTTTTCAGTTTTCGTTTTTTTTACTAACGTAGTAAAAATTCTTTTTCATGTCTGCATTTTGGATAGATTGTTATAGGCCGATGTTCTTTTCTTTATTTTCCATCATATTTTGGAGTGATATGTTTTATTTGTTTTTAATGTTTAGGAAGCACTGTGCTGTTCCCGTATTTATTATTTGTAAAGGTTGTTTTGTGTGCATAGTTTCTTTGTTTCTAGAGTTCTTCAGTTACTTCTATTTATATTTTTTCTTTGTTAGCTGTTGATTTTACAGTAGCTTGTGATATTACAGTGTTCTGCAAGCAATTACCATTTAAAGGACATCCGTTCTTTATTCTGCATTTACAAGTGCGTCTAATTTGTTCAGGTTGTTTGTTTGTTGTTTTCCTATTGTACTTTTTATTATTTGTGTCATGTTCTCCGTGCAACTGTAGCCGCATTTTAGTGTTTTTTGTTGAATACCTTATGGAGAGTACTTGGTAGTCAGTAGTCGGTAGTCGGATAGAGAAAGGATATACGGAGAGTGAGAGAATATACGAACGGAGATAGAGTGAGGTAACCTCTTGTAGAAGTCAGTTACAAGCACGTAGACTCTAAGGAAGTCCTACTTCGAGACTGTATATATCTATCTGTATTTGCTACTAACCACGTTCCTGGACTTACTAACAGTATTAATCTTTGTATGATTGTGTAAATGCATTTTATTTCTTATATTTAATTATTGTGTTTGTCATTCCTTGGAGACCGAATTCATCTCGGAATCCACAACAATATATATGTGTGTGTGTGCGTGTGTGAGTGTGTGTGTGTGTGTGTGTGTGTGTGTGTGCGTGTCTTATTTTGAGTTTGTACATGTGTTTGAGTTACTATTTATTTGCTTTTATTTTATTAGAAAATGGAATTAATAACAACAGGCCTAAACTGACAAGTTCAACTAAAGTAAAGTGTTGACAGGAATCGAACCTGTATCCCTTTACTCCATCAAGGAAACAACTATTAGAGGCAATGTGTGCTGCTACCAGTTCGGTCACGGAGACCAGCCTGAAACAGTTGGAATTGCCTATTTAAGCAAAGTACGTTTACGCGGTGAGTCTTCTACCAATCTATATCTGTTAGCTTCAGTTTCGTGGATGAAACATAATCTTTTGAAATGAGTTTTTATACTACATTATTTCTTATGGTTCTAAGTGTTATATTTGATGACGACATGTGGTTGAGTTTGTTTTATTTCATTTTATTCAAGTTGAAATTGCGAGAAGTAACCGTAAGTTCTATGGTAAGAATTTCTTTTCTTGCACTCCTCACTTATGGAACACTCTTCCGGGTCCTTGCTTCCCACTCAGTGGTGGATTCATACTATTTCTCAAGGATATATAAGGACCCAAAATTTTATTGCAGCTAAAAAAATGAAGGAGAGTTCTACAAAAGACAAGTGCCGGTGGAGGAAATAAAGGGTTGAGTTCGAAATTAATGGATGCAGGAGCATACAACAGCCGAAACGTTATCAATATAGCAACAAAGATGAGGACAACAGTCCGAACAATGCAAATAGTGTAAATAATTACAACACCTCATCTCAGAAATATAGACAGATTCTGAAGAAGGCCAGAGCGTATAACGGTCGAAACGTCGTGAATGCGACAAGAAAGATGAGGACAACAGTCTAAACAATGTAAATAATGTAAACGCATAAAATACTTAGTGAGTTTGGATGGCGGAACATGGTTAAGAAGAAAATAAAAAAGATAAAATTTTTTAAGCGCAAAGGGCAGGAATTTGTGGAGAGCCATAATCGCCTACGTCCTGAGGGTATACGGCACATAAAGAAGAAGACTAGATTGGCGGCAAGGACTCTTTATTTTACAGTTGAAATGGCAAGACACAACCGTAAGTTCTATGCTAACAGTTTCTTCTATCGCACTTCTCTTTTGTGAAACTCTCTCCCAGCTTTTTGCTTCCTAGTCAAATTTGATCTTCAAAAATTTAAATGCAATGTTAATCGTCATCTTCTGTCTTTTTAATTCCTGTTCTTTTATTATTATCTCTTCTTAATAATGTTTTTACACATATTCTCTCACACACAGTAACCCTTTGATGTGTAATTTAATGATTTCAAGGGTTAATGATACAAAGTCTACTAATTAACCCATATCTGGAGGAGAAGAGGTGGATTCATACTATTTTTCGAGGGTATTTGCACGTAAGTGAATATAACGATACAAAATTTAATTGGAACTCTGCTCTCCGATTAACAATTCTGAACCATTATCCATTATACCACCCATACATCCAAGCTTACAGCAACTGGTATTCACTCATGAAGGTACCGGACATGCTCGACCTTGCATAATTTCGGTGATCATACGGGAACCGGTATTTAAACGCTATGTGGCCTAAGTCCAGTTTGACAGAAACGCTCAATTTCATCAGAAATGGCTTTTCATGGGTCCCCACCCTAATAAATCAGTCTGCCGATAGGTTTCGTTCTATCTACTTGTGTACAATTATTAGACGAGGTATTCAAACAGTTTTGCGTTATTTTTTTAAATGAAGGCTGAAAATTTTGTATAACTTACCTTCAATGAGTTTTCTAAAAGTTTGGAAATAATACCTCGAAATACTTCGACAGGCTTTTGACGAATATTCGTTAGTGGAAACACGAGTTTTTGACTGGCACACACGTTTCAAGATCGGTCGAGTTTTCATTCAAAATGATGGTCGCTCAAGGCGAGCAGTCGCCATCAAAACACCAGAAAATGTGGGAGAAATCTTGCGACTGAACAACCCATTAACTCTGTCACCTGACCGGAATCATTTATGGAGTCTGCCAAGAGATATTAGTTTGTGAACTTTCCGATATGACCTCATAGAACAGATAGATTTTGAGAGCTAAAATTCATATTATTTTTTTACCTTTTCTTTATTTTCTCATACCCTCATGTTTACCAAAAGACAAACGGGTGGACTTAATACACACACACACACACACACACACACACACACACACACACACACACATGCGCGCGCGCACACACAAACACACATATATACACACACACACACACACACACACACACACACACACATATATATATATATATATATATATATATATATTAAAAAAGAGGAAAACCACAAACGTTTTTGGTTATAATGTGGATTTGTTTTAGTGTATATAATATATTTTATTTTTCATATTTTGGATACACATGTTTCCACTCGCGTAACCTTCTTCAAGCAAATTAAAAGAATTAAAAGAATTTTCTTTCCTTTTAAAGAACAAGGAAAATTTATTGCTTTAAAAATTGATTTCTTTTAATTTGCCTGAAGAAGGTCACGAGACGGGAAACGCGTGTAGCAAAAATATGAAAAATAAAATATATATACACTAAAACAAATTGATATTAAAACAAAACCGTTTGCGGTTTCTCTCTTTTTTTAATATATACCTTTTATCTTTCGTTGGAACAATTATAACCTTTTCCATATATATATATATGAAATTGGACACTGAGGTCTATACTGAGCGGCGACAGTCTGTTTCATAACTGAATGCAATCTTCAGGCCATGTGTATTGTGCTTTGACTCGACTATTTATACTTGCTGAACGATGGTGAATTATGGGTAAGCAATGTCTATTGTATTATCCTAATGGTAACGGTAATATTTCAAACTGTTCTAGAGGCTATTGAGTGGAAATAATTGATAGCGAAGTAATCATTTTGGTAAAAAATGTGCATTCAGTTTAGGATTATTCCTGGAATTGGAAAAAATATATACAGTTTGTCTCAAAAGTTCAAACAATAACGCCCATCTCCTTAGAAACTAAACTTAGCATATGACAAAGAAAAGAAATCTCAACTCAACTATGAAACTGTAGTCAAATAAACTGGAGACAACAAAGACGATATCGAGAAGGTCGTTGTGAACAAAAGCATGTGTTTTTTTGCGTTGGAAAGAATAGAAAGATATCGTTTAATAGAATAAGCGATTTGCCGTGTACTCGCCTCCACACTTATCGCAATGCCTTCAGAGGTTTTTCATCTTCTGAGATACCTTCAATAATAAAAGATCGTTTTTTATGGTTTACAGAAATATCCATAGACAATATATATATATATATATATATATATATATATATATATATATATATATATATATTATGTATATTTAGGCAGCAATTTTTCATTAATGCATGTTTCATTAAATAATATAGACAAGTTTTGTCTATTTATTCTAAGTTCCTTTCATATTGTCTAATAAGCTTAATAACATTTATCCTTGAAAGACATATATCCACAACAGATCCTAGCAAGAAAATTAGGTTAATCATATACTACACTAAATCTAGTATTCCAACTTAATTATTCGCAATGATTCTTCGCCCCGTTAGCGATTTGCAAAAAAAAACAACATAGTTTACAAATTTAAGTGCCCTTTGGGAGATTTTATCTCCAATGGATTAAATAATATTTATGTTGGTCACACCACAAACTCGCTTTCACGACGCTTGACTCTACATTTGAATGATAAATCTGACATTTTTAGGCATTTAAAACAACATACCTGGCCGCGTACACAATTCCGGCATAATCCTTGTTGAAAACACAGCTATACTTAATCATGAAAGCAATAAACAAAAACTAAAAATTCTTGAAGCTATATACATAAAACAGTTGAAACCTAACCTGAACAAAATAAACTATGAAATCTCCACAAATATTCTTAAATGCCTATAATTGATAACAGAAGTCACTGGTTTCTACCAACGGCATCCCATACTTAATACTTCTAGTTTTTCTGCTTGCTGGTAGCAGTAAACTACAGAAATGAATGTCTTGATGGAAAAGATGAACTTTTGTCTGTAGTTTTCATTTGTTTTTTATTTTTTTCTCTTTTTAACATGAATCTTTTAACATTCCTTGTGTTGGTCAAACAGTCTCTTTTAAGTTGTTATTTGAGATAAGAGCTGGATGGATCTATGCTTCCCTGAATTCCCTTGGTCTGTTTGACAGTTTTATTGGTCCTGGAGAGGGGATGTGTCTCTGTTTAGTGTTTGTGTGTGTGTTATTTGGTTCTTAGGGAGTGAGTGAGTATGATATGTGTAAGCGTGTGTATTGCTGTGGGTGTGTGTTATCATTTGGCTCATTAGGGTGTGAGTATGATGTGTGTAAGTGTGTATATTCGTGTGGGTGTGTGTATGAGTGTCTCCGTAAGCATGTCTGTCATGTGTGGGTGAGAAATGTGGGGAGGTTTTGATTTGTATAGTTATATATTAGTACTATCTATATTGTTAAATTTATGGTTTAGCCCGGATGGATATTGTTTTTAGACGTTGTATCCACTTGTTTTCATGGGACACTAAAATTTTTCTAATGTTATCTTCTCTGAACTTTTCTATTCTCTCAATTATAGTGAATTATATATATATATATATATATATATATATATATATATATATATAGGGAGAGAGAGAGATAGAGAGAGAGAGAGAGAGAGAGAGAGAGAGTGCGTTCGGTAAATTGTCGTTATTTTATATTTTCAATTTTGCGCATGCGCCTTTTTTGTTTTTATGAACTGCTCAGTATAGTAGGGTTGTCACCGTCTGTGAGAAAAAGACTACTATGACGCAATGGGAACGGCATACTTTATTGCTTGGCATTCGCACCGGAAGCTCCAATATGAACATTTCAGAGTGTTTTGTTGTGCGGAGGAATCAGAAAGAGATGGATGAGTTTAATGGTAATTACGAAGTTATTTGGAAGGATCACTAGTGATGGCGACGTTATGACGCTATTCATCTTCCTACAGGGACTTAGATCTATATCAAGTGCCTTGAGGAGGTAGTACTGCTCAAGAGGGTGGCTGTTGAAAGAATCTGTGTCTAGCATCATGACTTTGCACCATGCCACACAACCAGGAGAACCCAGTCATGGCTGCTAGACAATTGCTGCGACCACATCACACCTTATATCTGGCCACCTGTCTCCTAAGACTTCTTGTGTGGGCGCAGACCAACAAAATTCCTTGAAACACCAATAATGAACTAAAGGCAAGGATTATGGCAGCATTCACCAGCTTAAAGAATGAGACCATTCAGAAGAATTATAGGAAATTCTGGAGTCGCCTGGAGGCCATGGTTGGGGTCAATGTCGATTTTATTGAATAGATTTACACTATAGTTTTGAATAGATTTACACTATACGTTTATAGGAAATAAATGAATACCTTGTAAATCCCATCATAGAAAATGCAAATACGCACATTATATACAGCGCAAATAATGTAATATAGTTCAGACTATAGAAAAAAAGATAACAAACACCCCCCTCCAAATTAAAATGAATAAAAATCCAAATAAATTAAATAATAAAGATATTAACCTACAAATGTACATATAAACAAAAGTAATTGAATAATAAGTATAAAAAACAAATAATTAATCAATCAATAATAATTAAATAATAAGGAGAAAGTTAACAAAGAACATTATATCATAGCTACAAATAACCTTATTCGGCAACACAATTATGTCCACTCAATATACTCTAAAATAATTTAAAATATTACCGTTAATGTCTACACAATATCCGTTAGGATAATACAATAGATATTGCTACCCATTATTCACGATCGTTCAGTATATATGAATACTTTTGTCAAAGCATAACACATGGCCTAAAGATTGCATTCAATCATGAAACAGGCTGTCGCCGCTCGGTATTAGCCTCAGTGTCCTTATATATATATATATATATATATATATATAGTGGACTCTTCTATCGTATTCAATGTATCTGGGTCAAACAGCTTAGTTCCTAAGAACCGACAGCCAGACACCAGCACATTTGATATCGATATCCACTACTCCGTGCTTCCGACACACACACACACACACACACACACACATATATATATATATATATATATATATGTGTGTGTGTGTATGTGTTCTAGATGTAAAAAATGTAGCCAAACTTTGTATTATGTTCACCCTTTGGGCTTTTAGTTAACATGAGTCATCGTCAGGGGAATGAGAAAATAAAGTGAAGGAAAGAAAATCATATAAAACACCTACAGAAAAATGAAATTATGATGCAAAGTTATAAGATGTAGGCCATTGAATGTCCCATGTCCTTTGTACAGACATGTGAAACTATATATTACTAAGCATAAAAAAAGTTTACTAAATCAGAGAAATGAATTAGATATTTTTACCTTAATTGTCATAAATTTTTGTTAGAATTAACAGTGAAAAATATTTTAAAGTTATATTTAAAATTGTAGTTAAATAAAAAGAAATTCTAACCTAAACATCTCTTAAAATTGTAATTAAATAAAACGTATTCTAACCTATAGATCTCCCTCCAAGTACTAAAAGCACTTAAAAGAACCCAATAAAAGACCTACAGTAAAATGAATTTAATATGAAAAGCTAGAAGATGTAAGCAATTGAATGACCCATGTCCTTTGTACTTACATAAGAAACAAGATATTACTAATTTTATATAAAAAATAAAAGTTTACTAAATCAGTGAAGTCAATTAGTTATTTTTGGCGTCATTGTCATAAAGTTTACTTAAAAAAAAATTGTTACCTAATAATATACATACTTATAGTTGATGTGAAAATAACTCTACATACTGTCAGGGATTCTGTTAGGTTGATGCAAAAATAATATCGTTTTTTGACGTTTTTTTTTTAGTATTTTTGCACCAACCTAATAATACATTTACTTGTTCTTAAAATAAATATAGTATATTAAAAATTAATAGTGAAAATATTTTTCAAATTGTAGTTAAATAAAACATATTCTAACCTGAACAACCCCACCACCAAAAAAAAAAAAAAAAAATCTTTAAATATACAAAGAGAAAAATTGCCGTAAGAATTTTTGCCGTTAACAATAGAATTTAAAAAAAATCCAGACGACATGCATTTAACGGATGTCAGATTTCATTGAAGAATACATCCCTACCTCCTACCAAAACGCAGCTAATAACGGATACATCAAAATATAGACTTAAAGAACACGCAAACACCCCTGTCTAGTAGAAGTGAATTAATCTGTAACCTTGGAAACGTGAATAATGATTTTAGCCGTGTCTTTAAAACCCAGTAATTTTTAAAGTTACTGAAAAATTCGCTTGAAGACGAAATGGAACTAATGTCTGTAATTTAATTACAAAATTAAATTCGGACCTTCCATTTTTGAAACAGGGTTAGGACTGTGTAGCGGAAAAACCATATTTTAAATAAATTAATTTATAATATATATATATATATGGGCTGAAAATGTAAGTAATACAGTAAGAAAGTATTTTAGTAATATTACCAGTATTATAATAGTAGTTCATTGGTTCCTTTCATACTAGAATTGATTTAATTCATTAAAATCATTTTTAATATTTTTATTTTCATAATTTTTATTATAATGCCTTTATTGTAATTCTTATTTTTTATTAAATGAAAATAATAACTATTTTGTTGGTAAAGTGGTAATATAATAATGACTAGTAATTTAATGGTAATGGAAGGTTGATATATTTGTATAATCAGTTCTATACACGTGCGTTATTCAATACTGTATACCTACTTTTGTATTTTGTATAAAATTGCAATAAAATAGGGACCTGCTGTGGTTCCACCCTCGAATTTATATATATATTGGGTCAGGGATTAAATATTGTACTGATAGTATAAGGGTTTTAATTGTAACTAATTTAATTCATAAAAATTGCTTTTAGTTGTATTTGTGATACGTTTTCATAACTGTGCATTTTATAAAATAGTTTCTGATATCTGTCTATATTTCTGAGATGAGGTATTATGTACACTATTTACATTATTTGTACTTTTGTCCTCATCTTTGTCGCCATATTTATTACAACGTTTCGGCCTTTCAGTATCTGTCTATATTTCTGAGATGAGGTATTATGTACACTATTTATATTATTTGTACTTTTGTCCTCATCTTTGTCGCCATATTTATTACAACGTTTCGGCCTTTCAGTATCTGTCTATATTTCTGAGATGAGGTATTATGTACACTATTTACATTATTTGTACTTTTGTCCTCATCTTTGTCGCCATATTTATTACAACGTTTCGGCCTTTCAGTATCTGTCTATATTTCTGAGATGAGGTATTATGTACACTATTTACATTATTCGTACTTTTGTCCTCATCATTGTCGCCATATTTGTTACAACGTTTCGGCCTTTCAGTATCTGTCGATATTTCTGAGATGAGGTATTATGTACACTATTTACATTATTCAGACTATTGTCCTCATCTTTGTCGCCATATTTATTACAACGTTTCGACCTTTCAGTATCTGTCTATATTTCTGAGATGAGGTATTATGTACACTATTTACATTATTCGCATTTTTGTCCTCATCTTTGTCGCCATATTTATTACAACGTTTCGGCCTTTCAGTATCTGTCTATATTTCTGAGATGAGGTATTATGTACACTATTTATATTATTCAGGCTATTGTTCTCATCTTTGTCGCCATATTTATTACATCATTTCGACCGTTGTATACTCCGGTCTTCTTCAGGTGGTTGGAATGACGAACTGAACCCTTTATTTCACTCACTGGGGTAGGACACATGGCACAGTGGATAAAGGCATTAGTTAGATCCAGTGACGGGACCCAAAAAGTTTGAGTTCAATACCAGGTTAAGACGGTGGAGAACTTGAAGAGGGGAATTAACAGGAGATAACTGATAACTGACATCCATTAGACATGGCACATGGAACTAGAACAGTCTACCTCAGTGAGCAAAACAAAAGATTCAGTTCAACATTCCAACCACCTGAAGGAGACCGGAGCGTACAACGGCCGAAACGTTGTGATAAATATGGCGACAATGATGAGGACAATAGTCCGAATGATGTAAATAGAGTTTCTGATATTGAAGATCTAACAAAATAGGGAATGTTTTCGGCATGTTATATATTTCATCCTAGAAAGAAAACTGCAACTGACAAAGAAAATAAAGATTTGACAATTTTATGGGGAAGGTATTGTGAAGAATCGAACGTGTCAAAAGTAGTTTACGGATTTCTGAGCTGGATATTGTCCTCTGAATGCTTCTTCATGTTTAACTAAACAAGATGAGGTTGACAGATATCAGTTGAAGACATTATTGGAGAATAATCAATGGTATAGGATGTAGAAATAATCGAAATCAAGCGCTGAAAATAATTTGTTTCAGCTTGGTTATGTTAATCGCTTAGATGTGTGGCTTCCGCGTACTTTGAGAGAAATGTCCTACTGGGTTATATTTTCTTTTGTGATTCGCAAATTAAACCTAATGGAACTTTTTATCAGGTTATTGCAGGTACTAAAAAGTGGATACTAGAAAATAACGTGTCGTGTTAAAAACGTTGGGGTTAGCAAAATGAACTACCACTAAGTGTATCAAAGTGATGGTGTATATATGGTTGAAATGAAGACAGCTGTATTAAGATCATTCAGGGTCAACAAACAATTGACTCAAAGAAGTATTTTTATTTATTTATTTTTTACAATGGTGTTCACCCTGTACAAGGTCCGAGAGCCATTCAAGGTAGAGGATTATGGAGTAAGAGGTACGGTTTATGTTGATATCTGAGGAAGATAGCGCTTAACCCTAGATTGAACAGGTTAAGATTGTAGTGATCGGGGAAGCATCCACCTGGATTTGTGGAAAGAAGCTGCTCGAGTGGAACATCAAAGTAAATGGAATACGAAGGGAACCCGGGTGGTTTGCTACAACGTGCGTGACATGGCGGGTCATAACCGTGAAGGTTAGAACTAGCAGAACTAAGGGATGTAGTGAACACTTTCCATGGAAACAGTGATAGAGCAGTGAGGGGCTTGCAACATTTCGTCTGCGAGGAAAGGTGTTGTAGGGCGGGAAATTGTTATATAGGAATAAAATGTCGCTGCTGACACTTGAGGCTGAACATAGATCGCCAGTTAGCAAACACAGGCGAGTCCATTTTTGAATTAAGTTGATCATGTGACCATAGAAGAAACGCATATATAGGAAGTCGCGTGACGTCTAGATTGATCGTTATTTCTAGTCTATCCTCTATTACTATACGGATATGTATTTCTAGTCTATCCTCTATACTATATGGACCGCTATTCTCTACTCTATTCATAATAATATTTCTCTATTCGGATCACGATACGGATTACTGTCGAACGAGTATTATCGAGCAAGTACTATTAACGCGAATGATATTCGAAGGCGTCTGACACCAGTATTGTTCAACTGCGCACTATAGTTGTATCTGCGATTACGAAGTCTCTACTACAACGAACATTACGAAGGTGACAACGAGTATTCATTGGCATCACAAAAGTGTCAACGAGTGTTCGTTGAGTCACAAAAAATAATCTGTCTCTCACAAGGAAGTGGAGACGCTTTTGGATTCCTGCTCATATATGGAGCAGTTCTCTAATTTTGACGTGATCTGGTTTTTGTAAAGGTAGAAGATACCAGGAGGAGTCTGGTACTTATTGAAGCGGTATTGGAACCGACCGTTTTTCCAGCTTCGTATGTAAGAATTCCACTTGAGATCTGCAGTGATTTTAAATCCCAATAAGCGGTCAAAGTATTGGACCTCCGTGAGAGTACAATCCGTTCATCGTGACTGGGACCAACTGAACGTAATTAAGAGAAGGAACACTTAAGCTAATGATTGACGTCAAGTTATATTGGTGATGAGGAAAAAAAGTGATTATAGCCGGGTTGGGAAATTTTTATCTTTTATTTTTAAAGATTTTTCAGTTTTTGCTTACTAATAATTCTACTCTTTACAGCACTTTATTTCTGAAAACAATTTGAATTTTCTGAAAATTTAGTTCCAGCACTCATTTGTTTTGTATAATGAATAATGGCGATTAATTAAAGAGACTTTAATATTTATTCCTTAACATTATATTTTATTCGCACCAATATTTGGTCAAATAATCTCGGCCTGTGCGATATGCTGATCCCAGAGCCCTCATCCAAAACATGAACCTTACAAACTTCGTCCGGATGCTGTGAGAGAGTTCATTTGTTTATATATCAAGAAGTCTTTCCTAAACCTGCAAACCGTATGTAGGTGAGGTGTAAGGCCAAGTGATCCCTCACGCGGCAGCCAGGACAATCCCAGGTCAAGCCATGCGGCACCCTACTTTCCAGATATCTGAATTGAGTATCATGCTGCGACTGTTCCGACATCATCCTACATTAGAAAGGTAAAAATAAATTCTGGGAGGAAGGAATTTTAAAGATGCCTCACAACTGGAAAAAGGAAATGTAAGCGTTCTGAAAGCAAAGGAAATGTATGACGCAGATTACTTCCACAACGCAAAGAACAAATCACTGTAAGTTCAGACTCGAATATCGGGGGTAGAAAGAAATTCCGAAAACTCGATTCGCAGGTACTATCTCACAAATCCCAATGCACGTAACCAGTCAGAAAAATAACTCACTCTCCGACGAATGCGGTAGCCAAAATGCATTAATTTTTCCCTCCCGATTTGAGAAAACCAACTGCTCCGTATAGAACACTGGTTCGATTCTTGTCAGGGGAATGAATATTTTCTACGAAATTTCTCGAACGTTTATGCCGGTAAATGTAATACAAAAAACAGGATTTACTTAAATAAATTTTATCTATTAAAAATAACGTATAAACATAAAATGTATTAAATAATTGTTGGACTTAATACATTTCATAATATATTTATATCTATCTATCTATCTATCTATCTATATATATATATATATATATATATATATGCACGTTTCATTGAATATGATAGACAAGGTGCTATAGTTTTTTTATACAATTTCTCACGTGATCTTATAATTTTTTTTCTTTTCGGTACATAAATTATATGAAAACTGTCCAAATTTTCTTTTTATCCGATCGCTTTCGACTATACATTTAGCCATTTTCAAGGTTGAAATATATTAACTGTTAACAAGGTTAATAGATTGTTGTATGTATGTATTTATATAATGATTTCATTTTCAAACTACGGTCAAGATATTGTGTCCATGTATATAGCGATCGGAAAAAAAGAACAACTGGATAGATTTATATAATTTATTTACCGAAAAGAAAAAAAAGAAATCGTATAAAAACTAAATCAAAGCACCTTTTCTGTCATATTCAATGAAAAGTGCATGAAAGAAGGATTGCTACCTAAATACACAAACACACACACACACACACACACACACACACACACATATATATATATATATATATATATATTGTTTAAAAATATGATACCTTCGCTACATAAGAGTCCTCATGTTTCAAAAACGAGAGCCGAAACCATCCAAATAATTATTAAAATTAAGTTAAATTGAGGTGTTTAGCATTTTTTCGGATTACATCACTATTTTCGTTGTCCTTTTATTACCGAGAAGTAAAAACAAGAACAAAATCTATTTCCATACCTGATGATGTCTGTAGGAACAGACGAAAGCTTATAAAATATTAAAAACACCTTATGCAACTGGAATTTATAAACAGGGATCATATCATTCATATACAGGTTCGAGGTTGGTGTATCTTATTTATATTGTTTGCGATGATGTATTCTCGCCATTTAAATCATTAACCTCTATATTTGTTTTTTGTATGAATGATTCATGAATTTATAAATTATAATTGCCTCTTTTAAATGAAATATATATATATATATATATATATATATATATATATATATATATATATATATATATGGTAAAAGCCAAGCATGTGAATAGTTTATTTCTGGCTGCTCTAAACGCAGCCGTCTTCTGCTCTTAAGTATTTTCCTGGAAGGGAGAGATTAGAATTTATTTTCAATATCAATTCCCCTCCGAGAGGCGCCATGTTTATGATAAAGGGCTTGTGTTGGTGACTGGGATGGGAGTTGGCTGAGGTATATCATTACGGGGGAAGTTTGAAAGTACTCCCTTACAGAAAACAGAAACTGAAGACGGCTGGGTTCAGATCAGCCAGAAATAGCCTATTTCTGGCTGATGCTGAGGTAATTTCTGTTTTTACCGTAAAATATATATATATATATACTCTGTTATAATAAATACATTGAACGCTCCGTGGATCAGTTTTAATATTTGTTATTACTAGGATCCAACTGGATTATATACCAATGGGCCTATTACCTGTACTATATATATATATATATATATATATATATATATATATATATATATATATATATATATATATGAAAAATATATAGTTTTGAAATATGAAAAAATATAGTTTTTTCATATTTATGGGTTAAAGTGCTCAATATCAGGGACAGCTTGTATGTAAATGGATATTGATGATCACACAGTGGCGACAGTCCGTTTCACGTTTAAACACAATCTCAGTGTCCTTTTTTTCTTAAAATTCGTTTAATTAACAGTTACTTATCATCGGCCGAAGTGGCACAGCGGTACTGAGACATGAAAGCTATTGTAACATGTTTTTGTCCTAATCTCTTACAATAAAAATAATAATATATTGCCCTACTTTGTATTGATCCCATTTTTAAAAATGAAATGCTACGAACAATGGAATTTGACTACATTTGGTCTCTTTCACATTTGCATATATATATATATATATATATATATATATATATATATATATATATATATATATATATATATATATATATCCTCCTGAAACATTTATTTCGGTTAAGCTCTCTGGCGAGGGAGTGTGGGTTTGTAAACAATGACTATTACGGCTAATAATACAAGACTCTTCGTTAAATCGAATTGAGTTCTCTCAGTCACTGTGTGTTTATCTAAAAATTGTAGATTAAATAAGTCTATTGCTCTTCCAACTGTCACTTGTACAAATCACAATATCGCTGGTTCAATTTACCGTCTTCGCTTTCTTCACACGTCACTATGTATAGCCAACGTTTCTGTCCCCTTTTTCACGGCTCCAGCATTCTTTTATCAGGCCAACACCGCGGTTCCCCAGCCAATCAGCCTTCTTCGCTGTTATTCTCGGTTACACAGGCAAATTGCCTCCTCCAGTTCGACCAATCAGCACACGACTTGCTATTGGTGGAAGCATTCCAAACTGTACAAAAAACCCCTCATTCTTGCACATACTGCTAGAATGGCTGGACGGGTGAGTAATGCCATTTTCACGAAGCAAACTTGCTGATGTCACGTGCTGCACGTTAAGGTAAGACCCTTATTTTCCTATACACCAGATGCAAGCCACTCTGGCTCGCTTGCTTCTTCTGGGCTGTTCACCATACTCCCCCCTGATCTCATGATCACAAAACATACAGTCGCGAGCAGGTCGTTTTTGCCGGGTACTTCGTCGAGGGAATGGAGCAAAACAAGCTTCATCTTCAGATGAACTGTCATCAGGGGAGCTAGCAGGTTGTACCACATTAGTATTTTGGACGCTAACAGTTGGGGAGTCGTCTTCCCCATTTGTGTCGTCTATAACAGATTCAGTATCAAGCGAGTGATCAGTGTCTCCTAACGGGGTTGATCTCAAATTTACTAACCGTTCACTCTCTTCAGAATCGCTGCCCTGTGTATCTGTCGGGACCGTTCCCATAAAGGGACGCAAGTCCTTCACATGACGTGGAACTCCATCAATGTGCACTGACTGTGGGCTATTAACCTGAGTCACGTGACCCATTCTAAATTTAGTCGTGCACCTCCCATGTGGAGTTTTCACCCAAACGACGTCTCCCACTTCATATGCTCCTTGAATATTCTGCGATTCAATGGGGGACATAGCCTCGATGTCCCATACACGGGTATGGTACCTATAAAGTGCATCAGCTGGTGCAGTGCTAGGCGAATGATTATCTTTAGGTGTAACGTTATACCAGTAAACCGCCTCTGGTATAGAGCACTGCTTTCTAGCTGCAATGGTTTTGATGCTTCGGTGACTTCTTTCTACTATACCATTCCCGGCAGGTGCATAGGCACACCGGAACCGCAACCGTACACCCCAATTACTCAAAAAATTCTTGAAATGTTTGCACGTGAATGCTGTGTCATTGTCTGTCAATATCTCGAGTGGTGGACCCCGTTCATAAAAAATTGCCTCTAACTGACGAACTATGCTAGTATAATCTTGTTGACGTAGCGGACACCATATTGCGAACCGAGAAGGCCCACAATCAATAATTGTCAGAAAATGCTTACCACCATGGTGAGTGATGTCTATCGCTAACCTATTCCAGTTGTCCCTCACGTTCAGCTTTCCTTTTCGCCAATGCACTGGAGCCGGGTCAATGGTTTGGCACGCCTCACATTCCATGACAACAGCTTTTACCACTTCTGACGATACTGAAGGGTCTATCAACCTAACAAAGTACAGGGTCCTTTTTATGCCCGGGTATCCGATTTTTCAGCGGACATTAGCCACTTGGCGTGCGTCCAACTTGGTCGTTGCAGTAACGCATACTGAATGCACTGGCTCCGTTTCCTCCTTGTGCAGGTTTAACCACTTTTTTGGCACCCTGGTCAGCCGGTCTGCCAGATTCATGTTGGATTTGACCAGTATTATGTCCACCGTCAAGCCATATTCAGCTACAATCTCGCGAAGTGTGTTTAACCGTCTCCGCACTAACATTTCCCCAGACGCCTTCGTATTTATTCGAGCCTTGCCAGTTAAGGTGTTCGAAATCCACTGATGAACACATGCTGAATCAGTAAAAACACATGCCATTGAAGAGCCAAATTTACACCCTTTATCGTTGCGTCTATCTCGGCCAAATTGATGTACTTAGCATCTCCAACCGGGCGTAGCCATGATGCATCCTTAATAACGTTTCCATCTACCTCTAATACGACACCTGTGGCTACGGAACTCGCATCCACCCATATGTTCATTTCGCGGCCACTCACACACCAGTCTCCTCCTACTGGATCGGCCTCGCGTATTCTGGCTATGATGTCGGTTAACATGCAATTAATAGAGGCATTCTCAAATTCGTCATCCCATCCTGTGGTTAAAGCGCTTGCTTGTCGTTCCACAAATGCAGTGGCCACTCGTAGCCAGCCGCAAACGGGAAAGTGGCCCACAAGTTTTCCACAACGAGAATACGCGCCGGCGAGTTATCCTCACAGGGATATCAGGGATTTCTCCACCTCGCCTCCATAGGAGAGTTCCATTGTCACTCCAGACCTGTAAGCCCAGCACCTTAGCTCCGTCTTCTAATCTCGTTGGTTCCTTGCACACTAGTCCGTACTTGGACAGGAGCTCTCTCTCTATGTCGTCAACATATGCCGATCTGGCATTCGCAATGGTTTTGTCTTGCGATAATACTGCGTCAATTATGGCTTTCATAATGAGAGGTGCCACATTTAAACCGAAACCCAATTGAGTGAGGCAATATCTTTGCCCCTTCACTATAACAGTTCGATAGGGCCACAGCGCCTTCTCCACATGTATCTGCAGATACGCCCTCCGCAAGTCCAACAAAGATACATAGGCCCCCAATCGTCGCCATTCTCGCAACTTATGTGCACAAACCTCTGCGTTAGCAGTATATGGTTCTACAAAACCATTCAACTCGCGGTAATCCAGTACTGGACGGACCTTCTGCTTGCTCTCTTGTATCACTGCCATTAATGGGATTAGACACTTCGGTGGACCAAGTTCATCTTCGGGGTATGGTCGCAGCCATCTATTATCCAGCCAGTACTGCAGTTCCCTTTCATATTCGTCCCGTGCATAGTCAGGTACTGAATATTCTGCCACTTTATTCTTCAGGGTTATAGGTGGTTGTCCATTGGTCCACTTCCATGAGGCTGTCCATACTTTGTTATGACGATCGAACTCCACACGAAAGTCGGGTTCAATGATAGAAATACCAGCACATTGGGGCTTACTTTCTTCTTCAGAAAATTGAACATCTCCCGAGGAATTGATGTGCACTCCTCCTAATTCTTTAATTGCGTCAATCCCAAGAAGAAGATCGAACCCAAGTAGTGGTCCGTCCACAATTAGGGCATCAATGTACACGGGTTGAGCACGACTAACATTCAACGCAATATTGCCCTGTCCACGGCATTTTAGTACCTTACCGTCGGCAGTTGAGACTTGCGTCTTCATTAGTCGCCAATTGCGACATGCGCATTTGCACACCAACGTCCGTGAGCACCGAGAATCAACCAGGGCCGTGCACTTCTTTCCGTCTACGGCCACCTCAATGATAGGTAGCGCCGTGTTTTTTAGTTGCTTGGAGAAAAGTCCGGCGCTGACGTCTGTTCCCCGGATCCGTTTCCCTGGCACTCTGAGGAAATGTGTCCAACCTTGTTGCACCGAAAACACCGTATCCCGCGGCGGGATCGCCGGGTCTGGGTAGCTGTCTTCTTGCCTACAATCCTTTGCCAGGTGGTTGGGACCAAAACATTTAAAGCACACAATGCCGTCCGTCCGTTGAGCTGCTATATTCGTCTGTTGAGCTGCTGCGGCAACTGACTCATCTGGCTCTTTGCTATCGGTCATAACGGCCCGAGCGTGAGTCAGGATCTTGTCCAACGTCATAGTGTCCATTTTGGATGATGCACGGCGAAGTTGCTTGACTTGTTGCGGCAGTCCAGAAACTAAGACACACGTCATCCATCGTTCAGGCAGTTGGCCGCCAACCAACAAAGCTAGCCGTTTCAGCTCTGCTAAAAATTCGTCTATCGTTTCCCCTGGCCGAAATCGTCGTGACACAAACTGATCATACGCAGTGAATGAATCCACCGCATATGCAGTTATGAGGGCCTGCTTAATCTGCTCTGGATCTGACCTCTGCTCCTTTGTCAGTTGCCGATATACAGAGAGAGCCCCGGCTCGCAAGCGCAGTGGCAATACCCGCTCGACTTTCTTCATCTCGCAAAGTTCACAAACCAACTCCACATTTTCAATCCATTCTACAATTGGTAGATCGGTAGCAGCTCCACTGAATTCGAGTATCAGCCTGATATCGAAACTTCTGTCCGCCATGATGAGAGAAAATGCCGAAATAGGTTGTAGATTAAATAAGTCTATTGCTCTCCCAACTGTCACTTGTACAAATCACAATATCGCTGGTTCAATTTACCGTCCTCGCTTTCTTCACACGTCACTACGTATAGCCAACGTTTCTGTCCCCTTTTTCACGGCTCCAGCACTCTTTTATCAGGCCAACACCGCGGTTCCCCAGCCAATCAGCGTTCTTCGTTGTTATTCTCGGTTACACAGGGAAATTGCCTCCTCCAGTTCGACCAATCAGCACACGACTTGCTATTGGTGGAAGCATTCCAAACTCTACAAAAAACCCCTCATTCTTGCACATACTGCTAGAATGGCTGGACAGGAGAGTAATGCCATTTTCACGAAGCAAACTTGCTGATGTCACGTGCTGCACGTTAAGGTAAGACCCTTATTTTCCTATACACCAGATGCAAGCCACTCTGGCTCGCTTGCTTCTACGGGGCTGTTCACCACAAAAATAAATACGCTTAAATTCACCTGCATCCCTGCCGTGAGCCAACGGATTAGTGGTAGAATCTCCGACTGACGCCAAATTAGTCGGGTTTCGAACTTAGCTAGAGGCAACTGGACGTCTAGCTATACTGAAGAGCTGTGATACAGCGAAACAGTCTGTCTGTGGATGACAATATATATATATATATATATATATATATATTATAAGAGATTAGGATGAAGACTTAGTGAAATCGCTACACAAAAAGCTTCCATGCTTCGATATTTTGATTGTACTTCTTCAGGCGATGGTAAGTAAATGGTGATTCTTCTTTATAGTGATCCACTTTGTATTGACCACTTTTTAAAAATTAAATGCTAGGAACAGTGAAATTTTACTCCATCTGTTCTTTTTCTCATTGGGACACACACACACGCACGCACACACACACACACACACACACACACACACACACACACACATATATATATATATATATATATATATGAAATGGACAAAGTCCGACAATTATTTTAAAGACATTTTTATGTTTATACATTCTTTTTTATAGATACAAATATTTAAGTAAATGCTCTGTTTATAATAAACAGTATTAACAACATTTAAATTGTCATTGAAAATATGCGTCCTCCGACAGGGATCGAAATGTGTATCCTATACGGAATATATGATATAAATATATGTATAAACATAAAAGTGTCTTAAAAATAATTGTCGGACTTTGTCCATTTCATAATGTGTGACGTCATTTGATTACATTTGGATACGCATCGAGCAGATATGAATGTACGTGAGAAAATCATGGAAAATTGTAGTTTAAAAACAGTAAAATCGACCATGCTGACTGAACGCTCCTCTGTGGCGAAATCGGTAAAAGCAAGTCAGGCTATATGACGGTTCCGTATAGAACAGGTTCGATTCCACAGGCGAGAAGTGCGAAAGAAGGAACTATTAGAATAGAACTTACGGTTATGTCTAACGATTTATCCGCCACTGACAGGTAGTTTTGAGTATAATGTCAGTGTGTTCTGTCCTACTTTGTTGGTTGGTTGTTTTTGTTTAGCGGCACATCAACACCTCTATGGGTTATTTAATGACGAAACCTAAAGATCTTTCTCGCCATTTCATTGTTTGTTTTAATTAATAATGATTTTAGTGATACAATTCTTACTGATTAACCCATAGTTTGGGTAGAAGTGATTGGTACATGACTCTCCCAAGGGTATTTGCGCGTGAGTGAGTATAATGAACCCAACGGGAATTAGAACTCGGGATTCTGATTAACGATTTCGAGCCATTATCCGTTACACCACCCGCACATCCAAACTTACAGCACCTGGTATTCTTAAGCGGTCACCCATCTAAGTGCTGACCATGCTGGACGTTGCTTAATTTAGGTGATCGTACAGGAAAGTCATACTTTATAATGGAGAAATATGACAATTGACGTTGCATTTAAATATTTGAAGA
This sequence comes from Acanthosepion lycidas, assembly GCA_963932145.1. NCBI lineage: Eukaryota > Metazoa > Mollusca > Cephalopoda > Sepiida > Sepiidae > Acanthosepion > Acanthosepion lycidas. The sequence goes on from OZ010610.1 coordinate 48,394,870, forward strand.
TCATAGCTGACAGGTAAGCAAGAATCTGGAAGAGAGTTACACACGCAAGAGGTACGAGAGAAGGGATATGATCATCATATAGAAGTCCGCGTATGTTCTTTTGTTTACTTTGTGAAATATCGGAAAGAAATCCCAAAATTTATGACAAAAATGTAAAATACACAAAAGACGGCCATTTTTTTTTTTAAATTTTCAAATTAACGGAAAGAGAACAAAGTTCAAATGACTAATTACAATATTCAAAATGGAAATTGGAAGAAAGAAGAGAATAATTACAAGTCTTGAAAAGCCAGAAAAGAAAAAAAAAAGAAAAGAAAAAAATGATGAGCTGAAAACAAGTAAAACAGTGATTAAAATTTTTATTTATTTATTGTTTTTTAAAAAAAAGGGCATAAAGAAAATGTTTTGATTAATGCAAAGTATTAAACGTCATTTCGATTTGTTGCTCTCCTTGGGATGGATTTTGTTGACCGCAGGCGGATTCTTGAAGAAAAAGGGCAAATCATTACGCAATAATTACTAATTTTTTGTTTATTTTTTGTATTTTTTTTGTCCAGTAGACACGTGAATTTTAATTACGAAGACTAGATTAATTTCTGTCGCCCAGAGCTCGGGTTTCGGTGTTAGGCACCTTGTTAGGCATAGTATTCGTGTAGTATTTATATGATTAAAAAACGGTTTAACCCTAGAACATCGGATTCTCCTGACTAGGATTTAATAAAATTCACCGAGAGAATGGCGTTCGTTTTCAGCATTCATCATATTCAGTATGAACTCCTGTAATATATATGCAACATGTTTAGCTTAATAATATCAATATTTCTTTAATCGTCAATTATTATTATTATTATTATTATTATTATTATTATTATTATTATTATTATTATTTGTGTATGTTATGTTTCCTGCTTTGTATTCTGTAGAGCCGGGCCCAAACCATGGTCCTTAGGCCATATAGGAGAAGTGTCATTTAATTGATAGCACTTTCTTAGTATAAGAGATGTTCCTAACAGGGCGATCTTCTGGGCAACTTTTATGCTGATGTTACCTGTGACACTGTTATTAAAATTGTTCATTCATCTTCTCACGAGGCCCAGTGCTCCGATTACTACTGGTACAGTCTGAGTCTTCATTCCCCATATCCTATTAATCTCGAACTCCAAGTATTTGGACAATTTTTCGATAATTTTTATGGTGATGTGTCTCTCAGATGTTACTGCTATGTCAATAGGCATACATTTTCTGAATTTCTTATTTTTTATGATAATATCAGGTCTGTTATCTTTTATTTCCTTGTCGGTTTGAATTGGCATGCCCCAGAAGATAGTTACAGCGTTATTTGGGGCAACTGTGTCTGGTTGATGCTCATACCATCTCCCAGTAGTTTCGATTTTGGTGCTTCTTGCATATTTTCTAGTGCACATATGTCGCTACCTTGTTATGTCTGTGGGTATATTCATTTTTTTGCCAGTTCCAGATATCCTAAGAAAACATGGTCGACAGTCTCCGCAGGTCCTGCATTTCAGGTTAGTTCTATCCTTGATTGTGTGACAGTGATAAGATCTGTTTGAGAAGCTTTTGTCCTGAGCTGCAATAATTAGGTCTTCTGTCTTAGTTTTCACCCTGGTGCTCCTCAACCACCCATGTGTTTTCTATTGGCCCACATCTGTTTTTTTCTTTCTTTTTATGTATTTGCCATGCATCGCTTTGTTCTCCCAGTTTTTATTCTATAATTTCTCTTGACAAAGTTGTTTTGCTTTCTGTTTTACTCGATTGGCGTAGATGCTATTCGCTTCGCTTTTTGCCAGGGTTTCAGGTATATTAAGCTGTTTCTTGAAGAATGCTGTTTCTTTGTTGATAGATTCGATTTTGCATTTTACTATTTGTAGGAAAGGGTCTTTGGTTTTTGTGAGGTAGGCCTCTAATCCGATTGTTGCACGTTTTAGAATTATTTCAAGTTGAATTAGACCTCGGCCTCCTAAAGCTCTTGCTACAAAAAGCCTATCGATATCATAGCATTAACATTTCGGTAAGCATTTTTTTGGTCTTGGCATCCAATCTTTTAATATCATTCAACTTCCATTTAATAATGTTGAAGCCGTATGTTACTACGGGTATAGCTAAGATATTGATAGTCTTCCTTTTATTTCTCCATTTAATTAGCATTCTGATATCAAAAGCACCCTCCTATAATATTCTTTTCAGATATTTTCTTTATAATTGAATGTTGTATTCCGTCACGTTTATTAATAATAATAATAATAATAATAATAATAATAATAATAATAATAATAATTATTATTATTATTATTATTATTATTATTATTATTATTTAATCATTTCACCCCAAGCAAGACAATAAAGTGACTAGGAGGCAAGGGGTTTCTGAATGTTAGAGAATATGAGAAAAAAAAATTACTATTAAGGAGAGAGGACAATAAGAGAACAAGAATTAAGAATTAAGAAGATAATGATTGACATTCCATTTAAATTTTTGAAGATCAAACTAGACTGGAGAGCAAGAAGCCGGAAGAGATTCACTAGTGAGGAGTACGATCGAAGAAACTGTTAGCACAGAACTTAAAGTTACATTTAGTCATTTCAACTGTAATATGATGAGACCTGGCCACCAATCCAGTACTGCGCTTAAATTCCTAAAGTTTAGCTACCACGCGGGAAAGTTCATCAGAACAATTATCATGAAAGTATTTATAGAAAAGGTACAGAGTAGCTACGTTACAGCGGTAGGAAAGGGACTGGAGCCGATATGCCAGATCAGGACCAATAAAATCGCAGATCGTTCTTTGGATTTTATCAAGAATCTCTAAATGTATAGCAGGAGCACCAGACCAGAAGTGGTTGCAATATTCAAAGCAAGGACAAGTGGTAGACTTATAAATATGTAAGAGTTGATTCTGGCGAGGAAGATTGTTTAGCACAACATAGTGAACCGAATTTCTTAGCTGCAGACTTAGCAATCGATTCAATATATTCTTTCCATTTCATGTCAGTTGAAAACGTTAGTCTGAGAAGGTGTAATGAGTCACTCCTTTGGAGCTTAGCATTAGCCATGCTTATGTAAGTTAAAAAGGGTTTTATCAGTGAGCAGTTTTGTTTTTGAGGAGTTCAAATTAACAAGTCACTCCTTGCCCTATTTAACAACAGATTGGAGGTCATTTTTTAAATCAGCTGTCAATTTGACTTTACTGAATCGATCTGATAAAGATTATTAATATTATGAACTAAATATAGTTTATCCTCAATGATACCAAGCGTTGGGCAGACCAGATCCTTGCTCTGCAGGGCTACACAGTCGTTTCTTTGAGATAAGTGTAGATGCTGTAAAATGACATTAGCGAAATTAAATAAGTTTGATAAAATTTAGGCAATGTTGCAGAATATATAGGTTGGTCCATAAATGTAACCCAAATTGTAGTGATTAGAAAATTGACAATAAAAAATATGATAACTTGATTTGAACCATGTGGACATGTAATCATGACAATAACAAACTCTTTCAATATAAGAGCGACGAACGTGCGAGGACACTCAGTACAACTGCAAGAGTAGAATGTTGATAACGACAAAGACTTGTCATTGAGACAAGCCACTACGTAGTAATGGATAGCTGGTCAGCCTGTCGACATCCGTCTTCGCTATCTTACTCTAGCTTTCACTAAGAAACGATGGTACAAGTACCGTTCCCACCCCCGAAATAAAGCAAGAAATTAAAAAAAAATTAACAAAATTGTCCGTCCTTATTCAGTCTGTGATGTAGATCTGGGGCCCCAGGAATTGTCGAAAGACCGCAATAAGCCAGAGACGATACGAGACGTAACAGCTCCTTAGTCATTTATATCTTATACAGTATCGTGACGCAGTGGTAACACCGGTAATAATTTTATTAGAATGGTGAAAATCCTTCAGTTTGTAATAATATTTCTCATATTATCTTAATCCTTTTATGTCAAGGTCATTAGTTCGATTAAGTCATTAGAATGATGGCAATCCTTCAATATGTATTAATATCTGTTTGTAATAATATCTTTGATATTTTGTAATCCTTTTATGTTAAAGTTATTAGTTCGAATAACTACCTTAGAATGATGACAATCCTTCAATTTGTAATAATATCTGTAACAATATCTTTCATATTTTGTAATCCTTTTAATAAAGCTAAGTTTCTTACTTTGAATAAGTCCTTAGAATGATTAGAATGTTTCAATTTGTATTAATATCTGTTTGTAATAATATCTTTGATATTCTGTAATCCTTTTATGTTAAAGTTGTTAGTTCGAATAACTACCATAGAATGATGACAATCCTTCAATTTGTAATAATATCTGTTTGTAACAATATCTTTCATATTTTGTAAGCCTTTTGCATTAAGGTTCGAATAAGTCTTTAGAATGATGACAATTCTTCAATTTGTATTAATATCTGTGTGTAATAATATCTTTGATAAAGGGTGTTTCATTAAGACGGATCAAAGTAAGCAATAAATAAATCAGTGATTATTGGTGAAAATTTATTTATTTCTCTATTGGATCATACTATTTAAGCTATGGCAATTTGTGTGAAAAATAATATCGGCCAAATATCTGCCAAATCTTGAAAAAGAAAAAAATTATTACATGCTTAAACTTAATTCACATTTAAAATCAGTCCAAGTTATTAGAATACCCTTTATTTTGTAATCATTTCATGTTAAGGTTATTAGTTTGAATAAACAATGATGAGAATGTTTCGATTTGTATTAATATCTGTTTGTAATATCTTTCATATTTTGTAATCCTTTTAATAAAGCTAAGTTTATTAATTTGAATAAGTCATTAGAATGATGACAACGCTTCAGTTTGTAATAATATATTTCAAATGTTTTTATAATTTTAATAAAATTAAGAATAATAGTTTGATAATTCATAAGAATATGGCAAATGCTTCTATTTCTAATAATATCAATTTGTTATACTAGATTTTAAATTTTGTAATTTTTATTATAAAGTTATTAATCTATTTATGGTAATATTCGCTTCTTTTTTATAAGAAAACCTTTTACATTCATTGACCGAGCACCAGGCCTACCCTCAATTCAAATTTATAACATCCTTCTATTATAACAATATTTCAGGAAGTATGTCTCTCGTGTCCAGTCATTGTTATTGCTCTTTCCAGTACTGATGAGGTTGGGGTTCCATTCTATTTGAATAAGGTCAATGTTTCAACACCGAAATTCAGTCATAACCACTCGATTGTCCTTTGCACAAAACGATGTGATAAGCATTGACATTAGTCAGAATAATTCAATGAAAACAAATGTCTTCCCTTCATCCAACGACTGTATAACAAAGGTCGGAGATTGTTTCTTCAGCAATCTTGTAATAATAAAGACATAGATGAAAATATAATTTAACGTGTGCACTTAATCGTAGAAAGAAGGACAATACTAAACAGGCCGGTGAACATTTTGCTAAAAATGCTATAAGATAAACAATAACAAAGACATTACTTCGTGCTGGTCATAGCATAAACGTAATACACATTTCAGAACGTATCTCGTCTTGGGTATGACGATAAACTATTAGGACCTTGAATAAGTTCTCGCTGTTTTCCAACAGATGGCGTTCCCAGAAGTGCGTGCATGTAGATGGTAACGCATCTATAATGAAGTACTATAAGCAAGTTTGAAATTCAGTCTACGTCATTTCGCTAAAATGTAAACAACTTTGTTTTACATAGCGTTAACCATGTGGGATTTCGTGCCAAAGAAAGTGTATTTGCGGGGAATTTTACTGCACTACTTTATTCAAAAGAAAACTGCAGCTGAAGCGCAGAGAATTCCTGTTGAAACTTATGGCGACTATGCTCTGTCGAAAACAACATGGAGAGATTGGTTTAGACGCTTCAAAAATAATGATTTTGATGTTGAAGGTAAAGAACGCTCTAGCGCACCGAAGAAGTTTGAAGACAAAGAATTTGAGGCATAATTTCATGAAGACTAATGCCAGGCGCAAACTGAATTTTCAGATTCATTAGTAGTTGATCACACAACAGTTTCGAAACGTTTGAAAGCATTAGGAATTATTCAAGAGCAAGTAAATTGGGTGCCGCACAGGTTGTAGCAGAGAGACATCGAACGGCGTCTTGTCACATGTGAACAGCTGCATCAACGACAGAATAGGAAATGTTTTTTGAATCGTATCGTGACTGGATGAAAAGTGGATACGCTACGATAACTCTGAGCATAAAAGATCGTTGGGTAAGCCCAGCCATACATCAATGTCGGCGATAAAACCGACTACCCATAACTCGAAGCTTCTGCTCTGCATTTGGTGGGATCAGCTGGGTTTAGTTTATGATGACCTGCTCAAACAGACTGCAACCACCACGGGAGATCGCTATCGGCTACAATTGATGCGTTTGAACCGAGCATCGAAGAGAAAAAAACGGCCGCAATACGAGCAGAAAAACGACAAAGTGATTTTGCAACAAGATAACGATAGGTCAGATGTTGCGAAACGCTTAAATGGGAAGTCCTCCTCCAACCGCCGTATTTACCAGACATTGCCCCGTCCGAGTATCACTCGTTCCGATCGATGGCACATGGTCTGGCTGAGCAGAACTTTCATTCTTATGAAGAATGGGTCGACTCGTGGTTAGCCTCTATGCAGGCGTCGTTTTTCCGACAGTGGAATTTTGAATGCTGTCAGAAAGATGGAAAAAAAAGTAGTGACTAGCGATGGACAATACTTTCAGTGACATGTTTCATACTAATTTTTGTAAATAAAATATTACTATTCATCAAAAATCAACGAGAACTTAAATCAACAGTACATTTTTATAATAAAATGAGCAACCATACATTTTTATAGCAAAATGACAATCAGTGCAACATTAAAAAAATATGAAAATAGATTTCTATTGTAAAATTAGCAAGAATACATTTTATGGTCTACAAACTATATGCCTAAAATAAAAACATATCGTTAACCTGAAAGTATAGAATTATGTACAAATTTTCTGTATATTTAGTTGAAAGCATAAAATTACATACCAAATATTTAGATTTTGGCATTAAATAATCCGCAGAGCTTGATATGCCGCTAAACAAAATCAACCAAACCAGAACTTATCATACTTGAGCATCAAATCATTCGGTGTATATCATTTACTGAAAGATTGATTGTACATATTGAATTAGTGTAAAAGATGTACGATGGCCTCATGTTGATTATATCTTCACAGCTTTGTCTTGCTTTCAGCAGCGAAAGAATGACGTTTGAGTTATAAATTTCTTAACTGTGCGACGAAGCACGCAAATAAAACCAAGTGAATGAAAATAATTGGAGACAAAGCGAATATTAAATCGTGGCAAGCGGTGAAGAAAATTATACAATTAACCATAAACGCATTGCAATAAACGTATATCCAATAAAAAAAAAAAAACTGAGCAAAAATAGAGATGGAAAACAAAGAGATCAATCAATAAAAGGCATTGAAACAGTAGGAAATAACCCATGAACTTTTTGTGGCATACTGCGTTGCAGACGATGTCCTCTGGTGCAGATAAAGAAGCAAAAATGGCGCTGGATTGTCGACACTTGGCGCCAAATGTCATCCAGGAGATGGTCTCATTTTACCAGGGCAAATAAATCACCATTACTTTTAACGTAATATTTAACATCAAACTTGGCAAAGCTACTCGACTTGTCGAATGATTGAGCTTTTTTTTACTCCACCATATCTCGGATTGAGGAATCGGAGAGCCGAGTTCGAATTCTAGTCGAATCCATTACTTCCGTGCTAATATCCCTGGAAAAGGCATGAATCCTCTTTTTCTCAAAAGAACCATCCCCCCCACCCAACTTCCCTCATCTATGGACCGGGTTCTATAGTCTTGGATGGCAACTGGTCTACCGCAGAAAGAAATGGCAACCTACTGCGGGAAAAAAATCTGCCTCGTCAGTCATGTATCAAAAGATCGCTTAAGCGTGTATCACGCATGGCACATAACTGACTGAGTATAGTAAATGTATATGCTTTATTTTGTAGTAAAAATATTAGGTTGGTGCAAAAATGATGACGTAATAATGTCGTTTTTTGACGTATTTTTTTAACGTCAAAAAACGACATTATTACGTCATTATTTTTGCACCAACCTAATAATTTAATGAAAATAAACTTGTATTTAACAATTAAATTATATGGAACATTTGGGTGGCCAAAATATTCGTTCTAATTACTAATGAATATATTTCGAGGTGAAAACGTTGTTTCGGCATATTAAGTAAAATTTAAAAACTTCCATTTCGATATTAACATTGAAGTGACTGCCAGAGGTCAATTACAAAATATTAATTACGATAATTGTTATAATTCGCTCAAAGCGGTTATAATATGAAGTCTCGCTTTGCCTGTTCGCTAAAAATTTACGACTGACTTCAGGAACTAATATTTATTTTTGTAAAAACACAAAAAATGTGGTATAAGGTCAAAAGTGGACATGGGAATGATTGGTGATCATCTCTCTTATCTTCAGTCAGCCAGTTATGTGTCATGCGTGATACACGCTTAGGCGGTCATGTATCTTTTGATTCATGACTGACAAAACAGATTTATTTCCCGCAGTAGGTTGCCATTTTTTTCTGCGGTAGACCAGTTGCTATCCAAGGCTATAGGACCCGGTCTGTCCTGCTATTTACCCATAAATGGGGAGAAGAAGAGGATTCATACCTTTCTCAAGGGTATTATCACATAAGACAAGGGTCGGCAACCTACGGCCCGCGAAGGCATTTTGACCGACCCGCGAGACTGATTACCAATGACTCTATTTTTAACATGAGAGACGAGGCTTTCGAATTAGACTATCTGCCAGTTATCTTTCATGAGACTTATTTTACCAAGTTGCGTTGCCTACGTTTAGTGTCAAATAATGGATACATATTTGTTATGACCCTTGGCTACATTAAAAGATAACAGAAGCGAAAGGAACGATAAAATGAAAGATGCCAGGGAGGGACTGACATGCGTGCTAGCAGAAATCTAAAGACAGTTAAACATACGCACATTATACATACATGCCTCATGAATGTGTGGATGATACCGCATGTGTACGTACGTAAGTGTATATGTTTGCAACTATTTGTACTCGTATGTATGGGTATAATGCTTCGTTTTTGTTTGATGTGTGTGTGTGTGTGTGGTTCGTTTGTGGAACAATTTTCAATAACAGTTTCAAACCTACACGTCATAATTTCATACATTTCACTTCGGTTGTATTTTGACGTTCCTTGAAGAAAAGTAATTTTTGTTAGGTGTTTTTTTAATTTTAGATTTTGTTTTGTTTTTCTGATTTCTCAATGTTTATTTTTATTATGGTTTTAAATATAATAATGTAATAATGTCGTTTTTTGACGTATTTTTTAACGTCAAAAAACGACATTATTACGTCATTATTTTTGCACCAACCTAATACAAGAGCTTTTTTTTTTGTTTTGATAAGCAAGGAGATCAGCTACTCTCTAGTTGAGGCTACTTCCCCACTATCACGGGATTTAATTTTCGCATACCGTTTGTGCTGCTAACCTAATTAGACTGAGTCGACGACTATAATCAGCAGCAAACGACCTAACGTTAGATTTTAACAAACCACAAAATTATTCCCAACCACAGACTCTATAATTCCCGCTGTAGCATTTGTAGCAGCTTGTGCTCGAAATCTCGCTGACCAAATAACGATGCGTTCAATTTCCAGTAGCCAGCCATCCTGACGTTAGACTTATCTAAGTTTACACGATCCCGGAAGAAGCTAAGATCCGAGTAAACTATAGAATGGAAACTTGAACACCCTAAGAGCCCTACATCGATTCTCTTAACTATAACACGGTCGAGGTAACTAGAATGCGCCATCGATACCGAGCTGCCCTATTGGTTCAAGTTCACACTACCTCTCATTATGATGCTTATCGACAAGGTTGAACTTGCCAATAAAGTCCCGAAATGCATTCAGATCGGGGTTGTTAGAACCCGATCTTTCCCCCATACGATCTATCACGGGGTCAAGGGCTGCATTCCTATCCCCCGTTAAAACTATCCGATGAGATGTCGTCAAAAATAACTCGTTCCACGAAAACAAATCAGGCCGCTCTGCATGGTTATTGGACGCATAAACCCTTATGAGACGAAGAGTCATATCTTTTATGGTAATACCCAGCACACAAAGCCTGCCACCGGATCTGCGAATACAAAAGTACAACGTCGCTTTCACTTACTTGCCCAACAGCCAGGAAACAACTGTCGAGCGTTCAACAAAACATGCTGAATAAAGGACAAACCTCTTAGAATGCATTCACAGTCGCGAGTTGAAAACCGGGTTTTTTGTACACAGCATACATTCACCCCGAAACGCTGAAGATTGCGAGTGCGCCTCGCCCGGACTTTCAAACTAGCTAACCAGAGTACCATTATCAGTCTGATTAGGGTTGGGAATCAGCATTGAACATGGCCGGAGTGAGGGCACCGACACCCTGTCCCATTGACCCATGGCTAATTTTTCGTCGTCACTGTTATCATGTGCGCCGAAGCTAAAAAGTACTTTTTGATACTCCATGAATTTCGATCCGTCGTCACCACTGTTATAACTCGTTCCTAGCGGTTATAATATTATGCCTTGCTTAAGCTGCTCGCTGTGACGTTACTAGAAATTCACCTCGACTGACTCCAACAGACTGCTATTTACTAACCTCGGGCAAAAATTCACTGTAGACTCCACATATACGGGGTCAGGTTTGTCTACCCAAACGAGACTCTGCCCGTAGGCATAGCGTCGTCTGGGTTCCTCTCTGCAGGCAGAGAGTTTTGCGAGCATGGCAGCGAACTGCCTGACTCCAACAGTCTTCTGACTCACTTTGAGTTCTTTATTTAAGGCGTCTTGCATAGTTCATTTTGTGTTACCGGAGGTGTTTTATTTAATCCACAACGATAATCTCAGCAAATATAAGTTGAAGTACGACTGAAATGATTTCAATCATTTTTTAGCCTTGTGCCAGATTAAGCTAAATTCAAGACATACCAAGGTGAACTGAAATACATGTTTTTCATCGATGTTCGGAACCAGGAAAAGACGACTTCGAAAGCTGATTTTCTAGGCTGGTCACCAGACGTTTCCTACTTGGAAATTTTGTATAACACCAACTTCCTCCTTGCATTTGGCTTTGTGTTAGCCTATGCCGAGTAAACTATAAAGTTTGATTTCAAATGAAAAACAAGAATTCTTCGGTATAATTAATAAAAGTAGATTACACAACAGCCATTGTTTATCATATCTAACCAAACCTTTATCATTTATTTACATTATTAATTAATTCCTGAAGACTCCAACGGCGGAATAGGCAAAGATCTACACGATCTTAGTGGCTAAACCGGCGGAAGAAAGCATCACCAGTCGGCTGGTGTAAGCAAGGCGGGCCTTGACAGACCAAGCATCTGACAGCCCGATGCAACCAGGTTTGTCAGATCTCGCTTGTTTCAATCCCCCTTTCAGCCGAGAGGAAGGCGCTTCTGGCCAAGCGTCTGGGCTTCTCTGTCGCGCAGAGTTATCCGCCAAAATCAAATTCACGCGAATGGCCTCGTCAAACACTTCTTGAGCCACAGACATCTCCATCACCGCCACCAAGGGAGAGAAGAAAAACGGAGAAAGGATGACGATCCCGATGTTCGGATGCGAACGGGTGCCGACAACAACAATTATATGCAGACTATAGTCCTTATCTTTGCCATTGTGTCCTCCGATTTTCTTCAGGGCTTTATCAATCCGAGTAAGTTTTATAGAATTTCGAACTGAAAACTTTATTCAATCTATGGGGTTAATTGTTCTCGTTCTGCTGACAATGTCTATGGATATATAGTCTAGTTCTTTTATATTTTTATCTATACATATTTTTTATGTCTGTTAAAATTTTATGCGCTCTTAAACAGCAGAACTGTATTAGACAAAACTTTGCAGGTACAGGTTGCTATGGACTCCATTTTATATTTTTAATTTTGCGCATGCGCGTATGTTTGTTTTTAATTTTGTAGACTGCATAGTAAAGTAAGGTCAGTTGGGCACTGTCTGCGAGAAAAAGAGAACCATGACGCAATTGAATCCACCAGAGATTTAGAAACGGCATGTTGTACTGCTTGGCATTCGCGCCGGATGCTCAAATACGAACATTCCAGGCTGTTTGGCAGCTAATCTGAGGGCAGTGCGGAAGAATTAGAAAGAGTTGGATGAGTCTAATGGTGATTACGAAGGTGTTTGGAGTGATCACTAGTGATGGTGATGTTATGCCTCCATTCATCTTCTCACGGGCCCTCGGACTCAACACGAAGGCCTACATCAAATGACTTGAGAAGATAGCGTTGTCCTGGGTCAAGAAGATGGCTGCTGAAAGGTTCTATGTCGGGTAACAGGACGGCACCATGCCACACAGATTGCAACCCCCTTGATTATTATGTGTGGGGCGCAGCTGAGCGAGAGAGCAACAAAACTCGTTGTAACATCAAAAATGAACTTAAAGAACGGATATTGGAAGCATTTACCATCTTAATCAAGATGACCGTCCAGAAGATTCCGAAGTCGTCTGTACGTCGTAGTTGAAGCCAATGGCAATTTTATTGAATAAATTTACTCTTTAGTATGTCAATATATTTTTGTCTAATTTCGGTAAATACATCTCTTAAAATGAGATATCAGTGTCATATTTATTTTTGCGTTAAGACAACAATTTATCCATCGCAACCTGTATGTGTAATGTGACCCTTTGAATAAACAGATTAGAGAAAAACAGGCTATTCACTATTTTGTGAGTTTATAACAAGTACCCAGTTTTGCATTATACGGGTACTGTAAATCGAAAATTCAATTTCGTTATAGTCAATTTACGCATTTCCACTTTAAAAATTAACTGTTCTCAAAATAAGGTCAATTTCCAGGAACTAAGGTCAGATTTAGTCAAAAACAATCAAATACTGATTTTCGGTAGCGTTGCGAACCGAGATATTTTCAATATCCTTCATGTGTATGTTGTGCGTTAGAGCCAATCAATGACTTCCATCTTAAAAGTCAGCATTGTGTGCACTGAAAATTTCTCAAAATGGATTATCATTAGTCAGGAATTAAGCTTATTACAGAAATGCATAAAAAAAGAATAGAATGTCCTGTAGTCAGGGATTAAGTCTTACAGATAGAGCTGTTCTGTTATATGGAAAATATAAATGTATTTCTCATTGTTTTACTATAGAAATAATTGCATATAACGGTTATCGGTATCCAATGTAAATTATTTGACTATAGATATGAACTTCAAATTACGAGGAAAAGATTGGGATGATTGCAGTTAAAGGAATCATCACAGAGAAGATGAAGCTCTTCTTTGTCATTTAGACTTTATAAAAAGAACGTTAAACATAAAAAATGTCTTTAATAAATAAATTGTCGGACTTTGTCCATTTCTTAATGTATGACGTCATTTGTTTACATTTGATACGCCATGAGCAGTTATGAATGTACGAGATTCATGGAAGATTGAAGTTTATAAGCAGTAAATTCGACCTTGCCAACCGAACGATCCTTTGCGGCCGAGCGGTTAGGCAGGTCAGGGTAAATGACGGTTCCGTATAGGATGCAGGTTCGAATCCTGTCAAAGGACGAATATTTTCTATGAAAATTTCTCGGACATTCAGGCCGGTAAATGTTATTTAATACTGTTTATTATAAACAAAGCATTTACTTAAATCTATAAATCTATAAAAAGAACGTTAAACATAAAAATGTCTTTAATATATATATATATGGCAGTTAGGTCAGAGGTTGAGTAGATCTTTTTGGTTTTCAGTTTTCAGAACACCTCAAAACTTGGAAATAACTGGTATATAAGCAAAAAATAAAATGGACTAGACACACACGCACACACACATATATATATGTGTGTATGTGTGTGTATGTATGTGTAGCCGACGCGTTTCGTAATCCGATGGATTTTATCATTTCTCGTGTTTCATTTTGTCGTTATTCTATTCATATATATATATATATATATATATATATATATGTATATATGTTTCGTTAAATATGACGGACAAGGAAGATTTCGTTAGTTTCGACGGTGTTCGATGCTTTATTTATGTGGTTTTTGAATACTAGTAACCACACAAATAGTACATCTCACACAGTCAAAATGTGAAAAGTAACTAACAACATCAAAAACAAAATACACTTTGAAAATGGCTAAGGAAGTGTCCGAAACCGCTTCTTTGGACAACCGAAGATATGGACAGTTTTTATACTCCCTCAAGCGCACCAAACAGAAAGAAATTTAATAACTCTGGAAAAACAAAATGAAAAATTAGTAAAACATTCCTTGTTCGTCATATGTAACGAAAGATATTCAAAAGAAAGGTTTCTTGCCAAACAAACATTAATCATATATATGTGTGTGTGGTGTTTGTGTGCGTATTTTTATATATATATATATATATATATACATATATATATATATGTATATATAGATCTTGTGTGTATTTTATTAATATATATATTTATTAACACACACACACACACACACACACACATATATATATATATATATATATATATATATATATATATATATATATATATATATATATATATATTGTGGTAGCAGGTCATTACTCAAAGATATATTGTTAAATATAATAGACAGCGCATGTATGATCGTTCTAAGTTTCGTATGCGACGATATTGTTATCATGGATCAAAAGTCGGGAGGCTGTGGAAAGCCATGGTCGTTTATGACCTGAAACGACGACATCATAGAGTCAGAGAAGCGTTAGATAGAATGGGAATTAAATGTCTGCAATGCACAGTTAAAACGACTACCGCGGCGGAATGTTTAACGCTGTTATAATGACGAACATTTACAGAGAGTTTTCGGTTTCATCTTAAACTCTATGAATATAACTTAAGGATTAAATGTGGCCTAGTTCAGTAAATATATCGTAGGAGAAACATTGACAGAATTTAACTCTCCTCCAGCTATTAGATGAGCTTGTGTTGCATTTCGTGTCGTCTCTGGTTTCTCGTGGCCTATCAGCAATACTTCCGGCCCCAACGCTGCATCACAGTTGAATGAACGACGGCCATTTTCATTTTTTTTACTCTCGGTTTATATCAGTGCGTAGACACAGTAGACGCATCATGGTTTCTTGTAAGAAGCGAGATGCAGACAGAGAGTACAAATGACAACAGGTTAGCAAGCTACTCCTCAACACGTGGTGCTATACCTCACTATGGAATCTGGAAGTGATGAGGCGTCTTCACTCTTCTATTCTTGCAACCTCACTTTTTTCGCCCGTTTTTCTTTTTATTATCTTATAGTAAAAGTTGAACAAAGACTATCCCTCACGGTTAAGATTCCACAACTCAGTCCAGGTTGTCAAAGTTCTGTCCAAAAACGACAGGATTTTGTCATTTCTTGATTCAACCTAAGTTTACCGTAACAGAAACCTGCTATTTTCAATTAAATAATAGCAACAGTAGCATTTTACAAGGACCTAGACAAGTTTTGATTAAGGTAATCATTATCTCTTTGAAAATCCGTACCAAGATGATAATGAAACTTTTTCAATGATTTAACTAAGATAAACAGTGATGGCAAATTGGTCCTTTTCACGACAACTGGCTTCTATCGATTATTAAAGTCAGAAGATTTCGCTTCGTACAATGCGTCGACAAGTAGGCCCGGGACGTCGTTTTCCGTCTATTGTGTCAACGCGAAATGACGACAGATGATGAGAAAATTCAAATAAATACTATCGGTTTTTGCGTTGCAGGGACTGAAATGCTCCGGGTTAAAGCGATAAAATCAAGAATAAAAATATTTTTCTCTACTGAATTAGTTGGAGGAATCCGATGTCCAAAAGGCTAGATATTTCGCACGTGAAAATCTTATGTCAGGTTTTATATATTCTTTTATTTTGTTGAATTCAGCAACTACAAATTTGTCCGTTTCTACTGTTAAAGAAGAAACTCTGAAAATAGGACAAAAATGATACTGATTATATAAGTTTCTCCCTATCTTAATTTACAGGACGTAGGAGATAATGGCTCTTCACACTTTCCTGTTATTTATCATCTATGAATTACCGTGAATTATTTGCAAAGAAATGGAAATGGTTTTCAGTTTCTTTGGATAAGTTTATTTAAAATATCATGTCCCTTCAAGGCGTGAGTGATCATGGATCTCCACACCTCTTTATTTCGTCCTAGGTATGACGATAAACTACATCCGAGTCCTTGGTAAGACGATAAACTACGTCCAACAGCAAGGCCTCTGATCAGGAGGTTACGAGGAGCGTAGAACCACCTCTTAATTGCAGGTGTTCCCAGGTCTCCACTGACCCGGGGTGGTACCACCTGTTAGGGTCCCAGCTATGGGCAAACATTTACCCCCGAAACTGTGGTAAAAACACTATGAAAAAGGAACAAGACGAGATATCCATAGACATAGACAACCTAAAAAAAACAAACAATCTTTTATTTTTAATTTCACTCGATGAAATGCAGTAAAGCCACTAAGATGTAAGGGATTGCTTAGCTACCCTCGTATATCCATATGCTGTTGAAATAGAGTCCACATTGATATACTCCGTCCTGGGTATGACGTTAAACTGCATCCAACAGCAAGGCCTCTGATCAGGAGGTTTTGAGGAGCATGGAACCACCTCTTAATTGCTGGCGTTCCCAGGTCCACCCTGACCCGGGTGGGTAGCACCTGTTAGGGTCCCAGTTATGGGCAAATAGTTAACACTCAGACTACATCCGCGCTCTGGGTATGACGATAAACTACATCTTCGTCCTGGGTATGATGATAGACAACATCTGCGTCCTGGGTATGATGATAAACTACATCCGCGTCCTGGGTAAGACGATAAACTACGTCCAACAGCAAGACGTCTGATAATACGTCTTTGAAAAAATAATGTTGCCAGCTGTACGTTTTTGAAAAATATTACAAGCTATAAGTTTTTTTTTTTTTTAAAGAATAATGTTGCCGGCTATACGTTTTTGAAAAATTATATTACCAGCTATACATTTTTGAAAAAATAATATTACCAGCTATACGTTTTTGAAAAAATAATATTATCAGCTATACATTTTGGAAAAATAATATTACCAGCTTTACGCTTTTGGAAAAATAATATTACCAGCTATACATTTTTGAGGAAAAAAATATTACCAGAAATAGATTTTTGACAAAACAAAAATATTACCAGGGAAAAGAAAAGTTGTCGGCTTTAAATAACCCATTGAGGTTGATGTGTCGTTAAACAAAATAAACCAAACTAATCTAAACCAAAAAATACATATTCTATTCATACGAATCTATCCTAAAAAAAGATATCGGCATTAAATGACCCATTGAGGTTGATGTGTCGCTAAACAAAATAAACCAAACTAATCTAAACCAAAAAATACATATTCTATTCATACGAATCTATCGAAAAAAAAGTTATCGGCATTAAATGACACATTGAGGTTGAGATGCCATAAAACAAACCAAACCAAACCAAACCAACTTTTTAAAATATGATGCCACTTCAAGGCGTAGGCAATCATAGTTCTCCACAGACTCCCTTTTCCTTATTAGCCGTTAATCACCATGACTTCTTGGAAAAGAGTTCGCGTTTCCCTGGTGGATTTTATTCAAAATATGAATGTCCCTTCAGGTCATAGGCAATCATGGACATCCAAAAATTCTATTTCTTCATTGTCTGTAAATTGCCATGACTTTGTTTTTAGAAATATAGTGGTGCCCAGTGGCCATCTCTAAAGTTCTGAATTTAGAATTGTCTTTTTCTTAGATTGATTGCACCCAAGGATAGAAATCATTCTATACGTTTCTATTAAATTCATAGCTGTTGCAGACAGAAGAGATAGATTCCCTAACTGCAGCAGGAAAAGAGTAAATTGGATAATAATAAAATACAGCTGCAGAAATGGCAACGCGGAAAACAGAAAAAATAAAAGAATATTAGAATTCGCTCACTGGTCATCGGTCTTCTCTCGTCAAAAATATATTAAGACATGTATGCTTATCGGGTGTAATAGCAAAATTGTCCAAATCGTGTAACTGCAAAATTGTAAAAATCGTGTAACACCATAACTGTCCATCATAAAAAATGTTTAATATCTTAAAAAACACTAAACTAATTGAGTTTCTTTTTTCCAGGTTTTCAGATAAGATATTTACCCATCTTGACGCCATTTGTCGTACGAGTCACTGGAAAACCCTTTGAGTTATTCAACTAGAAAAAGAAAAGGTTAAAATCGTTTTGTGCCAGCACCACTGTCTTCCCAAATGAGCAATAGTGAGTGGAAAATGATCATTCAGGTCTTCAGTAATGCTACCAACATTCATACTCTGGCCTCCATCTTCAAAGTCCATTCAAGATCCATCAAGAGAATGGTGAATAAGTTTAAAAAAGAGGGAACAGTAGAAAGGAAAACTGGATCAGCAGAACACAGCAGGAAAATGGATCATCATTACAACTTAGAGCTAAAGAGATCAATTAAAAAAGAAACAACTCAGCCCATAGGACGTGTTGGCACGTGAGAAAGAAATTTCAGCTATGACAGTCCAAAGAGCAGTGAAAAAAAACTTGAAAATGAAATCGTAAGTGAGGCAACTTGTTACTCCAGGACAAAAAGTTAGAATGTTAGAGAGGGCAAAGATCATCTTGAATAAATGGGAAAATGATCCTGGAGTAATATATATATATATATATATATATATATATATATATATATATATGTGTGTGTGTGTGTGTGTGTGTGTGTGTGTGTGTGTGTGTATTTGAACTTTATTTCAATTCTTCATGTGCTTCCGATCGTTGGCTATGGTCAATTAATGATGAACATGTCTTTTTTGTTCATGAATGATCTCATAACGATTTTTCTCTTAAGCTTGGAGAGTAATTATACATTCTTATAAGCCAAAGTAGAGTCTAATAGTGTTATAAAAAAACCCGGAGAATTCCAGTAAGATATCTTTAATCATTTCTAAGATACAACGGTTCAAAGCTTAATCTAGCAAATGGACAATTTTGCTTTTACACGATTTGGACAATTATGCCGTTACACCCGGTCCACTCCTAAAAATTGGACAGAAAGAAAAGAAACGAAAACTAGAAAAAAAAAAAAAAAAATTAAAAATAGCTGACAAATATTTCGTTACTCTCCCATCAGTGTTCGATGTTGTATTTAATTTTTCTAAAATCATCTGTTACGAATATATATATATATCAGCTGTATTTTCTTTTTATAGAATCCCTGATAAAGTTTCTACCTCCAATACAATCTTCAAGTAATTTTCAGTTTTTTAAAAGAATCAGCGGGCGCGTGCGTCTGTGTGAGAGAGAATGTTTTAAATTTTAAAGCAATTATTTTTAAAGATTTACATTAAATTATATACATTTTAAAAAGACTGAAAGGAATCGGTACCTATAAAATTAATTTTATAAACACCGATAGCTTCCTTCTGTAGAACCACATTTCTATATCTTCAAGTTTCTTTTTCATCTTTAAAGAGATTCTACAGCACTCACTACCATCAAGGAGGACAGATATCACGTAATATTTTAGTACTCTTTTCATTGTTTACTGCGATTTTTTTTCTTTTTCTTAATACTGTGCTTAGCTTTTGAAAGGCATTTTTGGCTATCCCAAAGCGCCATCGGATTTGAGTGCCGCATTTGCCGTCCCGTGTTACAACACTTCTTAGATATTTAATTTTTTTACTATTAGGTTGGTGCAAAAATAATGACGTAATAATGTCGTTTTTTGACGTATAACGTCAAAAAACGACATTATTACGTCATTATTTTTGCACCAACCTAATCGTTTGATTTTGGTATCACCGATTCGCATTTCGCAATTTGGGCTCATCCTTTTGCTAACAAAAAAACTCGTTGTTTGCACAAAACAACAAGTAGTCGGCATCATAATAAAATACTGCTAGCCACGAGTTATCTCGTCGTTGGCAGTCGATCTGTTAATTTATATGAATCAGCTCAGTTTGAGCGGCTGACATTTTATTTATTCGACCCGGTAAAAGCATTCAAAAATCCGAAAATAGAAAAACTCTCGAAACCGGGTTTCAGTCAAGCGACTGTGGTATTGTTTAAAGTTGGTGATAAATTCGCCTATTCGTAGTGAAGCAGATTGTGTGCGGCGTCTCAAATATTTGACTAACTCTGATCTCAGCGAAAGAGACTTTTTTTTTCAACTGATCCTTGTCGGATGAATTGAGTCGCCGTGGGAACCGACTGATCTACAGAAACCATGCGTAGGCTGTACATATTAATAGACTCATATACCAAGAAATACGATTCTGTGCTTTCTTGTGTTTTAAATATCTATTGAAAATGGTGTTTTCATTGAGCTTTTACAATTGTCCTTAAAGGAGTGGAGAAATTATAAGAGACTTTTGGCATTAGAAAATAAATTAAGGAGTGCAAAATGATGCGATGCATATCAACAGGATAAACAGAACGATCGAACGGCTTTCAAATCCCAGTGAAGACTGCCTGGAAGATTAACTCAGTATGTAATAAATAAAGTTAAACAGAAAAAAAATGAAAGGGTGAGAATAAAGGGTATAGAGAGAGGAAGAGCAAGGGATTGGGATAGAGAGAGAAACATAGATAAATTTCTGTTTCGCAAATTCGTTGTTTTTCCAGCAAGATCGGGGTTTCAATCCCTGGTGTATACACTGCTCCGAGTAGAGTAATATCTTTATTCTTTACACCTTTTTCTGTAGACTTTTTGCGACTTCCTTACATTATTTTCTTCTAATTTACACGTTATTCTTTTTTTATTTTTATTTCTTATTCCTAACACTGTTTTTTCTACTTTACGTACGTCTTATTTGTGTTTCTTCTTCTTCTTCTTCTTCTTCTTCTTCTTCTTCTTCTTCTTCTTCTTTCCACCATTTTTTTTTCAACTGTGTACTGTTTTCTTCTTTACACTTTTCTTTTCCTTAATTGTACCTTTTTTCTTCTTCACATCTTTTTTCTTCTCCATATCTTTTTTCTTCTTTACATCTTTTTTCTTCTTTGCACGTTTTATTTTTATTATTTACAGCATTTTTACTTCTTTTTGCTTCTTTTTCTTTTTCGTATTTACACCTTTTTTTTCTTCCACTTTTTCTTTTTCTTCTTCACACATTTTTCATCTTCACACCTTTTTTTCTTCTTCTTCTTCTTCTTCTTCTTCTTCTTCTTCTTCTTCTTCTTTCCACCATTTTTTTTCAACTGTGTACTGTTTTCTTCTTTACACTTTTCTTTTCTTTATTTGTACCTTTTTTCTTCTTCACATCTTTTTTCTTCTTTACATCTTTTTTCTTCTTTGCACGTTTTATTTTTATTATTTACAGCTTTTTTACTTCTTTTTGCTTCTTTTTCTTTTTCGTATTTACACCTTTTTTTTCTTCCACTTTTTCTTTTTCTTCTTCACACATTTTTCATCTTCACACCTTTTTTTCTTCTTCTTCTTCTTCTTCTTCTTCTTCTTTTCACCATTTTTTTTTAACTGTGTACTGTTTTCTTCTTTACACTTTTCTTTTCTTTATTTGTACCTTTTTTCTTCTTCACATCTTTTTTCTTCTCCATATCTTTTTTCTTCTTTACATCTTTTTTCTTCTTTGCACGTTTTATTTTTATTATTTACAGCTTTTTTACTTCTTTTTGCTTCTTTTTCTTTTTCGTATTTACACCTTTTTTTTCTTCCACTTTTTCTTTTTCTTCTTCACACATTTTTCATCTTCACACCTTTTTTTCTTCTTCTTCTTCTTCTTCTTCTTCTTCTTCTTCTTTCCACCATTTTTTTTTCAACTGTGTACTGTTTTCTTCTTTACACTTTTCTTTTCCTTAATTGTACCTTTTTTCTTCTTCACATCTTTTTTCTTCTTCACATCTTTTTTCTTCTTTACATCTTTTTTCTTCTTTGCACGTTTTATTTTTATTATTTACAGCTTTTTTACTTCTTTTTGCTTCTTTTTCTTTTTCGTATTTACACCTTTTTTTTCTTCCACTTTTTCTTTTTCTTCTTCACACATTTTTCATCTTCACACCTTTTTTTCTTCTTCTTCTTCTTCTTCTTCTTCTTCTTCTTCTTCTTCTTCTTCTTCTTCTTTCCACCATTTTTTTTTCAACTGTGTACTGTTTTCTTCTTTACACTTTTCTTTTCCTTAATTGTACCTTTTTTCTTCTTCACATCTTTTTTCTTCTTCACATCTTTTTTCTTCTTTACATCTTTTTTCTTCTTTGCACGTTTTATTTTTATTATTTACAGCTTTTTTACTTCTTTTTGCTTCTTTTTCTTTTTCGTATTTACACCTTTTTTTTCTTCCACTTTTTCTTTTTCTTCTTCACACATTTTTCATCTTCACACCTTTTTTTCTTCTTCTTCTTCTTCTTCTTCTTCTTCTTCTTCTTCTTTCCACCATTTTTTTTTCAACTGTGTACTGTTTTCTTCTTTACACTTTTCTTTTCCTTAATTGTACCTTTTTTCTTCTTCACATCTTTTTTCTTCTTCACATCTTTTTTCTTCTTTACATCTTTTTTCTTCTTTGCACGTTTTATTTTTATTATTTACAGCTTTTTTACTTCTTTTGGCTTCTTTTTCTTTTTCGTATTTACACCTTTTTTTTCTTCCACTTTTTCTTTTTCTTTTTCTTCTTCACACATTTTTCATCTTCACACCTTTTTTTCTTCGCTCTTTTTCTTCTTCTTCTTCTTCTTCTTCTTCTTTTCACCATTTTTTTTTAACTGTGTACTGTTTTCTTCTTTACACTTTTCTTTTCCTTATTTGTACCTTTTTTCCTCTTCACATCTTTTTTCTTCTTCATATCTTTTTCTTCTTTACATCTTTTTTCTTCTTTGCACGTTTTATTTTTATTATTTACAGCTTTTTTACTTCTTTTTGCTTCTTTTTCTTTTTCGTATTTACACCTTTTTTTTCTTCCACTTTTTCTTTTTCTTCTTCACACATTTTTCATCTTCACACCTTTTTTTCTTCTTCTTCTTCTTCTTCTTCTTCATACTTGTTATTCTGTTTATACCTTTTATTTCTTTACACCTTCATCTTTACGCCGGTTTCTTTATTTCATTGCTTTCTTCTTCATATTTTTTCTTCTTCGCTACACATTTCTCTATTCTTTGCACTGTTTTCTTCTTTTTAATCTTTTTTTACTCTTTATACGATTTTATTCTTCTTTTCACCCTTTTCTCTTTTTCTTTACACTTTTTCTTTCTTCACACCAGTTTCTTCTACTTTTCTTTTTCTTTACACTTTCCCTTCTTTACACTATTTTCTTCTTCTGACTTCCTTTTTGTGTTTCTTCATATTCTTCTTTCCTACGCATGCTCCCATTCACATTACTTCCGGTTTGTTGCTGCTCTTCTTTTCTTATCCATCAATTCGTCAGTTTTCAATACTGCCTTCGTTCTATTTTATATTCGATTTTCTTGGTTGCACTTACATTGTTGTAACCTAGGGAAGGTTATTGAATAGAATAATCACACGAAGGTTGGTAATGAACGATAATATTTAGGACACGATATAAGATTTTTTCATTCTTCCACATTCTTGTAACTTCGGGAAGGTTATTGAATAGAATAATCATACGAAGGTTGGTAATGAACGATAATATTTAGGACACGATATAAGATTTTTTCATTCTTCCACATACTTGTAACTTCGGGAAGGTTATTGAATAGAATAATCATACGAAGGTTGGTAATGAACGATAATATTTAGGACACGAACAACTCATATAAGATTCGCCAGCGGCGCGTAGAAGCAAGTCGTCAACTCCTAGAAGTGAGTCAAGTGAATTCCACAATGAATCTCCCACTACAGGATATCTCCCAACCGCCCAGCGTGGTCAGATGTGGCACAAGGCCGAATTTAATGTGGGGTATCCGAGCCCGTACGCTCGGCCAAGAATTCCCCGTAGACCCCGTATAAAACGAGGTTGGGTAGCTGTTTCCCGAGACTAGATTCTGCCCTTAGACACAGACTCGTCTTGGGATCCGCTCTGCCCGGAGGCAGAGAGTTTGACCAGCACAGCTGGAGACGAATCTCCAACAGCAGGATATCTACCAACTGCCACACGCTGTCAAATGTGGCACAAAAATTCCTCGTAGACCCCGTATAAAATTGGGTCGGGTAGCTGTTTCCCGAGACGAAACTCTGCCCTTCAACAAAGCCTCGTTTGGGGATCCTTTCAGTTCTGAGTCAGAGAGTTTGACCAGCACAGCTGGAGACGAATCTGCGTATGCAGATCAGCATACAGTATTTACTACTGTATTTATGTGAATGGGGGACATATCCATTATCGTCCGTAGGTATGCTACAACACACGTTTTAATCCACTTTTCTTTATTTTTCGTTATTCTTTCAAGATTTTTCTTTCCCTTTTCCCATTTTCTGTTTCTTGCCGTTTTTTATACTTCTTTTCTTCTTTACTTCTGCGTTTGAACTTTTTTTTTTTCATTTTTCATCTCATTTTCTCCATCTTTGTTTTATAAAACGAGTTGTTTTCTGGTATAGACAAACCAGACAACAACTCGTCTCCAGGTAAGTGATTGTTTTCTATCAAATCTGACTGAAGACCTCGTATTTATTAATTGAAATATCATGAAAAATGTGGGCTGGGGAGGGGAGAGCAGTGTAACGATTTCGCAGAGTGTTTAGCAAAATATAAAATTATATTTCTTCTCCTAAAGCAACTCATCTTGATCATTTTCCTGTGTTTCGAGGTTTTAAATTCAAGTATTCCTCTCGCATCTTTTCCCCACCATTTCTCTCTCTCTCTATCTATCTCTCTCTCTCTCTATCTATCTCTCTCTCACACACATACATATACACACACATATACATACTTAAAAACTTATGAATATTTGTCGATGGAGATCGACAAGTATATTTTGAAATACTCGATTAAAATTATATTTTCCTAAGGCTCAGAAAAGAAGTAATTATTATTTAGTCATTAAAAATTAAATTTCTGAAGGAAAAAGGCTCAACAATCAATTAAAAATTTACAAAGAAATAATACACAACTTTAATTATGAAATACTTCTTTTTTTTAAAAAAAAAAAACAAAAAAAAACGTTTTTTGGAAAGTTTGGTTAGGTTGATAAAGCCGACTTTCTTTGTGGAACATATTTGAGCAGATACACAATGTCAGCTTTTATTACGCAAACTTGCATTTTTACAATCGAATTACAGTATTTTCCGGCTTACAAGACGCTGCGGCATGGAAGACGCACACTAATTCTGGAAAGAAATTTCTAAGAAAAATAAAGTCATTCTCAGACAACAACACATTCACCATGCGTCCCTCACATACTGGCGCCACGTATTATTTACATTAATCACTTGTCTGATTTTGTTTGTATGGCAATGGCATATTAATCAAGAGCAAAAAGGCTCGCACCGCTGCTAGTAAACAGAGCATGTTTAAGCTTGTGGCTCGGCTCCAGGAAGGTTTATAGTCTTGGAAATACTTGTAGCAGCTAAGTACTGAGGTTACATCATATAAAAGGCTGAATCAGTTAGATAGCAAAGATTATAGTGTAATGACTCAACATAAAAATCCACGTCTCTATAAGTCAAGTCAATTAGGTGACCGTCCAAGCTAACTTGAATCTGGGCGCTGCCTAAAACTCGTCTTGGAAGACGTATTTTTTATGGGTATTTTCTAGGAAAGTATTGCGTCTTTTAATCTGAAAAATACTATTAATCAACGGAATTTTGTAAAACTTTTACAAAATACTTTTATTTATAGGGACAAAGTATTGTGTATGTTTCACCTTGTATTCTAGATAATAATTTGTTTGTTTAGCGGCGTATCAACTCCTTATGGGTAATTTAATTTTCTTGGGAGCATTATTAATTTTCTTTACAAAAATGTATTGTTGCTAATTTAATTTTTTTTTTTTTTTTTTTTTTTTACAAAAATGGTAATTTTTTCTATGCAAATGAATTGCTGGTATTTTTACTACAAAAATCTATTTTTAAGGTTTCATAGTGTGTTCACCTCATTTCGAGGTGTTCACTATTTGCCCATACCTGGGACCATAGCAGGTGCTACCATCCCGGGTCAGGGTGAACTTGGTAGCAACAGCACGTAAGGAGTGGTTCCTCGCTCCTTAAAACCTCCCAATCAGAGGCCTTGCTGCCGGATGTAGCTTATCGTCATACCCAGGATGTTAGATCATTCTTAAAAATATTAGTAAATTGTTTTGGGAGTGTCACATTTTATTATGCAAAGTCTAACATTAGTTTTTTATTTCTAGTATATATAAAAGTGCACCCTTGTGTTAATTGAATTAACCGCTTTAGATTCCTTTCTTTCACCATACGGTCAGTTTTAAACCCACTGGAGTAACAGGGTGTAATCGATTTCTATTTTTTCTCAGATTAGGTCATTTGCAGTGGTGTACAGTAATATGAATCTATTTTCGGGATGTATGATGAAATTTGTTTGGCCTTGATAAACCTGGCATCATCTGTGATTTCATCACACCCAGACACTATTGTTTCGACTGTCGATTAGTTGTCCTTTGGCCATTGTTTGCGATGGACGTTACTTCAAAGAAGCGTACGAAAATTGTAACGCTGCACGAACACACTGACAAGTCTTAACAGTGAGCAAATCAAAGTACTATAGACTGGTCCGGGGTTTAAATCCAGTCGAGAATCTGTGGTCAATCTGCAAGGAACGATTTCGTGAAATGGACATACCAAGTACTAACATGTGCACTGGGTCATCTTTCATTGGAAAAATAAGAAAAAGTAAATAATAATAGAATTATTCGTTTTATTTGAATTAATTTGCACAAAGGTGTATATATAAGTATATATAAGTTGTATGCTGAATAAACCTATATTTGATTAACAAATTAAGCATAGGCAATAAAGAAATCGAATTTTCACTGAAAGCCGTGAGCTTCTTTCTTTTTATGTGCCATGTCCTTTCAGGGCGTAGGCGATCATGGCTCTCCACCTCTCCCTTGTAGCTCTCAACAAGTTCCTCCCCTCTACTTCCTCCCTCCAGACTACGTTCTGTCTTCTACCTACTCAAGCTTGTCAGGTATGTCACGCGCTGCATTCCCTTGTCTCACTTTCCCTCTATTTGACCCCTGAGTATCAGATTCTCCAGGCCCTCCTTCCTCATTATGTGTCCCAGAAGCTTCAGTTGCCTCTTTGTGATGTTAAGTATAAGCCTCCTCCTCATAGTTGCTCATACGCTTGGTCCATGATATCCTTAGCATCGTTCTGTAGAACCACATCCCGGTCGCCTCGAGTCTCTTCTTCATCTTTGAGGGAATCGTCCAACATTCGCAGACGTAAAGTAGAACAGATATCACGTAACAGCTCAGTATTCTTTTCTTTGTTACCAAAATGAAAGCCTCGTCAGATTGGGACTTTAATATGGACGCCATGCATGGCGCCGAATTTGTCAGCTGTATACAACTGCTCCCTCAGATCAATGGTTACCATGGCTTTGAGCAAGTGAAGGGCTTGGTGAATATCACATTACTTCGGACCTTGTGGACGGACGCTACAGAATCACAAAGAACTGTGCAAAATAACAGAAACCACATGACTTGATGATTTTCAACAAAAGCAACTAAAATGGATGACAGATGTAACCCGAGGAGAAGATAATGACACAATCAAGATGTTGCTTTCTCCATATTATTTCAGACAAAAGAAAACAGAGATTAGTACTAGAAAGAGTGATAATAGCTACTGGACTTGGAACATCTAATTTTTCTGAAGGACTGTTTTAAGAAAAAAAGATTTTATAAATTTCAACCGACGGTAGCATTGGCTGATCGGTTATTGAATGGCTAATGTTTTCGAATCACGGCCACATTACGCTGAAACACCGGTTCACGTACGATCACCGATGATAAGCGAGCTCGATCCTGTTCAGTAGCTAAATGGGTGACCGTTTAGAAATACCAGGTGTGGTAAGTTTGAATGGATAATGGATAATGGCTCGGAGTTGTTAATAGGTGAGCTGAGTTCCAATTCCAGTTGGGTTCGTTATATTCACTTACGCGCAAATAATTTTGGGAAAGCTATTAATCCACAACTTCTGCGTCCCCTCCCCACCGCCATGAGTAAGACTTGTATTACTAAACTATTATTATCGCCAAAAAAATAAAAATTTAATTGCAAAACATTTAGATTTCGGCATTAAATAAAGATAGAGGTCGACATGGCGCTAAACAAATCATCCAACCAACCAATCTAATGTTTCCTTATAAGGAAACGGCTAATATTACCATAGCCATTAGCAATATTCTCTATACTTGAACAAATGTTGAATGCTGGTGAAATTAACTGTTACCTTATAAGGAGGTGGCTAATTTTACCAGTAAAATAACCAACAAGGTAAATAAATTTATTCGCATATTCACACTTGGTCATATATATATATATATATATATATATATATATATATATATATATATTACTAACTGCAGTTTAGTTTTACACTGAGGCAATACATTGTACTTTGGTAAATATACAGGGTCGTCCGAAAGTTTTGTCACACCTACGTAACATAATTTTCTATTCCAGTAGATTGACAGAAGCTCCTGCATTTTGGAAGAGAGACTGCTTGCAAGTGTATGGTCACCTGATTGTGTGCATTCTGGCAAGATCATGGAGATTGTGTGACATGACTTCACTGCAAGACTCGGCAAAGCAGATCTTTTGAAAGGGACGATATTGGCAAGGATGACACGACTTTCAGACGACACTGTTCTTAAAAAAAAACCCCAGTGTCTGTTGATTTATAACGCAAAAACATGACACGTTATAATCGTCATTATCATCATCATCCGTCCATATGGGGAAGTATTCATGCTTAGTGTGTCTTGGGTAAGTAAACTTGGCGGGGCCTATTCCACTCCAGATTTGACTACAGCCAATGTCCCCCAACTTGAAGGCTCGGCTTGAACAAGCACATATGACCAGTGATTTATACCGGAGAAACTTCCGTCCTAACTGTTGACTTCTATCTTGGAAGCCCACAAACCAGTGATGACGTGTCATCATTGCATTAGCTGCATGTAGCCATGGAACCAAGTCTGCTATATTTTACTAAATGTATGTTGACACTATAAGAATGTTAACCCGCCCTTAGATAGTTCTTGCTTTTAATCCGGCTGGGTGTCTATCCATACTCTTCAACAGAAAAAAAACCCAGGTGGGTGAACCAATTTAATCTCTGATAACCCTAACATGCAGCAGGTAGAGGGTAACAATAGAACTCGTAGAGTAACCTGACATAACGTAATATATATATATATATATATATATATATATATATATATATATATATATATATATGTATGTATGTATGTATATATGAACGTTTTTGTCAACGCTGATGGAATTAATCAATGCAAATATTTATCTTGATAAAGTCGATCGAAGTGCGAAACACATTGATAATTCATATTGTCGTTTTAAAAATATTTTATTTATATCTGAATTTTTACACACGCGCACTCACACACACACATATATATGTGTGTTTTTAATGTTTTGGGCTTTCTTTCAGCATAAGACATGAATTTCTACTTTAGGTCTTTTGAACAGGAATAGAAGTTTATCCCTTCTTTCCTGTTTAGATTTGGGTTTCTGGTTCCTTGTAAAGTTTACTTCAGCTCCATGCTTCTAATGTGTCCGCCTACACGATGTTTTCTTCAATATGAGTAGATGCGTTCACCTATCATCTGGTTCCCATTCTTCCCTGGTCTTTTGAAGAGACAAAACGCTTATCACCTTGATTTCCTGTTTAGAATTGGTTTTCCGGTTCCTTCTAAAGTTTTGTTTTCCATTCTTTTTCACTCCCATTAACCCTTTGCGTCTTAGTGGCGTTAATGCCTAGCTTGGGGTGAATTGATAATAAAACAGCTTTCGAAATACAGGGCTTTAACCAGAGCTCGAACATCGATCATTGACACCATTAATAGAATTCTGATTGTTCCGTGAAACTTGGATGTAAACCCTGGTTTAATGTCCAGGCGATTAACTCTAGTTTATTCTGATGCGTCTTACGTTTCAGCAAAGCTTCTTTCTAAATGGAAAGAGGCGTTTAATCTGGGTTGTGAGGCAGGCAGACTTTATTTAAAGTACAAAAGTCAATATAATTAGAAAGCTGTGTTTGGACGGATAGAATTCCCTGGTTGCAACGTTCGACAGCGATCAGGGTGAAATCCTGTGTTTGTAATTCGTCCTGTTTGGCTCAGGGCTGCCAAAGACAACCCGCTAATAAAATCTATGCAAATAGGAAAAGACTGTAACTCAAGGGTTAGTATTTAGGCTGAGTTTGATCGACTTTAAAACCGTGGTCACGTTTTTAATTACAATGGAAAGGCAAGATGATTCGAGAAACTTCAATTCAACAAGCAGCCACACCAGAGGTTTAAAAAACTTTTCAATACGAGGGCCACATCGTTAATTTTACCTATTTTCAAGAGAAAAGGGAAAAAAAATAAAGAAAACTAACCAATATTATAAATAAATTAATAAAAATCTGCAGAGATGCATATATATATATATATATATATATATATATATATATATGTAGTGCTCCATACAGAAGTAGAGCTTATATTATAATTTTTTTGTTTAAAAAAAATATTATAATATAAGCTCTACTTCTGTATGGACCACTGTCTTCTTAAAAATAAAAACAAAAATACTAAGGAACTCCGGATTATGCAACCAACGTGTTCTTTTCTATTTTCTGCATGCCTACGCACATATATATATATATATATATATATATATATATATATATATATATATATATATATATATATATATATATATATATATATAATATTAGTGGTTAATATACACATATATACATATATATACATACATATATATATATATCCAAAATATATATATACATATACATACATATACAAATATATATAAAAAATTTCTGGAGAATAAGAATCCATGTAGAACTCAATGTCCAGAACAGAGTAAGTATATAATAAAAAGGCTTAAACACTAATATTCCATGGTTATAATTTATTACATTAGAATTGTAATTACGATCCAATTCATCAAACCTACAAATTCAAAAAGAAATCAGAAAAAATAACCCCGGAAAAAAAAGATAAAATTTATCGAGAGTGTATGTATGAGAGTGGCGGGCGAATGTGAGAGGTAAAAGAAAGTTCTAGAGAGGGGTAACAGACAAGAGAAGAACAGGAAGGCCTAAAAGTGAAGGTGGGAATTAAAATTTAATAGAGAGATATTCTAAAGAGAAGTTAGAAGACAGTTTAAATGAGTGAGATACAGATAAATTTGAATTATATATATATATATATATATATGAAGAAATATAGTTTTAAGGTGTGCTATATTTATGGGATAAAGTGCTCAATATAGGAGATCGAGCGTATGTAAATATAAAAGTGAACATTGACGTCAATAATCAGAAGCGACAGACTGTTTCATGCTAAACCCAAATTCGTTTATCATGAAACAGTGTGTCACCTCCGAGTGTCGAACGAAAAAAGTGGGGGTTATAAGGTTTGGGAGTTTTACTCTGATCAACCAATCAAATATGACCTACATTAAATTTAAATTAAGCGAAGAAGCAAACATTTAAAAATTAATTTTGATAAATTTATCATGATCAGTAGATCGACAGCTAACGGCAGCCAGACATAAACAGGAGCGAATGCAAATGAATACATAAATTATACAAACTAGACAATGTCATGTCCTAAAAAATAAAATTGGGAGGGAGCGGTAATTTAAAAAAATACTACTTTGTGAGTTTCCTGTATATTTTTTTCATAGTTAGTAAATAAATAGCTTTCCTAAGGAAATCAGTAAATAATTTAAACGTAAAGAATTATTTGGTAAATTAATATGCAACTTTTGAATAAAGATTCTTTATATAAGATGTTAGTAACAATAACCAATCAATGTAAAATGTCAAAAATAGCAACCAAATACCAATACATCTTTACAAGATGTTATTCATACTACCAGGAGGTTAATACAAAATTATATTAAAACCAAATTAGTCTTACAAATAGAAAGATAAGCCGTATATGGTGTAACGCCGTACAAATGAAATATAAGAAAAAGCATAATCAAATTCCAAATTTTAAAAAAGATCAAACTATGTTTAAAATTTACTCTTAATTCATTCCTTTGATTTAATAAGAAATTTTTATTGAATCTGCTAATTTCCACGTGTGCATACATGAAAAATCTAAACTAACAGTGACCAATATAGTGTACCAATTTCATTGCCTTGTACAAGATTGTGTCACTTGTTAAAAACAAATGACCTATATTGGACACACCACTACCTCCCTGAGTAGATGTCTTACATGCCACCTGTCGCAGCCGAGTGTGATTAATAAATATTTATTAACTCATAAGTTCCAAGAACCTTTAAGGAAAATTTTAGTTGATAATGCAAGGATCCTTTTCAGGTCACATAGTCGTACACAGATCGTCATGAGGGAGGCTCTGCTTATTAAACGTTATTCTCAAAACTATTTAACAGAAGAGACGGTTTATTGAAAGATTTCAAAAAATAGAAGTATTGCCCCGGTGAAATGACCACCAAGAAGCACACAAAACACTCGAACTATATTGTAAAATTACTATGTATCACCCACACACAGAATTTGGCTAGAGAAGTAACCGAAAGCGCTCGCAACAAATAACTATGAACAATTCCTGTATTCCCTAAGCCCCGAATATCGGAAAAATGTCAGGTTGCTGGAAAAAAAACAATAAACGATTAATTAAGCCTTTTTTTTTCGGCCGTTTTCAATGAAACATGCATGAAGGAAAGGTTGCTGCCCAAATACACATATACAATATAGCGTTCGGTTGGCAAGGTCGAATTTACTGCTTATAAACTTGCCAACCGAACGATCCTTTGTGGCCGAGCGGTTAGGCACGCCGGGGTAAATGGCGGTTCCGTATATACTATATATATATATATGTGTGTGTGTGTGCGTGTGTGTATGTTTGTGTGTGGCCACTCGTATTCGAGGATACCCGTTTACTAGGGCAGCTAGCCAATCGCTATTGCAGATGCATGCTCAGGCGCATTTGTGTTTATTCAACACCCACTGCAACTATGCTGAGTATACCTGTGGTTTATACTGCAACTATGCTGAGTAGACCTTAATGTGATCAACTATTTGAACAAGGCCAGCACACTCAAGCTCTCGGCCCCTATGACTTGTGACTTCGTGCTGGCACAGCTATTGACGGTCCCCAAGGGTTCCGTCTACCCAAATTCACTTCAAGGTATGGTTTTCAGGCTCTTTCTAAAGGGATCGACCCTCCAGTCCGATAACATCAGACAATCACACAGAATTTGGCTAGAGAAGTAACCGAAAGCGCTCGCAACAAATAACTATGAACAATTCCTGTATTCCCTAAGCCCCGAATATCGGAAAAATTCGCGATAATTCGGCCATGGTGTGATTCGAACCCGGGTCTCAGGGTCAGAATGCGAACGTTCTAACCACTTGACCATGTGCCCCCCACTCTCTCTTTTATTTCTCTCTTTCTCTCACAAAGTGGAAAATGTTTTCGTGTGACGTGTTTCGTCCGTTAGGACTTCATCGGATTAAGTTTGTTTCTGTTGATGCGACTACACATGCGCACGAACGAGAGACGCTGGGAATTTTAAATTTAAGAATATTTCTTTTAGTTTTTACGTAACGAGACTGACTACAATTTTGATATAAAAAAAAAAAGCTACGTGAATTAAAAGAGAAAACAACTCACGAAGTCAAAAATATTTAGAAAGCGCTTTAATCGTTAGATCATCGACAGTAAATTTGTGTCTAGGTTCGTCAAACGTTTTACCATTCTTGGCACATCTTCTATTATCCCAATGTGGTGTATTTAATAAGAAAAGTGATAGAAACAAAAAGAAAAAGAAGCTAAATGAAATTGGGTAGATTATATATATCCAAAACACATATAAAAATATTTTTTTTAAATTTAAATTTGCCAGCGTCTCTCGTTCGTGCGCATGTGCAGTCACAACAACGGAAACATATTTAGTCTGATAATGCTGAAAAGGACTAATCGCTTCACGCAAAACCTTTTCCCACTTTGTCATATATCTTTCCCCTAATATATATATATATATATATATATATATATATATATATATATATATATATAGCCTGAAGTTCATGTTTTTAGTAGGGTTTGGGTTAGAATTCTGAATCTTAAAATCCCGAATATCGAAACATTGAAATTTAAAATCCAGCAACTTGTAATCTCGAACGTGTCACAATCCTGAAAGATCAGAATCCTGAAAAATAATCTTTGGGGGAAATTGAAAAAAAATAATTGGGGGAAATACCTTTATTTCTAAATATTTACAAAATACCGTTTAAATAGTGTTTGTACATTTGGAACATTCAAAATTCATTACAAAAAATATAAAACCAGAATATATGAATATTTTATAATGAAAGAATATGAGCAAGAGCCCAAAGATAGTCTATAAGATCTGGTCGGTTTTACGATCGTTGGCTACATTTTAAAGCTTTATTAATAGCTTAAAAATATAGTCAACATTTTCGATAAAACACTTTTTTTCCTTTTGGACAACACGCACCTCGGAAAATGCGTTCAAATTCGTTTTCTACGTGTTGCTGCTCTTTTTGAAACTCTCCAATAATCCGATAAACCCCGATATGAGGCATTGTCTACTAAATTTTTCCATCGCCTATGCCATATTACGGTTTTATATTTTGATTATATTTTACTAAGGGCGCGTGAGCGAATGATTAGAACTTTCGTTTTCATTCTTTTTGTTCTGTGTGTCGAGTTTATTTAGGACTTTGGCAATCATGGCTCATTAAAAACAGTAGAACCAGAGAATATGAATAATTTATAATAAATGATTGAGTAAGAGTCCTAAGATAGTCTACAATATCTGGTCGGTTTTCACCATAGTTACCTATATTTTTAAGCCTTTCATCTTAAGCCTTTCTCATTTTTTTTTCATTTTGGACAAGACCCACCTTGGAGAATGCGTTCAAATTCGTTTTCTACGTGTTGCTGCTCTTTTTGAAACTCTCCAATAATCCGATAAACACCGACATGAGCATTGTCAACTTAATTTTTCCATCGCCTATGCCATATTCAACTAGCGAATTTTGTATAGAGCACCGACTAAGGATGGAACCCACCACGAATGTGAGGCGGAACGGCGGGAGAAACACTGCTAAGAGCCACTAGACAATCAAGTATAGCTGATCATATGGAGGAGAGATAGAAAGTTGTGGAGACCCGTGATCGCATATGTCCTGAAGGGACGCAGCACATAGAAGATTCTTGCGGAATAAAACCAAATTCATGAAGCAATTAATAAGGCGCGAACTCGTTAACACTAGCTTTGCAAGTTGAGTGAAAAATCAGTAGGTGTCTTCCTCACCTTTTACGCAGATTTAAAAATGCAAAGGCCTTGTGGGAAGAATCGTGCAAACTTGAATGCCATCCTTTCTTCGTATCTTCCGTACTTGATATTTCTCTATGCCCCTGAAGCCTGTTTAAATGCGTATTTCAACTTTCAATCGTCATAATAAAAAGGACTTGCTTTTTTCACGTACATCTTTGCCGAAAGACCTTCGTTATTTCACGCACCTGTGTTTATATTTTTCAATAAATTTAGACTGACAAATCAAGGGATTAAAAACAAACGAAAATAACAACGCAAACTTAACAGATAGGAATTGTTTTTGAAGATGAATAGCGATTTTACAAAATAAAATGTATTAATCAGACAAAAAACAGCTTTAAATTCATGGATGCAGATGAGACAGTGTTTCGTAAGAACAACCGGGGATTCTGTTCGCTTACTGAACTCTTATATAGCAGTGAATGCTGGACAGTCTTATACCAAATGAAGAAGAAACAGTAATGTGGCTCTACAGAAGATGCCTTCTAAAAGCTAAGTAAAGTATTAAGAAAGTGAAAATTTCGTTAGAAACAAAGAAAAGAGTTCTGAACTGTTACGTAATATCAGTCCTTCTATATTGCAGTGAATTCTAGACAATCTCCTCATAGATTAAGCAGAGACCTGAAGTAACATAAATTAGGTTCTACAGAATGGTGGTGAAAATACCATGGACCGAATATGTGGGCATCGACAAAACAGAGAATAGATGACATCAAGAATTCCGTTGATGAAAATTAGGAACAATGTAGGTTCAAGGATGGAGCCGTGGGTCACATATGCATTAATGTAAAAAGTTCTAGCCGATGACCTTTCAAGACAATTTTCATTTTGAAATTTGATAGAAAGACTGAATCAGTTAAAAAAAATTCTTCCATAATTTCCACAATCTTTCGGCTTGTGAAGAATACTTAGTATGCCAAACCCTGTTATATGCCTTCGCGATGTCCAAAGCAACAGCCGAAGTTTCTTATCTGAAGCTTCTTTCAAGCATAATCATTAATACATCAACAGTCGACCTAGGGAAGCGAAAG
The DNA here is from genome assembly GCA_963932145.1 of Acanthosepion lycidas. Classification (NCBI taxonomy): domain Eukaryota; kingdom Metazoa; phylum Mollusca; class Cephalopoda; order Sepiida; family Sepiidae; genus Acanthosepion; species Acanthosepion lycidas. Next base: position 48,431,501 of record OZ010610.1, read on the forward strand.
ACATATTGCTTATCTGGAAGAAGGCCACGTGAGGTGAGATGCTTATCCAATTCAGAGTTAATTAGAACATCTAATACTTCGTCATGTTAACACAGTGAACCACCTTTCCTAGTAGCAGATTTAGCAATTGATTATATATATATTTTCTATTTCTTGTCACCGGAAAACTTTAGTCCAAGAAAGCGCAATGATTCATTTTCCTGGAAGTTAGCAACAGCCATGCTGATGGAAGTCAAAATTTTTAGAGCCATTCGTTGCCAATCTGATTTTATCGAACCGATCAAACTTGCTATTAAGATAATAGTAAATAGTTATGCCATTAGCAGATATACCGAATTGAGAACCGATGGCATCAGAAAGGTCACTGATGAAAATTGGGAACAAGCTAGGTCCAAGGATAGATTCCTGGGTAACACATGCATTAAAGTGCAAAAAGTTCTAGAAGATGGCCGTTCAAGACAAATTTCATTTTGGAATTTATTAAGACAGTATCAGTATCTGTCGATATTTATGCGATGAGGTATTATGCACACTATTTACATTATTCGGACTATTGCAATATGAGCACTGGTAAAATTGGTTGCTGAAGACATTAAGTTTAAAAGAAATTAAGAGTAAAGGAGATGTTTCGTTTTGGAGCCATTTCTTGCCCCAGTTGACAACAATTTGTCGGTCATTTTTAGATCAGTTGACAAATTGATTTTATCGAAACGATCAAACTTATTATTAAGACAAAAATAAATAGTTATGTCATTTGCACAGATACCGAGTTGAGAACAGATGGACTCAGGAAGATCGTCGATGAAAATTGCGAACAAGGTAGGTCCAAAGATAAAGTCCTGGGGAACACATGCATTAATGCAAAAAAAAGTTCTAGAAGATGGGCGTTCAAGACAAATTTTATTTTGCGATTTTAATAAGAAAGACTGAATTTGTTCAAAAATTCGCACAGAAATACCGTAATCTTTTGGCTTATGAGGAACACCTTGTATACCAAACTCTAAATGCCTTCGCGATGACTAAAGCAACAGCCGAAGCTTCTTATGTGAAACTTCTTTCACCTATAATCCCTTATACATCAACAGTCAACGTAGGGAAGCGAAAGACATATTGTTTATCTGGAAGAAGGCCACATGAGGTGAGATGCTTAACCAATTCAGAGTTCAGAAAACGCAATTATTCACTCCACCCCCTGGATGGAAGCCAAAATTGTTATGACAGATGTGTAAAAGAGATCATTCTCTTTTTGGAGGCATTTGTTGGCCAAGTTGAGAAGAGTTTGTCGGTCATTTTTGAGATCAAATGCCAATTTGATCTTATCGAACCGATCACGCTTACTGTTAAGACAATAGTAAATAATTATGTCATTAGTACAGATACCGAGTTGAGGACTGTTGGTACCAGGAAAATTAGGAAGAATGTAGGTCCAAGTATAGAGTCCTGTGGAACATATGCATTAATGCCAAAAGTTCTAGCACAGAGTGACCGTTCAAGAAAAACGGTTGAGGCAAGTCTTTCGCGTTTCACATTTGTATAATTTTTTTTTTGAAACAATAACAAAATTTATTGAAGCAAAACAAATACAGTTGACCACTGATGACAATTCCAGAACAACGTAGCAATAAACCTCTGACAGCCGCAATGATGGAGAAAGCATTACCTCGAACCATCGCCAGTGAGACACGCTGCAAGAGCCACTCCGTTTCGTGAGGCTCGTCTCTTAATCGAGACGCAATCGCGCCAATCCTCCGAAGGAACGCCATCGAACGAGGTCCAATAACCGCTGAAGTCTCCACTGACACAGGAGTAAAAAAAGAAATCTATCAGCAAGAGAAGAATATTTAACTATTTTTTTCATCTCTGCGTCCCGGGCGACGGATCCTGGCTCAACTGCGGAACTGATCAAAATACCGACCGAAAATGTATAATTGTGATCAGAGTATCCCCAAACCACATGTGATCGTCATTTTAAAATAGAGGGTGAAGAAGAACTTTTTTTTTATTTTACATTTAGATGGTCATCATCAGAGTATTCAACAACAACAAACTTTTGTGACTGTCTCATTTTGGCAATGAGGATTCTATTGGAAAAGGTGGCTCCGAAATCCGAACTCTCATTTGATTAGCAAAAGGTGCATTCTAAAAGATAAACAAAATATTAAAAAACAGGAAATTTTAATTAAAAACAACAAAAAGAGCGCTGAATTGCAATGTAATATCAATTACCTTATAAGGTAGGGAATGCTAGACAATTTCCTCAGACATAAAGAAAAAACGTGAAGCCACAGCACCGTGGTTCTACAGAAGGATGTTGGGAATACCATGGTCGGAGAGCTTAAGCAAAGAATAAGTCTAAAAAATAATGGTGACAAAAAGGACATTTACACTCAGAATCAGAAAGAGAGCCGAAATTTCTTGGATACATAATGAGGAAGGAAAGCTTGGAGAATTTGACACTCACAGGACATATCGAAAGCCACCAACCTTACGTGCTTTTGTGAATGGCGAATTTACTAAACGTAGCTTACTTTTACCACAAGGCCGAAAGAATGCGGCACCCAGTGAGGATCGAACTCATTACTCAGTCGTAATTGATTTAGCGATACAAGCTTGCTAACCATTCAACAGCTCCGAGTAGCTTAATTGGTGCACCTTATAGTGATTTAATAAGCGTGCGCTTAGATGTGGTATGGAGCACCCAGTAAGGATCGAATTCATTACTCAAAACTGTACCAAATAACAGAAACCACATTACTTGAAGACTTTCATCAACGGCTACAACTACAGCAAGATGTTTACGTTTCGCACTATTACTAACAAAAGGTTTGTGAGGAGGCACCCATTAATACTGCTCGTGAAATGACCACTTCCTTATAAGGAAACATGCCGGAATCAAAATGTAGTATCAGTTCTTATCTCTAATATTAATTGTAATACAGGATGCGTCAGAAATACCTCAAACATATACCTGCCTTATAATGGTAAGATATTAGGGGCAGTGGTTTGGTTTGGGTTATTTTATTTTACGGCATATCAACCTCATTGGGTTATTTGATGCCGACAACATTTTTAGGATAGGTCCGTATGAATAGAATATGTATTCTTTGGTTTAGTTTGGTTTCGTTTATTTTGTTTAACGGCATATCAACCTCAATGGGTTATTTAATGCCGACAAGATTTTTAGGATAGGTTCGTATGAATAGAATATGCGTTTTTTTGTAAGAAATCAGTTTATAGATCAAGTGTCATCGACCTATGTTTGTAAAGAGGATTTTGACAAGAGTTAAATGTATTACTGGTAATATTTTTTTAAAAATTGTATTGTCGGTAATATTTTTATTAAAAAAAATGTATTGCTGGTATCTTTACTATAAAAATCTATTTTTATACTGTCATAGTGTTTTGGCTCTAGTTTGAAGGTTAACTATTTATCCATAGTTGGGACTCTTACAGAAACTACCACCCCGGGTTAGTGTGGACCTGGGAACAACGGCAATTAAGACGTGGTTCCACGCCCCTCAAAACCTCCGGATCAGAGGCCTTGATGCCGGATGTAGTTTATTGTCATACCCAGGAGGTTAGAGGCAATGGTGTCTTCATATAACTAATGTCTTGGCATTATGTGGGCAGTGTTTCTGCCGCGTCCTGCATTCCCTTGCGTATTAGAGTTCAGCATTTATTTACCGAGCAACCAATGCTAATTTCAGTTGAAACTTATAAAATATTTCACTTAAAATGATTTTTCATTTTCGTTTCTCAATTTCGCTAGTGTATCTTGTTCTTGAATATTCTGATTATATATGAATATTCAAGAACAAAAAACGCTTTTGATCGTCTTATTTTGGTAATGGCAAGTTATGATGAAGCCGTCTTTACTGACTTTTATTTAATGAATTATATGTCCAAAGTAATGGAGTTTCCGTAGCGCTATCTGTTCTCTCAATACGTACCTTTGTATAAGGGTATTTAGCGCCCACTTATTAGTGCTTCTCGTTCTCCATAGCACTCAAATGACTCTGCGATGTTCCCACATCTCTAAAGTCCATTGCCGAGATTTTGACACCGAGAATCACGCAGTGGAAAGCGTCATCTGTGTTTTACAAGCTTTTTCACCCGTCAAGATGGGCTTTGCTTCTATTACAATGTCACCGCTCTGTTTGAGGCAACTGGAATCGCCTGTAACCCCAGAAAGTGGTGCCTCTTCATCGGCAGCTCATCCAGGAGCCTCAAAGCCGTGCTGATTCATAACAGTTGACTAGGTGCAGCGCATCAAGATCTCGCTTGAAGCCTTGAAATATGAAGAGTGCATGTGGGATAATATCTGAGACTTTAAAATCGTGGCTTTACTGACGGATCAAGTTTACGCGTTATATTTGCCTTTGGGACATCATGGACCCGCCGCACACTACCACAGTCATGACTGCACAGTGGATCGAGTTAAGTGTGGATCGAGTTAAGTGTGGAGAAGAGCCACCATTGAACCCTAGGAAAGTACTGTTTCTTCCACTGCACTTAACATTTGGGATTCTTATAAACTTGTCAGCTCTAGATAACGGGTTTTCAGCCTTCTAATTCCTTCAAGACATCTTCCCTAAGCTGGCCGCGACAAATTTCAAAGCCATTGTCTTTGTCGGACCACAAACTCGTCCTGGGTAGGACGATAAACTACATCTGGTAGCAATGCCTCTAATCGGGAGATTGGAGGCTTGGAGAGCGTGGAACAACCTCTTAACTATTGTTATTCCCAGTGAGACCCCAAACAAAAATCAACAGTCAGTTTTATAATCAAATGAACAGAAATACATTTGTATAGCAAAATAGCAATCAATGCAACACTGGAAATATATAAAAATACATTTTTATAGTAAAGTTACCAACAATAGATTTTATGATCTACAAACGTTACCAACAATAGATTTCATGATCTACAAACTATATAATTGAAAAACATACCTTTACACGGAAAGTATAAAATTATACACAAAATATCCGTAGTTAAAAGCAGAAATTTATGTACAAAATATTTAGATTTCGGTATTAAATAAGCCATAGAGGTTGATATGCCAACTAACCAATCAATGGACCACAAATAAAGACCAGAGAGTGAAAGGAATTCTCCAAGAAGCTCACTATGACGGAGAAAACAGTGTAGAACAGCTTGTCGCAGTAGTTCGGGGCTTCCTGGCTGAATCACAAGGCTGAAAACCATGTGGTGCTTGTTGAAACCCTGGTGAAGGACTACGATAAAATAGGCTGCAGGATCCACAAAGTCAATATGCTTGACGCTATAATCAGAGGAGCAAGGCGAGCGCTTCGACCAGGATATAGTCACTATTAAGGATTGTATAATGAAAACATGAATCGAGACTATATTCGGGTTCTGTAATTTACAGCACAAACGTAAATCATGGAAATTCTCTTGTGTAGTCTTAAAATTAATTAAATGCTATTTTTGTATCATATCTACTTTTCTTCCTACTTTGTGGGTTCACAATCTCTAGTTTTTCCAGTGGGAATTGGTAAATTTCAGAAATATCCTTATCCTGGTCACAAAAGCAAAGTTTGAAAGAAATATTAACTACTAGCAGCATGGCCCGGCGTTGCCCGTGCTTGATTCAAAAATCGTATGACTCATACAGCAATCGCTATCACTTGACTTAAAATATTTTTGTCCTTCCTTGCCTTTAAAGGAGTGCCCTTTGCTGTGCTGATGTTGCTACATGCCTTACTTCTTGCCTATCTCACACTGCGAATTTTTTCTAAGCTCTATACTAAACATTAAATCTGTTACGAAAAAAGAACTAAACAAAATAAACACAAAACGATCAGCTTTAAAAAAGGACGCGTAACTGGAAAAACCGAATGAAAAAAAGAATGTTAACAACAAATACTTTTTCACACCCAAGCCAGTTCTACGGAATCAACGTTGAGTTTAAGCAAGCGAATGAGCTAATTGGAGTAAAGTGCCATGCAGATTTAAATTTTTCCCACTTGTGACGAATGCAGCTATCGATTTTTTTTTTGCATGTTAGCAAACATTCGTGTCAGTCAGCTGTTGGCTCTCACGCTGGCCAATAGAATCTTCCTGCCTATTCGTGGCATCCAGCTATAGGCTCACACTCTGGCCAGTACAAAATGGTACAAAATGGTACAAAATGGCCGCAAACTATATGAAAAGTGTCGTAGAAGCCTGAAAAAAACGATTATTTCCACTATCGATCGGAGTTGGGAAATGCAAGGTCGGTCTTGGCCATCCCGCTAACTTGGAGCATGTGCATGTAAATTTTGGTGCAAATCCGTCGAAAATTGTGACCGTGCATTCGTTACACACCCACACACACACCCACACACACATCCTGCCTTTTATAGATGGAGATTTTTCATACTTCCAAAGGCGTAAGCAAATAAGAGATTACAAGGACAGATACCGTGTTACACTGTGTTATTTGCAGCACAAATGAAGACATCTTTCTCGTCCATTTGGCTAGCAACCACCAAGGAACCGATGATTGCTCTGTAAATAGATCCCTGTGTTAGTAATAAAAATAATATTGCATTTTGTTCACTTTCCTCTATCTTAATCTATACTGTTATATACGGTTCACGTACGATCATCAAAGTTAAGCAACGTTGAGCCTAGTCAGTACTTAGATGGGTTAACGCTTGGGAATACCGGGTGATGTAAGCTTAGATGTATATGCGGTGTAATGGATAAAAGATCTGAATTGGAAGTCGGAGAACCGAGTTTCAATTCTAGTCGGATTCTTTATATCAACTTACGCGCAAATAACCTTGGGAAAGATATGAATCAACCTCTTCTCCCTGAGCTATGTGTTTATTAGTAGGACTTGTATTGCTAAATCATTTTTAACTCCAAAAATCTCTTACAATCCAAAAATATTTTCTGGTTTTAAATAATTTGCAAAGGGTTGATAAACCATAAAATCTATCGATCAATTAATTTTATAGAGTTTTTAATACAATGTTTTGACTTGCCAACTCTCTTGCTTCCATCAGGCGAATAAAATCTCCTGAATTGCGATATTTACCTGATCCTCAAGTTCCTCTCAAGTTTACCGACAGGCGCTTGATTATGTTTGATGTTGTACGACGGCTCTTAATATTTAGTATAGGTAACGTTCTTTTGAAATCGATTAGATAATAAAGTGGTATACGAAGGTATTTTTCTAACAATGAACTATGTTCTTCATGGGTGATATCAAATTCGGAAAACTTTAATCCTTAATCGTCCAGTAGACTCAATCTGGAATCCGTGAAAGAAACAAGATCAATTCTACAGTCAGCTTACAAGAAGCAACGTTATATAGTTGATTCGAATATTTATTTCAGAAGACGTATTCCGGTTCGAGCACTCAACACAGTCTCTTTTAATTCCAGTCGGGTATTCAACCTTTGAATGAGAACTTGAATACTCGTCTCATACAAACTTGTTGGCGACTTAATTTTTTTTCGCAATATCCTCCCTGAAGAGACGCCGTTCTCTGTACTTGCTTTATTTGAAAGTACCAGGCGATATTCTGGAAGCTCTTCGACATGGATCAACTACTTTTTTCCATTGAATCTGTCAGTATACTTTTTTTTTTTTTTTACAGATATTTACAGTACATAAGAGACTGCACTAGATGACATCTTTTTACCTATTTTTCAGCCCGTTTCCCAGAACAAGGAGAAAAAAGTACTAACGGTTCGGATCTCAGAACAAGATTTGGTAACGGTCTGCTTGTTAAAAACAAGGCAAAATTTGGTAACGGCCGGGTTCTCAGGCCAATCGAAATTTAACCGGGTTCACAGACATAGCAAAATTTTCTAACAGACCGGTTCTCAGAGCAAATGGAATTTGGTAACAACCAGTTCTCAGACTAAGCTAAATTTGGTAATAGCTCGGTTCTCAGACCAAACAGAATTTGGTACCAACCGGTTCTCAGACGAAGCTCAATTTGGTAACAGCTCTGTTCTCAGACCAAAAATAATTTGGTAGCAACCGGTTCACAGACTAAGCTGAATTTGGCAACAGCTCGGTTCTCAGACCAAACAGAATTTGGCACCAATCGGTTCTCAGACTAAGCTGAATTTGGTACCAACCAGTTCTCAGACTAAGCTCAATTTGGTAACAGCTCTGTTCTCAGACCAAAAATAATTTGGTACCAACCAGTTCTCAGACTAAGCTCAATTTGGTAACAGTTTGGTTCTCAGATCAAATGAAATTTGGTAACAATCTCTTCTTAGAATAAATGATATTTGGTAACAGTCTGGTTATCAAAATATTTCTTAATCTCTTTTGTTGAACGTTTTTGGTATACCGGTTTTCTTTGTACATAAAACACTTCTGTGGTAGGAAACGTTTTTTGAATGGTTTTAACACAGTTCATGGAAATTCCCAATCGCTTGCCTGTATCTCTTTGAGACATCTCCCTCTTCAAAATCACAGCCTTCAACTTTGTTTCAACAGAAATATTTAGATATCATTTTAGTGTAAAATATATAAGCTAATCTTCAACTACAATGATATGCAAAGGTACCTTACAGTCAGCGATTTGTCAGTCAGTTAGGTGCCATGCGTGATACACACGTAGGCGATAATGTAGCTTTCGATACATGACTGACGAAGCAGATTTTTTTCGCAGTAGGTTGCCATTTCTTTCTGCGGTAGATCAGTTGCCATCCGAGGTTATAGAACCCGGTCTGTTTTGCTATTTACCCATAGCTGGGGGAAGAAGATTCATACCTTTCTTAAGGATATTAGCACGTAAGTGAATGTAATGGATTCGACTGGAATCCGAACCCGGCTCTCCGATTTCTCATTCCGAGTCGCTATCCATTATTACTCCACCGTAAGTAAATATATTAATAAGATGAAACGATTCTTACATCGGAATTTGTATATTATGACTTTATCCTGACAGGAATAGTCGCTGAATAGATTGATTTAGAACAATTCCATCGACATAATTGTATGCAAAAGTGATTTTCTCAAAGTTATACGTATGGGAAACATTTAAGAAAATTTGAAAAACTTTTCAAATCTTTTGTTTTTCGATCTGCGTCATCAGAAAACGGATTTCTTTAGATAAAATCTGCATTAACGAGAGATTCGCGTTGATCATATTAACACTTCATGTGATTCACGTTAATCATTTAAACGCTTCATGTGATTTGCGATAACCATATCAATAATTCACGTGATTCGCGTTAATCGTATTAACGCTTTATGTGACTCACGTTGATCATGATAAAGCTTCATGTGACTCACGTTAATCATTTAACCGCTTCTTGTGATTTACGATAATACTATTAATAATTCATGTGATTCATGTTAATGCATTATGTGACTCACGTTAATCATATTAACGCTTCATGTGACTCACGTTAATCATTTAACCGCTTCTTGTGATTTACGATAATACTATTAATAATTCATGTGATTCATGTTAACGCTTTATGTGACTCACATTAATCATATTAACGCTTCATGTGATTCATGTTAATCATTTAACCGCTTCATGTGATTCATGCTAAAGGCAAACATGTATAAACGTACCTGCAATAAGAAAAAAGTAAAAGCCAAGAAGGAATCTGAATCCGTAGATTAATGACATTGATTTTTCTCAGATTTTTCAGACAAAAGTCCCGTGAAAGAGAAAATCCTGACCTATGACTATACCCCTTCGTATTTCTATATCAGCACCCTTCTGCTTGGCCATTATGAAATTAAAAAAAAAAAAACAATAAAAGAAAAAAAGTAAAATCAAAAAAATAATCTAAATTCGTAGATTAATGACATTAGCCTTTCTCAGATTTTTCAGACAAAATTCCTGTGAAACAGAAAGTCCCGAGTATACATCGACCGAAAGATACTGATAAAACCAACGGGGATAATGATATTAGTCTGAAGAAGCGAGAGATTAATGTCTTGAATCGTTTAAGATATTTAATATTGACCCTGGACGAAAGAAGAAGGTATTCAGTTGTCTGATTTGAATTAATATTCTGCACCTTGCCTTTCGTTTAGGACAGTATAGCATTTCAGTGAAAGATATTCAGGTACTCCAATTACCAAGGTATTGATATTCAGTCAAAACAATTTAATTGATTCAGTGGCTGATAAGAACAAACGACACTGACAAAAACATACAGAAAGAAATCTATTGGCGACATGGACTGAATCTGACCTTATATGACTTGCAAATTGCCATTGTTCTGGTCAATCTGTAGATGAACATGACAAGTTTTCTGAAAACAATGTTACTACTGCCTGTGTGGTTTACGGCGCTGAAAACTTAGAAAAGGCATGATTCGAAAGTACCCTGTGTTCTTTCCTGTATACACTTTATATAGGATAATAAACAGATTTAAAAAAAATTAATAACATTAACTTTCTTCTCATTATTTACATTATTCAGACTATTGTCCTCATCTTTATCGCCATGTTTATCAAAACGTTTCGGCCGTTGTACACTCCGGCCTTCATCAGGTGGTTGGAATGTTGAACCGAACCGTTTATGTCATATACCCAATTCACATGGCACAGTGGATAAAGGCGTTAGTTAGATCCACTGACAGGACCCAAAGAGTGTGAGTTCAATACCTGGTTAAGGCAGTGGAGAACTTTCAGAGAGGAATTAACAGGAGATAACTGATAACTGACATCCATTAAACATGGCACTTGGAACTAGAACAGTCTACCCCAGTGAGCAAAATAAACGGTTCAGTTCGACATTCCAATCACTTGAAGAAGGACGGAGCGTACAAAGTGCAGCCTTACATATATACTCACGCACACGCGCGCACACACACACACACCAATGAAGAAAAAAATCAGTCTAACACCAATAAAAATGTCATAAATTGTTTTTAACTTTACTATATATATATGTGTGTGTGTGTGTGTGTGCGCATGATTTATATGATAATATATATATTTTATATTTTATTTTATATATAAGTATATATACATATATATATATACATTATAATATATATAATAATTTAATATATATATTGCAAATTTAATATATATGATAATATATATAATATTAGGTTGGTTCAAAAATAATAACGTAATAATGTCGTTTTTTGACGTATTTTTAACGTCAAAAAACGACATTATTACGTAATTATTTTTGCACCAACCTAATAATTTAGTATATATATGAATACATACATATATATATATATATATATATATATATATATATATATATATATATATATATATATATATATATTATAAATATATTATATATACGCGCTTACATACATGCCACAAACTATTTCTTATTTAAGAGTAAAAATATTTCATACTTGAAAATGGCTAAATGTATAGCCGAAAGCACTCGAAAAAAAGAACATTCGGACAGTTTTTACAAGAAAAAAAATTCGATCACATGAGAGGTTTTATAAAGAACTAAATCAAACCACCTTGTCTGTCGTATTCAATGAAATGTGCATATATATATATATATATATATATATATATATATATATATATATATATATATATATATATATATATATATATATATGATGTAATATAATATAATATAAAAGGCTCAAACACTAATATTCCATCGTTATAATTTTTTACATTGAAATCGTAATCACGATCCAATTCATCAGGACTACAACACCCCACATGGATCTTGATTACGATTCCAATGTAATAAATTATAACCATGGAATATTAGTCTTTGAGCCTTTTATATTATATTCTTGCTCTTTCCTGGACATTGAGCTCTACCTGGATTCTATCCTCTTGGATATATATATATATATATATATATAATTATATATATATATATATATATATATATGTTGACCACTAATATTATCAATATATATATATATGTGTGTGTGTGTGTGTGTAAAATAACGTAAGTGTTGGAAAAGGTTACAAATATAACACTACCAACACAAAGTCTGCCAAATGAAAAATCTGAAGACGACTAAAGAAAAAAAAGGAAGAAAAGAGTAACCACAAAAAAACAAAAAAAAAAAAACGACAGAAGAACTGAACGGAAACATGAGAAGCAAAAACAAATAAAACCCAGACAGCTACCGAAATAAAGACAGACAGCTAACTAACCAATAAACGAAATTTGTCAAATGCCTACAGTAAATATTCCAAGGCAAGATTTCTAGACGATTGCGTCGAGAACAACTCGTAGTAACGATTTGTCTTTGTTTTATTTGGGGCTGTTTCGTTCTTTAATCTATGTACGTATATATATGGCCTACTGGTTAGAATGTTCGCTTTCTGACCATGAGACCCGGTTCGATTTGACAGGAAGTTGACTTCTTGGTGTTACCGGTCTGGAATCACTTATGGTTACCGGCAACATTGGAAAGTGCCAGAACACCGTAGCACGGGTTGACCCAAGACTTGTAAGAGAAAACTATCTGGCGGCAATTAAGCTAGCTCTTGCGAGGGTTCTTGATTGGACCTTCGGCTCGTTTGAGAGTCCTAAATCTTTGCATATTCTCAGGATCGGAAGCTGCCGTTCGACCTGGGTTTCGCAATCCTGAAATTTTGGTTTCCCAAGTTTTTTCAAGTGATTTTTTTGTGACGAATTATTTATAATACCAATTTTTGTAACTTGGAAATAAATTTGGGAATAACTGAAATTAATTGCAAAATCCAGCGAAAGTCACCCATGAAATAAAAATAATTGTTTGTACAGAAAACAAGGACCTATGTACATTAAACTTTCTTTAAATTAAGTGGCGGCAGAAGAATTACCGTTAAACTCAAATGAGCCAAATGTCCAATCCAAAGCCCTCTGCAGGAGCTAGCTTAATTGCCGCCAGATAGTTTTCGCTCAAAAGGCTTGGGTCAACCTGTCGTATGGTTTTCGGGTAATTAGTTTTCAGCTAATTAGTATTTTTTTAGATATTAAATCTTTTGTGTGATGGACAATTATGCTGTTACACGATTTAGACAATTTCGCTGTTACATCCGATATCTTTATATTAAGATCCTGAAAATCCAAATTAATTTAATATCAATCAAAGATTCATTTTCATGACGCAATATATTTTACTTTCTCGTTACGTTAGAAATAACTTGAACTGATCAAAAGAAAAAGAACAGCTAAAAACTAGAATCACGAAATACTTTTAGATTCACTGAAGTAGAACATTTTCTGGTTTGTGCATCTTTCATTACGAATTCTCTCTTAATCATTTCGCTTGAAAAATGCCGAAAACAGACGACAGTCCCATTTTTTATTTAATTCTTCATTTTTGTTTCAGAAATGTTTTAATTGATTTTCTGCTGATACCAGATAAGTGGCTTCCTCAACAGAATTGTTGTTTTTATTTTCATTATTATTTTATGTTCGGGAAATAGGTTTAATCAAACCGTTCAGTAAATAGCGTCCTTATAAATCTACATTTGCGCTATTGTTAAACAGTAATTTACAACTCGTTTACTGAAGAGTACTTCAAATGTACAACTGGAAAACTTAGATTTTACTGGATTTAATGACATGCAATGTTTCAGAACGAAACACACCAACTAAAAAGAAAAAAAGATCAGTCCAGTAAATTTAAAACTAAATTCGAATTTATAAATACCTTATTGATCCTCACTCTTTTAATGTAATTTGTTGTAACACGGTTAGGGTTTATTAAAGAAATATCCCAAATCTTTCAGACGTCTAAATCAGTGATTCGAAACACGGAACTCATGCTTCATAATGGAGAGGGAGGGGCATTTTAAATATTTATTGGTTGATTGGTTTTTAATGGCCGTAAAAAAGAACGAAGCTTTAAGCTTGTGGTGAAGTTTTATTCAATGCAATTTAATTACTGCCCATAAATGGCGTTCGATCATTTCTCTTACAGCTCGACACTGAGATCTGTAGACGTCTTGGGATGGCTAAGGTCGCATTCGAAAAGCTGGGCAGAGTATTGCGAGACAGGAGGATTTCATTGGTAAGAAAGAAAAGAATACTTAGTTGTTACGTGATATCTGTTCTCCTTTACGTCGGCAATTGTTGGACGATTTCCTCAAAGATAAAGAAGAGACTCGAGGTGACAGAGACATGACTTTACAGAAGGATGCTAAGGATATCATGGACTGAACGTGTGAGCAACGATGAAGTCTTAGGATGCAAACAAGGAGGAGGAGTATACTTAACACCAATGAGGAAGGAGAGCCTGGAGAATCTGATACTCAGGGGTCAAAAAGAAGGGAAAAAAAACAAGGGAAAGCAGCGCGAGACATAACTGACGAGCTTGAGCAGGTGGATGGCAGAACTTGTTCCTAGGGAGGAAGCAGAGGGAAGGAGCTTGCTGAGAGTTGCAATGAAATGACATGGCACATAAAAAGAAAAAGAAAAGTCCGAGAGGGACACAACTATGGTTGCATTCCCAACAACGGCTAATCAACACTTTGTGGATTATTTAAAGCCGAAACTTGTTTTGAACTAGCAGCATGGCCCGGCGTTGCCCGTGCTTGATTCAAAAATCGTACGACTCATACGGCAATCGCAATCACTTGACTTAAAATATTTTTGCCTTTCCTTGCCTTTAAAGGGGTACCCTTTGCCGTGCTGATGTTGCTACATGCCTTACTTCTTGCCTATCTCACACTGCGAATTTTTTCTAAGCTCTATACTAAACATTAAATATGTTACGAAAAAAGAACTAAACAAAATGAACACAAAACGATCAGCTTTAAAAAGGATTCGTAACTGGAATAACCTAATGAAAAAAGAATGTTAACAACAAATACTTTTTCACACCCAACCCAGTTCTACGGAATCAGAATCAACGTTGAGTTTAAGCAAGCGAATGAGCCAATTGGAGTAAAGTGCCATGCAGATTTAAATTTTTCCCACTTGTGACGAATGCAGCTATTGATTTTTTTTTGCATGCTAGCATGCTAGTTAACATTCGTGTCAGTCAGCTGTTGCCTCTCACGCTGGCCAATAGAATCTTCCTGCCCATTCGTGGTATCCAGCTATAGGCTCTCACTCTGGCCAGTAGAAAATGGCCGTAAACTACATGAAAACTGCCGTAGAAGCATGAAAAAATCGATTATTTCCACTATCGGTGGTAGTTGGGAAATGCAAAGTCGGTCTTGGCCTTGCCGCTAACTTGGAGCATGTGCATGCAAATTTTGGCGGAAATCCGTCGAAAATTGCGACCGTGCATTCGTTACACACACACACACACACACACACACACACACACACACACACACACACACACACACACATACATCCTGCCTTTCATAGATACAGATAGTAAAAATAATGCTTTTTGTAAATGAATATTGCATTAAATATTTTTGGGGGAATAGCAATGACATTTTTTTCAGATACACGTCTGACTATTTAACTCAGAGTTCGTAGTAGATGGATTTATACCTTTCCCAAGGGTACTTCTGCGTAAGAGAATGTAACGAACTCGACTGCAATTCGAACTTGGTACACCGATTTATCCTTCCGAGACAGTCGGTGGTGGAGCTATTTTGAACCGATGGAGTAATGGATAGCGCCTCGGATTAAGGAATCGGAGAGCCGAGTTCGAATTTCAGTCAAATCCATTACATACACTTACGTGCTAATACCTTTGGGAAAGGTATGAATCCTTTTCTTCACCCCCAGCTATGGGTAAATAGCAAAAGAGACCGGGTTGTATAGTTTTGGATAGCAACTGGTCTACCGCAGAAAGAAATGGCAACCTACTGCGGGAAGAAATTGGTGCTCACAGGAGAGTTTGAAAGGAAGAGGGATAGAGGAAAACAATGCATAAACTACCTGGCGAGCTTTAGTAAATGGATGACAGAACAAGGTTTAGGAGATATAAGAAAAAAGATAAAATTTTTTATGAGTTACAATGGGCAAGAAAATGTGGAGAACCATGATCGCCAAATTTCTGAATGGATAAAGCACATAGAAAAAGAATGAAAGAAAAGTAGGAATTGATAGTTCGAGAGGCATGTGACGGAGAAGAAATGACATCTTATGCATTAGATTTTTAATACTGATATTTTTTTGTTTTCAGTTTGGCATTCTTTGTGTACTTCCGTTACAATATAAAACATAGGATTTCTGTGCGTCTATTTTTCTGTCTGTCTGTATGTGTGATAACTTTTCATTCAAGATTCATCCAACCGATTTTGACCAAACTTGGCACATACATTGTACAATGTAAGATAATCTAAAAAAAGAAAACAATAATCGATAAAGCCGATCAAAAATCGATAAATTCAACTTTTTTCCTCCAATTTCGTTCAAACCCAGTATGTAGGTTACTTACATCATGACGAGCTCAACGATACCTCATTTTTATTTCTACACCGAAATAATGATGGAGTCTTTTTTCTCTTTTCTTTTCTTTAAAAAAAAAAAACTGCACAGAAATAGTTTTCACGAAACAAGAATAGGAACTTTGACCTCACAGACCCTCAGCGTTCCGGCAAACAGGTTCAGTTCAATGAAGATTGTTTACATGAGCTCATTTATGAAGATCCTCACCAATCCTTTACATTTTTATCGTAAAATGACCAACAATATATTTTTTGTCTATAT
Source organism: Acanthosepion lycidas (assembly GCA_963932145.1). NCBI lineage: Eukaryota > Metazoa > Mollusca > Cephalopoda > Sepiida > Sepiidae > Acanthosepion > Acanthosepion lycidas. The sequence continues at coordinate 48,448,060 of OZ010610.1, forward strand.
TTCTGAGATGAGGTATTATGTACATTATTTACATTATTCGGAATATTGTCCTCATCTTTGTCACCATATTCATCACAACGTTGTACGCTCCGGTCTTCTTCAGGTGGTTGTGATAAATATGGTGACAAAGATGAGGACAATAGTCCGAATAATGTAAATAATGAATATATATTTTATAGAAAAATGGCCAACAATACAATTTATTGTGCAAATCCTAATATATATTTTATAGTAAAATGACCAACAATATATATATATATATATATATATATATATATATATATATATGTGTGTGTGTGTGTGTGTGTGTGTGTGTGTGTGTGTGTGAATAAAGACAAAAGGAAAATATCTTCGCAAACGCGTTTCGTCCTCTAAGTTATTTTATCAAGGTAAATGCGAGGTTTTTATTTGTAACAAGTATTTACATACAAGAGCAATTGTTTTTTCTTTAAAATTTAAGAAACGCTCATAAATATTCATTAGTGTACGCGAATAGTCGAAGCAAGCTAAGGAGGACCCCAAATGAAATGTCTAACAAAAGAAAGTGAAAACAAGGTACATTGATAAACGTTTCCTAATTGTTATTTATATTATAATTCTGATCCATATTTGATCCCAATTCATATATATATATATATATATATATATATATATATATATATATATATATATATATATTTCTTTCAAGAATGAATTGTTTTAAACACGTGATTTTATTCAGTATTATCGGTACACTATTTACATTATTCAAACTATTATCCTCATCTTTGTCGCCATATTTATTACAACGTTTCGGCCGTTGTACTCTCCGGCTTTCTTCAGGTGGTTGGAATGTCGAACTGAACCCTTTGTTTCGCTCACTGTAGACTGTTCTAGCTCCACGTGCCATCTTTAATGGATGTCAGTTATCAGTTATCCCCTGTTAATTCCCCTGTGCAAGTTCTCCACTGCCTTAATTGTGTATTGAACTCATCCTCTTTGGTTCCTGTCACTGGATCTAACCAACGCCTTTATCCACTGTACCATGTGTTCTTGACAAAGATGAGGACAATAGTCCGAATAATGTAAATAGTGTACATAATACCTCATCTCAGAAATATAGACAGATACTGAAAGGCCGAAACGTTGCAATAAATATGGCGACAAAGATGAGGACAATAGTACGAATAATGTAAATAGTGTACATAATACCTCATCTCAGAAATATAGACAGTATTATAGATATATTCAATAAATAATTCAAAGTAATAATTATACACATATTTTTGAACAGAATTCAAGACGCTTTCGATTCAATAAAAAAAGTTTTCATGAATAATTTGCATTCTAGAGAAGATTCTTTAAGTAAAGAATTAATTCTTTCATATATATACTTTTATTTCACTGCTCCGAATTCCTCCAATAAAGAATAAAAGAATCCCTTTCATGTGTATTCATTTCGTAAAGATTTCCAGATCCCTTCGAAAAAGCAATGACAAATAAGTTTCTGTCATATACGATGTTTAATCAAAGTGTTCGGACTGTTGCTATGATAACGGAGATAAAGAAAATTGAAGCCGCTTGACAATAGAGGTAACCCTGAACACACTATTATATAATGTTGTTTTCTTTATAGCAGTGCTTGAAAGGAGATTGTAGTCGTCTTGCAAAATTCCATAGTTTCCACCAGTGAGCATGGATTGAGCAGTATTTTGGGAACAAGCACAGTTATTCCCAGGTTCGACAACCACGTTGCTCTCCAGTTCTCATTCCTTGAATGTTTTTCCACTTGGAAGAAAAAGGATTTCAAGACGTCAAAGAAATCTAAAAGAAGGCAACAAGACAGCTGTTCGTTTATCCCTCAAAAAAAGTTCTAGGAATGGTTCCATCAATGAAAATGTCGCTAGATAAAATATATGGCTTCAGAAGTGAGGAACTACTTCGAAAGAAATTAAATGCTGAAATGATGTGTTTAGGTTTCTTTTTATAGCACCAGTCTCGATACTTTATGATCAGATTACATTTTTTTTATCTCCAGATCCTATATTATTTCCATAAACAATTAAAGAATTTGTTAGATAAATATTATTTTCTTTTGCGATCTCAATAAATAATGAAAGAATTAAGCTTATAAAATAATCCTTTCACATCATAATTTTTATTTACCAAGATTTATCGAATTTGCTACTGTATTTTGTATGAAATGTATGTGGCGATGCAAGCAACCATTATTTAATCTTCTTCTATGAGCCGTGTCGCATCAGGACGTGGGCATTCATGGACCTCCACAGTTTCCAGTCCTTCTTAGGGCTTAGTATTTTTTTTTTGTTATTTCTCCTAATTCCAGCTCTGCCAGCCATTTACACAAGCCTGTTAGGTAGTTTATATTAGGTTGGTGCAAAAATAATGACGTAATAATGTCGTTTTTTGACGTATTTTTTAACGTCAAAAAACGATATTATTACGTCATTATTTTTGCACCAACCTAATACATTGCATTTTTTTCTGTTCCTCTTGCCTTCAGTATGCCCTTTGAGTGTCAAATTTCCCAAGCTCTCTTTCTTTATTATGTGCTCTAGAAATGTCTTTTTCTGATTCTAAGTATCAGTTTCCTTTTTGTATATATATTTTCTATAAAAATTCCTTCTTTCTCACATGTTCAGTCCATGTTATTCTCAGTATCTTTCTGTTGAACTATATTTCTGTTACTTCAAGTCCAGTATTCAATGCTATATAGGAATTCCGATATCACATAACAGTTTAATATATTTTTTGTTTAACGAAATATTCCTAGTTTGTATAGACTTTTTTTTTAATCTCTATTATTCAGTTATTTCATCATTTAATATGTTTTATAATAAGGTTTGTTATTTTGTTTTATTTTTTAATTTTTTAAATCAATTCACCCCATGCAGGGCAACAACACCACTAAGACAAGGAGATACTGGAAGTGAAAGACAATGCGCAGAATTTCCAAAACTGAAAACCTGTCTATATTTCTGAGATGAGGTATTATGTACACTATTTACATTATTCGGACTCATGGCACAGTAGATAAAGGCGTTAGTTAGATCCAGTGACAGGACCCAAAGAGTGTGAGTTCAATACCTTTTTTAGGGCGGTGGAGGACTTAGAGAGGGGAATTAACAGAAGATAATTGATAACTGACATCCATGGCACGTGGAACAAGAACAGTCTATCCCAGCGAGTGAGATAAAGGGATCAGTTCGACATTCCAACCACCTGAAGAAGACCGGAGAGTACAACGGCCGAAACGTTGTGATAAATATGGCAACAAAGATGAGGACGATAGTCCGAATAATGTTAATAGTGAACTGGAAACCTAAATCCTAAATTACTTACGATTATATTATTGGGAATTATTGGGCAGCTGATGTCCAAAACGACCTCAAGTCCGTCGTTAACTGGGGCAAATGGTGGCTTGTTAATTTTAACGCCTTCAAAACGAAACTTCTCTCGATTAATCATCTGAGAGACCACTCGCTTCCTTCCATCACTACATGATCAAACATGTCTGCTTTCATTGTCTCACTGCCCACTTTTCAATGTTCCTCCAGCTTTACCTTTTGTCAATTGTTTATAAACAGAACATTGGATGTATGCCATTCGTCCATGCTTAGAATATTGCTGCCACATATAGTTCCGTGCTCCTTCTATTTAACTTGAGCTCCTTGATAAAATCCAGAGAAGAATCGGCAATATTATTGGTTCTGATATGACAGTTCGGCTTCAGTCATTTTGACACTGTCGTAAGGTTACCTCTATGTGTCTTTTCTATAAATACTTTCATGGTGATTGTTCGGACGAGTTCTTCAGCATGTCACCTAGATATTTTGAACGTAGGCGCAGTAGTAGTAGACTGGTGTCAAGATCTCATCATTTTACAGTTAATCAGGATAGATGTAGCTGTAAGTGCTATGCTAACAGCTTCTTTTCTCGTACTTCTTGCTTACGGAACTTCCTTTCGGCTCCATGCTTTCAAACCAACTTTAATCTGCAAAACTTTAAATGCAATGTCAATCGTTATCTACTCTCCTCCAAATTACTGTTTTCTATTTCCGTTCATTTTTAATGCTTCTGATCCTAATTCTTCCACACTCTGCCATCCCTTGTGTTTTACTGACATTATTGCCTTGCATGGCTTGATACCGAATATATATATATATATATGGTTGGATAGATGTGTATATATATTTGGTTGGATTGATGTAAGTTTGTGACCCTGGGTTTCACGCTTTTGTGATCGTCAGACAAACTGATTAATTTCTAAAAATTTTGGATTTATGTAGATTGCGTGTATTGGTGTTATTATGGAAGTGGGGGGAGGAATCGTCGTCGTGATGTCACTCATGCTAACGCAAACATAGATGCATGTCCGTACACCCGTTGAGGTACGCAGACTCACATACACACTTGCTTGTCCGCCGGGGCTCATACAGACATAAACATATGCGGACAGTATTGGATTTAACATATGTATGTATATGAGTGGTGTTGTCTCTATACATACGCATTTGTGTGTTGAAATTCAAAGATTGGAAGTGTAGAGAAAATTTCTCATGAATTTCTCGTGAATGTATACATGTCAGCAATCAGAGCATTTTTCTATTTTTTCACTGAATAATATTTTCTCGCACGCACGTATATACGTTTGTTGGGGACTGTGTAAAATTATGATAGGCAAAAATTGCTATTATTTTTAATAAGAAATCAGCCTTTTTTAAGGCTGATTTCTTATTATTTTAAAGCTGGTTATTTGCTTGCTTTTGATGACTGCGTATATCTAACTGGTAGAAATTGCAGTTTGTAATACTCATTGTTTGATTTTATGGTGGTATTAAATATGCTGGGGGAGGGGGTAGTTTACGTTAATAATTATAGCGGGTTTATATGATAATAGTAGATGTGATGTGATAGTAATGGTGTTGAGGGATTGGTGGTAATGATAATATAAGTAGCTAATAGTTATTGTATTTACATTATGCGGACCATTGTCCTCATTTTTGTCGCCATATTTGTCACAACGTTTCGGCCGTTGTACGCTCCGGCCTTCTTCAGGTGGTTGGAATTTCGAACTGAACCCTTTATTTTGATCCCTGGGGTAGACTGTTCTAGTTCCATGTGCCATGTTTGATGGATGTCAGTTATCAGTTATCTCCTGCTAATTTTCCCTCTAAAAGTTCTCCACTGCCTTAACCGGGTATTGAACTCACACTCTTTGGGTTTGTCACTGGATCTAACCAACACCTTTATCCATGTGTCCAGAAAGGCGTTGGTTAGATTCGCAGGATTTTCAAACTGTTTCTGGTATGGGCTTGTAGTGTACTGTAGGTGAAAATGGCCATTTACTAAAGGTATCGTAATTCCAATTGTAAAGTAAATTTGTTCTGTTTACTGTGAATAAACATGGAACGCTCTTTTGTGAGTCAGTTTTAAGATATTTCAAAATCTATGTTGTGTTAATACAACTTGCCTGGATTATACCAACGGACAACAACTTATATATATTAGTACCCCCATGAGATCTCTAAAAAAAAAAGAGCATAGCATGATGAAAAAGACGCCAAACTTGACGAAAACAAAATTTTATCGTCTATATATTTATGTTATTATTATGAGTAAAGATCAAAGTTTATTTTAATTATTTTTTAAAATTGTTCCTTCTTTTTAGGACATTCTGAATTTTGATTTAAAAATCCTTTTTTCTCTTTGTATTACCGGAACTAGTAAAATAACATATACAATTTTATTTTTGTATGACACACATTAATTTGGAAAATCCTGCAAAAACAGAAATAATTTTAGGATGTTAATGAAACTTTCAGAAACTATTCACAGATGATCGAAATTATTATAAATATGTTTTTTTTTTTATTAAAGTCATAGCAGAAATATTTTTTATATTTATTACCACACTCCATAACTAATTTTATAGCTATTAGATTAGCAAGTAAGAGGAAGGGAGTTCCACTGTCGGGAAGTGCGAGAGAAGAATCTGTTAGAGTAGAACAGGCGGTTACATCTAACTGCTTCGGCAATGAAAGGGTGGGAACGAGATGCAAACCTAGAAACACGCTTAAATTCATGCAGTTTGGGCACCAATGATAATAGCTCGTCCGAAAATATTTGTAGAAAAGACAGAGGGAAACCACATCACGTATGACTTTACTTCCATAACATTATAAAAACAAGGGCCTTGGTCTTGCAAACTATCCTTGAATTTTTTTTCATATGTTCTTGAGCTGAAGTTGATTGCGTCCATATCGATCAACTGGACTATAGAGACCCACTTGTACATTAATATATACAATGAGCACATGCATTATTTTGTCGGTAACTAGAAAACTCAAATTAAGATTAACCAATCAAAGGCTCCATTTTCAGGTTTTTAAACAAATGACTAAAAAAAAAGAATAGACAAAATGATTATTTGCGTTCCATTATCATAAATTTTCGATTCAAAATGGGCGAATCATATCGTCTGACAAGCGAATATAATCGCCCCAAGATGATTGCTGAGATGGGGACCATGAAAAATGAGTGGACCTTGGTCAGGGTATTGTGTTTAGACAACGTTCTTTCGATGAAATAAATAAAACAGAAACAACATAAATTAAGAAGCAATAAACAAATGCAAACACGACGCAGGATTTATAGCGACAGGGAGTGTTCTGGTCAGAAATATAAAAATGTCGTTGGTCTTGACTTGACGGCCTTCTGTAGAATAGCTTGATTTATGGAGTCTCTTGGAACAATTCATCAGGTTAAAACCTGTAGCTTCAAGCAAACTGTGATATTTTCTATTGGGCTAAGGAATTCGACTAACTTATTCTGGTCGTATCAGTCAAATATCCCTTTTTAGGGTTTCTTTCTTCCAAATATTGAATAATACTATCATGTCCGAAATCTAATTCTCTCACTATCTTTCTCTCTTTATCTCTCTTAGTCTGTTCATATCTCCTTATCTCTCTCTCTCTCTCTCTCTCTCTCTCTAAGAAAAAGCCTCAACTCAGGAAGAAGATTAGAACTGATAGAAAACGGTTGGTATCGACAGATTTCGACGAAAGGTGGGTAACTATTGTGAGCTTGGTTTGCCTGAACGGGGCTAGCCTTGGTTTTCTTTTCTTTTTTTTAAGTCCCGCTAAGTCACAACGGGGTGATTTCCTGGGGAGCTCTCCTCTGATTAAGATAGACTCTTCTAAGTGCACCTAGTGTTGTTCCCGGTCTGTTCCCGGCTTCTGCTTTTGTTATGGTCCAAGTCAAGATTCCCAACCTCCTCAGTTTGTTTGGGCCTCCATTTTTAACTTGACTGGGTCAATTTTAAAATTTTCTAATGCCCATAATTTCTTTATCCTTTTCCTATCTTTTATCAAGAGAGCCTCTTGAATTTTTGTAAGAAGAATACAGTCGTCACTCTTATTTTTGTGCTGTGGACGGGTCCTACTAACATCATTCCTTCTTTTCCGTGGTCATCATCCTCTCCATCATTTCATTGACAAATTATATATATATATATATATATATATATATATATATATATATATATACATTATACACAATTGTACATATTGGGATTTTTAACTCATTGGGTGCTTTTTTGAAGTAGTATTTTGGTGTATGAAGGAGCGAATGGTGACGGATAAATTCTTATAGTGAATGAGTATATTTTAACGAATGAATGTGTCGTAAATCCAATTAGCTAGGTATAACTAATGAAGACCAACCTTGATTAGTCTCCCCACTTTTTCGGCCTTGTGCCACAATTATTGTACGAGTAATAAATGTTAGACAAAGTGGAAAATGTTTTGTGTGTCGCGTTTTGTCCCTTAGCACTTCAGCGGACGAGGTTTGTTTACGTTGATGCGAATGCGCATGCGCACGAACGAGAAACGCTGGAAATTTAAATTTTGAAAATATTTTTGAAGAGACATTTTAAAAAACAAGACACAAGACACATTAGTTGTTCACTGTAACGAGACTGAGCAAAATTTTGCCATAAAAAAATGCTACTCTAATTAAAAGAGAAAATGCTTAGAAAGTGTTTTAATCGACAGTTCATCCGCAGAAACTTTGAGTCCTTGTTCTGATAAATTCTTGGCAGATCTTCTATTATTACAATGTGGGATAATTTATTACAAAGATGATCGAAACAAAAAGAAAGAGAAACTAAATTAAATTGGATACATTATATACCCAAAACATATTAAAAAACAAAATATTTTCAAAATTTTTAAATTCCCAGCGTCTTGCGCATGTGCAGTCGCATCAACGTAAATACATTTAGTTCAATGAAATCCTTAGGAAAGAAACGCGTCACACGAAATCTTTCTACTTTTTGATACATTTTTCCTTCAAAACTGTTCTCGATATATAAAAAATTATATATCGTTACCCGTATATATATATATATATATATATATATATATATATATATATATATATTGTTGCAGTTTTTTGTATACATTATGTAACTAGTGAGTTAGTCCAAATGCCTTGACTCACTTTATAGTCCACCAATAGAAGGTTAACCAATCAGAAAACGTGGAACATACAACTCGTCGTGTATAAAGGCGGCAATTTTTGTTTACCCTACCCGAATGACCAGTACCAACTTGTCAGGCGAAGATGAACAGAAGGAAGTACTACGCTCTGCTACTTTGCTGCGACATCCACTGCTAACCTGAACTACGCTTTCCTACTGTCTCCGAAATATTCACTGGTGACCTTTCGATTCTATATGCAAAGACGACCGTCATTATGTATAACATATATATATATATATATATATATATATATATATATATATATAAATATATATATATATATATATATATATTAACTGATTTAAAAATATGGTTTCATCGCTACTCGGGAATTACCATGTTTCAAAAACAGAAACGAAAAACTTCAAATTCAATTATATTCTAATGCAATCATTAGAGGCACTAGTTCAGTTTCATCTTCAAGCGAATTTTGGAATAACTTATTTTAAAATTTACTGAGTTTTAAAAGAACATACATTCATAATTTTTGTTTCCAAGGATACAGAGAAATCCAATCATTTAGACAGGGGCGGTAGCATGTTCTTTTTTAAGGATTTACATAAGAAGAATAAAAAGGCAAATAATAATTACCTCAATATCGTGGATGACATAAACATTATCAGTAAAAAAATCCCAGACAAACTGAAGATTAGTGATAGAGTAGGTCGACTAAAGGATAGAGAGTGCTATATAACCTTAAAGGACCATAAACCAGATTTCGAAGCCAATCCTACTACAAGGACAATAAACCCAACAAGACCTGAGATCGGCAGAATAAGCAAAAAAAAAAAAAAAAAAAATCCTAGAAAGTGTTAAGAGCAAATTAAAGGACATGATAAACTGGTTTGTTGATATTAAAGATAAAACAAACTGTACACTAATGCAGTTTGATATTGAAAATCATAATCAATCAATATCAAAAGAACTGTTCATGAATGTGTTGGACTTTGCTACTCACTATACGGACGTAACAGAAGATAAGCGCATTATTATAAATGCGAAAAAATCAGTACTGATACATAAAGGCGAGCAATGTGTAAAGAATTCTTACGACCACTTTAACATTACAATGGCATCACTAGATTCAGCTGAGTCTTCTGACCTTATAGGTCTTTTTATACAATCTTACGACGTACCGTGAAATTAATATAACTGGCATTGGTTTATACAGAGACGATGGACTTATGGTTATAAAGAACTCTACTAACCTTAAAATTGATAAAATTAGAAAGATATTATATAAAGAATTTAAATGCCTGAACTTAAAAATTACGGTAAGCACTAAATTGAAAAAAGTTAACTTCCTTGATATAACATTAGATTTAATGAAAAATGTATACATAACTTATAAAAAACCCGACACTAATCCTTTATATATATACTACCTAAATCTAATCATCCTCCATCTATAACTAAGCATATACCTTTATCTATCGAAAAAAGAATAAATACAAATTCAGCAAATGAGAAGATGAACATATTAATTTCTATAATAAAGCTCTTAAAGATATTGGCAACAAAAGCCCAAAACTAACTTACATAAAAAATGAAATGGTTAAGCATAGGAAAAACAGAAGCAGAAAAATAATTTGGTATAGACCCCAATACAACCAAATAGTAAAGAATAAATTAGGACAAAAGTTTCTTTCATTAATAGTTAAATATTTTCCTAGAGATAGTAAACTCAGTACTATATTTTATAAAAATACACTAAAATTAAGTTACAGTTGTACTGAAACCTTAGAGAAAATTATTAAGAAACATAATGCTAAAGCCAAAAAAATTTGAGCAGTATAAAAATAAAAAAAAGATGAAGATAAACAAAAATAATTTAACTGCAGAAATCCTCATAACTGTTCTCTACAAAATAAGTGTCGCATGGAATCATTAGCATACCAATGCAATATCTCATATATTGAAGATCCCGACAACATAAAAATCTATATAGGTTGCACAAGCCATGAGTTCAAGGAGAGATTCAATCAACATCAAAGTTCATTTAGGATGAATAAATACCGATCTCAGACGTCTCTATCGAAATATTTCTGGCACTTAAAAGAAACCAATAAAACACCTACAGTAAAATGGAAATTAATAAGAAAAGCTAAAATATGTAGATCATTAAATGACTCATGTCCTTTGTGCATACATGAGAAACTATATATTACTAGGTTTATAAAAAATAAAAAATTACGGAATCAGGGAAATGAAATAGGTATTCTTTGCCGAGAGTGTCAAAACTTTTCCTTAAATATTTTTTAAAAAAGCGTAGTTGGTAATATAAATACTTATACGTAATAATAATTTTTGAATAATTAAAGTGATTCTATTACATTTATTTGTTTTAAAAGGGAATATAATCTATTAGTAATTAAAAGTAAAAATGATATTTTAAAATTGTAGATCAATACAACGATTTTCTAATCCAAAACGCTCCTTTTAGAAAGAATCTGTATGTATACAAACAGAAATTTAACGAATAAAATTCCCAAAAACTTTTTGCCGTTGATAAAAAACCAGACGACATGCGTTGAACGGATGTCATAATTCATTGAAAAAAGTCAACCCAACCCTACCTAGATTTAACTCATTTTGGAACGTAACTCATAAC
>OZ010610.1:48464213-48514213 GCA_963932145.1 Acanthosepion lycidas
AACAAAATAAACATAATAGTCATTCCGTTAAAATGTCATGCCCGATCTTTTGAACCAAGATGGAACTGACATAAGTGACAGAAAGTTACAAAACGGTGTTTATGTTTTGAATCTTTTCTTATGTCTACATTTAGAAAATATCTCATTACGAAGATTCAACAGTTCATCTTGATTTTTATCTTTGATAATAAAAATTTTTCCGCCAAGCACAGATCACACCGATCGCGGAAGTTATTAGGTGTTTTGGCTCTTGATAGGTATCTCCATTTCAAAAGTGGGGTTAACCCCTTATCCACCAGATCCCAGTAGTGTTTGGATAAGGAAGTTTGACTTCTAAGGCATCTATATCTAAAAGAGTGTCTATGGTTGTATAGACGCTGCTTCCAGTTACCGGCGGATATACCTATATATCTTTTTTTCTCGTTTATATTTTCCTCGGGAAAGATAGTTGCCTCGTATATTACATTTTTGTAGTTACATTTACCCCCGATTGGGCAATGATCTTTATTCCTACAATTGCAGGTAGGGTTACTTGATTGAGTCACATTACAATGGTAGTTTCTAAGTATTCTGCAATTATGGGAAGATATGATTTTCTCCATATTTCCATATTTTTCTGTTTTCTTTTTGAATTTGTAGGTCTGATGAATTGGATCGTATTTACGATTCCAATGGAATAAATTATGACCATGGAATATTAGTGTTTAAGCCTTTTTATTATATATATATATATATATATATATATATATATATATATATATATATATATATATTATATGAGCTGAATATCTTTATATATTTCTTGTAAATTCGTCTTCAATTGAATGACAATCATTAATTTTGTACACACAAAAAATATTAATTATAAAGAAATATCTGCCTTATTTGAAATATCTTAAAAATCAATTTTTTTTTTACTTTTCTTGCTTTTACTAATTTATTTTTCTCCCTTCATTTCCATCTTTCCATGTGCCATTTAATCTGGACGCAAGGTTTTTGGCCTCTGAATCATGGGTTAGTTTTCGACTTTGGGTATAAAGTAAATAATTCTTTCCCCCCAAGAAAATATTTTCCTTTTACATCAGTTAATTGGCCACGTGTCTTTTAATGTAGACTTGTGTATAAGAAAGGAGCATTGGAATAATCAAATTTATTAGATGAGTTTAATTAATGCACCTGGCATTTAAAGTCGGTTTACTGTTTCATTATTGAATCCTTTGTCGATTAAGGAAATGAGACTATTATTTTGCACTCGAACATTTGTACTAGTTATTATTCTTTCTGTAAACGAGATTTGATTATTTATAAGCTGTGAATGATTGTGTTTTCATTAGATATCCTTTTAGAATTAATACGCGACAAATCTATCTATCTATCTATCTATCTATCTATATATCTATCTATCTATCTATCTATCTATCTATCTATCAATCTATCTATCTATCACAGTGCCTTATTTATCTATATATCACAGTGTGTTTATTATATCTGTAAATATCACAGCGTATTCGCTATCTATCTATCTATCTATCTATCTATCTATCACAGTGCCTTATTTATCTATATATCACAGTGTGTTTATTATATCTGTAAATATCACATCGTATTCGCTATCTATCACACTGCGTTATTTATCTATATATATCAGTCTGTTCATTATTTATCTATCTATATATATCACAGTGTGTTCGCTATCTATCTATCTATCTATCTATCTATCTATCACACTCTGTGTCTTATTTATGCATCTATATATATCACAATCTTTTCGTTATCTATCACTACCCATTCATATGTATGTATGTATGTATGTATGTATGTATGTATGTATGTATGTATGTATGTATGTATCCCACTCTTTCTGTTTATATACATCGGTCTGTTCATATCTATCTATCTATCTATCTATCTATCTATCTATCTATCTATCTATCTATTCATGCCTGTCTATTGTAAATACACTGTTTACAATTGGAATGCATTGAAAGCTAGGAAGAATTATTGTCAGTAGTTGGAAAATAATCCAAGCATTGCAAATTATATATTTGATAAAATAACTGATATCAAATATTCAAATAAAGTAGATATTTGAAAACCAGTTGTATGTTTAAATATTTTTATTCTATAGCCAACTTTTCGTTACCATGGGAAAATAGCCACTTAGAAAGCTTTGAAACTCGGACTATATATATATATATATATATATATATATATATATATATATATATATATATATATATATATATGTACGTCACATTGAATATGACAAACAAGGTGATTTGATTTTTTGATACAATTTCTCATGTGATCTTTTCGGTTGATAAATTATATAAAAATTGTCGAATTGTTCTTTTTTCGGCTATACATTTAGCCATTTTGAAATAGATTGTTGTATATATGTTTTTATATAATGTCTTCACTTTCAAAACACGGTCAAGATATTGTGTCCATGTTCATAGTTGATATTATTGAGTGTTGTTATTTTTTTTATTAATAAGGCTTCCGTTATTTTTAGCTTTTTTTTTACATGGTATCGTTGCTATTATATTTCTGTTATCCACAAGTATATTACGAATAGGGTCCAGTAGGTCACCATGAGCATTTAAATGAGACCTAATTGAGCTATAATGATAAAAATGTAGTGTGAGTCTTTTTGTCAAACATGTTGTAGTATGGCCTATATAATTGTTTACAAATGCAATTCCTTAATGGGCATTGATATTTGTAAAATAAATTAAAGGGTTTATAAGCATGTAAAGACAGACCAATTAAACTATGGCGTAAAAAAACAAAGAGAAAAAAAAATACAAGTTAAGCCATCAATGAGATTAGAATCCACGTTCCATTTGCCTGAAGAAATCTTAAGTAAACATTATTATAGATCGACGGCATGAGCAGGAAACTCAAGTAACGACTCGGGCTATATATATATATATATATATATATATATATATATATATATATATATATAGATAGATAGATAGATATATTAGGTTGGTGCAAAAATAATGTCGTTTTCTCACATAGTATCATATGTGAGAAAACAACATTATTTTTGCACCAACCTAATATATATATATATATATATATATATATATATATATACATACATATATACATTATATATATATATATATATATATATATATATAGGGTGTTTCAAAAAGAATACGCCAAAATCATCACGTGATGTGTCAATAACGAAAAAAATCACAAACCTCTAGCATGAACACATGTGTTGTATATACATTCAATTTTCATTTGATGTTTTATAAGTGCTCAATGTGGCCAGCACTGGCAGCGCGGACAACATCAAGCCGATATGAGAATTCCTCCCAAACGCGCCTCAGCATGCCACGGTCCACCATGTTGATTGCAGCTGTTATTCAATCTTTCAAGTCATCAATACTTGCTGGAAGTGCTGGAACATAAACTTGGTCTTTAACATACCCCCACAAGAAAAAGTCACACACAGTGAGGTCCGGGGATCTGGCAGGCCAAGCACAGAGAGCAAGGTCTTTAGCACCTCTCCTCTCAATCCATCGCTGAGGCATGTTTTCATTCAGATAAGCTCAAACCCTGAGATGGCAATGGCGTGGTGCTCCATCTTGCTGAAAATTGAAGTCATTCGAATCTGCTTGCACCGTGACAATGGCGTTTGTTTTCGCGAACTCAAGCAAGCAAAACGCCTTCTGCTCAGAAGTCGCGATTTTGATTGATCTTCCCACAATTCAGCTGCACCGGAAGTTATACTAACGACAGCGGTGAAACTGACACCCAATCAAACTTTGATAACTACTCTATCAAATAACCACTGATTGAGTCCACTACAATGCTAAAGACCTGATAAAACAGCGTAATGATTTTGGCGTATTCTTTATGAAACACTATATATATATATATATATATATATATATATATATATATATATATATATATATATATATATATATATATATATATATATATATATATATATATATATATATATATATATATATATATATATATATATATATATATATATATATATATATATATATATATATATATATATATATATATATGGTAGTGAGATGACGATGCCGATTGGAGAATACAAGCTAAGCTATCAGTGAGACTAGAACTTACGTTCCCTTTGTCTAAAGAAATCCTAATTAAACATTATGCAAAAGATAGATCCGCGCTGTCAACTCGTTGCTATAGATCGACCGCATGAGGGCGAATATAATAGCATTAAAATATTTAAGTAAATGCTCTGTTTATGATAAACAGTATTAATAACATTTACTGGCTTGAATACAGGTTCGAATCCTGTCGGAGGACGAATATTTTCTATGAAAATTTCTCGGACATTCAGTCCGGTAAATGTTATTAATACTGTTTATTATAAACAGAGCATTTACTTAAATATTTGTATCTATGAAAAAGAATGTATAAACATTGTCGGACTTTGTCCATTTCATAATGTGTGACGTCATTTGTTTACATTTGCATACGCTTTGAGCAGATATGAATGTACGTGAAAGATTCTTGGAAGATTGTAGTTTAAAAGCAGTAAAATCGACCACTCTAATTGAACGGATCGATGTGTGGCTCAATTGGTTAAGGCACATCAGGCTATATGACGGTTCCGTATAGGATACAGGTTCGATTCCTGTCGGAGGACGTATATTTTCTATGAAAATTTCTCGGACATTCAGGCCGGTAAATGTTATTAATACTGTTTATTATAAACAGAGCATTTACTTAAATATTTGTATCTATAAAAAGAATGTATAAACATAAAAATATCTTCATATATAAACAAAGAACAGTAAGATATGTAATCTGGTATTCTTATAGATATTTTTATTTTTACAAAATAGTGCTCAATGTAAATTTACAGAGCATTAATATTATAAATTAATTGATTTAAAATATGTTTTTCCTCTAGACAGTTCTAACCATGTTTCAAAAATGGAAGCTAATAGCTTCGAATTTAATTTTGTAATTAAAGACATTCGTTTCATTTCATCCTCAAGCGAATTTTGGAGTAACTTTTAAAATTACTGGGTTTTAAAGGAACAGCAAAAAAAAATCATAATTCACTTTTCCAAGGATACAGAGAAATCCATTCAACCAGACCAGGGGTGGTTGCGTGTTCATTATCACTGTATTTAGATGTATCAGTTATTAGTTACGTTTTGGTAGGGGGAGGGATGTATTTTTCAATGAATTCTGACATCCGTTAAATGCATGTCGTCTGGATTTTTTTTAAATTTATTGTTAACGGCAAAAATTCTTACGGCATTTTTTTTATTTGTATACTTATAGATTTTTTTTGTGGGTGGGGTGCTTAGATTAGAATGCGTTTTATGTAACTACGATTTTAAAAAATATTTTCACTTTTAATTTTTAATATACTATTTTTCTTTTTAGAACAAGTAAATGTATTAGAATCACTTACAGTATGTAAAATTATTTTTCACATCAAGTATAAGTATGTATATTACTAGGTCACAATTTTTTTTTAAATTTATATCTAAATATTATTTAAGTAAAATTTATGACAATGACGGCAAAAAATAGCTAATTAATTTCTCTGATTTAGTAAACTTATATATATATATATATATATATATATATATATATATATATATATATATATGAAAGGTTATCCAAATAAAAATGATTACAAATTGCTTTGTTAGCTTTGTTACCGTAACTATTTTTTACAATATTAAAAAAAATACGATTGGTCGGGTAAACAAACTGTTATAATTTAAAATATTTTTTAATATGTTCTCTATAAATGTGTTAATTATATTATAAATATTAAATCCCTAAACTATTTGTTTAAAAAAAAAATTAAATATTTAAATTGATAGCAAACATCAAATTAATTTATTTGGTTTTTTTTTAGACATCTAAATTACTATCAAGCATTAAAATCTATTCTTTACATAAATTGCTAAAACCCAATTACAGCCTCTTTCTCTTTACTTCCCTCTCCCTCTTCTTTCTTTTTTCTTTTTCTTTTCTCCCTTCTCCCCTCCCATTTCAATATATCACTTCCGTTAAGTTAACCGTCTAAATAGGTCAAGGTCTGGTCACTCCTCCTCCCCTAATACAAAGTATGATTGAGAGAGATATGAAATTAATCCCTCCCTAAACTCTACCATGTCTCTTTAACTATCCCTTTTACACTCTCTGCTAAATTACAAAAACATACACTACCCATCAATTTTAATTTCATTTTTCGTTTCATTTCCTTTTTGGAAGTGCTATCTGATGATCCGGTGTCCTTTAAAAGGTCTCTGGTGAAATAAATTATTATAATGGTACCTTAAAGTGGTCTGTTTTTTTCTTTTAAATATTAGCTCTGGATTTACATTGAGCTCTCAGGATTTCATCCTCCTTGGAATTACCCATACGGATTACCAAGTTCTTCATAACTTAACTATATATATATATATATATATATATATATATATATATATATATATATATATATATATACCAACAAGTTAGATTAAAAAGAACTGACATGATTTGGCTGTTTAACTTTTTATCATATTTTCCCAATTTTTGGATAATGTGTTCCGTATTGTGCTCGAAGTTTTGTATAAACAGTCCGAAGTTCATATTTTTTTTTTCATTTTTTTTTGTTCAAGTAATTTTTACTCTCGCAGTCAAGAACCAATGTGGTGTCTGTGTGGTCGTTAGAATTCTTCTAACGGACCGTCACAGCCACAACAGCGATGGCCATACAGGGAAGGATATGGAAGATCAACATCATTTTCTATACCAAGTTCAAGCTCTACAAATCGTTGGTCGTATCCATCCTCCTCTACGGATATAAGATTAGGACATCCCCTGTTCATGCAGGAAAAAGAAAACGATTCAGGTTATATATATATATATATATATATATATATATATATATATATATATATATATATATTCTGGTTTACAAAGCTGTTGTACTTGCCATCCTTTTGTATGGGTCAGAGTCATGGACTCTATACAGGTACCATATACGCCAGCTAGATGTTTTCCATAAAAGCTGTGGAGTTAACCTTCAAGATAGGACATCTAATATAGGCCTGTTTAACAGGTGTAATATTGGAGGAATCGAGATTTTTATCATCTCAGTTACAGTGGACTGGTCATGTCTTGAGAATGTCTGATGACAGGATACCCAAGACCCTAATGTACAGCCAGTTAGATCAGGGCTACAGTAAAGTAGGGTGCCCATCGCTAAGATACAAAGACAAGTTGAAAAGCAACTTGTCAGCAGTTAATATACCACATAACACACTTGAGCGCTTAGCTTTGAAGCTGGTAGAATGGAGATCAACGTGTTTTACTGGACTCAGCAATTTTCAATCTGCTTGTCTGAATCATCTTCAAAAAGCGAGAGCAAGATCTAAAAGGTCAACCATTCTAACAGTGATCTCATCTCACAATCCTTACACTTGCTCCATATGTGGCCTCCTTTGTAAATCACTAACGTGTCTTAAATGCCACTTAGGATTATCGCATAAACTTTCATAACTGAATCAATAAGCTGGCAGATCTTTATACGTCGAAACCGACGAGATAGTCCATTATATATATATATATATATATATATATATATATATATATATGCAAAGCTCTTATATGACTGTGTCATTGACGTGTTTATTCAAAAATAAATGCGTACAAATTCACATCCCTCTCTACCAGGAGCTGATACCTTAGGGGAAAATTAGTCGGGTTTCGATCCTGGCTTGAGGCAATCGGATGTCTAACCACACTGATGAGCTGTGATATAGAGCAACAGTCTGTCTGTGGATGACAATATATATATATATATATATATATATATATATATATATATATATACACATACACACAAACAAGTTATTTTAAAAAGCATTGACATGCTCTTCATATTTAACTTTTTATCATATTTTTACAATTTTGGGATAATGAGTCGCTTATTGTGCTGTAAGTTTTGTATAAAGAGTTCAAAGTTCATATATTATTTTTTGCTCTAGTACCAATGTGTGGTATTTCGAATTCTTTGGGCCACATCCTGTTATTCTTCGGAGAACTGGAAATTTGAAATAGTCTAAGGTGGCATCATGTGTAATTGTTATCGGGCAGGGAACCGCACAGAAATAATGCGATTTATTTTATTTTCAAAAATATTTCTAATACTTATATACTATATGCTCACATGAGTTATTTCATTTGTACTTCGAATTCCAATCAAATCCATTACATTCCTTTACATGTTAATAGCCTTGGGAAAGCTATGAATCCTCTTCTTCTCCCCCCTGCCTTTCTATGAGTAAATAGCAGGACAGACTTGGGTGGCAACTGGTCTGCCGTAGAAAGAAACAGCAACCAACTGCGGCGAAAAATCTGCCTCGTCAGTCTTTTATCGAAAGATACATGATTGCCTAAGTGTGTAGCACACAACTGATTGACTTTAAGACAGTGTCTCCTGCGGTGAGTATTATGGTTAATGTAGACGCTGTTTATTTTGTAAAATAAAAGCTTCTTTTTTTAAAGTTTTTCCTTACATTAGTCACTGTAGTGTATTTTGGAGTTAGCTAGTAATATTTTGTCTTACGTGGATAGTTATATTTTGGTCGTTCATGAAGTGTCGGTCGATATATATATATATATATATATATATATATATATATATATATATATAATAGGCCGATGAAAGAAATTTGAGAGATAAAAATACGACAACAACAACAACAACAACAATAATAATAATAATAATAATAATAATAATAATAAGAAGAAGAAGAAGAAGAAGAAGAAGAAGAAGAAGAAGAGAGAAAAACCTCCATAAAATTACCGAGAAAGTCATGCGAGATTAATAGGATGCAGGGAATGAAGACCAAGACTGTGCCGATAGTAATCGGAGCACTGGGCCTCAAGAGAAAAGGAATGGACAATTTTACTAACAGTGATTCAGGTAACATCAACATACAAGTTGCCCTACTAGGAAAAGTGCTATCAATTAAATGACAATTTTCCTCTCGGGCCTAATGAACCCGGCTCTACAGGATACAAAACAAGAAACATAACACACAAAAAACAACAACAACAATAATAATAATAATAATAATAATAATAATAATAAGAGTAAAAAAAGTAATAATGATAAATCCATAGATAAAACTCACCGTAGTCGAGAAATATCGGCAGGGCGGAAATAGCCGGATATCATGGACATGAGGAGCTCTTTATTTTTGGTCGACAGTCGTCCTAGGGGTGGTATCTTGAAAGAAATTACTTTTTTGTCTCCTCTTCTGTTCTGTTAGTCCTTAATCCCCTTTTCTACAAACTAAACAGTAATAACTATGGATACAAAGTAAAATGAAAGCGTTTAATCAGCTATCAAATTCTTTGTCAAAGACGACAATGATTTGAAGAGTACCCACAATCATGTAAAATGTTTCAGTATGGATCTCGGATTAGATAAATGTGCAAGAAGTAACATTCAAGAAAGGGAGAATTACAGAAACACACTCAATAGACGTAGATTTTGTCACAAAGATGAGGGAACTGGAACAAGAAGGCTGTAAATACCTAAGAGTTAACGAAAGAGATTAAATACAACATACCCAAATAAAAGATAAAGTAAGAAAAGAATACTATAGGCGTGTGCGTATGGTGCTAAATACCGACTTGAATTCACAAAACAGAATATGAGCCTTAAACATAATGGCTGACTCTGTAGTATAATACAGTTTCAACATCCTTTATCGGACCATAGCTGACATTTAGAAAATGGACGAGAAAACGAGAAAACTTCTCATTTGCCACCGCATGCATCGTCCTAAGGCTGATTTTGATCGTTTGCATGGGTACAGATCCGAAGGAGGCAGAGGATTAGTTCAACTAGAACTGTCTTACAATACCGCAACAATCGGTCTTCAAAGTTACATATGATTAATTAATGAGGAACATGTGCATGATAGATTTGATAATCATCCTCTAGCGCAATCAGCTTCTCCGAAACCATTAAGCACATGGAGTCGCTAATACATGAATAATTAAATTTGAAATGTAGCGTTTCCAAACTAACAGGATGAAGCTAAGAAAACATCGAAAGTGCTTGAAAAAAAACAGAACAAAAACATAAACTTTCAACAGTTTATTCATACAGACAGACCATGTCGTTTGAATTTATTAGGCTGGTGCAAAAATAATGTCGTTTTCTCACATATGTTACTATGTGAGAAAACGACATTATTTTTTGGATATAGCTTAGACTTTCGATATTTCTGAATGGATTTGATGCCATACATAACACTTATCTTGGTCTGGCGAGGCTATTTAAGAATATGACTCGAATTTTTAGGTTGATATTTTTCTTTTGTAGCAATTGGCGGTACTATTTGAAATTAGTCCTGGTGCAAGAAGGGATCGGAAGTTGTGAAGAGCTATGATCACCCACCTTGAACGACATGATACATAAAATAATAAAATTAGACATTAGACTTAAAACCTTGCCACCGACTTTCAAACGAAATATATAAAAGAGAAGGATGATTTACAAGGACAATGAGCTGTAGATAAGAAGATTTTGTTGTAAAAAAAAAAAAA
The DNA here is from genome assembly GCA_963932145.1 of Acanthosepion lycidas. Lineage (NCBI taxonomy): Eukaryota > Metazoa > Mollusca > Cephalopoda > Sepiida > Sepiidae > Acanthosepion > Acanthosepion lycidas. Next base: position 48,474,819 of record OZ010610.1, read on the forward strand.
AAAAAAAACGCGTGAAGATATTAAATAGTAATAGTAACAATAAACGTTTCCTTCTAAGGAAATATTTGGCATTCATTGACGGAGAAGTCAGTACTGCTTTCAGTTCAAATTTATAAAATCTTCCTGTTAAAACAATTTTTCAGGAAAACAGGTTTCTCACGTCCAGTAGCTGTTATCGATCTTTACAGTACTAAGGATTTTCCTTCCTAACCTTCTTTTGAAGTGGTATGGAATGTTAATATTAGGTTGGTGCAAAAATAATGTCGTTTTCTCACATATGTTACTATGTGAGAAAACGACATTATTTTTGCACCAACCTAATATCTTGATTATGTCATTGTTTTCTCTTCGAGTTACATGTGCTATCCATTTCAGTTGTTGCGGCTGTTGAAAGTCCTTAAGTGATGTAGTTTCTCTTATTTGTTAGTGTTATGGCTCTTTCTAGTATTGATGGGGGTTTCCTTCCTAACCTTTTATTTGAAGTAGTGTGGAACATCAACATTTTGATTATGTCATTATTTTCTCTTCGAGTTACATGTGCTATCCATTTCAGTTGTTGCGGCTGTTGAAAGTCCTTAAGCGATGTAGTTTCTGTTATTTGTTAGTTTTATGGCTCTTTCTTGTATTGATGGGGGTTTCCTTCCTAACCTTTTATTTGAAGTAGTGTGGAATGTCAACATTTTGATTATGTCATTATTTTCTCTTCAGGTTACATCTGCTATCCGTTTTAGTTATTGCTTCTGTTGGTAGTCCTCATGTGATGTTTATGTTATTTTGTACAATTCTTTGTTTGTGATTCTATAGCACCAATCAAAGAAGTGTGACCTTTGCCATGACCCTCAGGTTTTACTCTTTGAAAGCGTTTGTTCATCATTGGAAACGATTGTTTTCAGCAGACAGTTTAGATATATATGGACAGGTTTATTGGAATAACGAGATACGTCTTATGAAATAAGAATTTTTTTATAACCGAAGAAAAGCGTGTTGACCTGCTATTTGATACTGCCTACCAATATGGTAGTGAATACTGGACAATTTCCTTCCAGCGGATCCAGAATGACAGAGGTGTGTTCCTACAGATTCTGAGAATACCGAGGACTGGACAGTCGAGCAACGAGGAAGTCTTAAAGAAAAAGGGAACTAGAACGATACTTGAGGTACATTATGAGGAGAGAAGGCTTCGAAAATTTAACACTCACATGGTATGTTGAAGGGAAACATCGAGTAATCTACCTAATGAGCAAGAACAAAAAGTGATGGTAAAGAGACAAACGTTGCTAATATCTACAAGAGATAGGAGGTTGTGGAGAGCTATGATCGTCCAAATTCTGAACGAAATAAAAAGAAAGATCCTAAGCGTGACAATCAGTGGCATCATTTGCAGTAGGAGGCAGAATAGGTTTAAGACTGAGTTATACAGTCAGAATAGACTCACGGGACATTAGCCTAGTGGATTATGGCTTTAGTTTGTGAATCTGGTGAGATATTATTTCTGAGTTCAATATCTGGCCGGTGAATACAGTCAAGTTTCTTAGAGGTTCGTATTTTCTCTTTTCACTACTACAGAATAAGCACGTCATTATTATCTCCATTGAGAAATCATTTTACGTCTGGAGGCTGAATATCCCTGTGTAACAAGGCATATTGTTTATATCACAATTTCCATTCGTTGCAAAGACCGGTTCATTCATTCTTTGGAATAATTAAATTAGCAATTGAGAATGAAAGGTAGGACGACGTCACCCAATGAGAAAGTAAATTAACTGTGGCTATAGTCGAACGGCGCGGGTCATTTGCACAGATCTCCGGAAATAACTCGAGCAGCAACAGATAAATATTGTTCTGGATATTGATTCTATTAGATGACTAATACTGATGTCAGCAAATTTTATATGAGTTTGTCAATATGGCGGATGTTAAGTATAACAACGCTGGGGAGAGAGAAAAGATAGAGAGAGAGAGAGACAAAGGTGGGGATAATGTTTCTAGATTCGCTGGAGAGAAAGTTGATCACCTCTGTAAACTTAAGTCCCTGTCCGTCCATTTACAATTTGACATCTCAGAAGAATTAGCCCCGAAATATAGTTAGATTAAAGTCCAATTGTAACAATTCTGTAGATTTGTCACAAAAATAGGATCATTTCTCATAAATATACATATGCTTGCACAAATATAACCAATATCTATCTATGTATATATATATATATATATATATATATATATATATATATATATATATATATATATTAACTGATTTAAAATATGGTTTCTTCGCTACACAGTAATGACCATGTTTCTAAAACTGAAGCTAAAAACTTCAAATATAATTTTATAATTAAATTAAAATTATTAGTTCTGTTTCATCTTCAAGCGAATTTTTATTTTTAAATTTACTGATTTTTAAACGCATATATAAATTCTTAATTTCCTGTTTCCAAGGATACAGAGAAATCCAATCATTCAGACAGGCGCGACAACGTGTTTATTTTTATTAACTATTGTTGTATCAATTATGAGTTACGTTCGAAAAAGACGTTACGTTTAGGGAGGGTAGGAGTGCATTTTTCAACGAATTCTGACATCCGTTAAACGCATGTCGTCTGGGTTCTTTTTTTATTATTAACGACAAAAAGGTTTTCAGCATTTTTTTCGTACTTGTATACTTAAAGATTCTTTCTAAAAGGTGTGTTTGGGTTAGATTACGTTATATTTAACTACAATTTTAAAATATTTTTTACTCTTAATTACTAATAGACTATATTTCTTTTTGAATCAAATAAATGTAATAGAATTACTTAAATTATTTAAAATTATTCTTTCATATCAAATATAAGTATGGATATTACCAGCTCCCATTTTTTTACAAATATTATTTAAGGAAAATTTTTGACAATGACGGCAAAGAATAGCTATTTCATTTCTTTTATTCGGTAATTTTTTATTTTTTATAAACTTAGTAATATATAGTTTCTCATGTATGCACAAAGGACATGGAACATTTAAGAACCTACTATTCTAGCTTTTTTTATCAATTTCCATTTTACTGTATATATATATATATATATGTATGTATAAAAAAGAGCAAGAACAGTTGGAGTAAAATCCACAGTTCGTAGAATTTATTTTTTTAAAAAGTACTCAATACAAATTAGAGCAAAATATAATTATATTTTTTATTATAATAAATTACAATAAAAACATTTTCCATCGCTATATAAAAACTTTCATGTTTCAGTACTGAGATGGTACCTCTTCAGGCGATGGTAGATAACTTGTGATAAAAATGATTTATTAGGGAAATTTAAAAATAAATCTTTGCCTCTTTTCGTAAGTTTAATTGGTTGATCTAGACATACCCATAAATATATTTTTAATTCAGACCTATTCTCACTTTTAACTTATATATATATATATATATATATATATATATATATATATATATATATATATATATATATATATGTGTGTGTGTGTGTGTGTGTGTGTGTGTGAATACATGGCATCTTAATTGGTAAGGGGGAAGTTCCACTCAGATAACTACTTCTGCCCTAGGAGTCTTTCGTTGTGGAAACGAAACATTTCTCTTTCATTGGATTGCCTTGATAAAGTCGGAAGCCGAAACGCGTCGGCAAGAACTAAGAACTTTTTCCAGTTGTCATTTTTAAACCAAGTTGTCATTATTTTCAGAATTATTTCTGGGAAATTTCACTATATTAAGATCTACAAAGATCTGGCAAAAGAGAAAAGTAACATTATGAATGTAATAAACCTTATTCTGTCAGTTCATAATGCATTTTTAGGATAAAATTATTGGCTTTTTCACTAACATTATTAGCTGATTTGGAAGTCAGGTGATTCTACGTGTGTTACTGGTACTAGATAACCCAATACTACCTGCTGAATGGTCGGGTTATCATTGACTAGACCGAATCTCCAACAAGTTTTTTTTTCTGATGAAGAGTGTGGCTAGACACACAGCAGGATGAAAAATCATGCATTTTCGATAACAGTTTGCACCATACACAGCTTTTTTTATTGGAGGGGCTAAAATTCATCAATTTTCGGTGACTCTAACCCCATCTGTTAGGCTTACATTGTCACGCTATATTTGGATAACCATAACGATACAGGTTTAGCTCGCCTCCCGTGTGCCTCACTCTTTCTTTCTGTTGCTATATGAAGAGAAGAACATCATTTACCCTTTGAACAGCTTAAAATCTACAAATACCTTATATAAATGAAGAATTGACGATGTTTGTACATTGCTGAGGTATTGCCTTTCCAACGACAACTTTTTTGTCTTATACGTATCTATATCGTAGATATTGCAAATGTCTTCCTTATTTGAAGAACATGATAAGAAAAAGGACACTATACTTGAACATATATGGTATCTAAAATACATGCGTAAGTAGATAAAGTATTTAAAATAGTATCTATTAAATTATATAGTTCTTCTAACATGTCGTGTAACTTCAGGGCGTATTTGATCATGGCTCTCCACAATTTCATATTCTTTGTAGCTCTTAATAAATTTTGTCTTTTTGTTATCTCTTCTAGAAGTTGTTCCGCCATACATTTGCTCAATCTCGCTAGGTAGGTTATGCTTTCTTTTCCTTTCATCGCTCTTTATTTTAAATGCATTACCATTTTCTCTAAAAACTTCGTTCGGTTTGTACTATTTTCAGCATCTTTCTGTAGAGCCACTTTTATTTTGCTTAATGAAGAATTAACACTATGTTTTTCCTTTCCCCAATTTGCATTCATCTTCGGTCGCACGTGTTTATATCGTTGAGATATTGCTTTTTCCATGGCAACCCTTTTGTCTGATACGTACCTATAACTTGTAACTTCAGGGCGTATGCGATCATGGCTCTCCACGATTTTATTATACTTTGTAGCTCTTAATAAATTTTATCTTTTTGTTATCTCTTCTAGAAGTTGTTCCGCCATAGATTTGCTCAATCTTGCTAGGTAGGTTATGCTTTGTTTTCCTTTCATCTTTCTTGATTTCAATCTTTTAAAGTCATTACCACTTTCTCTAAAACTTCGTCGTTGCTCACAAGTTCGGTTTGTACTATTCTCAGCATCTTTCTGTTGAGCCACGTTTATTTTGCTTAATGAAGAATTAACACTATGTTTTTCCTTTCCCCAATTTGCATTCATCTTCGGTCGCACGTGTTTATGTCGCTGACGTATTGCCTTTTCAATGGCACCTCTTTTTGCTTGATACGCATCTATACAGTATATGTTTCAGTTTCTTATTCCGTCTTCCTCTATTTAGTCTTATTTTTTTTTATATTCTTTACATTTACTGATATTATTCTATCTTATATATCTCTATTATATATTCTTAAACTATTTTGGCAACATGCACCGTAATATATGATAAATGATGATTGCACAAGATGAAATAGTAGCTTTGTTTACGGTATACAGTAATATTATCAATGAAATTGAGAAGCATTATATAAGCATATCCTCATATATATATATATATATATATATATATATATATATATATATATATATATATATATATATATATATCAAACACAAATTATTGAGGTACGTGCTACAGTAATCAATTATTTACGATACAACAATGAAAACTTCTTTTACTGAACATTTTTTTCGCTGTGAAAAATTACGATTCATGTAGTACAGTGGCTTCCCAGTTCCTTTTGCCCGGGGATGCTGCAAGACCTACAAGGTAGTAACTGGTTTGAATTTAGAGTATTTCCTTCTTCTAGACCAGTTGCTGTCCAAGGCTATAGAACCTACTAAATCCTGTTATTTACCCATAATTGGCGAAGTGGGGGAGAGAGGAAAAGAGGCGTAAGTTCAATGCAATTAACTCGACTGGAATTCGAACTCGGCTCTCTGATTCCACAATTCGAGCCGTAATCTATTACTCTACCGTGCTTCGACGAATAAGTATTAAGTACACAAGAATAAATCATTTACAATATAATTTTCTGTTCGTGATGAAAGGGAAAGCTTAGGCTATGTAGGGGCCTGCCCAGGGTAAAGGAGCTACCGTACGGTACGTGTTTTTTTTTCTCATCAATTTCGGGCAGCTACAAAAACGATGAAGGCCATGTATTTGCTGTAGAATATCTCCAAGATGATACCCAGTACAACAATATGTGACTACTAAAGGCCTACTGGTATTGCTCAGAAGCTAAGGTCGTATTATACACGAGTTCTATGAAAAAGTAATGTTTTTCACAAAACATTTTCATTTTTGTGTAATTTAGACGATACTTTATCCATCACACGCGATATATATATATATATATATAAGAAATAATATAGCCCTTCTTATCGTCAAAAAACTCATAGCGTTTTCTTTAACGCAGTTTTTTTTATATTCATTCCAACCTGAAGAAGCCGAATCTAACACACGTCTCGTTTAAGAGCTTTTTCACATTGTCTCATTCATATATATATATATATATATATATATATATATATATATATATATGTATATATATATATATATATATATATATATATATATATATAATTATGTATTTAAAACTTATAACATAAATATGTTATAAAATCACTACAAAAATGGCCATTTTGCTTCAACACCTCCGGTGTCTTATCAAGTGATAATGTTGAATGTAAAATAAATGTTTTTAAAAGTTTCAAATTAATAAACGATCCTTCGTAAGGGGAAAACGCTTTTACAAAAGCTAGAATGAACAATCAAAACACAAGTATAAACAAAAGGAATACTTATCTTAACCGACGCGTTTGTCTGTCCTTCGATGGATTTTATCGAGTTAAATGCAGTCCAATGATCAACAATTATAGACCATGATCGATTGATTATTTGCTGAACGAAAAGGGTCCTGAAAACAAACAAAACTCCAAACTGGGTCTGCATCCAAATAAGGTTATTCTGTGTATCTGTTGAGATTTAAAGGCTATTCTGTATTAAGTGCGCCTTTCGGCAAATTTGACGTTACATTCAGATCTGTCTTCTTGTATGTAACGTGTCTCTTTAGGACGTTGGCAATCATGGCTCCCCACAATTTCCTGTCCTTTGTAGCACTTCATATTTTTTATCTTTCCGCCTTCTTCACCAAACCCTGCTTCGCCATCCATTCGTTCAAGTTCGCTAAGTAGGTTGTATGATGGTGTCTTTTGGTCCTCTTGACTTCAATCCCTCCTGTGAGTATCAAGTTTTCCCATCCCTCTATCCTCATTATGTGCTAAAGAAATTTAAACTGGCTCTTCTTGATTTTAAGAATAAATGACCTTTTGCTGCCATTGTTTCCACAACTTCGTCGTTGCTCATGCGTTCGACTCGTGACAATCTCAGTATACTTCTGTAGAACCAGAATTCTGTTGCTTCAAGCCTCTTCTTCATCTGTGACGAGATTGCCCATCATTCACTGCCCTAGGGAAGGTCTAATACTGCATAACAGTGCAGTACTCTTTTCTTTATTTCTAACGATAATTTTCTGTTTCTTAATACTTTCCTTGGCTTTTGGAAGGCATCTTTCGCTATCCAAATGCGCCTTCGAATTTCAGTGTTGCGTTTTCCGTCTTCTGTTAATATGTTTATCGCACATCAAAAATTGCTGTACCTTATCTCCAATCTGTAATTTGCATATTGGTCTGTTCCTTCAGACAAGTATTGTTCCCATTTCAACGGTTTAAAGACAGGAATCGATGAAAAACTTGGGAAAGTTGTCGCCATCCATTAGCTCAACGCCAGACCCCACACCTCTTTGCAGTCCTGCCAGAAATTGGTACAGTTTGGCTGACGTGTCCGGTTTTATTTATATTCTTCTGCAAATAAAAGAATCGAAGACATTAATGTAAAGCCCACAGATATCGGGTGTTCTGATAAACTGGACCGATTTTAAATGCGAACTTAAGTCTTTGGCAATTTCAACCATGAAAAGATCAAACAATGTGTTAAAGTTATCGAAGTCTATTACGAAAATTCACGTGTTCAAATTCATAAATATACAGCCCAATGATTCCGCTAGCAAAACAGTAACCTTTTGTCGATGAAGTGGTTTTTCAACAATCTTCGTTGAATTTTCATCAGTCCAAATGCGACAATTCTGTTTATTAACGAATCCACCAAGATGAAAATGGGCTTCATCACTAAAGAGTTTTGCCAAAAAATCTTCATTGACTTGTCTTTGCTCGTGCACTCAAATGACGAATGTATGGCGCTCGAAATGGTCAGCAGGTTTCAGTTCTTGTGTCAATTGAATTTTGTAAGCGTGTAGAGAAAAATCCTTTGTCAAAATTCGATGTAACTTTGTTGTGGAGACGTTTAATTCCTGCGCGCGACGACAAATACAGGTGTCTGGATTTTCGGTCACATTTCGTGCACTGCAGCAATGTTTTCAGCTGAACGCCATAAACAAGCACGCAATGGTGTTTTCACATCAGCCACGAGCCAGTTTGTTTGGATTTACGAACAATTTTTTCAGTTGCACTCTTGAAACTTTAACATGTTATTTGATTGTTAATCTTTTCATGGTTGAAATTGCCAAATGCCATGGTTGAAATTGTCGTTAAATCTGAAAGAAAAAGAAAAAAAAATCATTAGACGGTTAAACTTAATTCACATTTAAAATCGGTCCAAGTTATTGGAACACCTATAGAAAGAGTTGAAGTAGCCATGTTGGAAGAATATTAAGATTAATCGAAGATGACTATGGAAACTTGTAAGATTTAATTTAAATTCTGTCATTCTGGAAAAATACTAATATACAAGGTAACATGAAAGAATTAATTCTTGAACTTCCGAAAATGAAACGTCAGCAAGGGATTATGACAATAACAGACCTTTTGAAAGATGCAGAAAAAGAAATTCATAAAGAATTAGTGCAGTTATTAACCGATTGTATTAGAACAGTAATGTTATCTGAAAACTTCAGGCTTAGAATCGTGATTCTATTCGATAAGCAAAAAAATAATGAAGACATTGGAAACTGTCATTCTGTTGTAACCTGGCGAAGGTTACTGAATAGAATAATCACACGAAGGTTCGTAATGAGCGATAATACTTAGGACAAGAACAACACAGATAAGATTTGCCAGCAGCGCGTAGAAAAAGTAGGCATCAGCCAGAAGTGAGTCAAGTGAATTCCACAATGAATCTCCAACTACAGGATATCTACCAACCACCCCACACGGCAGCACAAATCCAAATTTAATGTGAGGTGTCTGAGCCCGTGGGCTCAGCCAAAAATTCCCTGTATACTCCGTATAAAATGGGGCCGTGTAGCTGTTTCCCGACACGAGACTCTGCCCCTCGACATAGCCTCGTCTGGGGATCCTTTCTGCTCAGAGAGTTTGACCAGCACAGCTGGAGACGAATCTCCAACTGCAGACCAACATACAGTATTTACTACTGTATTTATGTCAATGGAGACATACCCATTATCGTCCGTAAGTAGGCTACAACATATTCTATCGCATTAATGTCAACGTATAATAAACTATTCACAAAAGGACAATGAGTATAGTTAGGATTTCAGTTTTGCGCTTTCCGTGTTCTGTTAATACGCTTCTCGCATATCAAAATTCCTCTACCTGTTTTATTTCTTTATTTCCAATGTGCAATTTGCATGTTGGGCTGTTTCTTCAGACAAACCCTGTTTCTAGTTCGACCGCTTAAAGACAGCAATTGATGAAAAACGTGGAAAATGTACCGCCGTCCATCAGCTCAACGCCAGATATCACATCGCTTGGCAGTCCAGCCAGAAATTGGTACAGTTTGGCTGACGTGTCCAGTTTTATTCATATTCTTCTGTAAGGACAGGAAAGACATTTTCAAAGGGACAATGAATATAATTCCTGAAAGAATATTTAAAAAATGACACATTTCAGATATAGCCGAAATATTGTAAAAAATAGCAACCTAAATGAGGGGTACTTCGACGTGGTGTAATGATTAGCAAGCGTGTCTCGCTAGAACCATTAACACTGAATGGTGAGTTCGATCTTTACTTGTTTCACAGCTAAGCTACCTTTAGAAAATCACCCTAACAACCTCCACGAAGAAAATATTCCAAATAGAGCAATGCATAACAATAATTCACCTAACATGGACCCTTCCTGACTGGGAAAAGGACGGTTTTTCCCATGACAGTGCTTCTATTTTAATTGCTTTCTCTCCTCGGCAATATTTATTTTTTTAAAAAAAGAGATGTTTAGAATTGGAATAAAACCTAAAATATGATGAAAGCGAATTTATACATTTTATTGTTCTGAAGAATTGACAACAATAATATAAATACATGTTTATTTATTAGTTTACATATTTACACTATTGATTATATTATTTATATATATATATTCTAATATACAATTGGAACTAATGCATTGCAATAGTTATCATTTACCATCTATAAAGAAATATATATTTCCGATATATAATATTATATATAAATAATAGTGTTATATCTTATCTATCATGTATCATATGACTGACAAGGCAGATTTTTTTTTCCGATTTATTTTTACTGGAGTTTGGAAGAAAAGATTCATACCTATTACCAATGTGTATTTATTTCAGAGTGGAGTAATGGATAGCAGCTCGGGAATCCCGCCAGTTACATTCACTTAAATCCTAATACCTTTGGAAAAGGTATGAATCCTCTTCTTCTTCCCAAACTCCCGCAGTAAAAAAAAAATAGCAAAATACTGCGGGAAAAAAAAATCTGCCTTGTCAGTCATCTATCGATACATGATAGACTAAGCGTCTGGCACATAACTGTTTGATTATATTATTTTTATTATCGGAAATATATATTTCTTTATAGATTGGTAAATGATAACTATTGCAATGCATTAGTTCCAATTGTATTAGTTTTTAGAATGTTGTAAATATAAAATTATACTTAAATTAAACTGCAAATAAACAATCTAATAAATAAATATTATTTAATATTATTGTTGTAAATTCTTAGGAATAAAATAAAATTTATAAATTCGCTTTCATCATATATTTAGTTTTTATTCCAGTTCTAATCATCGTTTTTTAAAACAACAATAAACAATAGCGATGTTTGAAGCTTATTAAAATAAAAGCGGTGTCACGGGAAAAATCGTCCTTTTGACTCTAAGTTTTATTGCAGGCACGTTTGTCCACCTTGACTGATAATACTTCCTTTCTAAGATTTAATGCTTAAAATATCCCTCTTAAAAAAACGTAAAGTTTGTTGTTTTAATATTTGATGTTATTTGATGTAAGTAAATACTTTTAAGTACCAGGTTAATAAAAAAATTAATTCTTTCTTTCTGAGATTTAATGTTTCAAATATCCCTCTTAAAAAAACAATGTAAAGTTTGTTATTTTAAATATGAATTTAATGTTATTTTGCGAAAATTCTTGATGTAAGTAAATACTTTTAAGTACCAGGTTAATAAAAAAAGATTTTTTTTTTTTTTGCTACAAGACTTTAAAAAATTGCCTGTTCAGTTCTTTAAAAAAGTTTTCTCAACATTTAACTGAATAAAAAAATAAACGCATTTTTGTTAAAAAACGTTGTTAGGCAAAATAAATCCTTGATGTAAGTAAAGATGTAGCGGACCGTGGTTTATTTACGGGTTATGATATGAACACGTGTCGAACTCCTGAAATAAAGTCCACTACAAATATGATAGAGAATGAGTTTAATCAAAAGAAGATATATGAGAAAAACAAAATTAAACCGATATACAGACAACAAAAGGGTTGACAAACGTCAAAAACATTAACTTGTTTGTGTGTATGGACGCAAAGACACATACACAAAATGGAAAAATGCAATTTTCTGCGAGAGCCTTACATGTTCGCAGTGTCCGCTGAAAAGTGGAAGAAAAAAAGAGAGTGAGAACGAAGTATTCTCGCTTATTTATACTTTAGAGATAGCGCCCCCTAGGAACAATTTGGAGAATTAAGAAATTAAGGAGGAGATAACTCCGACAAAGACTTTTAAGTACCCGGTTAAGAAAAGTAAAGTTTTTTCGTTTTTTTTGTTTTTTTGCTACAAATCTTTTAAAAATTAACTGTTCACTTCTTTCAGATTTTTCTCAACATTTAATTGAACAAAAAAGACGCAGCTAGAAATATCAGCTTCTCGTTAATTTACCGTAAAAAAAAAACCCAACTAGAATAGGCGCAAACATGTTATTTTATACTACAAAATTAATTGAAAATCATTTATTAAGAACGTTGTTAGGCAAAATTAATGTCATAATTAAATTCAACCTGAAATTTTTTTTTACCCGAAGCTCTGCCAAATTATATATTATTTGTAATAAAACTGTTATATTTCGTGCTAATAGGAATATATACTTGAAAAACACGGTGGATAAAATAAGTAAAGGTTTATTGTAAAAACTAATACAATAAGAATAAAGCAGTTATCTACACGGTCATCGCAAGTCAATCCAGTAGTGAGTGCAACTATTGGTAGGTCAGTAGTTCTTGTGTAAGTCTGAGTCGTACTCAACAGATCCCAGCTAAAAATATTTACCAGTCGCCCCACGAGGTAGGATGTGGCACACGGCCAAATTAAATGTGCGGCTATCCGAGCCCGTAAGCTCTGCCAAAAATTAAACAAGTTCGGGTCAGTCTACCTCCCCGGACCAGACTCTGCCCTTCGGCATAGCCTCGTCCAGGTTCCTCTCTGCTCGAGGGCAGACAGTTCGACAACAGCTAAGATCTGAGTAACAGATCCCAGCTAGACAATATTTACCAGCCTCCCTACGAGGTAGGATGTGGCACAAGGCTGAGTTTAATGTGGGGCAATCCGAGGGTCGGGTAGCTGTTTCTCGAAACGAGACTCTGGCCTTCGACATAGCCTCGTCTGGGGATCCTCACTGCCCGTAGGCAGAGAATTTGGCCAGCACAGCTGGAAAAGATTCCAGCTAGACGATATTTACAATTCTCCCTACGCATAGTCTCGTCCGGGTTCCTCTCTACCCTCGGGTAGAGAGTTCGACAACTGCTAGGAGCTGAATAACAGATCTCAACTAGACTCTGTAGTCCGTTGACTTACAAATACTTATAGGTAGTTATTAACTATAGTGTAGTCACTCATGGTGGTTTCAAGTTATTCCATTACATCAAAAACATTATTAAACATGGCGTATAGAAAGTCTAAAAGGTTTAACTTTTCCTACCAAATTAATTATGCGCTTTCTTTCAATTTCTACAGCAGTGAACTACCGAAAAATCAAACCAAAACTAAAAATCTTCGCCCACAGTGAAGAGGCCTCTAATTCTGGGCGACAGTTACACAATGACTTGGCCTTTAATAAAGAACACCAGAATCTAGAAAATAGTGCGTATTAATCTAGAAAGTAAAATATATTGAAGACATCATAAATATATTAACATAAAAAAAAAATGGATCCAGAAAGTAGTGCTTATTGGAACGTCTGATATGTCTATTGTAAAATTACTTTGAAAATGGTTTATGTAAAATTTCGATATAGAGTGTTAAAAAACGATAACTTGTAAAAATGTTTTAGTCTGATGTGGTTAAATCTAATGTTGTAATTTGTTTTCTCTTCTTTCTTTGCAAAAATTTCCTTCCAGTTTCTTTAAAGTATGTTTTGTAGCAATTTTAATATATTATTTTATTTACTCCAGGCTTTCCTAAGAGTTTCTTTTTCATTGTTTTAATTGACGTATTCCGTTTTTGTTTGCTTGTAGACCAATTAGTATCTTGATAAAATTACGTCGGAAAGAAAGAAGACTTTTCAAATAACAATTTTAGTTATTTTGTTTTTACTCTGTTTTCAACGCGTGGAAATGATTCCCCGCAAAGTTCAAAAGATTTGCCAAAAAAAAAAAAAAAAAAAAAATTGTCAAATAAAAAAGCAATGTCAGATAAAATTCACTTCCTGACGAAAAATTCGTATATGATAGCAACTTAGAATCAGATATGTTTGTTTTTTTTAAATACAGTTTAGTTCACAAAAGATATTTAAACAACTGTTTAGTTCACAAAAGATATGTTTAAAAAATGGTTTAGTTTACACAGTATAATAATAATAATAGTGATCTGATGATACCATGAAAATTAATATTCTTTTTAGCATGTTAATTAATAAATAGAAAATTCATTATAATTACTGAAAGCATTAACTTTCATCTGAAGTGAAGGCAGTGTTTCAGTTAGTCATTACCAAAATGGCTGATTGTTAAGCAGAACCGGACGTTTAGTAGCTTGTGACTTTCGTTCACACTTCTTCTTTTACGCGCCGTGTCCCTTCAGGACGTAGGCGGTCATGGTCCTCCACCTCCTCCGGACCCTTGTAGCTCTTAATATGTTTTGTCTTTTTGATATTTTTCCCTGACCCTGTTAAGCGATCCACTTGCTCAAGCCCATTAAGTATATCGCGCGTTGCTTTCCCCTGTTCCTCTTTCCCTCCATCCATCTTGTGAGTATCAGATTTACCAAGCCCTCCTTCTTTATTCCGTGTCCCAGCTTCAGCCGCTTCTTGATCATATGTTCGGCCCATAGTATCCTTAGCATCCTTCTTTAGAACCATAGTTCTGTTGCATCCAGTCTCTTCTTCATTGAGGAGATTGTCCAACATTCGCTGGCATACAAGAGGCAAATATCACGCCAAAATTTCAGTACTCTTTTCTTTGTTTCCAACGAAACCTCCTACAGGAGATAGCGAAAGAGAGCAAGAAGGGATTATGCATAAACTACCAGAAGACAGAATGCATCCTCATCGGTAAAAAGATGGGTACAAAATGCAAATTACAGGCCGGGCAATACTAAAATCAACCAGTTACAGGAATTTAAATATCTGAGAAGTGTTCTAACAGAGGACGGAAAGTGTGACACACAGACGCATTCCAAAAGCTAAGTACTGAAAGACAGGAAAGTTTAGTTGGAAACAAAGAAAAACGTACTGAACTGTTACGTCTAGACTAGTGCTTAATAAATAAAGTGTCAAAACTTCTTAGCCATTAGTTTAGAAGCGCGGAATGTCGTTAGCACTTAGATGGGTGACTTTTTAGGAAGCCCAACAACTTTAATTAAGTTGCTTGTGACATTTACGATACTAAGTAAATCAAGGTATATGAAAAGAAAAAAAAATATTCGTAATGGTCTGATCCCTAACGTTAAGCAACGTCGAAGCATAGACTGACCATTTAAAGCAACTATTTTTTTTTTAAATTTTACGATGAAATGTATAGATTTCATCAAACTAAGTGACCCGTCCCGTAACTTATTAGGATTGGAGAGACACCCTATTTACTGCCGCCATAGCATCAATGTCGTATCTAAGGACAGATAGCCTGATGGAGCACAACCCACTTCAGGTTGGATTAGAATACAAAGTTTTCTTTTTCCTAGACTGGTTGCCACCTCAAAAAGAGAACAGCCTGCCCTACTGAAGGAGGATGCCTTTTCTAGGGGCATTAACGCAAAGTGAACGAATCAATCTGGAATTGAACTCTGTGCACCTGATTCCCTTTCCTATCTATTACACCATCCGCACCTCAGAGTAAGTAATGAATAAAAAATAAATATAATGCGGTCACAATGTAATTTGATTGAATGATTTATTTTTCTTACTCTTAAAATCGATTCGTAGACGTTCGGAAAAAAATCGACTCACTGTGGCTACAATATTTACATTATTCGGACTATTGTCCTCATCTTTGTCGCCATATTTATTACAACGGTTCGGCCTTTCAGTATCTGTCTATATTTCTGAGATGAGGTATTATGTACACTATTTACATTATTCGGACTCTTGTCCTCATCTTTGTTGCCATATTTATTACAACGGTTCGGCCCTTCAGTATCTGTCTATATTTCTGAGATGAGGTATTATGTACACAATTTTCATTATTCGGACTATTGTCCTCATCTTTGTTGCCATATTTATTACAACGTTTCGGCCTTTCAGTATCTGTCTATATTTCTGAGATGACGTATTATGTACACTATTTACATTATTCGGAATATTGTCCTCATCTTTGTCGCCATATTTATTACAACGTTTCGGCCTTTCAGTATCTGTCTATATTTCTGAGATGACGTATTATGTACACTATTTACATTATTCGGAATATTGTCCTCATCTTTGTCGCCATATTTATTACAACGTTTCGGCCATTGTACGCTCCGGCCTTCTTCAGGTGATTGGAATGTCGAACTGAACCCTTTATTTCGCTCACTGGTGTAGACTGTTCTAGTTCCACGTGCCATGTTTTAATGGATGTCAGTTGTCAGTTATCTCCTGTTAATTCCCCTCTCCATTGTTCTCCACTGCCTTAACCTGGTATTGAATTCACACTCTTTGGGTCCTGTCACCGGGTTAAGGCAGTGGAGAACTTGGGGAGGGGAATTAACGTTGTAAGCGTGTTTCTAGGTTTGCATCTCGTTCCCACCCTTTCACTGCCGAAGCAGTTAAATGCAACCACCTCTTCTACTCCAACAGCTTCTTCTCTCGCACTTCACGACAGTGGAACTCCCTTCCTCTTACTTGCTAATCTAATAGCTACAAAATTTGTTATGGAGCGGGGTAATAAATATAAAAAATATTTCTGCCATGACTTTAATAAAAAATAAACACATTTATAATAATTTCGATCATCTGTGAATAGTTTCTGAAAGTTTTATTAACATCCGAAAATTATTTCTATTTTTGCAGGATTTTCCAAATTAATGTGTGTGTTATTTTACTGGTTCCGGTGATACAAAGAGAAACAAGGATTTTTAAATCAAAATTCAGAATGTTCGAAAAAGAAGGAACAATTATAAAAAAATATTTAAAATAAACTTTGATCTTTCCTCTTAATAATGACATAAATATTTAGACGATAAAATTTTGTTTTCATCAAGGTTGATGTCTTTTTCATCACCTGAAGAAGGTGTAACAAATATGGCGACAAAGATGAGGACAATAGTTCGAATAATGTAAATAGTGTACATGTCATGTTGAATTGATAATGTTAATTATATTTTATGAATATGTCCTGAAGATGGTTTATTAGACCGAAACGTCCGACGTTGACATTATATTAACATTAAAACAGCATAATTGCATATAAGGATTTTTGTTTGTTTTTTCCGTATATTTTTCTTCATATATATATATATATATATATATATATATATATATATATATATATATATATATATATATTATTATTATTATTATTATTATTATTATTATTATTATAAAAGTGATATTTAGTGAGTATACGAGTTGATATCCATCTTTCTTAAAACTCAATTTTTTTTTTGTATCATGTAGTGGTGATGTATCTACCCTTTATTTGATAGTAGTTCATTTAAATCGGTTATCAAAAACTCACACAATAAAACATTTCTGTGATGAGGTATTGTAATTATTTACTTTATTTACATATCTTCGGACTCTTTTGGATTCAGTGTCTTGACCCAAAGAGTTGTGAGTTCAATACCTGGTTACGGCAGTGGTGAACAAAATTTCAAGAGTTGAGTTGAATGGGGATAACAGACAACTTGAAGAGGCATAACACGTGAAAATAGAACAATCTATCCCGGTGAACGAAATAAAGGGTTCAGTTCGAAATTCGAATCATCTATAGAAGGCCGGAGTGCACAACGGCTGAAACGTTGTGAATATAGCAACAAAGATGAAGACATTAGTCCGAATAATATAAATAATAACACACAAGAAATCCCATAAATCATTACAAATAACGCAAAAATACTATATCGCAGAAATAGGAAAAACGATTACAAATATCAGAAGCATTAATCATAAATCAAACAACCCAACATCAATAAAATGTCATGAAATTTCGGAATAAACATACTCAACAGATTTCTTTTAAAAAAATGATACATGATGCATGGAATTTCGATAGAGATGAAATCGAAAGTTTATAATACTTGGTTTTTGTCTTCTTTGTTGTATACATTATGCGAGCTAGGTCACTTACTGAAGACATAATAAGATACATGAGCGATTTCATCAACAGTGACTCCGTCGGATATTGGGTATCCGGTGGCAAATATCCGTGAGTAATGATATCATCGAATGTAATCAGTCTATCAGTATAGAGTCTCTGGTACTTCAACACCAGTTGCGATGGTGTGGTCATGCAGTCAGGATGAAAGACGATAAGATCCATTCAAGCAGTTTCTACACAGTGAATTGACTGAATAAAAAAGAAAATAAAATAAAAGAAAACGAAAAACAAAAAACTGCGCACAAGCTCAAAATTAAAGTATAAAGATTTTATACGGAACACAATGAAAAGGGCCGAAATCATGCCCGGGAAAACATATCCCTAGATCGTTCATTCTGTAGAAAAGCAGTTCACAATGATAAGACAGACTTTGAATAGAACTGTGTTACGCACGAAAATCTCAAGAGAAAGAGATGAAGCGATGGTAGTGCCTGTAGCTTAGTGCTGTCTCTTGAATATTCAATTTTTGAATATGTTCTATTGGTAAGGGTTTTGATTGTGATTTCTCTGAAAATGTTGCCAAAGAATTTTATCTCATGTGTAATGAATGCGGTCGAGTCTAGGCAGTCTCGTAGGGAAGTCTTAAAATAATCAGACTCCACAGAGAGAGAGAGTGAGAGAGAGCGAGAGAGCGAGAGAGAGGGATGAGAGAGTGAGACAGAGAATGAGAGAGAGCGTGAGAGAGAGTGTGAGAGGGGATGAGAAAGAGTAAGAGAATGAGAGAGAGAGTGAAAGAGAGTGTGTGAGAGAGTGAGAGAGAGAGAGGATGAGAAAAGTGAGAGAGAATAAATGAAAGAGAGTGAGAGAGACATTGAGAGACATTGAAAGAGGGAGATAGTGAGAAAGAGAGTGAGAGAGAAAAGGAAAGAGAGTAAGAGAGTGAGTGTTTGTGTGAGAGAGAGAGACGTTCATTATATGTTATGTGGCATTTATGCAACAATTACCGCAAAAGACGGACAACGTTGTCACAGTTGCGCAAGAGAATGCAAGTCCTTCTCCATTAATTGTCGTGTCTCTTCCGAGCGTAGGAAATCATGGCTCTCCACAATGTTCTCTCCTTCGTAGATCTTAATAAATTTTGTCTTTTTGTTATTTCTCCTAAACCCTGTACCGTCATCAATTTACACAACCTCACCAAGTGTGTTATGCGTGGTTTTCCTCTGCTCTTTTTGCCTTCAATCTGTCCTGTGAGTATCAAATTTTCCAACCTCTCTTTCCTCATTATATGCCCTAGAAATTTCAACTGTCTCTTCCAGATGTTAAGTATAAGTTACAATTTTGAGTCCATTTTCTCTAAAACTTCCTCGGTCCATGATATCCTCAGCATCCTTAAGTTACAATTTTGAGTCCATTTTCTCTAAAACTTCCTCGGTCCATGATATCCTCAGCATCCTTAAGTTACAATTTTGAGTACATTTTCTCTAAAACTTCCTCGGTCCATGATATCCTCAGCATCCTTAAGTTACAATTTTGAGTACATTTTCTCTAAAACTTCCTCGGTCCATGATATCCTCAGCATCCTTCTGTTGAACCACATTCCTTTTGCTTCAAATCTCTTATTCAAAAATCATCTTAAAGAAATTGCCTTGCCTTCCAACTGGCTGATGCTAGGAGAGAATCTCACTTCAACCTTTCGCTCTCATGTTGTTGACTGGCATAAAGAGAACTATATTGAATCAGTTGATGAGTCTAATGTTATGAAGGTCAGTTAACTATGCTGTGCTAAACAATTTTTCCTTTTCGTTGCTCACATATTCGGTCCGTGGTATCCTCATCATTCTTCTGCAGGACCACAATTCTCTTGCTTCGAGCTTCTTAATCTTCAGGCAGTTTTTTTTCGCAGTAGGTTACCGTTTCTTTCTGCGGTAGGCCAGTTGCCATGCAAGGCTATAGATTCCGGTATGTCCTGCTATTTACCCTTAGCTAGAGGAAGAAGAAGAGGGTTCATACCTTTCCCAATGGTATTAGCACGTAAGTGAATGTAATGGATTCGAGTGGAATTTGAACTACAAGGAATCAGTCAGTTATTTGTCATGCGTGATACACGCTTAGGCGATCATTTATCTTTCGATACATGACTGACGAGGCAGTTTTTTTTTTCCGCAGTAGGTTCCCATTTCTTTCTTCGGTAGACCAGTTTCCATCCAAGGCTATAGAACCCGGTCTGTCCTGCTATTAGTTTGGTGCAAAAATAATGACGTAATAATGTCGTTTTTTGACGTATTTTTTAACGTCAAAAAAACGACATTATTACGTCATTATTTTTGCACCAACCTAATATTTACCCATAGCTGGGGGAAGAACAAGAGGATTCATACCTTTCCTAAGGGTATTAGCACGTAAGTGAATGTGATGGGTTCGATTGGAATTCGAACTCGGCTCTCCGATACCTCAATTCGAAAAACAAAGAAAAAAATTACTGAACAGTTCGAGTAATGGCTAGCGATTTGGTTCTCCAATTCCTTAATCCGAGTCGCTAGCCATCACTCTAAACAGTTCAGTAATCTTTTCTTTGTTTCTAACGAAGTTTTTCTATTTCTTAATACCCTGCTTAGCTTTTGTAATGCAACTTTGTCTATCACAATGCAACTTCGGATTTCAACATTGTACCTAACGAAAACCATAACATGATTAAAAACAACACCAGCGTTTCCCATATTTGAGAATGTATCAGGCGATGGCATTGATGGAACTGAGTCGCAATCATCATCAGATAAATCTTACTTTCAAAGAATGTTTAGTCAATGTGCTTACTTCTCATTTTTTTTGCATTGGTCACATTAGTCGCATTGGCCACACCTGGAAAAAGATTAACATCTAATGCCAAAGTTTCTCAACATATTTAAGGAACGGTACGCCTCGGAGCAAATGAAAATATCACGGCACACGTAGCAACATTTTTAAAAGGTATACATTTAAATGTTATGAAATGAAACCATAAAGTTTGAATTAAACAATGTTGAATATAATTATATGAAAAAAGAAGGTCAACATTCGTTTAATAAAATAAAGGAAAAAATTTTGAAAGTTAAATTAAAAAAATAATAATACTTTTTTAGAAAATGAAGTATTTAAAATAACATAATCGAAAAATAGTGAAAAGAATTATTTGTAAAAAGTTTAATTCTTATTCAAACACTAACGCTGTGGCATAACTACTTCCATACACACATATATATGTATGCCGTGACAATATTTCGTGGCACATTCAAGAGGATCGCCGCGGCCCGACTGTTGACAATCATTGGCCTAATTTTTATGTAAAGGAGCGTCTTTTCCTTGCCATTCACTATTGTTGAACAAGGAAGCAGCATTTAGGGGTTGATATATAATTAATATATATATATATATATATATATATATATATAATTTAGTAATATATATATATATATATATATATATATATATATATTACTAAATTATTTTAAAATTTTTATATATATATATGTATATATGTTTACGTATATAGATATATATAGATATAGATACACCTAGTGAGCCAGACAAACGAGTCTAGTTATCTATATATATATATATATATATATATAGAGAGAGAGAGAGAGAGAGAGAGAGGTAGACATTGACGTCAAAACAGACTCTTTCATATTTCAAAAAAATATAAAAATCAAGAATCTTTAAAAATGAAAATCTGATTTAAGCAGCACCACCACCGCATGCGTCTTAGTGGCTTTATTGCCTTGCTTGGAGTGAGATGATTAAAATATATCCGTGTGTGGGCTTAAAAATTCATAGGTTGACTATGAAGGAGCAATGCTAGAGCTGTGTAGTTTTGCATGCCTAAAGTAAATATATAGTATATACAAGTAAATAAAGGTTTACTAATGGAGTAATGGATATCGGCACAGATTGAGGAATCGGAGGGCCGAGTTCGAATTCCAGTCGAATCCATTACATTAATACCCTTAGGCAAGGTATGAAACCTCTTCTTCCTCACCAGCTATGGGTAAATAGCAGGACAGACCGGGATCTATAGCCTTGGATAGCAACTGGTCTACCGGAGAAAGAAATGGCAACCTACTGCAGGAAAAAATCTGCCTCGTCAGTCATGTGTCGAAAAATTCATGATCGCCTAAGCGTGTATCACGCATAACTGAACTGATAGAATTTGCCTCGAAAATAAGAAGGAAAGTGATTGTCAAGAGGCATTAATGGAGGCGTTACTGATAGACTAGGGCGATTACTTGAATAATTAGTGTTGTTTTTCTTTTCTTTATAAGCTTGCTATGGTATCAGAAAAAGAAAATTAAGTACGATGAGAATCTTTTGTCAGATGCAATCAGGTTTCTGTAAAACAAAATGAAGAAACAGAACAAATAAAAAAAAATGATTAGACAAAAGTTAACTTTGAGTCCGATGTGCTAATTTCTTTGCAAACTTGTCATTAATAACGAAGGATATAGAGAATTGAATTTGTCTCGTAAATAGAATTTTGCATTTCTCTGTACTGTTCTCTTTTCTTTCAGACATTAAATTTTCTTTCTTTCTTTCTTCTTTCTTTCTTTCTTTCTTTCTAAATTTCTTTCTAAATTTCTTTCTATGTAAATTTCTAAATTTCTTTCTTTCTAAATTTCTTTCTAAATTTCATTCTTTCTTTCTTTTTTTTTTCTAAATTTCATTCTTTCTTTCTAAATTACTTTCTTTCTAAATTTCTTTCTATGTAAATTTCTAAATTTCTTTCTTTCTAAATTTCATTCTTTCTTTCATTTTTTTTCTAAATTTCATTCTTTCTTTCTAAATTTCTTTCTTTCTAAAATTCTTTCTTTCTAAATTTCTTTCTAAATTTTTTTTTTCTAAATTTATTTCGTTCTTTCTTTCTAAATTTCTTTCTTTCTTTCTTTCTTTCTTTCTTTCTTTCTTTCTTTCTTTCTAAATTTCTAATTTTTTTAATTCATTCTTTCTTTCTTTCTTTCTTAATTTTTAAATTTCTTTCTTTCTAAATTTTTTTCTTTCTAAATTTTTATCTTTCTAAATTTTTTCTTTCTTTCTAAATTTCTTTCTTTCTTTCTTTTTTCTTTCTTTCGTAGTAAATTTTTTCATTTCTTTCTTAATTGTTGCCTTTATTTAATGATACCTTTTTAAATCTCATTTTTTCTTTGTTTTATCCTCTCTTATTAAATTTTTGTCATTCTTACTTAGTTTTCTTTGGAAATGTCTTTATTTTTCCGTTCATTTCTTTCTTTCTAAATTTCTTTCTGAATTTTTTCTTTTTCTGTAAATTTCTTACTTTCTCCCTAAATGTTCGCCTTTCTTTCTAAATGTTTTACATTGCATTTGTTTGCCTTTCTTTCATAAGATCTTTTAACATTTTTTTCATTAATTGATTCTTTCTTTCTTTCTTTCTTTCTTTCTTTCTTTCTTTCTTTCTTTCTTTGTATTCTCTCTTTATAATTACTTCCATTTCCAGCCTTTCACTCTCATGATCTATCTATCTATCTATCTATCTATCTATCTATCTATCTATCTATCTATCTATCCGTCTTTTCATTATCTATCTATCTATCTATCTATCTATCTATCTATCTATCTATCTATCTATCTATCTATCCGTCTTTTCATTAACTATCTATCTATCTTTTCATTATCTATCTATCTATCTATCTATCTATCTATCTATCTATGTATGTATGTATGTATGTATGTATCTATCTATCTATCTATCTATCTATCTATCTATCTATCCGTCTTTTCATTATCTATCTATCTATCTATCTATCTATCTATCCGTCTTTTCATTATCTATCTATCTATCTATCTATCTATCTATCTATCTATCCGTCTTTTCATTATCTATCTATCTATCTATCCGTCTTTTCATTATCTATCTATCTATCTATCTATCTATCTATCCGTCTTTTCATTATCTATCTATCTATCTATCTATCTATCTATCTATCTATCTATCTATCTATCTATCTATCCGTCTTTTCATTATCTATCTATCTTTTCATTATCTATCTATCTATCTATCTATCTATCTATCTATCTATCTATCTATCTATCCGTCTTTTCATTATCTATCTTTTCATTATCTATCTATCTATCTATCTATCTATCTATCTATCCGTATTTTCATTATCTATCTTTTCATTATCTATCTATCTATCTATCTATCTATCTATCTATCTATCTATCTATCCGTCTTTTCATTATCTATCTTTTCATTATCTATCTATCTATCTATCTATCTATCTATCTATCCGTCTTTTCATTATCTATCTATCTATCCGTCTTTTCATTATCTATCTATCTATCTATCTATCTATCTATCTATCTATCTATCCAAAAAGATGTCAGATTGCTAGAAATGATGTGGTTGGATGATTGGGTTGTGTATAAATAGCTTGTTTGCACTGAAAATCGGAATGGCTCGGAAGTGTTAATCAGGGAGCCGAGTTTTAATTTCAGACCAATTCGTTATATGACGCGCAAATAATATTGGGAAACGTGTGAATCCAACTCTTCTCTCCCTAGGTATTGGTTAATTAGCATTTATTGTATCAGTAAATGTTGGGGACGGGGTCTTGGGGAAAATACCGAAACAGCAAAACCTCTGCCTTTTTTAATCCTCTGCTTGTCGACCTCTCTGACTCTGGGCAAAAAGGAACCCAGGATATGTCGATGGGCAGAATTTCCTTTGGGGAAGTAGACAGCTACCCGAACTTATGTATACGGGGTCTACAGGCAATTTTTGCCCGAGCCTACGGGCTCGAAATCCCTCTCATCACCCCCACATAAAATAACGGACCTTGTGCCACATCTCGCCTTGTTGGGAGGTCTCCAGTAAATACAGAGACAGCAACATCAGTATTTTGCAGTCGCCAGAAAAAAAAAAGTATGGTGTAGTAATGGATAGCGGCTCTGATTGAGGAATCGTAGAGCCGAGTTCGAATTCCAGTCGAATCCATTACATTCCCTTACGTGCTAATACCCTTGGGGAAGGTATGAATCCTCTTCTTCTCTCCCTCCCCCGGCCATGGGTAAATAGCAAGACAGACAGGGTTCTATATATAGCCTTGGTCTACCGCAGAAAAAATGGCAACCTACTGCGGGAAAAATCTGCCTCGTTAGTGATGTATCGAAAGATACATGATCGCCTCAATTTGTATCACGCATGGCACATAATTGACTGATTCTGCAGCTAGATTTAATCTAAGAGCGACTGAACTCAAGTCATAGGCACATTACAAAAAGACTATTCTTTTTTTTTCGGAATGTATTGACATTTTTCACTGTAAATGTCTTCAATAATCTTCTTTCTTTTTTCAATTGGATTTATCGAGCATTTTAGTTTTGTTAGAGAGTAGCTAATAGTTCTTGTAGTTTTTCTTCTTAGACACATTTTTGACGATCAACATTTCTATAAGTTTCTTGGACATCTATGAAAACTTTCCGTCACCCTTTCTTGCTAAACATAGCGTGATTGATATCCATCGTCTTCCGGAACGGGTTTTGGGCACCTCATGTACCGTACCATCAGATTTCAACTTATCTCGAATTCGTGAGATTGTAAGCCGCGTGGGTAGATCTGAATGAAACTCTCTTTGATACCGCCTTTGAACTTCAACTGCATTTTCATACTTCTAGTGGCGTTTCTAGGATGAACTTTCTTTGTTGAAAGCTAAGCCTGGGGTGCATTAATAATACTAGCGTGTAAGTCTGAAAAACAAGTAAGTTGACTTGAGCTACGCACTGTAAAAGCATGATATTCTCTAACCACCCCACGCGGTCGGATGTGGTACAAGGCCAAGTTTATTGTCGGACATCCGAGCCAGTAGACTGGGTCAAAAATTTCCCGTATAAAACGAAGCCGGGTATCTGTCTCCCGAGACAAGACTCGACATAGCCTCATCTGGAGATCCTCTCTGCCTAGAAGCAGAGTGTTGGATCAGTATAGCTGGAGATGTATCTCCAACTGCAGGATATCTGCCAACTGCCCCACACAGTCAGATGTGGCACAAGGCCGAATTTAATGTGGGGTATCCTAGCTAGTATGCTCGGCCAAAGTAGATCCCGTGGAAAATGGAGTCGTGTAGCTGTTTCCCGAGACGAGATTCTGCCCTTCGACATTGCCTCGTTTGGGAATCCTTTCTGCCTCCGAGTAGAGTGTTTGACCAGCACAGCTGGAGACGAATCTCCAACTGCAGGATATCTACCAACTGTCCCACATAGAATTTTATATGCGGTATCCGAGCTCGTAGAACAGTGTCGGGTAGATGTCTGCCCTTCGACATAGCCTCGTTTGGGGATCCTTTCTGCCTCCGAATAGAGTGTTTGACCAGCACAGCTGGAGACGAATCTCCAACTGCAGGATATCTACCAACCGCCCCACATATGTGGGGTATCCGAGCTCGTAGAACAGGGTCAGGTAGATGTCTGTGTTTCGACATAGACTCGTTTGGGGATCCTTTCTCCCTCCGAGTAGAGTGTTTGACCAGCACAGCTGGAGACGAATCTCTAACTGCAGCATATCTACCAACCGCCCCACGCAGAATTTTATGTGGGGTATCCGAGCTCGTAGAAGAGGGTCGGGCAGATGTCTGCTCTTTGACATAGCCTCGTCTGTGGATCCTCTCTTCCAGGCGGTAGAGAGTTTGACCAGCACTCTCCGAAGTAATCTGGATAAAAGTGTGTATACTTTTTTTAGACGCCCTGTATATATAAGACGCTTGTCATAGTACGATTGTTAGGCTAGATTATTGCGTGTGTAGTAGCTTAACTTATCGCTATGTGCCAGTCAATAAATCCGTTCTTTTTCACCCCGACATGTACTATCTTTCATACCTCTTTGTTCTTAGCCTATCATCCTTTCATTTGTATTTTCTTCTCTTTCTATAGAATCCTCTTTCTTCTATACTTTACAATCTCTTATTTGTTTCTTTCAGCATCTCTTTCATTTTTTTTAGATTTTTCTTTCCTGTTTTCTTCCATCTGAATATTAATCCGTTTCAGTGCAAAAGGGCTATGCCCAAAGCGACTGTACAAATATTTTAAACGTAATAAGTTTGAACAAGCCTTCGTTGGCCTATATTACATTTGTGAACGAAATAGCGAGTGTACACCGGCGATAACAATCACTGACGTTTCTGTTAATGAGTTTGACAATAATTAACAAAAGCCATGGGGCCGCCAAAAGTCATTGCGCATCTCAATAAGATGGCCATATTTGATTTTTGCTCAGTTTCCATGATTTAAGAACGAGATGTTTTAGTAGAATCCCCAACACTGATTTGGGTGGTGAAAGTTCAAAATACGACAACTGGCTGAACCATGTCAGGGTTAACAATGGACATAACAGCTTTTTAATCTCACAATAAACAGGGGAAATAGTTATGTGATACTGGTTAATTCAAGTGCCTCTCCACCCAATGACTTCTTGGCGTGTCAGTGACTAGATATTTTTGCCATTATATGTCGATGAAACAAAGCGCAGAGAGAAAGGCGTTCGTAGCCATCACAAAGGAATGTGGCCAAGTGAACACAAGACATTTCAACAGGGATTCAGACTCTAACGATTTCTTTTTCATACCCACTTCGAAATCGAACAATTACTAATATATATATATATATATATATATATATATATATATATATATATATATATATATATTAGTAATTGTTCGATTTGTCTGGTTGAATTGGATTTCTCGGTATCCTTGGAAACGTGAATTATGATTTTTGCTGTGTCTTCAAAACCCAGTAATTTTAAAAGTTACTCCAAAATTCGCTTGAGGATGAAATGGAACTAATGTCTTTAATTTAATTACAAAATTAAATTCGGAGCTTTCAGCTTCCATTTTTGAAACATGGTTAGAACTGTGTAGCGAAAAAAAACATATTTTACATCAATTAATTTATAATATATATATATATATATATATATATATATATATATATATATATATATATATATATATATATATATATATATATATATGTGTGTGTGTGTGGATGTGTCTAGTAATCCGTTGGTATAATCCAGGCGAGTCCTACTGACACAACATAGAATTTGAAATATGTTAAAACTTACTCACAAAAGAGCGCTCCATGTTTATTTTCATTAAACAGAGCAAATTTTCTTTACAATTGGAATTAAGATACCTTTAGTAAATGACTATTTTCATCTACGAATTTAAATTTTTAATGCAGGATTTTACAAACTGTTTATGGTATCAGTTTATTATGTACTGCTTATTTGGAGAAAGAATGAGAAGGGGTGTTATTGGGGACCTATGGGGAGGTAAGGGGAGAATAATAAGAAGAATGCCTCGTTACTGGAATCCTATTATAGAAGTAGAGCCATTCGACGGGAATTAACGGAAATTAACGAAAACGAGAAAGAACAATTAAGAGGTAACTTTGGTAAAATGAAAGAGAATTAAAAAGGAATTATTGGTATTAAACTCATCCATATATTAGAATTCAATGTCTGGGAATGTTTCTAAGGACTTGGAATGAATTTGGATATATATGTATTCGTTCTCATTAGTTTGTCCACTTTAATAAAACCTAGTCGTATAGCTGTCTGCACTAGCATACACTTAGATATCTACTTTAAGCACATACATACGCTAGCTGGAAGTGACCCTTTATACTCTACCTATTAAATTCTTGGATTAACTTATGTACCCTATGTACCCTATGTTAAGTATTTGGAAGTCTTCTTATGGTAGTAAAATTTGATTACCCAAGACTGGATATACTGAAACGTATATAATGATGATATAGAGTATAACGCTGAACTATTAGGTTAGCGCAAAAATACGTAAAAAAAACGACATTATTACGTCATTATTTTTGCACCAACATAATATATACATATGTATGAATGTGTTTCCTCACGCATACTTACCCTAACACTTATATACCTACACACCCTTAAACATAGATGCATGTGTACCCCAGCACTCATATATATCCACATATGCATCCAAATTTAAGAACCTCTTTAATCATCCGTATTCTGTTGTTATATGTTATTTAATTAGTTCAGAGATTATGCAATCGTTTTTATTATGTCATTTCATTAACGATCTTTCTGACGTCATAGGTTCCCAAGTAGGCATCTATGCAGACGACACTACAATTTACTCCTACCTCAAAAACAAATCTACTGTCGCTGACAAAAGTAACCTGGCCGTTCGTCTCAAAAAGGACGTCCAATCGGTTGTAGACTGGGGCAGGAATTGGCTGGTTAACTTTAATGTCTCAAAAACAAAACTGCTCTCTATTACTCACCAGAGAGAACCATCCCTCCCCCCCCCATTAGAATGTCTGACGCTTAACTCCACGAGAGCACCTCTTTGAGACTGCTCGGTCTCACATTGACTGCTGACCTGAGATGGAACAAATACATTGAGTCAATAGCTTCATCCACAGCAAGGAAAGTTGGCTCCCTGTGCTGTGCCAGGAATTTTTTCTCGCCGGAGTCGATCCTTCAAATTTACTAATCAACCATTCGCCCTTGCAATGAGTATTGCTATCATATATGGTCTGGGGCCCCTTCTGTTTGTCTCAAGGTCCTTGATAAAATCCAGAGACGGATATGCAATATAATTGGACCTGATCTGGCATCTCGTCTTCAGCCGCTCTCTCACAGACGTGTCGTCGCTCCCCTCTGTCTTTTTGACGAATACTTTCACGGTAACTGCTCCGATGAGCTGCTTTCGCTGGTTCCTAGACTTCATGAATTTAAGCGAATTTAAGCGTTCAACTAGACTGGCATCTCGCTCTCACCCTTTAACTGTTGAAACTGTTAAATGTAGCCGTCTCTTCTACTCCAATAGCTTCATGTCTCGCACTTCTCGCTTGTGGAACTTCCTCCCTTTTTCTTGTTTCCCTGATAGCCATAATCTCCAACTATTCAAATGTAAGGTAGACGAGATGCCAGTTTGGACGTCCAAAAGAGATAAAGGAAATTCTGAAAGCATCTGGAGGCCCTGGTTGAAGACAACGACAAATTTATTGAATAAGTTTACTGTTTAGTATTTCAATATATTTTTGTGTAATTTTGATAAATATATCTGTTAAAATAAGATGTCAACGTTATTTTAATTTTTGTGTAATTTAGACGACATCGCACCATATATATATATATATATATATATATGGAGAAAGAAAGGCTTATGTCCTACTCCACGAGAGTTCCTCTTTGCGCCTGCTTGGTCTCACGCTTTCCACTGATCTGAGGTGGAACAACGATATTCAACCAACAGCTTCATCTACTGCAAGGAAAGTTGGTTCCCTGTGTCGCGCCAGGAGGTTTTTCTCGGCTGGGTTCATCTTTCAAATATACAAATCAATTATACGTCCCTGCATTGAATACTGCTGCCATATATGGTCTGGTGCCCCGCTGTTCATCTCGAAGTCCTCGACAAAATCCAGAGACAGATATGCAATGAGATAAGTCCTAAACTTACATCTCGTCTACAGTTACTCTCTCATAGATGTGCTGTGGCTTGCCTCTGTCTTTTCTACAAGTATTTCATTGCAACTGCTCCGACGAGTTACTTTCACTGGTTCTCAACCTTCATAAATTTAAGCATGCTACTAGGTTGGCATGTTGGACCCACCCTTTCACTGTCGAAACAGTTAAATGTAACGGTCTTTTCTACTCTGACAGCTTCTTGTATCGCTCTTCCCGCCACTAGAACACCTTCCCTCTTACTTGCTTCCCTGGTTGGTATAATCTTCAAATATTCAAATGTAATGTCAATCGACATCTTCTGATGCCTTGATCTTGATCCCCGTCCTTATCTATATCCTTTCTTCAAACACCCTCACTTCCTGTAACCCCTTCCGTGCCAGTGGCACTCCCGCCTTGCTTGGAGGGAATGTTTTAAAAATACACATAAAATGGCTATACTACTTGAAATTCCACTGAAACAGATCCGCTCGTCAGATCTACTGAATAAATAAACAGAAATCGCATTTGTTTTAAATACATTGTTATTGCTGTTGTTGTTGTTTTTCTTCTTCTTCTTCTTCTTCTTCTTCTTCTTCTTCTTCTTCTTCTTCTTCTTCTTCTTCTTCTTCTTACTGTTCTTCTTCTTCTTACTGTTCTTCTTCTTCTTTTTCCTCTTCTTCTTCATCTTGTGCTTCTTCATTTTCTTCTTCTTGATGGTGTAAATTCCTGTCTCTCGTAGCTCTTTGTAACGTTCCTCATCCAAGTGCCCATCTGGTCAGGTAGTTGGCTCTCTTCCCCCCCCCCACTATATCTCTTTCTCCATATGTGAGTGTCAAATGTTCCAAGCCTCCTTTCCTCATTATGTGCCCAATAAATTTTAGCTGTCTCTTCCTGATTCTAAGTGTCTTTAATTACGTTATATGAATAACGTTAATGGACGTGAGCTGAATTTAAGATTTTTTCTATTCTAAAACGAAACAATATCTGTGTCCTTTTATAAATGAGACGAGGAATAAACAAAGATTTGGGACTCACACTTCCAGGAAATGGTGGTGGTGGCTAGAGGGTCCCCTTCTTAAACTATCTTATAAACCCAAATCTCTGTTTAATCCTATATATATATATATATATATATATATATATATATATATATATATATATATTATAGGATTAAATTAATATATATATATATATATATATATATATATATTATAGGATTAAATTTATATATATATATATATATATATATATATATATATATATGTATTATAGGATAAAATTTATATATATATATATATTATATGATTAATATATATATATAATTATAGGATTAAATTCATATATATATATATATATATATATATATATATACATATATATATTATAGGATTAGATTAATATATATATATATATATATACACATTATTAAGTTTCTAAATAACAAAAATCTATTAAACAATAGACATGAGTTAACGGTTTTTTGCCGACATCATCAAATTTTTGCATTGAATAATTAGCATAAAATCAAACAATCAATAAAATAATTTTTTAAAATCCATAGTCCTAATAAATAGTTTACATGCACTACAATAAAAGATAACCCTTTATGAAGTTGTCAAAAAAACAAATGTTAAGGCTATTTTTTTATATACACAAAACCCTTTCAGCAAAAAATAAAATAAAAATATAAATGAATCTCCATAGACAGGTAAACGAGACTAGACGAAATCATCTTCCGTTTTAAATTTAGACGCCCCAACCTTACCCTGACTTGACATCTATGAATGTAAAGCTATACTGATACAAATTATCAACACCCTGCACACCTCTCTATTTAAACAATCGCTCTAGCCGTTACCATGGAAATATTGATTTCAATAATGAATATGCTATTAAAACATGTAAATTTTAGAAATAAGTTATTCCAAAAAAAATTTCGCTTGAAGATGGAACAGAGCTTACTTTAATTCAATTTAATTCAAATAATTATATTGAAGTTTTCGGCTCTTGTTTTGAAACATGAGAACTCTTATGTAGCGTGTTGGAATCATATTTTTAAATAAATAATTATATATATATATATATATATATATATATATTAACTGATTTAAAACATGGTTTTTTCGCTACACAGTTCTAACTGTGTTTCAAAAATGGAAGCTAAAAGCATCGAATTTAATTTTGTAATTAAATTAAAGACATTAGTTCCATTTCATCCTCAAGCGAATTTTGGAGTAACTTATTTTGCAAAAAATCATAATTCACGTTCTCAAGGATACAGAGAAATCCATTCATCCATACAAGGGGTGGTTGCGTGTTCATTATCACTGTATTTTGTTGTATCAGTTATTAGTTACGTTTGAAGAAGGGTTTTCGTTTAGTTAGGGGTAGGGATGTATTTTTCAACGAATTCTGACATCCGTTAAATGCATGTCGTCTGGATTTTTAAAAAAGAATTATTCTTAACGGTAAAAATTCTTACGGCATTTTTTTCTATTTGTATACTTAAAGGTTTTTGTGGGTGTCTATGTTAGAATGCGTTTTATTTAACTACGATTTAAAAAAATATTTTCACTTTTAATTTTTAATATATTATATTTCTTTTTAAAACAAGTAAATGTATTAGAATTACTTACAGTATGTCAAATTTTTCTCACATCAAGTATAAGTATGTATATTACCAGGCCACAATTGTTTAAAATTTATATTTAAATATTATTTAAGTAAAATTTATGACAATGACGGCAGAAATAGCTAATTCATACATCTATCTATCTATCTATCTATCTATCTATCTATATATATATATATATATATATATATATATATATATATATATATATATATATATACAGTAGCGTCCAAAACTAAGGGACAAAAATTTAAAACCTAATATTTGTTAGAAATAACAACTGTGAAAAGCTGAAATTTTGACAACTGGTAGTCGTTATCATCCATGATAACATACTAAAATTTGAATCCAACAATGATCTCTATTTAAAATCAAAGCCAAAAAATTAGGACAACAGATGTCAAAAGATATTAATTTGTTTTTACAAATATATATAAAAATCAGGAATCTTAAAAAAATAACATAAAAATAACCACTTTCACTTTCAACAAATGATTTTAGCACCCGCTTTTTTATTTTGTAGGACTCTGTTTGAATTATACTCGACTGTTACGTATAAAGAAGTAGCTTCCGGTAAGATTCGAACTAGGATACCATAACTCAGGAGAATATTTTTATGTACCTCGTGTTAGGATATACAAAATGCCAGATTTTGCAGGAAATTACTCGTTTCTCACGGTTTCAAAAGATTCGAACTCGAATCCCATAACTCAGGAGAATGTGTTTCATGTTCCTCGTGCAATTCGATTAGGAGATACGAAATGACAGATTTTGCAGCAAAAGATTGTGTCAGCAATAGCACGTTGAATTACAAAAACAGAATCGAAAAAATATACACGGAAAATAATTACGTTTTTTTTCTTTCTCTAATATAAAAAAAGAAGAAATATATGCATGAAATGGCTTTATCACCAAGCAAGCAAAGCAACATGATAGAGTGGATTTACTGCAATCGAGATTTAGTGGTTTTGATGAGAAACACAAGAACAAAGAAAATGGATAAAATTTGGAATCATTTACTTCGACATTTTCGTCTCGGTTGACTTATCATTTCTTCTCGCATAAAAATGCAGGTTTCGTGACTTGTTTGTTAGCCACGCTGTATAAATGTCCTCAGAATATAAGACATGGCGGTATTATCGCCAATTTCTGGCTGTCAACAATGCTCGCACGTCCAGTTAGCGTCATAAAAATGCCTTTTGCAGCCCATTTGACAGATTCGTTTGCTGTTTAGACTGATTTTAAACCCCATCATCTTCCCTTTAGAATGTCGTTATCATCTAAATGTTCAATTTTCTCGAAGTTCTGTAGAATTTATATTAAAACGACAAAGCAGTTTGAAAGGTTTACACGGGATTATCTTCGGAATTAATTGACAAATTGTTAATTTTAAAGATTTGTGAACTTGATGAAAATGCAAATGCGTCAGTTGAATGATGTTTTTCATATTTTTATTGGAAGGAGATTTTTTTTTTCCTGAAATGTTTCCAACAAGCGTGTATAAGGTAATTTATAAAATAGAAGACTTATTTTGGTATTCATATTGCATGACTATTATTATGTTCTCCTTGAACAGTATCTCTGATTGGAGATTCAGTGACAGTAAGCCTCGTCTTATCCAGCAACCTCGTCTTATCCAGCAGCCTTGTCTGCCTTTCATTATTATTATTATTATTATTATTATTATTATTATTATTATTATTATTATTATTGTTTTTATTTTCTTTCATTTCTGGCGTTTACACATTTCTTTCCAGGTCCCGCCCAGAAACCTAAGGTTAGAAATGGCATCATGACTCTCCAAAAAAAAAAAAAAAGAAAAAATATTACATAGATAAAGCCCTTCGTAAAGTGTGGGCTGTACTTGTCAGAACAATTTTTTTATATCTCCTTGAGGCATGTTCTTCCAGGAATCCCTTCAATTAGTCTACTGCAAACTTTTTCAACCAGTGCTAGGGCTCCAACTACAAGGATTGTTGATGCTCCCATATGCCACATTTTCGAGATTTATTATTATTATTATTATTATTATTATTATTATCGTGTTATTATTCTGCTTGTTCTAAAACCAGACAATTACACGTTCTACGAACAAAGAAAATCAATTTGTCAGAGAGGATCTCTTCTTCATCCCTTCAGGACATGAGTGAATATGGCTCTCCGAATTTTATTGGGTTCGTGCAAAAATAATGTCGTTTTCTCACATATGTTACTATGTGAGAAAACGACATTATTTTTTCACCAACCTAATAGTATCCCTTGTTGCCCGTAGTAGTTTTTCTCCGTATGTAAAGGCTCCCACTCCTGTTCTGCCACTAATTCACGCAAACTCGGTCGGTGAGTGAATCGTACCTTCCCCTATCTCTCTTAGACAACCTACTATTAATTTTTCCAAGCCTTCCTTCCTCATTGTGTGTCCAAGATATTTCAGCTGTCTCTTTATCATTCTGAGTATAAATATATCGCTTAGGCGATCATGTAGGATACATGACCGACGAGGCAGATTATTTTCCTGCAGTAGGTTACCATTTCTTACTGCAGTTGACCAGTTGCCATCAAAGGCTATAGAACCCGGTCTGTCCTGCTATTTAGACATAGCTGGATAGAGAAGAAGAGGATTCATACCTTTCCCAAGGGTATTAGCACGTAAATGATTATCAGTTATGTGTCATGCGTGATACACGCTTAGGCGATCATGTATCTTTCGATACATGACTGACGAGGCAGATTTTTCCCGCAGTAGGTTTTCATTTCTTTCCTCAATATGTGCTGTGAGTATTACTTTTTCCAAGACTTCCTTCCTCATTATGTGTCCAAGATATTTCAGCTATGTCTTTCTCATTCTGAGTATAAGTGTTCTTTCTGCTGCCATTTTCTTTAAGACTTCATTGTTTCTCAGTCGCTCCGTCAATTAAATTCTCAGTATCCGCCAGTAGAAACACACTTTTGTTCCCTCCGGTTTTCCCCTCATCCATGGGGAGGTTGTTCAGAACTCTGTGTCGTACAAGAAGATTGATATCAAATCGCAGTTCAACACTCTTTTCTTTGTTTTTAAGGAAATTTCCTGTTTCTTATTACTTTGCTTAGCTTTTGGAATAATTTTTTCGTTAGTTCAATACGTGTTTGGATTTTGGTGGTGCATTTCCCACCCTCTTTTACAACATTTCTCAGATATTTGAACTTATGTGCCTTAGCGTGTAATGGATATCGTCTCGGGGTCCATTAGATTCATTTAGACAAAATACCTTTGGGAAAGGTATGAATCCATCTCTTCTCTCCCTAGCTATGGGTTGAATGTCAGAACAGACTAAGCTTTTTTGCCTTGGTTGGAAACCAGTCTACCGCAGAAAGAAATGGCAACCTACTGCGGAAAAAAAATCTGCCTCGTCGGTCATGTATCGAAAGATATATGATCGCCCAAGCGTTTACCACGTATGGCATTTATACTGACTGACTGGCTTGGTGTTGACATCTTCAATTTGTAATTCGCATCTTTTTCTCTCGCTGGTGACCATGCTTTCCGCTTGGTGGTTAGTCCTTTATTCTCGCTTTCTTTTACTACCCTGTCTAGCAGGCCCTGTAGTTTTCTTTCCGTGTCAGCCATCAACATAGTGTCTTGTGTTCCTTTTTTTTAATCATTTCAACCCATTCAAGACAATAATGCCCCTAAAACGCAAGAGGCGACTAGGAGTGAAGGAGAATGAGAAAACTGCTTTAGTTAAGAGAAAGGACAATAAAAGAACAGGCTTCAGTAAGACAGAAAATGCATTTTTGAAGATTGTAGGTGAATGGGAAGCTAGAAAGTAGATTATTACAATAGAACTTAATGTTAAATCTAGCTAATTCAACGGCAAAACGGTAAGACCTAATTGCCAATCTAGTCGTACGCTTTATTTCATGCGGTCGAGGTACCAGGAAGGGGAGATCATTAGAAGAACTGCTATGAAAATATTTACGGGAAAGTCAGAGGGAAACCACGTCACTGTGTTGGGTAAGTGACTAAAGTCGAGATGCCAAATCAGGACCGATCACATTATAGACCCTATTTTGAGTTTCATTGAGAATCTCGAGATATTTATTAGTACCACCAAACGAGATATAGCAAGAGT
Organism: Acanthosepion lycidas; assembly: GCA_963932145.1. Lineage (NCBI taxonomy): Eukaryota > Metazoa > Mollusca > Cephalopoda > Sepiida > Sepiidae > Acanthosepion > Acanthosepion lycidas. The sequence goes on from OZ010610.1 coordinate 48,511,952, forward strand.
ATTCTATGCACGGACGAATAGGAAGATTTATAAAAGTGCAAGGTGGATTCTGGCAATAACAATTGTCTGGCACAACACAGTGAACTAACTTTACTAGTAACAGACCTAGCAATTGTTTCAATATAATCGCCCTACTCAGTGTCAGGGAAAAATGTATGACTAAAAAGGCGCAATAAGATTCTCCTCCGGATGTTACAATTATCCATGTTGATCGATAGCAAAAATAGTTTTCTCTGATGATTAAAAGATAGCAGTTTCATTTTTTAAAGATTAAGAGGCATTTCTTGTCCGAGTTAAGAACTGATTTGAGCCGGTGACAAATCCTAGTAGAGCTTCCTGCTTCCCTATGATAGCGTCGCAGGAGAGATGAAATAAATCTGGGGAGAAGACGCATTCTTGTCTTACGTGCCTTTCTATTTTTGTGTATCAACTGAATTCAATTTCTATCCATATGCAGGCGGTTTGCTCCTATTACATGTTCTGGGTTATTCTAACATCTTTTTTAAAGTAAATCAAGTTTTCCTAGTAGTTCAAATAGATCCTTATTCTTTACCTTATCAAAGGCGTAGCAGGAGCACCAGACTAAATTTGATATCAGTATTCAATGTATGGACGAATGGTAGATTTGTAAATGTAAATATAGATTCAGATGAGAAAAATCTTCTGGCACGACACAGTGACTTTAACTTTCCTAGCAGTAGATGCAGTTATTGATTCAATGTAGTCATTCCACTTCAAGTCAGTTGAAAACGTGAGGCCAAAGAGGAAAGGTGCATTGCTCTCCATGAGTCTAGCATCAGCCATTACGGCTTTTCTCAGAGCTGGTATCAAAACATACTATCTGTTCTTCACCTCTCTGCTGTGTTTTTTCGCTTCGTACGGTTCATAGAACTGACCAGGGTGATACCAAACCAGCGGCAGCTATTCCCTCATTGCGCTAAACGGGGGGTTGGTGAAGTGTCAATATCAGAATGACAGTCGTCGCGCGGGGACTGAACAATTTTTTGTTTCAAACCCATAGGTACACGTATCGGCACCCTAACATCAAAAGACCATGTGTCATATTCCGTACAGGGAGTGGGTGGGACAGTAAATACCCTTAACGATACGGCTTAGGCTGTTTTGTTCTAAGGATGTAAATCGGGGACACACAGAAAAAATATAGACTTATAGTAGTTGTAAATTACGACCAGTTGTGTTTTCTGACCGGGAAATCTACGCAGTGATATTCATGACGAAATAAATGGATAAAGCGAAGGAGAGAAGTAACAGAAGCAGTTCTAAGGGTGGAAATGTAGAAGGTAAAAATACGGGAATATTTTCTACTTGGGTAGAGATTTCAAGCAGTCCCCTCTTTCAAGTTGTGTTGGTAACATTGAACGTGATTATATTTGAGTCGATGAATTAACATTGGTCGAGTTTATAATGATTCTACAGGTAAGCATTGATTGTGTTTATACTTGAGTCTATCGATAAATATTTGCTGAGTTTATACTTAATTCTACACGTAAATGTTGATTATTCTTACACTTGAGTCTATAGATAACCACTCGAGTCTATACGTAAATATTGAGCGTGTTTATATATCAGTCTCTAGGTAAACATTGGTTGAGTTTATACTTGTGTCTACGGCTAAACATTGATCATGCTCATACTTGAGTCTCTAGGTAAACATTGATCGTCTTTATACTTCAGTCTATAGATAAACATTGGTCGAATCTGTAAATGCGTCTACAGTTTCCTTTCTTTCTTTCTTTCTTTCTTTCTTTCTTTCTTTTTGTTGCTGTAACTACCATAACTGTTATTCGGTTCTTTCTTTCTTTCTTTCTATCTTTCTTTCTTTCTTTCTTTCTTTATTTCTTTCTTTCTTTTTGTTGCTGTAACTACCATAACTGTTATTCGGTTCTTTCTTTCTTTCTTTCTATCTTTCTTTCTTTCTTTCTTTCTTTCTTTCTTTCTTTCTTTCTTTTTGTTGCTGTAACTACCATAACTGTTATTCGGTTCTTTCTTTCTTTCTTTCTATCTTTCTTTCTTTCTTTCTTTCTTTCTTTCTTTCTTTATTTCTTTCTTTTTGTTGCTGTAACTACCATAACTGTTATTCGGTTCTTTCTTTCTTTCTATCTTTCTTTCTTTCTTTCTTTCTTTCTTTATTTCTTTCTTTTTGTTGCTGTAACTACCATAACTGTTATTCGGTTCTTTCTTTCTTTCTTTCTTTCTTTCTTTCTTTCTTTCTTTCTTTCTTTCTTTCTTTCTTTCTTTATT
>OZ010610.1:48519213-48524213 GCA_963932145.1 Acanthosepion lycidas
AGACTGAGATAGATAGATAGATGGATAGATATGAACATAGATAGATAGATAGACAGATACGAAATAAGACAGATAGATATGAACAAAGTGAGATAGAACAGACTGAGATAGATATGAAGATAGATAAATGGATATATAGATAGATAGATAGATAGAGAGAGAGAGAGAGAGAGAGAGAGAGAGAGAGAGAGAGAGAGATCTGTCTATATTTCTGAGATGAGGACAATAGTCCGAATAATGTAAATAATGTAGATAGATAGTGTTGTGGTAGGATCCACCTAATTTGCATAGTGGAGTACCGACCATATAAATATGGTTGGTATCGGGAAGAGAGGGAGAGGAATCAGGAGATTCAACCAGAGACTCTGCCCGACTGCGACTCAGTCAACACATTCTCCAGGAACAGTCTTCCCAGGAATATACAAAAGACTATATGTAAATATTGTGTACACTTTCTTGTTTCAATACATTTTGTTCTAAGTACATTTTGTGTTGCATTATTATTCCATGCATTAGTCAAGTTTCAACAATGGCGACGAGGTAGAAAGAACCATACGAGAAAAAAAAAAAGAATTAATAATTGATAGCCTTCAACAATTGGGACAAGGTATTGAGGAACCCAGGCTGAAGGAAAAAAAAAATTATTAATTAAAAGTCCAACATCTAACGGAACGGCGAAGGATTCTGAATTTCTGGATATTTAGAACTCGTTAAAGGACGGCTAAGCATAAGGAACGTTCACTCAGAAAAATTTGAAAGGTGTCGTAAACGAATAAAAGTTGATTTTAAATTGAAAAAGTTATCTACGAGACACCCGTTAAAAAAACTGTCCGACTACAAAAACATCCATGGAATTAAAAGGCGCACAAATACACCGTGTCGATTTTGAAAGGTAACGAACTTTTAAAAAATTTTTTTTTTTTTTTTTTTTGTTTGCTCAACAATATTTTATAGTGACGAATTTACCCCTGATAATAAAAATCAGAGGTTTGTCATTGAAATACGCGAACAGAAGTAATAATAATAAAAAAAAATACCAAAGTTGATTATCACGGGCTTGAATGTAAAAGCAAGACATAAAATAAAAAAGTCGTAAGTTGTTTCGATTTTTCTGGTCAGTTTATATTATATCCATAGATACACAAATTAAAGGTATATTCTTTGTTGCATGAACACTATCAGCTAAAGATGGATGAATTATGTAAAGTCATATCTGAATTATTCAAATCCCAGCAGTTGAGTCAGGCTGAATTATTCAAATCCCAGCAAAAATATCAAGAAAAGCAAAAGGAAAGACTTTTAGAAATTCAAAAGTTAATTTTGGAGAAATTAAACAACAATCAAGCAAATGAGGGAAATTATTCATATTCTAATAACACCATATTTAATTCGCTGGAAACTTTCAACTATGTGCCAGACGAAGAAAAAACGTTTGAAGCGTATTTTAAACGATATGAAGATATTTTCTACACAGACTATGAAAACTGGTCGAATTCAAGAAAAGTCAGTCTATTACTAAGAAAGCTAGGTACAGCAGAACATAGCAAATTTGTAGATTTTATTCTACCGAGAAGAACGAATGAATTGGAATTCTCGGAAACAGTGGAATTGCTAAAAGAGCTGTTTGGAGCAAATATGTCGCTTTGGCATAAGCGATGGTTACGCATGAATGTCACTAAATCCGACGATCAGAATTACTTAACATATGCATCTATAGTGAATAGACATTGTGACAATTTCAGATTGGCAGAGATTACGGTGGAAGAATTTAAGTGTTTAATTTTTGCTCAAGGACTGGTATTCAGTAATAGTGCTGAAATAAGACGTAGAGTTTTGTTTAAACTCGAATCTGAACAAAATCTTACCCTGAAAAAGTTAGCAGAGGAGTGTCAGCGGGCCGTAAGTTTAAAGAAAGAGTCTCAAAAAATCGAAGAAGCTGGCATTGCTTATATTAAAAAAATAAAAAAAAACAGTCAAATTACCCATCAGAAAAAAATTGGAGTAAAAATTCGGCATATTATAAAAATAGACAAGAAAAATTAAATAAGAAGAACAAGTTGGAAAAAAAGGTTCCACCATATAATTGCAGACGTTGCAACGAAAGACACTGGGAGGTAAATTGCCCATATAGAAATAAGAAATGTTTCGTGTGCCACAAGAAGGGACACAAAGGATCGTGTTGTAAAACGAAAAAATTCAATAGCCGAATTAGACAAACAAATTCGAATATCAAATCAGATAGAGATTTGAGGAAATATGTGACGACTGAAATATTTAAAAAGAATATCAAATTTCAACTCGATTCGGGTTCAGATTTAACAATAATGAACTATAAAACATGGAAAATTTTGAAAAGGCCTACAATAATGAAGTCAACGAAACGCGCTCGAACGGTAACTGGAAAGGAAATTAACTTCGAAGGCGAGGTTGTACTTCCCATGAAATTGAACGGGATCGTTAAAAAAATAAAGGTTTTCATTCTGAAAAATGGAGAAAACTTGATGGGTACAGATTTTATTGAAACATTCGAATTGTGGGATAAACCGTTAAACTCATTCTGCAGAAAAGTAGAAAGTAATACGCAAACAAGACAGGACATTAAAGATGAATTAAAGGAAAAGTTTCCGGAAACCTTCACACCTGGTCTTGGAAGATGTAACAAGTTTGAAGCTAAATTTGAATTAAAGGAAAATACTATGCCAATTTTTAAAAAGAAACGTAACGCGCCTTTCGCAAGTGTAGAGAAAATTAACGAAGAACTTGATAGGTTGGAAAAAATGGGAATTATTTCGAAAGTAGAATCTAATTCTTGGGCTGCGCCGATTGTGTGCATTAAAAAGAAATCAAACCAAATCAGAGTCTGTGTTGATTTTTCGACAGGGTTGAACTCGGTAATCAAGGACTACCATTACCCGTTACCGAGTCCGGAGGAGATTTTTAACAAGCTAAATGGTGGAGTTACATTTTCAAAAATCGACTTATCAGATGCCTATCTCCAAATTCCCGTCGAAGAAGAATGTTCGAAGTTACTAGGGATAAACACGCATAGAGTGTTATTCAAGTACAACAGGCTTCATTTTGGTATTAAAGTGGCACCAGCAATTTTTCAACAAGCTATGGACGTCATGTTGAATGACTTAGATTTGCGTGCGCCTACTTAGACGACATCATAGTAAGGAGCGAAACCGTCGACGAACATCGAGAGCATCTCAATCAAGTATTTAAAAAGATTCAGGACTTTGGATTTAAAGTCAAAGAGTCAAAGTGCGAATTTGGTTTGGAGGAAATTAAGTATTTAGGTCACATAATCAACAAAAATGGCAGATGTCCAGATCCGGAAAGGTCCATTGCGATTAGAGACATGCCGACGCCCACTAATGTGGCGATGTTACAGAGTTTTCTGGGGCTCGCAAATTATTATCAAGCGTTCATTAAAGGAATGTACAATCTAAGAGCTCCGTTGAATGAACTACTAAAAAAAAGACAAGGAATGGGAATGGACGGTAGAATGTCAGAAAGCCTTTGATGAAATAAAGAAAATGCTTACATCAGACCTCTTTTTAACCCATTACAATCCAAAACTTGATATTGTAGTGGCAAATGACGCCAGTTCATACGGGATAGGAGCGTGTATTCAACACATAATGCCAGATGGTTCTAGAAAACCAATTGCACATGCTTCGAGAACTTTACTCCCAGGAGAAAGAAGTTACTCACAGATAGAAAAAGAGGCGGTGAGGATCATTTTTGCCATAACAAAATTTCACAGATACATCCACGGCAGACATTTTATTCTTGAAACGGATCATAAACCTCTGATTACTATTTTTGGTTCGAAGAAAGGGTTACCCGTTTATACGGCAAATCGTCTGTTGAGATGGAGAACCATTCTTCTCAATTATGATTTTCACATAAAGCACCTATCATCCAAAAATATAATTCATGCGGATAGCTTATCAAGACTCGTACCGAGTCAAGAAGAAAGATTCGAAGAATCAATTATTGCAAATATCAGAGCAGATTATGAGGTAAAAAGCATGGTAAAGAACATTTTAAGAGAGCTACCGGTTATATCAAAGGAAATTAAAAAAGAAGCTGAAAGCGATGATTTCATTTTAGAGATAAAAAGCAAAATCGTAGCAAATGACCAAAAAGTGCAGGAGATTTATTCAATTTGTGACGGATTTTTATTATATGGTGAGAGAGTAGTAGTACCAAAAAAGTTGCAGAAAAGAATACTACGAGCCTTTCATATGGGTCACCCGGGGGTTAATAGAACAAAAAGCTTAATGCGAAGCTTTGTATATTGGAAAGGAATGTATGTGGATACCGAAAACATGGTTCATCGATGTAAAGGGTGTGCGTTAGCAGCTAAGGCACCACCTATAGTACACAAACCATGGCCCAAGACGGATCATCCGTGGACAAGATTACACATTGATTTCGCTGGTCCAGTAGAAGATTATTACTACTTAATAGTGGTAGATAGTTTTACAAAATGGCCGGAAGTACTACGCTGCAAAAAGCCTACGTCCAATACCACAACAACTTTTTTGCATGAACTATTTGCACGGTTCGGTGTGCCAGAGAGTATTGTGAGTGACAACGGTACATAATTCACTTCTGAAGAATTTAAGGAATTTTGTGAGTTATATCAAATTAACCACATAACGACGCCGCCGTATCATCCGAGGTCCAATGGACTCGCAGAAAGACTTGTCGATACTTTAAAGCGCGCGCTGAAGAAAACCTCTGGAGTTCCAACGGAAAAGGCGCTTCAGCAATTCCTACAGGTATACAGAATTACGCCAAACCAGATAACACACTCAAACATGGCACCAGCTGAACTAATGTTCGCTAGGAAAGTTAAGTCAGTGTTTGACAAGCTTTTGCCAGGAAAAAATACAGTAAAGAATACTATGTATACAGCGAGAAAAAGATACACTTCCGGAGAGATGTTGTTTTTCAAGTGCTACAAAAACAACGTTGAGTTCTGGGAG
>OZ010610.1:48529213-48604213 GCA_963932145.1 Acanthosepion lycidas
AATGGGAGAATAAATGTGAAGAGAAACGCTGGATTATGATATGAAGAGTCTGAGATAGATTTGAAGAAACTGAGATAGATAGATAGATAGATAGATAGATAAGAATAGACTGATATATATATATATATATATATATATATATATATATATATATATATATATAGATAGATAGATAGATAGATAGATAGATGAAAGGACAGATATATAAGTAGCATAGATAGATAATAAACAAACTGATAGAAAGAATCAATTATACCGAATAAGATTATCGAAATTACAATATAAATAAGAGAAAATGGGAGAATAAATGTGAAGAGAAACGCTGGATTATGATATGAAGAGTCTGAGATAGATTTGAAGAAACTGAGATAGATAGATAGATAGATAGATAGATAAGAATAGACTGATATATATATATATATATATATATATATATATATATATAGATAGATAGATAGATAGATAGATAGATAGATATGAATAGACAGAGATTAATTGTATGAAAACTAGTCTTGCACAGACAAGCATTATTGGTTCTATTGAAACGGATTTCTATAATTTTCATTGAATTCGTTATTTGTTAATTTGCCAAACAGCCTGGTTGAGATAAATCTCTTCACCGAATAAATAACATCATAACATTGAAGCCAATAAAAAAATCGAGGATTAAGTTCAATCTTCAAAAATAATTGTGGTTGTCAATAAGCTTACATCGATTCCATAAATTGATATGTACAATGAAATATCCTTGTTTACGTCAGATGAAAGTCCCTGGAGAAGACCCCAAAATATTTTAATATTGAAAATGTTTCCTATTCTCCATAATATAAGTACGAATCCTTTTAATATTGCTCTGGTACTCTATGAAAGAGGCAATCTTAGTATGTCCATAATTTATCTTTACAATTTATAAAATTTATTACAAAAGCAAATGAACAGACAAATATGTGGAAATTCTTACAAAATGAGTAGATATTGAAGTTCCTTTTTAACTAATTTAATACACTTTTATATGGTCACCATTAGTTGCACGAAGCACATCAAGACGGTATTCGATCTCTTGTCATTTTCGCTGTACCATAGCCTCAACAATGGCGGCAATGGCATCAGTGATCTTTTGCTTTAGATCAATGATGTCCCGTATCGTTCTTCGATACACGATATCTTTAAAATAACAGACTGTTTCTCTGCATCCCATCCCATCAGTGTAGCTAGACGTCCGGCACATCAAGACAGTATTCGATTTCTTGTCATGTTCGCTGTACCATAGCCTCAACAATGGCGGCAATGGCTTCAGTGATCTTTTGCTTTAGATCAATGATGTCCCGTATCTTTGTTCGATACACGATATCTTTAACATAACCTCATAGAAAAAGTCCAGAGGAGTTATATCTGGTGAACGAGATGGCCAGGGAATTGGGTCATCCCTTTCAATCCACCGGTCTGGAAATGTTTGATTTAGGAACCCAGGAACATGCTGTCTCCTATGTGGTTGTGCACCATCTTGCTGGAAAATGATCGTTGGTTGAAAGTCATCTAGTTGTAGTGCCACATCATTTATTAGATATTAACATTTGAATGAATTGAAACACGAAGAGAAAGATTTTAAGTTCGGAATTTTCATACATTCCTGTGTTCTTTTTCAAAGATACGAAAAATAAACAAAGAAGCGTGACTTACTCATCCAAGGAATTTTGTTGCTGGTTAGAGGTCTCCCTGCGGAAATTATACTGAGTAAACCAAAATCCATGCCCAATCCCTCAATGTGTGAATTTATTATGAAAATAAATTTCAACTGCGATCTGCGTCTTTCTTCTCGGCTGTTGACTGAAGACGCTCAAAGCACGCATCAGATGTCATGGACGCTATGAAATGGTTGGTTGAAGTGTGCAGCAACAGTTGTTGTTGTCCCTGATGGTTTTTATGGTTAATGAACCAAGGACGGAATTCCGTTTAAGCTACTCCATCATAATTTCCCTTTTTGCATTTGTGACAGAAAAGCAAATATATGAGATGCGAACTGTCACAATTCAGAACTTGTGGTTTGAATACGGTGGTGAGTGCTAGGGCGTATGAAATCGTTATCAGTGATGATATGTCTACATACTTGGCATCGGGGTTTATTGCAGGCGATATATATATATATATATATATATATATATATATATGAAATTATGCGTTTGCGCGTGTGCGTGCGTGTATATATATATATATATATATATATATAGCAAATTCCATTTGAATCCATTACATTAACTTACAAGCAAATAGCCTTGAGAAAGGTATTAATCCTCTTCTTCACCCTCCAACTATGGGTAAATAGCAAGACAGACTGGGTTCTATAGCCTTGGATGGCAACTGGTCTAGGAGAAGGACAACTCTGAATTCACAACCTGCGGAGAGTCTTTTGGGGTCCTTGTGGCACATAGTGCACCAGGTCTCTGTATTCTACCCTTCAAAAAGTATGGATGGTCCTTCCCAAATATTTCATCACTATAATCAAATCATATGTGCTGGTGTCCGGGCTATCGGTTCCTAGGAACTGAGTTGCTTGACCCTCATACGCGTCGAATACGAGTCCATCATGTATGTATGTATCTATAAATATATATATATATATATATATATATATATATATATATATATATATATATATATATATATATATATATAAGCAAATATATGGATATAGATCCGACAGTATGAAGAAAAATACACGGAAAAAACAAACAAAAATCCTTATATGCAATAATGCTGTTTTAATGTTAATATGTCAACGTCGGAGGTTTCGGTTTAATAAACCATCTTCAGGACATATTCATAAAATATAATATATATAATTAACATCAATTGAACATGACAAAGACGATGGACACAAGAACAAGACTTATCCAAACAGATAACTGAAAGTTTTATATGAATACTAGACCTGGCTTCTTTAGTATTTCCCCTTTTCTAGCGAGATTAATGCTCGACAAGCGTACATATAAATTTTAGATCAAAATAGAATTCTTTCATTTTTCTTTCAAATACTCAAATTTAGGAATACGTTTTCACAGCGTCGCCCACGTGACGACAACGTGACGACAACGTGACGACAACGTGACCATGTTTTAAAACGGAACGCTGATCATATATATATATATATATATATATATATATATATATATATACACCAAAATTATACAAAAATATCTTGAAACACTTAAAGGTAGATTTATTCATTTAAATTTCCATTGGCCTCAACCAGAGCCTCCAGACAATTTCGGAATCTCAAGCAAGTCTTCTGGACACTCTTTTGTTCCTTTCCTGGAAAGAAACAATGCAGTTATTAATAAGGAGAACTATGGCACCACTCTTCCATAGTCAGCGCATTAACTTTTCAGTCCGCCCTCATATAGTAACCGTTTTTTTGTTAGTGACACTAATCTAGAAATACTAAGTATTGAAATTTTCTTCTGTTATTGAATTTCTGTTGTAAAGTAATTCGGAGTGCATTTACATAATGCAGATGTATAATTGCAATAATCTTGTTTTATTGCATTCATTTCCTTCTTGATTTTCAATGCAGTTCCACAGTAAAATTATTAATAATGCATTTACATTATGCATGTCAATAAAATTCATGCTTGTTCTTCTGAAGTAATTAATCGAGCGGCAACCTGCCCTGTTTTCTTTAGTAAGCTTTGCTCACACACACGCACACACACACATACATACATATATATATATATATATATATATATATATATATATATATATATATATATATATATATATATATATATGTGTGTGTGTGAATTAAATAAATATGAAACTCAATTGTACTTTATTTTGATGGCTATTTCGTCCCCAGGATAATCTCCTTGGGGTTTGTCAATGCTAAAACTTTATTTAAAAAATGAATTTTAACCTTTTTTTAATTTGAAAAATAAAAGCACACGCACACAGACACAGACACACACAGACACACACACACACACACACACACACACACACATATATATATATATATATATATATATATTGCGATGGAAGAGAAATGGAGGCATAATGTCGCCATCACTAGTGATCACTCCAAACACATTCGTAAATAGACACATCAAACTATTTCCAAATCCTCTGCACTGTCCCCAAATTGACACACAAACACTTTGAAATGTTCGTATTGGAGCATGTTGTTTCCAAATTTCTGGCGTAGTTTATTGCGTCATGGTACACTTTTTCTCACACGCAGTGCCTAACTAACTATACTATATATACTGTGTGGTCGACAAAAAAAACAAAAAACAAAAAACAAACAAAAAAACTCGCATTCTTAAAATTTAATGGTTACAATTTACAATCGCATCCTGTATACACGCACAAACATACACGCATGCGCAAATACCCACAAACGTGTTTTACATGCGTGTTTCACTCGGGATATAAATAAATCTATATAAAACTATATTATTATTAGCTACTGAACGCTTTTCGCCTGGCTTTCCATAAAAGATATGAAAATATTCCCATCTCCAAGAATACCTAGTAATTCAGAATTTATTCCGAGGAATCATCTTTTATTGTACAAGTATTTTTTTTCTCTACGATACAGGGATATTTCAAAACATACTTTTTTTTTTTATCGTAGATCCAATTATGTTAATCAATATTTTTCAATTACTTGATTGATTTAGTCTTTTTACGAAATATGATATTTCGTTTTTGCAAGATCTTTTGTAAAACTTCATAGATTAACATGACTCAATTTACATATTAAAGTGCAGAATAATGAAAAGTTTAAAAGCCACAGCGATGTATATTTTATTTGTTTCGTTATATAATCACAGACACACGCGTACGCACACACACACACTCGCACGCACACACACACACAAACAAATATATATATATATATATATATGTGTGTGTGTGTGTGTAGTATCGAGGAGAATTACACGTCATATGTCGGATTCTAGTTTGATTGCACAAAATCTAAAGGAACAATTCTGTCCACATTTACGTTTTAGAGAAATATTAGTCGACAATAAAATTATACTCCACCACGAAAAACAAAACTTAAAATTCTGGGTATCCTTTATATCTAAGAACATTACAGCCAAAACTAAATAAAATTAATTATAATGTTATAAAATGTTCATAACAAGGTTTTAAAATATCTTAATTTTAATTCTGAAAAAAAAACTACAATTACAACAGAATGTTTTAAAACACGTAATTACAATTTTTAATATAGAATTTTACAATATAAATTAAGTTACCTCCCTTACATTGCGGTTCTTTTTGAATTAACAGAGCGCGTTCATGCGCATGCGCAAAAATTCATAGCTGTCAATTGCATCAATCCTTTGTTTAAGCAATTCAATCCTGAAGATGATCATGAATGAGAATGAAAATACGTGGGAAAATAAAATGTATAATAAGAGTTAAGGCGTCTTCTTCAATAGAATATCCGTGAATATGAGAAGATTAAAATAAATATAAATAGACGTAATATATCTAAATTATTCAACTATAATGCTTGAATATATATATATAGTGAACTCTCCCGTCGTATTCGACTTGTGAGCGTCAAGCAACTCAGTTCCTAGGAACCGGCACATATGATTTGATTATAGTGGTGAAGGCATTGTGCAGAACCAATCACACTTTTTGAAGGGCCACAAGGTCCCCAAACGACCATCCGCAGGTTTTAAATTCAAAGTTGTACTTCCCCTAGATGAGTTGCCACTCAAAGCTATAGAACCCAGTCTGTCCTGCTATTTACCTATAGCTAGAGGGAGAAGAAGATTAATACATTTCCCAAGAGTATTAGCACGTGAGTAAATGTAATGGATTCGACTAAAATTCGAATCCGCTATTCACTACTCCATCGTGCTTATATATATATATATATATATATATATATATATATATATATATATATTCTCAAGAGGATAGAAACAGAGTAAGAATATAATATAAAAGCCTTTTATATTACATTATATATATATATATATATATATATATATATATATATATATATATATATAAAGAAATATAGTCTTAAGATGTGCTATATTTATGGAATAAAGTGCTCAATATCAGAGATACAGCGTGTGTAAATATAAAAGTGAACATAGAAGTCAACACTTAGAGGCGACAATCTGTTTCATGCTATATGCAATCGTCAGGCCACATATGCTGTTATTTTTCTCGGCTATTTATATATATACGGGTTAGTGGTGCATTGTGGGTATTCTATTATGGTATTATATTATGGTATTATATTATTTATTGAAGAAGACGCCTTAACTCTTAATGAAAAACGGAAAAAATAAAATAAAAACAAATAAATATACTAATAAAAAAGAAAATAGAAATAAAACATAAATAAATACTATGTTACTTAAAAATCGAAAACCGAAAAGAGAAAATATACAAGTAAAATAAATTGACATAAATTCATCCAAGTAAATAAATAAACAAACCAATCCCAAATAAAGATAATCAATTAAAAACTGTTCCCGCCAAAATAATACTTAGAATGAACTACAACAATCAACCCCAAAATTGAACAAATAGCTTTAATTAAATTCTCAAACCAAAACAAAACTGTTAAATAAGTGATATAAACAAATTTTTACTACGTTAATAAATAAATAAAATAAGAAACAAAAAAATAAAAAATAAAAACAAGCAATATTATTTGACCCAAATAAATAAACAAACGACTTCCGGTAAAATAACCGCCATAATAGAATACCCACAATTGATAACATCGAGATTATAACAGTTGAATGTTTCAATGTATAGTAACAATCATGTATCTTAGAAATTTAGAACCTTCGCTTCTTTCTCTCTCTCTAGAAGAAGAAGAAGAAGAATATAGGATAAAAGGTTCGGTTATAAATGTTCAGAGGTTTATTGAATCTGCCAGAAACCTGAAGAAGGCCGGAGAATACAATGGCCAAAAGATTTTGACTCTAACAACCGAGATAAGGATAACAGTTTCAATAAATCATTTTAGACAACCTTTTTTTTGCCTTCTATCAGCATGGCTCATGCTAACTCCCATGAGAGCAACTCATTGGACCTTCTTGGTTTCACGTTTTCCATCGACATGAACTGGGGCGATTATATTAAATCAATTGTTAAAGAAAGTCGGAAAATACAATGGCCTAAACGTTCTGACTCGAACAACCAAAATAAGGAATACAGTTTGCATAAATGATTATAGACAAGCAATTTTTGCCTTCTATCAGCATCATGGTTTCACGTTTCCACTGACGTGAATTAAGGCGATTACATTAAATCATTTTTTGGGTCGGCTGCTAGGAAAGTTGTTTCACTGTGTCGAGCCAGACACTTTTTCTCGCCAGAGTCCATCCTGCCTGCTTATAAATCTACCGTCCGTCTGTTTATTTAATGTTACTACCACATCTGGTCTGCCTTTCATGTTATATAGCCCGTTATTCTTGACAAAATCCAAAGAAGAATCTATAAGATTATCGATGTTGACCTGACATCTCAGCTTTAGTCACTGTTCTACCGTCCACCAAAATGTAGTTCACTGTGTCTTTTCTGTAAATATTTTCATGTCAATTGTTGTAATAAGCTTTCCTCTTTGATCACTCGACTTCTAGCTTAATATTAGATAGGCAACCAGATTTCGTCATTTTACTGTCGAAATAGCTCCATGTAACCGCAAGTTCTATTCCCATAGTTTCTTCTCTCGCTCTTCTTGCCTGCGGAACTCTCCTCTGGCTACTTGTTTTCCAGTCAAAATCTTCAAAAATTTAAACGTCAGTCATCTTCTTCTGTTTCATTGGACCTTGTTCCTTTATTGTCCTTTTATTCAACAGTAAAGATTTTTTTTTTCTCAGAATATTTCACTATCAATAACTCCTTGGCGATAAAGCCACTAAGACGGCGGTCTATTGCCTTGCTTGGATTGAAATGACTAAAACCAAAAACCAAAAACTAAAGCAAAAAAAAAAAAAAATTGAAATCTTTGTTCGAAATCCAACAAGGAAAATATTTTGTCTGGAGATATTACATAGAGATTTTTATTTGACGATATACTGCTTGAATAGTCTTCTATAAAAGATTAGCTGATAATATGCTAGTCTTTTTTTGTGATGTCAACGAACACTCGTTGCCACTTTTGTGATTCAAACGTATACTCGTTGACACTTTCGTAATGCTCGCAGTTACAACTATAGCAACGCCGTTGAACAATACTAGTGTCAGACGCCTTCGAATATCACTCGCACTAATAGTACTTGCTCGATAATACTCGCTCGAATAGTAATCCTTATATTGATCCAAAAAAGGAATAGTATAGCGAATAGAGTAGAAAATAGCGGTGCGTATACTAATAGAGGATAGAGTAAAAATGAAGGTTCGAATAGTAATAGAGAATAGAAATAACGATCAATTAGACACACGCTACTTCCCATATATGCGTTTCCTCTATAGTCACGTGTTCTGCTTAATTCAATAATGGGGTCGCCTGTGCTTGCCCACTGACGATCTGTGTTCAAACACAAGTGTCGGCAGCGACACTTTATATAACACTTTTAACATTTTTAACTATATAACACTTTTAAAGTATTGATATTTTATTCGTGTCTATGTATTGCCTAGTATCAGAGCTGATACCAGCAAATATAGGTAAGTAGACGACAGGTAAGTCTCCTTAAAGTCAAACTCGAAAGTCATAAGAATGTTTTCTGTCTTTTTAAATCAGATGCTTTCTCCTCTGCGGAAGAAGTGACTTGAAGAACAGAAATGTGGTTCTACAGAAGGATGCTGAGAATACCAACAAATCCACAACAAAGAAGTTTTTAAAGAAAATAGAAACAAAAAGGAAACTTATACTAACATTAGGAAGAGACAGTGAAAAGTTCTAGAGCATATAATGAGAAAGGGGGGATTGGAAAATCAGATACTTACTGGATAGTTTGAAGACAAGAGAGACTGAGGAAAACAACACTTAAACAACTTAGCCAGCTTGAGTAAATAGATGGCAGAATAAAGTTTAGTAGGTATAAAGTAAAAAGATTATTAAAAGCTACAAAGGTCAGGAAAATATGGAAATCCATGATCGCCAACATCTTGAAGGGACACGGTACATCGAATAACATTTTCTCATCTTCTTTCAATCCCAGTAACCACTTAAGTTTTAGTGGCGTTATCGCCTTGCATGGGGTGAAATGATTAGAACTCAGTGTTGGTTTGTTGGAGGATTTTATTTAGCGGCATATTAACGTTGGTGGTTAATTTAATGTCGAAATCTAAATATTTTACACACAATTTTATGGTTTCAATTAAATATATTTTGAACGCAATTACATGCCTTCAGCTACATATAAAATTCATTGTTGGCCATTTTGCTATATTTTTATATAAAAATGTAATGCTGGTAAAAATTGTGTTTTGTTTTTGTTTAGGGATTCATTTTTTTCGTCCATAGCAGGGACCCTAACAGGTGCTATAATCCCGAAAGAAAATCAATGTATGTGTCTGTCTAGCATATAATTAATATAATGGAGAGTATGTATGTATCGAGTTCATTGGTATCTCTGGACTGATACATGTTTCAATAGGTTTTTCATATTATTTAACTAGAAAAAGGGAAGAAAAAACCAGTGTGATATTAAAAACACATTTTTGCTTTAAATGATCTGATTCTTATGAATACATCATATAATGTCGGCTCGGATTTTATATTTTTATACTTTATGAGTGTGTATTTATTTGATTTAGCTATTCGCTTTTTGTTTATTCCTATTACAGAGATAATCGAAAAAAAAAAGGAGACATTTCAATAAATCTTATGCCAATTCGATTGAAGAAACGCAGTTCTTTATTTGTACGGTTTAAAAAAAAGGTTTTATCTTCTTGAATACGTGTTACTTTTAGAGATTTTCTAAAGCAAGCAAAGTATCTCCGATTAAATCCTTTTTAATGTTATTAGATTCATTGACTCTAATCTTTTATATCGATAAACACATAATAAAACATGTTGCTGTTTCATTTAAAAAGGAAAAGATTTGAATAACGACAACAAAAAAGCAAGCGTCTGTAAAAGGCTTAGAAAAGACAAGTATGGAACGTTTCCAGCGAGACTGATTTTGTTGACTGTTGTTATTATCCTCATTTAAGTTAAAAGTTAACTGTATATGCCCATAAACTGATATTTATAAGAATTTGCTGAAATATCAATGATGCATAGAAAAACAAATAAAATCTATAGTATTAAAAATAGATACGTTAGTATTTCATCCCTAGATAGATCCGTGTATTTCAGAAATGATCACGTGACCGAGTGTTCACAACGTTTGCTTTACAACCATGAGACCCTAGTTCGAATAGGCAAAGTTCATTGCTAAAATCAATGATACTTATAAATCTCTCTCTCTCTCTATCTATCTATCTATCTCATGACCTACACTACATATGTAACAGAGGCCTGCTATAGACATAATGTGTACTTCATTTGAATTTATATATATAAACATAAAAGTGAACATTGAAGTCAACACTCAGAGGCGACAGGCTGTTTCATGCCAGACGCAACCGTCAGGCCACGAGTGTTGGTTTTTTTTGCTCGACTATGTATATATATAGGTAAGTGGTGCATTGTAAGTAATCCATTCTGGCGGTTATTTTGGCGGCAGTGGCTTGTTCTCGATGTATTATATATATTAACGTATTAAAACATTTTGGGGATCTGCTTCGGTCGCTTATTTAATAGTTTGTTTTTTTTTGGCCTGGGAAGATGAAGTTATTTTTTCGTCCGACTTTTGGATTGATTGCTGTAGTCTATTCTGTTATTTTGGTGGCCCGGAGTGGTAGTACCTGTCATGGTCCCATCTATAAGTTAAATGGTTTGCGTATATGCATGAGGGTACGTGTTTGTTATGTAAATACACTGACAGAAATGGGATCTTCCCGGAAGACTTTATACAGCATAATAATCTGGTGTGCCTATCAAATTTCAAATGAAGGACATTAAACCATAGACATTATAGATGCCAAAGGCACGAAGATCCAACTTTGACACATCCTGATAAGCAAGAAAAGGAAGAACAGTGCAATAAATTACCAAAACTTCACGAAATATCTTCAAAGCAACGGATTGTCTCCTCCCCCCACCGATTTAGCCTAAGAAGCAATAAGAAAAATCAGACTGCCTTCCTACTGCCTTCCCACTCTAACAACAAACAGCCATTACAAAGCCAGTATACAATTCATGTCAGGAATAAGCTTGAAACACTCCAAGCAGGTGCCAAGGAATCATCTAATACAACCTACAATAATTTTGTCATTTTTCTTACAAAGACCGGAGCAGATGCCATAGCCTTGAAATATAAACATCAGCAACACCTTCCTTGGGAATAAAATAGCATTGAATCCCTAATTACTAATGTGAAAGAAAAAGCCGCCATAATAAATTCAAATTCATTCCTTAAATCTATACAATGGAGCGCTTGCTCAATTCAAGTATTCTTATGAAGACCGACAAGCTGAATACGTCCAACAAAAATTCGGCTCATCAACTCTACAGCTGCCAACAAAAATCTGATCTTGGAAAACTATCAACGAGACCAGTGGCAGAAAATCAACAAACAATAGTCAGGCTGAAAGACTGGATAAATGGCGAGACCACTTTAAACATTTCTTGTGAAATGTACCTGACATTTTAGATACTGATGTTGAGGAAATCATTGAACATCCTCTTGACATTAAACTTTACAGATATAGAACATAAAATGGCTTTTAAAAAAACACCCAAAGGAGGAAATCAGCGGGACATGATAATATTCAAAGATTTGGAAAACTCATAGAAAGATGGACTTCTTTTTCCCAAAGAAATGAAATCGGCAAGAGAACTATAGAAGAGTCATAATTATCTCCATCGCAGAAAAAAATTACAAATTAATGCTTCTCAACAGAATACAGCCAGAAGTAGAAAAGGTACTCCCACAAAATAAAAATGGTTTGGACAAAAACCGTTGGACATATCACGACTTTTCGGCGGATTATTGAAGGTGTCAAGGCATAGAGTCTACAGGCTGCCTTACTTTTTGTAGATTTCTCTAAAGTCTTCGATTCTGTACATAGTGGAAAATGGAGAACGTCCTTCTGGTCTTGTGGCATCCCCGCCGGACAGTTACTGCCATAATGATGCTATACAAAAATACCAAATCTTTGTTTAGATCCTCAGACGGTGACATGACTTCATGGGTCTTTCAGAGATACACTCTTGCACCTATTCTCTTTGTTATTACCCATGACTACGTATTGAGAATTTCCCTTGACAAACATCACCATCTAAGGTTTACTTTACCAACAAGACTCTCAAGTTGATAGCCTGCAAAAAGTTGACAGATACTGACAATGCAGATGACCTCGCTATCACTGCAGACAACATTACTGCCAATGTCTCTATGCCAATGCCTCTAAAACTGAATTCATAGGCTTCGACCGGAAATGCTCAATGCAAACTGTTTCACGTGATTCAATAAAATAAGAGGAATAACTACATACCTAGGAAGCGAGATAAAGTCTACTGAAACGGATGTGAAAATTTGCATGGCTAAAGGCCGGGCCTCCTTGATTAAAATGGATGTAATCTGGAAAAAATGAATCGACCAGATAATCTCAAGTGGAGATTCTTCTGAGCCACTGTAGAAGCCGTGTTATTGAAAGGTGCCACTGCCTAAACATTAACTAAAATACGAGAACTTAGTTTGGATGGAACCTACACTCGGATGCTGGCAGTAAGACTTAACATCTCCCGGAGACAACATCCAACTAAATCACAGCTCTGTAGACCTATCCCTGATATTTCCACAAGCTTACGCGAAAGCAGAATCCTCATTGCAGGACACTGCTGGCGAGCAAAAGATGAACTCGCGAATGATCTACTGTTCTGGATACGTAGATATGGAACAAGACGAGTTGGTTGCGGAGCGACCACCTACATTGACACGCTATGTTATTGCACAAAACAGCACCCGAATGATTTTCGAACTTGATGCAGGGCCGTGACGGTTGGCGTGATAGACTCATGAATGTCCGAAGTAGCTCGACCGAATAAATGAATATATCTATAGGGAAAGCGTGCTCAATATCGAAGAGGGTATATAGATATAGTCAGTGTAGATATAGGGATGAACACGTCATGGCAACTGTCAGTTTTTCGCTTCAGTGCGATAATTCAACTAAGTATATATATATATATATATAGTTGGATTGATGTGAGTTTGTGACCCTGAGATTCCCGCTATTTGCGATCGTCAGACAAGCGTGAAACCCAGGGTCACAAACTCACACCAATCCAACTAAAAATGTGAGTTCTATCACTTATATTAAGCGCTTTCCAATAAGTACAGCGTATATATAATATATAAATAATATATATAAAAAATAAATAATATATATATATATATATATATGTATACACACATACACATTATATATATATATATATATATATATATATATATATATATATATTTACAGGCTCTATCATAAAACTTTGGGGACGGGTTCTGCACACCAAAACAAGGCCAAAAGTCCACACACACACACACACACACACACACACACACACACACACATATATATATATATATATATATATATATATATATATATATATATATATACCAAGTATATGATTGGTGTATATGGAATGAATTCCAATAACCAACAATTACTATTCTTAAAAGAGTGCTCAAATATATATATGTATATATATATATATATATATATATATATATATATCCTTCATTTTTCAGTTATTAAGTTTAAAGAAAGTTTACGATTAATGGCGCCATGTTGGCATGTAGACTAGATTGCATTTGTCATTCGTGTAGATTTGTGCCTTCAACGTTCAACGTGTGTAGTATTGACATAACTGAGCAGTGTTCCGTTTGACAATGGCATATCGTGAGCAAGCTTATATGATTTTACAGAATGGACGCAAGGCTGCACGGCTTTATTGCGTTTCTACACCGAAGGCAGCCGGTTCATCCAACTTTTGCTGTTTCTAATCGTCGCCTTGCTCAGACAGAATCCTTGGAACCACAAACTATGGATCGAGGAAAACAGAGACCCGCTCGTACGGCTGATCATCAAGAATACATTCTACAGGCTGTCGGAGACGATCCTGGTATCAGTATACGTCAGTACACGTCAAGTGGCCCTAGCATCTCGTATATTTCATCTTACTGCGTAGAGGTTACTTCAAAGCAGCTCATGTATCCGTATCATTTGCAACATGTGCAGTGTCTTTCGCTCTCTCATCACTCACGATTGGAAACTTTTGCAGATGGTGTATTGCACAAACTGCCGATTCATCGATTGTCTCTTCAGTCTTGTTTATTGGTGAGGCAACATTTGGAAGAGATCGAATTTACACAACCAAAATTTGTGGGCGGATCGGAATCACCGTGGTACAATACAGGATAAACACCAGCATCAGTTTACGATTAATGTGTGGGCTGGAATTTTAGGTGACTGTTAGGTCTATTTGTTCTCCCAGCTCGTCTTACAGGAGTTGTCTACATGGACTTTATTGCGAACACACTTCCAGACCTACTAGAGGATGCAACACTGGTAATACGAAGATGCACATGGTTTATGCATGATGGTATTTATCAATCCACCCACGAGGAGTGAATGTGGCACAAGGCCTTTTTAATGTGGGTATCTCCGAGCTCGTATGCCCAGCCAAAAATAAATAACCATCAAACCCACCGAGGCGGGTCAATTCCGTCAACCTCCCCCAACGAAACTCTACCCTTCGGCGGAGCTTCGTCCGGGTTCCTCCCCGCAAGCAGAGAGTTCGAGAGTTTATGCATGATGGGGCTCCAGTACATTTTAGTCGCATTTTTGCCATCTAAGGCTATAGAACACAGTCTGTCCCTCTATTGTGGAAGGATTAATACCTTTCCTAAGGGTGAAAGTAAGTGAATGTAATGGATTCGACTGGAATTCGAACTCGGCTCTCCGGTTCCTCCTCTATCCATTACTCAACCGTGCCTCTATGTAACAAACAGTGCACAAACTTTATATGTTGTCGTATCAGTTGATTATCCCGTGACAAGCATGATAAATATAACAAATATTATATGTAATTATCTCTGTTCTTTTAACAAATAATTTTGATACATTATTTGTAATTTCAAATATGAGAGCGTTAGCAAAAATACACGGAGGCCATTCTTGCGTTTAAAATGAAAAAAAAAAAAAAAAATAATTACATAAAATTATTTCTTAATTGAAAAACACTTTTAGCTGCAAGCAAGCAAAAGATCCCACCAAATTGAACTCTTGAATAATTTTGCAGATATACCTACGCTTTTAATGCTCTACACTTTTAATCTTATCCTCGATATCTACATGTGTGAGTGTGTGTGGGGGGGGGGGTATGTGTGCGTGTGTGTATAGTTAATGGAATCAAGTGTAAAAAGCCTTTAAATGACCCTTTTTCCCGACGTCTTTTGGTTTCGAATTATTCTGGTCGGAAAATGTAAGGAAAATGCGTTGGGATTTTTGAGGATAGGAGAGACAATAAATGAAATTACTTTTCCAGATGTGATGACCAGCGACCAGAGAGAACGTATAATATGGTCATCGTATCTTATAAGATAATTTTATTACCGTTCAAAAATTCAAACACATTTTCCTTATACACGAAAACGTCAATCCTATAAAAATAACCGATGATGTCTATCTATCTATCTATCTATCTATCTATCTATCTGACAGATTTTGTATAATTAGTAAAATCTGTCGGATAAACAAATAAAAATCCATGACTTCTTTAGAAATTTCTTTGTTTACGTTAGGATACAAAATTGATTGCATATGAATATTTTCAGATTATGGGAAAATCTGCTTTTATTCAATTGTGCTTAATCGTCAACGCACTCCGAATCTAACGACGGCTTCTCCTAATAAGGGATAAGCAGGTTCGAATCCTGCCGATGCACGCATATTTTTCTTTAACAAGATTTCTCGAATATACAGACCGGTAGATGAAAATAATTAAAGATACTGTATAATTAATAATTGGAGCTTCTACTTAAATATGGCTATCCACTAAAAATAACGTTCAATATATATATATATACACAGACACAGACAGACTGTTGCGCTATATTACAGTTCATCAGTGTGGCTAGACGTCTGGTTACCTCTAGCTAGGATCGAAACCCAGCTGAATTGGTGTTAGTCGGAGAATCTACCCCTAAGACGTTGGTGCACGGTAGGGATAAAGGTGAATTTAAGCGTATTTATTTTTAGATAAACACGCCAGTAACTGAGAGAACTCGATTTGTTTTGTGTGGGTGTGTGTGTGTGAGAGTAAATAAAGACAAAACTTTAAGTAAAAATGCGTTGTAATCTCTGTGGATATGTGAGGATCATAAGTCAAATTATATTATTACATCCGATGTCCAGACACCACCAAGTGCCTGTCTAATATATATATATATATATATATATATATATATATATATATATATATATATATATATATATATATATATATATATATATATATATATATATATATATATATATATATATATATATATATTGAATCAGAGGTGTACCTATTTTTAAAATATTTAAAAATATTTTTTGTGGTACAAAACTTTATTACGGCGTTAAAAACATGAATATTTTTACATTGGGCCATGATGTTATTAAAATAAAATACCAGCCGACCGGTTTCGCCCCCTCTCTTCAGAGCTGTAAACGGGGGAAAATTATGAACAAGGAGAAACAAAATAAAAAAAAAAAAATATATATATATATATGGGTGACGTGAATGAACGGAAGGGAAGTTGTTACACCTAAAGATGCTAGAGACCCAGAAGAGCAAGCCCAAGCAAACAATCTCTCTGTTTACAAAGAGAAGGTCGCCCAGACTTGATAAACAGCGTCTCCAACACCTTCAGATGGAACAACGAGTGCGAAGTGGACACCACAGAAAACCAATTCACACTAAAGTCCACCGCACAACCAGGACTATTTATGAGATGATCCGCTATAGATGACCCGTATGTGTTTCGAACGGTATCACCAATCGAAAAATTTTTATTATAAATTTTAGCAGGCACGTGTTGCTTGATTCTAACATCCAAACGTTGTGTAGTTCTACCTATGTAGTCGGCACCGCAACTACATTTAAATTTGTAAATTACAGAATTAATATGATGAGGAGGTAAAACATCCTTACTCATGGATGGAAGAACAGATCTTGTTTTAAACACAACACGTACATTCGCTGCAAAATAGCATTGATTAGAACTCGATGAAATTTGCTTAGCCAACATTTCGCTATCCCCCCCAAAATATGGAACTCGTAAATACACGGGACATTTTTTGACAAGCACTGGTTTTACTTTATTAAAGTCCACCAACTTTTGACGAATAACCATTTGAACGATATCATAAGGATAACCGTTACTAGTGAAGATGTGAGTTAAAAACTTAATCTCATCTTTCAAAGTGTCATCTGAGCAAATCCTCAATGCCCTATGGGTCAAAGACTTAATTAAATTAATCTTTTGCTGTTTGGGACAAAAGGAATCCCAACGAGTGTAAAGACCCGTAAAAGTAGACTTCCTATAAACTGTAGTAGTATATAAGGAAGGTGTTCTACGAACTAGAACATCAAGGAAGGGTAAAGTGTTATCCTCTTCCTTCTCTACTGTATATTTAAGGGCAGGATGAACACTATTTAGTAGGGAGAAAAATTTGTCTACCTCGAATTCATTACGAAACACACAAAAAGTGTCGTCAACGTAACGGAAGTAAACAGTGGGCTTAGAGGAATCTGTAAACAAACTCTGTTCATAGAAACCCACAAAAATGTTGGCTAAAACAGGACCCAAAGGGGAACCCATAGCAACACCATCAATCTGTCGATACATAATATTATCAAAACTGAAATCGACAGACATGGTAGCAAATTTCATGAGTTCAATAAAAACATCTTCAGGTATTGTCGGAGGTGTCAAATGACTACGATATAGCAAATCACTGCAAATATCTATAGTCTCCGACAATGGAACGCAAGTGAAGAGGCTACAGATATCGAAGGAACACATAAATCCATCAGTGGTCTCAAGATTCCTAATATATTCAGAAAACGAGAAGGAATCTTTAATACAAAAGGAGCTATAATGCTGCAACACTGGTTCCAGCATTATAGTTAGCCACTTAGCGACTTTATGTTGAGAGGACCCAATCATAGATAATATGGGTCTCAACGGAACACCCTCCTTATGAATTTTAGGTAATCCATAAAGACGGGGTCGAATCGAGCCTGACGGTCTCAATTCCTCAGATATTTCAGAAGAGAGAACACCACTTTTTACCCATTTAAGGAGACGCTTCTGAAAACGAATTTCAGAAGTTAACGTATTATCATGGGTATCAACGTGACCAAGACGCTGAAACTTAGAAGGATCATTAAGTATATGTAACATTTTAGTCACATAATCCTGGCGGTCCATAAGCACAACACCAGAACCCTTATCTGGTCTGGTAATGACCAGAGAGTGATTATTCTTTAGGGACTTAATGATCCTGTGATGCTCCCTACTCCATTTAAATTCAGAGGAGGAAATTGAAGAGCTTGCATATGAATGAGCTAAGTCATTCAATTTTGCTCGGAAGTCACTGGATTTACACACAGAAAGGGGTTGAAGCTTACTAAGCTGAGCATAAAGAACCTCAAACTCCGAAAAAATCTGTTCTCTATTAAGAGAAACAGGCGGAATTTTGAAGTCTAGGCCATGTGCCAAAATAGTAAGCTCTAGCTCAGAAGGACTATATGATGATAAATTAATTACATTAGTCACATTAGGTTCAACCGCGCAGCCAAATCTTTTGAAAATAAGATGTTTTAATTTGCTATGATAGCAGCACGTTGTCTTCGAACGACAGCGTGCAACTACCTGACCAACATAACGGGAGAAACGGACCATATCAAAAAACCTCAAAATATTCCTAGTTTCACGCCATATCCTCCTATATTTTCCCATAAGGTCCAAACGCTGGTTAGAAGCTTGCAAGAGAAAGTCTTTAATAAAAGCCCTCTCCATCTTCCAACCAGACATCAACCTAGCCCGCCTAATCCGAAAAGAAATGAACGTAGGACAGACTTGGTTTTGAAGGCAGGATTGTAAAAATACTATTTCTGCCTTCAGTTTTTCAATTCTGGACCTAATGTATATAATTTTATTCAATTTTTTAATTTGCTTATGGACCGCCAGGATTATGTGACTAAAATGTTACATATACTTAATGATCCTTCTAAGTTTCAGCGTCTTGGTCACGTTGATACCCATGATAATACGTTAACTTCTGAAATTCGTTTTCAGAAGCGTCTCCTTAAAAAAGTGGTGTTCTCTCTTCTGAAATATCTGAGGAATTGAGACCGTCAGGCTCGATTCGACCCCGTCTTTATGGATTACCTAAAATTCATAAGGAGGGTGTTCCGTTGAGACCCATATTATCTATGATTGGGTCCTCTCAACATAAAGTCGCTAAGTGGCTAACTATAATGCTGGAACCAGTGTTGCAGCATTATAGCTCCTTTTGTATTAAAGATTCCTTCTCGTTTTCTGAATATATTAGGAATCTTGAGACCACTGATGGATTTATGTGTTCCTTCGATATCTGTAGCCTCTTCACTTGCGTTCCATTGTCGGAGACTATAGATATTTGCAGTGATTTGCTATATCGTAGTCATTTGACACCTCCGACAATACCTGAAGATGTTTTTATTGAACTCATGAAATTTGCTACCATGTCTGTCGATTTCAGTTTTGATAATATTATGTATCGACAGATTGATGGTGTTGCTATGGGTTCCCCTTTGGGTCCTGTTTTAGCCAACATTTTTGTGGGTTTCTATGAACAGAGTTTGTTTACAGATTCCTCTAAGCCCACTGTTTACTTCCGTTACGTTGACGACACTTTTTGTGTGTTTCGTAATGAATTCGAGGTAGACAAATTTTTCTCCCTACTAAATAGTGTTCATCCTGCCCTTAAATATACAGTAGAGAAGGAAGAGGATAACACTTTACCCTTCCTTGATGTTCTAGTTCGTAGAACACCTTCCTTATATACTACTACAGTTTATAGGAAGTCTACTTTTACGGGTCTTTACACTCGTTGGGATTCCTTTTGTCCCAAACAGCAAAAGATTAATTTAATTAAGTCTTTGACCCATAGGGCATTGAGGATTTGCTCAGATGACACTTTGAAAGATGAGATTAAGTTTTTAACTCACATCTTCACTAGTAACGGTTATCCTTATGATATCGTTCAAATGGTTATTCGTCAAAAGTTGGTGGACTTTAATAAAGTAAAACCAGTGCTTGTCAAAAAATGTCCCGTGTATTTACGAGTTCCATATTTTGGGGGGGATAGCGAAATGTTGGCTAAGCAAATTTCATCGAGTTCTAATCAATGCTATTTTGCAGCGAATGTACGTGTTGTGTTTAAAACAAGATCTGTTCTTCCATCCATGAGTAAGGATGTTTTACCTCCTCATCATATTAATTCTGTAATTTACAAATTTAAATGTAGTTGCGGTGCCGACTACATAGGTAGAACTACACAACGTTTGGATGTTAGAATCAAGCAACACGTGCCTGCTAAAATTTATAATAAAAATTTTTCGATTGGTGATACCGTTCGAAACACATACGGGTCATCTATAGCGGATCATCTCATAAATAGTCCTGGTTGTGCGGTGGACTTTAGTGTGAATTGGTTTTCTGTGGTGTCCACTTCGCACTCGTTGTTCCATCTGAAGGTGTTGGAGACGCTGTTTATCAAGTCTGGGCGACCTTCTCTTTGTAAACAGAGAGATTGTTTGCTTGGGCTTGCTCTTCTGGGTCTCTAGCATCTTTAGGTGTAACAACTTCCCTTCCGTTCATTCACGTCACCCATATATATATATATTTTTTTTTTTTTTTTTTTGTTTCTCCTTGTTCATAATTTTCCCCCGTTTACAGCTCTGAAGAGAGGGGGCGAAACCGGTCGGCTGGTATTTTATTTTAATAACATCATGGCCCAATGTAAAAATATTCATGTTTTTAACGCCGTAATATATATATATATATATATATATATATATATATATATATATATATATATATATATATATACTCGAATAAGCGCCTGTCTCGTTTAAGCACCCCTCCTCATCAAGAAAAATTTTCCAGATAAACACCCCCTCAAATAACTGTCTCGATAATAAATAAAAACAGTGTTTTTTAATTTCAATAAGCCCACTTCCTTACAAATCTATATGTATAAGATTTGCTTATATAAACTTATCGGGGTTGTACAAATTGAAAATACAATTTTTTTTTTGGTTTCCCTATTTTAAGATTTAAAAGAAACGAGAAATATAAAATGTATTCAGTCGTGGACAGAATTATTCCCCCACGTCATACTTACGAATAAAGGCTGTAATATCTCAAATTTTCATGGAAACTTCATGGGTATTTTTCACAAATGATGAAATAGTGAATTTGAAAGAATGTGCTGTGATGCCCACAACAAAATTTTATTTTAATGTCAAGCAATAATACAAAAAAAATTGTGGCCCTCTTGCCTCAATAATGGGTTGATTAGCCTTCATTCTTGATGATTTAATCCTTTTTCATTGTTCTTTATAAGATCACTACACACACTGATAGGTACTTTCTTCTTCTTCTTACATTCGTCTTTGGCTTCTAGTTTCTCCAAATTCGAAAGATTTTTTTCTCTATCTGTCTATAATTCTGAGATAAGTTATTATGTACACTATTTACAATATTCGGACTATCGCCCTCATCTTTGTTGCCATATTTATCACAACGTTTCGGCTGTTGTATGCTCCGGCCTTCTTCAGGTGGTTGGACATTCCAACCACCTGAAACAAAGATGAAGACGATAATCCGAACAATATAAATAGTGTACTTCTTTCTCTTACTTATTCAAATATACCCAAAAATTGTCAATTAGGTGTAAAACAGGACTTTGTGCGGTGTATGCCATTATCTTAATTTTGCTGTCATCTGTTTTGTAACAATTTGTGACTTGTGTTTCAGTACATTGCCATGTTTGAATGTCTAGTAACCTCAAAGTCAGCTTTCGTGCGCTTTGTTTTATATTACTTTTAAGAATAGCCGAATACTACACTTTATCCATGATACCGTAGAATCTCAATAGTTCTCCTAGTCCAGAAATAGCAAAACATCCCAAGAGCAGAATTTTCCTACCACCGTGATTAATTGTAGAGAGGGTACTTTGTTGTTTGTGAGCTTCCCGCCGTACATAACAGGACCAAATAATTATAGTTTGGTTTCATCTGACCATAAAACAGCATTCCAATATTTACTTTCATGTTCTAGATGGCTTCTAGCATGAGCAATACTGCATTTTAGGTGTTTAGCCGTAAGCAAGGTAGTTTTCCTTGGGTGGCAAACTCGAAGTCTTGCTCAATGAAAGCATCTAGTGACTGTCTTTATCGATACATTCAACGCTGATGTCTTTACATCACTGACAATGTCTTTCATCATTAAATGAAGATTCTTTGGGACATCTCTATGAAATTTCCTTTTCATTCTCTCAGGAATTAATCGTTTTCTGACTGTCATTTTATTCTGAGCATAATGAACCTCGCTGTACGTCTTGATAATGCTACAAATAGTCGATCTAAGAACATTTAAACGCTTGGAAAATGTTGTATATCCATCACCTTGTTTGTACGCATCAACTATCTCCACTCGGATCTTCTTGTCAAGTCGTCTTCGCCATGCTTGTAGAACAAATGACTTATCGCGTGGCAATCACATATTGTATTTTTCATTACCTTTTATAAACTTATAGAATCAGATCAATACTATTTCATTTTCAAATGGTGTTTGTATTAAATGTCAAATTGAAAAAAAAATATTACAATTACCATAGAGCAAAAACATTTCATAATTTCTATAAGTTGGGGGCGAATAATTTCGGATTGCGCCATTTTTCTTTTTTGGAAAATCTATAACTATGCATATAATAGATCGAAACTGAAAAATTTAACGAATTATTCAAAACAAAATACGGAATCAACTATTTTTGGTAATTTAAGTAAATACTTGTTGAGAGTTTCTCCCCTTTTTACACAAATGGACTCACCCAGTATATACATATACTACGGCTACGTGAAGACCCGGGAGCAAGACCTCCGAGTCTAGCTGAGTCGTGATACAGTCTTTGACTGTAAGCGACAGCTGTCGGACTCTCTGCGTTAACAGAGAGGAACCCGGACGAAGCTTTGCCGAAGGGCAAGGTTTCGTCCGAGGAGGTAGACAGGGTCTGAACCCGTCTAGGCGGGTTCAAAGGCTATATTTTTGGCCGGGTCTACGGGCTCGGAGATACTCACATTAAACCGGCCTTGTGCCACATTCAGTCCTCGTGGGTGGATCGATATATACAGCAAGACCGAAGAGTCGAGCCCAGAGTGACAGTGTAAAAGGTTGTAGGTAACCGGAAGAGAGAGGGTGAGGTAACAGCGTTGTAGGAGTCACAATGAGCGAGCACGTAGACTCAGTAAAAGTCATACGGCGATACTTCAATACCAAAGACTGTATAGATATTTTGCTACTAACCCGTATTCCTGGAACTATTAGGTTGGTGCAAAAATAATGTCGTTTTCTCACGTAGTAACATTTGTGAGAAAACGACATTATTTTTACACCAACCTAATACTAACCTCCTTTACCAGTTTGTATTATTACGTTAATACATTATTTTCCTATATTCATTCCTGGCGTTTGTTATTTATTGGTTCCGCATTTCATCCCGGAATCCACAATACTTGAAAAAAATTGTATTTCCTTAGAAAATATGGAAATATTTCGAATAAATCTGTCCACAACTGTATACTCTTAATAAACAGAAACTGGAATCATTTTCACATCAGTCTTGCTTATTTTCACTGTTCGTTTTTAGGTACCTTATTTTTTTTTTTAATTTAAAAATTCTAAATAAAACAATAGAAAATCCAATCTCATTCTTTTCTCCTGTCCAACTTTCCACAAAAAAAGAGAAAAAAAAATGTCATCACTTATTGTATTTCATAAGCTTCCTTTGACATTATTCATAAATCAATTTTACTTTGCCCAATCTCTTTTCAACAGTTCATTAAATTTGTTTTAATTTTAATGAATTTTCCCGTCATCAGTTTTGGGCTAAAATCTATTTCTCTATTGTCCCGTTCGTCAGTGTGTATTCCCGTCGCGAGCATCTGTCATGTTTATGAATCATAAAGAGAATGTAAGACAAGTATATGTCTTCTGCCAGGATTTATTCATCCTATACAGTGAGACGATTCTTAGAGAATTAGAAGTCCTGCCAGGATTCATTTTTGGCGGGCACAGTCATAGTAACACAATATATGCAGACGATACAGTGTTGGTAGCAAAAACAAAAAGAAAACCACTAACTGTAACTACTACATTAGATATTGAAGTAAAATGAGAAGAAAAGATTAAACATCAACAGCAATAAGACAGAATGCATGGTTGTTAGCAAGAAGATGAGCCCAAAGTGCGAATTACAAATCAGAGATACAAAAATAAGACAACTATAAAAAATATCTGGGAAGTTTTTTAACAGAGGAACCTGAAATTTATGTCAGGCGAGTTATAATTCCCAACAGCCTCATTTTGACTGGAATCCTTTAATACAAGGATTAACATTATTCTATTGATTCTTTCCTTCGTGTTTTATCGCAATATTTTGACTCGTGAACTAAGACCGGATTTTGACGTTACGAACCTGGGAAGTGTTTTATTAGGTTGGTGCAAAAATAATGACGTAATAATGCCGGTTTTTTGACGTATTTTTTAACGTCAAAAAACGACATTATTACGTCATTATTTTTGCACCAACCTAATAACAGAGGACGAAAAGTGAGACACCGAGATCCGTAGACACGTTAGTTTGGGCCAAAGATACATTCCGAAATCTAAACAGAGTATTAAGAGAAAGAAAAACTTTGTTAGAAACGAAGAAGTGAGTACTGAACTGTTACGTGATATCTGTACACCTATATGGCAACAAATGATGGACAATCTCCTCAGAGATGAAGCAACAGAAATGTGTTTCTACAGAAAAATTCTGAGGATACCATAGACCGAACATGAGTTTTTAGTATAAATGGAAACGAAATGGAAAGTTATACTTAGGAAGAGGCAGTTGAAATTTCTGGGGCACTAATGAAGAAGGAGGGTTTGGAAAATCTGACGCTCAGAGGATAGACTGAGGGAAATAGAGACAGAGAATCAAGTGGTGCGTAACATACTTCAGGAGCTTGAGGAAATAGATGAGAGAAGAGGGTTTGGAAAAATAACAAAAAGACAAAATTATATAGAGGTACAAGGGACAGGAAGATGTGGAGGAATATGAAGACAGATACACCCCCGTCCACACCCGTCTTGATTTTTTTTTTACTCGTGAAGTGTTTTAAAATATCTGGGAAGTATTTTAACAAAGGACGGAAATCCTAAAAGCGTATCTGGATAGCCAAAGAAGCCTTCCAAAATCTAAGCAGAGTATTAAGAAATAGAAAAACTTTGCAATAAACAACAAAAACGCTACTAAACTGTTACGTAATATCTGTCCTCCTGTATGGTATTGAGTACCTGGACAATCTCCACAAAGATGAAAAGAAATTTTAATCAATGTAAATGTGACTCGACAGAAGGATGCCGAGAATACCATTGACCGGTTATGTGAGCAAAGCTTTAAAGAAAATGGAAAAAAAAAGGAAACTTATAGTTAATATAAGGAAGAAACAGTTGTAATTTATCGGGCAGATAATGAAAAAAAGAGGGCTTGGAAAATTAAATACTCAGAGGAGAGATTGAAGGCAAGAGGGACAGAGGAAAACAACGCATAAAATAGCGTAAATGGGAAGCGGAACAGGGTTTAGGAAAAGTAACAAAAAGACGAAATTTGTTAAGAGCTATCTGTACATTATATACATTATTTGGAATATTGTTCACATCTTTGTTGCCATATTTATCACAACGTTTCGGCTGTTGTACGCTCCGGCCTTCTTCAGGTGATTGGAATGTCGAACTGAACCTTTTATTTGGCTCGCTGGGGTAGAATGTTCTAGTTCCACGTCCAATGGATGTCAGTTATTATTAGGTTGGTGCAAAAATAATATCGTTTTTTGACGTTAAAAAATGATATCATTTTTGCACAAACCTAATAGTTATTTCCTATTAAATCATCTCTCAAAGTTCTCCACTGCTTTAACCAAGTATTAAACTATCCTATCACGGTATCTAACCAACGTCTTTATCCACTGTGCCATGTGTCCTTAAGGGCATCTGTGTATGAATTTCTGGGACTTATAAATTTAATATCTTCAGGAATCATTTTTTACCCGCGCTGATATTGCAATTTTTGCTGTTATCATTGCATCTTTTTTTATCAGAGCTCATATTGCAATTTTCGTTGTTATTATTGCTTTTCTCTGGCACCCCTTATTACTGGTTAATTATTAAGAGCTATAAATAAGAAGTTGTGGAATCAAAGATCGCCTGCAACCTGAGTGGACACGGCACACAAAGAAGAATATATTTTGAGGATTAATATATTTTGCTTCTTTTGTTTGAAAAGGCGCTGTTTTGATTTCATATTGATTTTCTAAGCGTAGCTTAGATGTGGCAGCGGACATTCAGTCGTATTCATCTAACCATTATAGCATGACGAAGTGACCAAACTAATAGTAATTTAATAAGCGAAGCTTCGTTGTGTCACAAGACCGAAAAATAAACAGCACATAGTGAGGACCGAACTCACTATACAGTGATAACTGATTTAGTGAGACGAGCTTGTTAATCTTTACTCCACGTCGAACTGCCTTTTAGAATTTATAATATTAGGTTGGTGCAAAAATAATGACGTAATAATGTCGTTTTGTGACGTAACGTCAAAAAACGACATTATTACGTCATTATTTTTGCACCAACCTAATATGACGCAAGAAAAACAAAAGTTTTAACCAAAATTTCAAACATGCTGAAAAGGGATTAAAACAGTTAATGAACTTATCAAATATACTTTGGTCTTTTCTCTTAATAATAACAAACATTTTGACGATAAAGCTTTGTTTTTATTTGGGCCTTCTTTCATCACGGTCTGGTCTTTTTTCAGCGAATTAATGGAGGTACCTAAATATAGTTTATTAATTCTTCCCGCAAAATCCGGTATTAATAATAAAAATAAAACTACAATGTTAATTACGTTTATTATAATACCAACCTGATATTAAAACATTATTAATTATAATAAAACCTAGTGTAATATTAGAATATTATTTGCTCCTTATTTAATTGTTTAGTCAATACGTCACGCTAAGCCAATACCTCATAAATAATGAACTATTCTGTTTTGAGCGCGAGAAAAGACAAAAGAGACATAACAGTAACGCTGTTTGGTTTCACTGAGAAAAAGAAAGAAAGAAAAAAATAAGGAAGAGTGGGCGATAACAATCTCGTCTGTTTAACGTCTGCTTCAGTGAAATAGGAAAAACTTATCAATTCTAAATCCTTTTATTTGTACTCTTTAAATAATGACCTTCGTTCATACTTATGATTTTAGTTCATTACTCTGTTAAAGTTTTTGAAGTTAAATATTTAGACACAATAGGGGGGGGGTTGGAGGAACATTGTTATTATCGTAAATAAAATTAAAATATAAAATACTAATGAAAATAATGAAAATTACAAATAAAATAAAGTAAAATTTAAACCTCGTTTAGAATAAATTAAATAAATAAAAAATAAAAATAATAAAATTACTCCCAGCATGCAACAGGGATTGTTCCTGCCGGAAGTACAGACTGCCCGCCGAAAGACGTGAGACTGAATCTCTTCGCCCAAGGACTGTCGGGATGACAACACGTGTGTAACTTCCCTCCGTGATAGGACTTGTGATATTGTAATGCAAAACACACACACACTAATAAACATAAATACATAAATAAAATTGTATGAAATTACCATACAATTTGCCATGCTTTTGTATTTTGTACAGTGTAACCCGGATATAAGAGAGTTGTCGGGATCGGAGAAGAAGACTCTTATATCCGGGTTTCTCTTATATCCGGGTCTCTTATATCCGGGTTACACCGTACATCTATTTTCCTGTCTTTATCTTCACAAAACCAGCCTCCTACTGGGCAAAACTTGCATGATTTTGATACTGAAATAAAAAAGCCTTATAGTTGATTAATTAGTTTATTTAAAGAAATACGAATGGTTCGAACATACAAAACGAAAGAAACATTTTATTCGATATGTCCTTCTTTTTTCTCAATTACTGTCTCCACACGCACCACCCTGAAACTTCTACAACTCTTTTCTAAAAAAACACAGTTCAAGGAAAAATAAGAAAGAAACCAGTAAAAATCGCCATTTTTCGCTATTTAGCGTGTTTTCACTATATGGGTGCATTCAATTATCAAGTTAAATGACTGTTAAACAACCAACTTATTGTTGGTTACAATTGAGTGAAGTTTGTATTAGATTGCTTGAAAATTGAGGGAGTTTTTAGTTTAAAATTTGTGTTGAAATCGATTTGTGCTGAAATCGATTTTTCGTTTTTCGCAGCTTTTCGCTAAACGCATTTACGTAGAAATAAAAATGAGGTATCATCATGATGTAAGTAACCTACATAACGAATTTGAACGAAAAGTTGAATTTATCGATTTTCGTTCGGCTTTATCGATTATTGATTTTTTAAAAATATCGATTTTTTACGCTAAGAACCTATCTCTTATATTATAATGTATGTGCCAATTTTGGTCAAAATCGGTTGGATGGATCTCGAGTGAAAAGGTATCGCACAAACAGGCAGACAGACACACAGACATCCTCTGTTTTATATATAGAGAGATAGTGGTCTCCAGTTTGAAGGTTAACTATTTGACCCTAACTCCCTAGGTCAGTGTGGACCTGGGAACAGAAGCATTTAACAGGTGGTTCAACGCTCATCAAAACCTCTTGATCAGAGACCTTGCTGCCGAAAGTAGTTTATCGTCATACCCAGGAAGACACCATTTTTGGTAAATAGGAAGTTGATGCAAAAGTTTATTGAGAATATACTTTTATGACTGGATAATTATCTTATGAACTTTTATGAATAAATATTCTATAAAAAATGACTTTTCATGACTACTTACATCAGTTGCGATGTAGGTCTCTCTTTTTGAAAGGAATCGACCAAAGAACTTTTTTCTGTCATTATTGATTGTTTTGAAAAAAAAAAAACAACAACAAAAAAAAAAAACGAATTAATAAATGACAGTAATAATTTGGCGATAAAAAGACGCAAAATGAAATTTTAAAAATTCATCAAAGTCATTCAGATTTCATTCAGATTATTTTTGTCATAAAAGAGAGTAGATAGGTTAATTCGATGTCAAAGGAAAAAAATCAACATCACCTCCAGTTCTTTCATTTGTTTTTCTTGCTGGTTTGTTTTCACTTAGTCTAACCATTTTACCGTTTTCATTCCGTCGTCAATATAGAAGCCAATTGCGTTCGTCTCTTGTTGCTGTTTAAATTGATAGTTCTTTAACAACATGATTTTTTTTTATGAGTCTTACGTTGTTAACACTATTTACATTGTTTGGGCTGTTTTTCATCTTTGTTGCAATATTCACAACATTTCGGCCATTGTACGCTCCAGCCGTTTTCAGGTGATTGGAATTTCGAACCGAAGTCCTTATTTCATCCACCGGGGCAGGTTGTTCTAGTTCCACGTGCCATATCTCTGTTATTTCCATCTAACTCAACTCTCCAAGTTTTCTTCCCCTCTGCTGTATCAGGTATTGAACTCACAACCCTTTCGTGCCAAGTAACTGGATTATTTCAACCAACGCATCAGAGTATTAATTTTTCGGACTTATAAACATAATGTCTCAGTACTCTTTTTTTTTTACCTTAGTTCATAATACAATTTGTTGTTATTATAGCTTTTCTCTAGCACTCCGTATTAGTGATCCCCATATTGTATTCGTGTCTATGCTTGGCCCACTGATTACTTAAGATTTTGCATTTTCCATTAGTATTCTCTATTTTTACAACCTCATCCCACAGGGGGTGGGGAATGGTGATCGTACTTTTCCCTCCGTATATGGCCAGCTACGCCTGATTTTTCTATTTTTCCTCGGGTTACGGTTTTATGTTTTTCCTACACTCCTATAATCAGGAGGCGACATGTTTCTCTGTATTTCTTGCCACATCTGCATGGTATGACGTACACGCAGTCCTTAATCATGTTCTCCTTTATGAGAAGTCTTACTCGGAAAAGGTGTCTGCGAAGGGTTATAGCATATTTGAATTTCGTCCTGATGTTATATGGGCCACAGATCTTTAGGATTTTTTCCGATAATCCCTTCATATAGAGTAGGCAGATCGAGGCTGTCTTCTGAGTGCTGTTATCCTCTTACACCCTTCTATACTAGTTAGTCGGAGTTGCTATCTTATACTTAGGGTAGTTGTTACATTGTAGGAAAAAGTCGTGAATATGGCCACAAGGATGAGGACAACAGTCTGAACAATGTAAATTGTGTAAATAATTACAATATCTCATCTCAGACATATAGACAGAACCATATGTTGTTTTAAATAATAAAGGACTCATATTTCATATTAAATAAATGGAAATAGATGGGTATCATCCATTTCATACATGTCAACGATATTTTGAACAAGAGTAAAAGTCTGGCAATTGTCTCCTAAGATTGCATTGTGGTTTCTTCTACATTCTACTTCAACTTTATACTTTTAATGTCTCCCTGTAAACTCTGAATTTTTTACTATTTATTTATTTTTGTCATAAAAGGGAGTAGATAGGTTAACCTATCGTCCATGTCACACTCCTCCCGGTCTTTTGAACATAACTAGAAGTTATCCCTTGTTTCTTGCTTAGAATTGGGTTTTCGGTTTCTTCTAAATTCTATTTCAAATCTATACGTCTCCGTCACTTTTCACTGTCTACTTTTGTCCTCAAAAGGAATAGATAGGTTTTCCTATCATCTGGTTCACACACTTCCCTGTCTTTTGAACAAGAGTAAAGCTTATCCTTGTTTCTTGTTTAGCACTGGGTTTTTGGTTTCTTCTTAATTCTATTTCAACTCTATACGTCTCCGTCTAAACTCTGAACTTTTTACTATCTATTTTTGTCCTCAAAAGGAATAGATAGGTTTGTCTATCATCCGGTTCACACACTTCCCGCTCTTTTGAACAGGAGTAGAATTTTGCCCGTTGTTTCCTGATCAGGATTGAGTTTTTTATTCCTTTTACAGTATTTTCCTTCGCTTTCGCTTAAGTAACCCATTTGCTTTTTAGTAGTGTTATCACCTTCGTTGGGGTGAATTAATTAAAGAAAAAGAAAAGATTTCATTGTGATAAAAGGCTTCTTCTTCTTCTTCTTCTTCTTCTATGTGCCATCAGGATGTGGACAGACATGGCTTTCAACCTCTTCTTTGTCTTTTAATAAACACCAGTGCTGGACAATCTCCCCACTGATGAAGAAGAGACTTGAACAGACAGAAATATAGTTCTAGAGAAAGATGATGAGAATTCTATGAATCGCATATGTGACGAAATTCTAGAGACAATGGCCACAAAAAAGGACACTTATACGTAACATCAGAAGGAAAAAGTTTAAATATCTGCGGCACATAACAAGTAAAGAGGTGTTGGAAAATTTGATACTCACAGGAGAGATTGAAGGTAAGAGAGACAGAGGAAAGCAACACATAACCTACTGGGCGGGGCACTTCAACTTGCCTCGCTAGATCAATCAAAGTGAGTTCGATTCTCACTGGGTACCCCCAAACTTTTGGCCTTGTGTCACATCTGAGTTATCCTTTAACCATAACCTACCTGGCGAACTTGAGTGAATAGATGACAGAGTAGGGTTTGCGAGAGATGGCAAAGAGACAAAAGTTATTAAAGCTACAACGGATAGGAAATTGTGGAGAGCCATGATCGTCAACGTCCTGAAGAGGTAAGGTAAATAGAAGAGGATCATCTTTGTTCTGATGTCCATTTGTACAAGCTCGTTAGGTGGTATACTCGCTGCTTTCCTCCGTCCTTCTTACATTCAATATGTCCTGTGAACTCCTCTATAGGATATTAAATTCTTTTTCTTCTATGTGCCGCGTTCCTTCAGGAGGTGGACGATTATAGCTCTGCACATCTTCCTATGCATTTAAACAAGCTCGTTAAGTAGGACAGTACCTGCTTTCCCTTTCCTTTCAATATGTGTTATGATGTGTCGAACAAAAGTTTTTTCTTCCTTCCACCGAATGAGTTCGAAGCCCTCGCCGCCACTGTTATGGTCCGGTTCCTTGTACTACGGTGATAGTCCAAGGTAGAACCAATAAAGAAGAACTCGAACACGGATATGGAATAACACAGATATATTACAAACAGGAATATATACAGAGAAGTAGAAAAGTATTAGTACTAACAATCAGGTTTAGTAGTAATTGTCTGAACACGACACTGTTTCTGACTGCCTCTGACTCGACTGACTGACTTGCTCGCTCTGACTGACTGACAGACTTCTGACGGACCTCACTCCAGACTTCAGACGGATCTCCAGACTTCAGACGGATCTCTAGACTTCAGACGGATCTCTAGACTTCAGACGGAACGGTATTTAGTCACCCTCCCACGAGGGCATCATGTGGCACAAGGCCGGTTTAACGTGAAATCTCAGAGCCCGTGGGCTCGGCCAAAAATATTCCCTTTGAACCCGTATAAACGGGTTCAGGGTCGGTTTACCTCCCCGAAAGAGACTCCGCCCTTCGGCGCAGCCTCCTTCGGGTTCCTCCTCGCCCGAAGACAGAGAGTTCAACCGATCAGCCGATCAGCCGGTCGCCCGACTTCGGACTGAACGGTATTTAGTCACCCCCCACACGAGGGCATCATGTGGCACAAGGCCGGTTTAACGTGGTGTTTCCGAGCCCGTGGGCTCGGACAAAAATATGCCCTTTGAACCCGTATAAACGGGTTCAGGGTCGGTCTAAAACCCCGAAAGAGACTCCGCCCTTCGGCGTAGCCTCCTTCGGGTTCCTCCGCGCCCGTAGGCAGAGAGTTCAATTGATCAGCCGATCAGCCGGTCGCCCGACTTCGGACTGAACCATATTTATTTATATAAAATGGTATAAAATGTGGCACAAGGCCTAAAAGGGGGTTGGGGAAAGAAGGTCTTCTTCTGTCTTAATTCTAAACTTAGCTAGTCCCAGACACGGACCCAAACATACCAACAATGTCCCAATCACCAAAACAACACATTCACTCCTACCTTTCTTACTGCGTACACCATAATACCTCAAATTCTCTATGAAATCCTAACTAGTCCCCTTATGTACAGATATTGTTCGTGTGGGGAGGGGCATAAAACAACAATTTTTAAAAGTGTCCCCAAATGAATATGTACAATATGACTTAAATATTTACAAGAAACTAAACAAAACAATGTGTTAGTAATAAAAACGCCACAAACCATAAATGTGGCAGAAACATCAGTTAACCGGACGAAATCAATGCGGGACTATGAAAAAATCAGGAAAACATTCATTCCTCCAAGCATTCACACAGGCACACACACATTCATACACAACAACAAATACGAAAAATCACACATACGAAACGAAAGACGCCCCGCATCCACCAGAGAACTGACATCACTGACCACCTAATGAGGGAGGGGATGGGGAATTAAACAAAAGAAAAAATAGGGACAGAGATAAAAGGGACCAATGAGCATGCAAACCCTAGCTAAGTTAACCAGAAAACGGAAAACTAAAGGTTCAAAATCAAAAACCTAAACTAGCCTAATATCGGGATGGGTTGCCTCTGTTCAACCTTGTTAGGACAAAATCCTGTACCTAACCGACATCCAAGTGCCACTCTAGGTCAGCTCCTTTCACTCTACACATTCGCGCAAGATTTACCCACCTTTTGCCAAATTCTGATGAAGGGAGCCGCCGCCTTTCCGTCCTAATCTTGACTTTAAGCTGATGCTTAAAGATCAAGATCAGTTGGGAAGAGGTGAACTCCTCGCCATCATAGAATTCCTTCTGACGCGTCGTCCAAATCACGATTCTCATAACCCCTAGTAAGCAACAGAACACATAGTGTTCAGCCTTCGTCAATTGCGGCACCACATTGCTACAAACAGAACTGGCTTCCAGAACAAAAAACTCTCCCTGCAGCATGCGAACCATGAGGCCTTCAACAAACCCGCACAACGGCACTACCGTCTTGCACTGAAAAAAGGCGTGACCAATGGTCTCGACTTCCCCAGTACAGCGACGACAGTTTGGATATTTCTCCAAGCCTGCTGAACAAAGTCTCTTGCCGACCCAGCGGGCCCCACGAATCATCAGCCAGGTGAGTGATGCCTCATCATTATTGAGACATTTCAACCCAGGCGCCCAAGGCCATATCGAGCGAACCTCCTGCTTCGTAAGACCGAGCTCGCCGATCAGATCATCTTGAACGGCCCCCCTAACTAACAATCGATACAATGCCTAACGAGACAACGCCTGGGCGTCGGAGAGGCCATCCGACATCCGTAAGAGGAGTTTCAAAGCATGACGACATTCGCGGTAGAAGGAGCACTCGGCACGAGGTGTACGGCCGGCCTCCTCCTCGCACGAGTGCACACTTCTCAGGGATGGGAAATGTTTTCGGACGTCTTCTTTCCAAAACGTGCCCACCTTATCCAATCCGCGACACATTCGGTCTAGAAAGGTAATCCGAAGCATATATTGACGAATCTCAATGCTAGGCATACCCAGACCGCCCTCAGAGGGATGAAGGCAACAGATCTCGCGAGATACCATAGGGGCCTTGTCTCTCCACAAGAAAGAGAACAAGGTCCGTACTAATAACATTAGTCTGGCATACGGGAGTGGAAGCACAGAGTCGGTACAGGAGAATCGGATAGATGTGTGAAACACATACTTCCGCCCTTCCCTTCAGGGAAAGTCTCCTCCGAGACCACAGATTAACCGCGATCTCGGCCTTCCCTTGTACCTCCGACCAGTTAATTTCCAACTGGAGATCAGGACCGAACCAGACGCCGAGTATCTTGATCGGCCGATCCGTCCAGAGGAAAGGTCCGGGAAGAGAAACTAACTCCCACCCACCCGCAAGCCCACAGACTTATCGCGGTTGATCTTGGTCCCTGTCACCATCTCATACCCACTGATCTCTTTGCTGACTTCGTCAATCTCGGCTCTGAACCGAACAAGAACCGAAACGTCGTCAGTATAGTCAGAATACCTGGCTGAGATGGAAGCCCCAGGCAGAGAAATTCCGCGGAGGACCGGATTCGCCTTTAACTTGCAAAGGAATGGTTCCAACGCAAGAACGTAAAGCA
The DNA here is from genome assembly GCA_963932145.1 of Acanthosepion lycidas. Lineage (NCBI taxonomy): Eukaryota > Metazoa > Mollusca > Cephalopoda > Sepiida > Sepiidae > Acanthosepion > Acanthosepion lycidas. Next base: position 48,564,707 of record OZ010610.1, read on the forward strand.
GAGGCGAGAGCGGACAACCTTGACGAATGGAGCGAGACAATACGAAAGGCTTCGATCTTACCCCATTCACTTCCACCTGCGCACCGGGGGTCGCATACAAAAGTCGGATCCAGGAGTGAAAGTCGGCTCCGAAACCGGCCGCCGAAAGGACAGCCTCCAGAAATCGATGGTCAACCCTACGAAGGCCTTGGACTGATCTAAATTAATCAGCGCGGCTTCACTGTCGACTTGTTCTAAGATCAAGCATACCATATGAAGGTTACCCTGAATAGTCCAGCCCTTCACAGCACAAGTCTGTTCAGAGCCAATCAGACTAGACAGGACAAGCTGCAAACGGCTGGCTAAGATCTTCGCCAAAATCTTTAACTCGGTGTTTAACATGATTAAAGGGCGAAAGTTCCCTAACCCATCCCCACCGTTCTTGTCCTTACGCAACAACTTGACCCCACCCCTGGTGAAGCGTTGACGTATAGACCCCTGCTTCATTGAAAATAAGTTCCAGCAAAGGAACAAAAACGTGCGACAACCTCAAGTAAACTTCGTAGGGAAGACTATCTAATCCCGGAGACTTATCCAGGCCAACCTGCTTCAGAGCTTCCCAGATTTCCGACTCTGTAATGGGACCCTCGCCCCTAGCCACTTCAGCTGCCTTGCGGCAGGGAAAGTCAGCTAAATAGGCGTCGAACTGATCAGAGCTCAGACCGGGCTCCCTGGTGAAAAGATCCTGAAAGTAATCCCGAAAGACCTCACATATGCCCGCGTTTGTAGTCACGGTTTGCTTATCCGGCAATGTGACGTACGCTATATGTCGCCTAGACGCGTTCCGATTCTCCTCTGCACGCAGTTCAGCGGCCATATTCGTCGCCTCAGAAGACATTCTTTTTAACCTAGCCCTAATTACCAGAGCTTGATCCTTCTTGATAAGCAAGGAGGACAACTCTGCCTTACCTAAAGTTATATCCCCACTAACACTGGATTTCACAGCCCGATCAACTTTATTTTCTAAAGCTGTTTGCGCCGCTAATCTATCTAGATTGAGTCGACGACTAAAATCGGCAGCAAACGCTCGAATTTTAGATTTTAAATTGTCCCACCAGGCATTTCCCACAACCGCACCCGTCAATTCCCTTTGTATCATTAGTAAAAGTTGGTCCCGGAAACACTGCTCACTTAAAAGTGAACAGTTCAATTTCCAGTAGCCAGCCAATCTAACCTTAGGCTTATCTAAGTTTACACGGACCCGGACAAGCCTATGATCCGTATAAACTATGTAATGGAAACTTGGACACCCTAAGAGCCCTACATCGACTCTCCTAACTAAGACTCGGTCGAGGTAGCTCGCAAGCGTCCCAGCAGCCGAGTTGCCACTAGTTGTCCAAGTCCATGCTACCTCCCGAGGGTGTTCATTCCGGAACTTATCGACAAGATCAAACCCATCGATAAAGTCCCGAAATGGTTTCACGTCCGGGTTGTTAGTACCTTGTTTGTGCCCTATACGATCTATATCGGGGTCAAGGACGGCATTCCAATCCCCCGCTAATACTACCCGACGAGACGTCGTCAAGGACGGCACGATCTGCCGAAACAAAGCAGGCCGCTCGGAATGGATATTGGGCGCATAAGCCCCAAATGAGACGTAGAACCTTATCCTTTATGGCAACATCCAGCACGCAAAGTCTGTCCGACGGATCCGCGAAGACAAGGGTACATGCAGCCTTCAAAAACCTGCTCACTAGAACGACCATCAAAACATGCTGAATAACGGGCGAACTCCTTAGACAGTATGTCCTCACGATCATGAGAAGAAAACCGGGTCTCTTGCACACAACATACATTCACCCCGAGGCGCTGAAGGTCACGAGAGAGCCTCGCCCTGCGAGACTCGGACCTCAGGCCCCGGGCATTCAAACTAGCTAACCAGAGTGCCATTGTCAAATCGAATTAGGGTTGTCCTTCAGGATAGAACATGGCTGGGGTGAGGACACCGCCAGCTCGTCCCATAGATCCGGACGCCATCTCATTTTCGACAGTATCATCCTGAGACAAGCCGCCGATGTCCGGAGGGTAAGTTAATTTAAGAGCCCTATAAAGGGATAGATGAACGAAAACGGGGACCCTCCCTTTGATTTTTTGATCTGTTTCGTTCATTTCTGGGTCGAGTAGGTAGGCAGGTGGGGGCACCATTTTTAGAGACGACTGGGCCTCCTCTATCATGCCTCAAATCTCCCGCGTACCCGGGCCAGTTCTAATCACAGTCAGAATTCTTCCTGCAGAAGGGAAATTTTCGGGATTTTCCACATCTAGACCATTAATTTTTTTGAACTTCCATAGAACTTTCAAGTCTTTCGGGTTCCTTGTCTGCCCGAAGACCCTTTCAGCCTGGTCCCGGGATACGCGGCAGATGTCTTTCCCTGGGAGATAAGGTTTAATCTTTTTTTTTCCTTTTGTCGGTAACTGTTTGTGACTCAGGGCTTCTGAACTTTTTTTGTGGAGAATGAATGGGTGTTGACATGGGTGTGACATTAGGTGTTGTTGAGGGAGTCCAACCAGTAGGCGTCCTCACCGGTGAAGGTTTAGACGAATGAAGTGCTTTTGCCGGAGAGTTAGATACAGATTTGGGCGGAAGTGGAATAGTGAATGTTTTTTTTGAAGAAGAAGAAGGGGAAGACGGGGCAGAGGATAAATTATCGGAGAGAGCCCCTAAAATTTGGCCGAACTGCATAAAAAATGCAGCCAGGTGCTCTACCGAAATTTGAGGAGGAACCTCAAAAACGGCCACCCTGGTCCTTCTCCGACCCTCATACTCTGTTCTTAAAATCAGGTCTTTTGTGATAAGCTCTTTCTTTGCCATTTCCAGGAAATCTTCTGGCGTGGGCAGCAGAATATCCCACATGAAGAACCCAGTACCCTTTATGACTCTTTGGGGTTTTATCCCCAGGGACAGAAGTGATTTAATCACTATGTCTTTCGTGGAGCGACAAATTTTGCGAGTTCGCTTGTCCACCACGAAAACTGACACCATTCTCTTTGAGAACACATTGAGCTCTTGGACGTCTTCAAGGAGCCCATCTTTATTTACCAGATGAGAATAACTCTTTGCCTTTTCCAAGAAATCCGCCATGTTCGAAATGCAACTTGGGGGGGGGACTTCCAACAAGAGGACAATTCCTCGGTTGTCTTAGATTGTGCCTCCTTCGGCACGTCTTCATTATGGCTTGAGACCTGCCTGGTTTCTCCTTTTTTTGTGCTACTAGCACGGTCATCTAAATTAGGGGCAGCATTTGCCCGTTTCTTAACGGTTTTATCCGGCGGGTCGGCCTTAGCAGCCGCCCCGAAAAGGTCTTTTTTAACATTTGACCGACTAACATCGTCGGCCATGATGAAAAAGTGTGGAGACTTCCACCTGTGGGTCTCTATCAAAAATTTTTCAAAAAAAAAAAAAAAAAAAAATGGGGAAAGGAGTTCGGAGAAGGCTATAAAAAACCCTGGATAACCCAGGAAATTAAAAATACAAAAGCAAAGACAATAAAAAATAAATAAACTGGTAAAACTAAAAGAAAAAAAATAAATAAATAAAAGACAAACTAGATCAACTGAAAGAAATAAATAGACAGGTAAGACTCTTTTTTTTTTAAAAAAAATAAAAATGGCGCCCAAAGGCAGCCGAAAATAAAAAGAAAAAACAGAAAATTCCTCGCTTTTTTTGTCAAAAAATTCAATTAAAATGTACAAGAAAGAAAAAGAAAAGAAAAAAAAAAGTCTGGTTTGCAACCAAAAAAAAAAAAAAAAATAAAGGTTTGCGGCTGAAGCCGCTAAAGAAAATAAATTAAACGCAAAGGAAATACAAACTAGTTAAACCAAAAAAAAGAAGGCGACCGAAGTCGCTAATTAAATAAATAAGAAGGAGGGTATAAAATAAACAGGAAATAAAGACAAAGCTTTCTTTTTCTCTTTTCTTAAATGGTACTAAATATTTTCAAAACGAAGACTGAAAAGAAATAAACAGAAATAAAAAAAAGCAGTCGTCCGGTAAGACTTTGTCAAACCGGACTAAAAAAATAAAATATGAAACTTCGGTTAAGGCACGTCAGCGTAAATGACGGTTCCGTATAGGATGCAGGTTCGAATCCTGTCAAAGGACGAATATTTTCTATGAAAATTTCTCGGGCATTCAGGCCGGTAAATGTTATTTAATACTGTTTATTATAAACAGAGCATTTACTTAAATATTTGTATCTATAAAAAGAACGTTAAACATAAAAATGTCTTTAATAAATAAAATTGTCGGTCTCTGTCCATTTCGTAATATATGACGTCATTTGTTTACATTTGATACGCCATGAGCAGTTATGAATGTACGAGATTCATGGAAGATTGAATTTTATAAGCAGTAAATTCGACCTTGCCTACTGAACGCTCCTTTGTGGCCGAGTCGGTTAAGGTACGTCAGCGTAAATGACGGTTTCCGTATAGGATACAGGTTCGAATCCTGTCAAAGGACGAATATTTTCTATGAAAATTTCTCGGACATTGAGGCCGGTAAATGTTATTTTATACTGCTTATTATAAACAGAGCATTTACTTAAATACTTGTATCTATAAAAAGAACGGTAAACATAAAAATGTCTTTAATAAATGTGTATGTTTGTATTTCTAATTCGGGTAACGCAGTTTTTCATATCTGTGTTTTATTTTATGAAAGTATGGAACACACAAAAATTTGTTCTATAATGAGTCTTTAGTGATCTTCTAAGTCTTGGTAAGAGTATTACGGTCTGAATGGTTTTCTTGTATCACAAGATATCGACCAATCAGTTCTATAACCTATTGTTATCTATCTATCTATCTGATAATACTAATATGAGCCGTTTCCTGATAAGGAAATATTTGACATTCTGTGATCGAGGAAGCAGTGCTACTCACGGTTATAATTTATAACATCTTTCTCTTAAAACAATTTTTCAGGCAATTAGGTTTTGCAAGTCCAGTAGCTGTTATGGCTCTTTCCAGTACTTTTTTTGTCTTTTACTTTCTTCCTAACTTTTTGAAGCAATGTGGAAAATCAGCCTCTTGATTATGTTATTATTTTTTCTTCAAGTTACCTGGGATATCATTTTTATCCTTTGATTCCATTGAAAGTCCTCAAGTGATGTGGTTTCTATTATTTGGTATTGTTCTTTGTTTGCGATTCTGTAGCGCAAGTCTGTAAGGCTTGCTGAGCTGTACACTTTTTTTTTTAACATTTTTAACCATCGATCTAAGAAGTAGGTTGATTCAAAAAATTTTCAACACCCCATGAATATATATATATATATATATATATATATATATATATATATATATATATATATGTATGTATGTATATATATATATATATATATATATATATATATATATATATATATATATATATATGGGGAGTGAGAGGGGGGAGAAATAGAGAGAGATAATAATAGCAAATGGAAAAAATAATCCAAGTGGTTCTTTTTTATATACAGTGCAATATGATTGATATACATCAAAGAAATGTATTAAACGTTTCCTTGATATATATATATATATATATATATATATATATATAATTATTTATTTAAAAATATGATTCCAACACGTTACATAAGAGATCTCATGTTTCAAAACAAGAGCCGAAAACTTCAATATAATTATTTGAATAAAATTGAATTAATGTACTAAGCTCTGTTCCATCTTCAAGCGAAATGTTTTGGGAATAACTTATTTCTGAAATTTACGTGTTTTATAAGCATATTCATTATTGAAATCAAAATTTCTATGGTAACGGCTAGAGCAATTGTTTAAAGAAAAAAGGGGCGTACGGTGTTAATAATTTGTATCAATATCTCAGTTACATTGAAAGACGTCAAGTCAGGGTAAGGTTGGGGTGTCTAAATTTACAGCGGAAGATGACATTGGAATCATATTTTTAAATAAATAATTATATTTATGCTCTACGTTTGTATCGAGCACTATTTTTAAAAAAATAAGAACTTTGGATTATTTACCTAACGATTTCTTTCCTATTTTCTATATATTTTTCATATATATATATATATATATATATATATATATATATATATATGTAATGAAAATCTTGGTAATACGTATAGATAATCCCAAGGAGGATGAAATCCAGTGAGCACTCACCACTCTCTGTATCGCCTTACATCAGCTTAATATACCTTTCAAAAGTGTAAGTTTAAATTAATTTTTTCATCGTTGGAGGTGAGGTGTGATGATGCAGGGAAAAAGAAACTCTCTAGGGAAATAAATTATAACTATGGAACCTTAAACTTTTTTGGTTTGCTTTAAATTAATATATATATATATATATATATATATATATATATATATATATATATATATATATATATGTATATGTATGTATGTATGTATGTATCGGGTGTAACAGCAAAATTTTCAAAATCGTATAACAACATGGGATAATTATCTATCCCGCAAAATGTTTAATATCTAAAAGAAACACTACACTAATTGAGTTTCTTTTTTTTTCTTTTTTTGCAGGTTTTCAGATAAGCCATTTGTTGTAAGGATCGCTGAAAAACCCTTTGAATTATTCAACTAGAAAGAGAATGTTTTAAACTCGTTTTGTGTCAGCCTCACTATGTCTTTCCAACTGAGCAATGGTGAGAGGAAAATTATCATTCAGGCTTTCAGTAATGGTACCAAGAGTCATACTCCGACTTCCACTTTCAATGTCCTTACAAGAAACATCAAGAGAACGGCGAATAAGTTTAAAAAAAGAGGGAACAGTACAGAGGAAAACTGGATCAGAAGTTCACAACAGGAAAAGGGATCATCATTTTGACTTAGAGATAAATACATTCTTATTGTCCAAAGTAGTGTCCAATTGTATTATAAAAACCTTAGAGAATTCCAATAGGATGTCTTTAATCATTTCTAAGATACAACAGTTTAGAGTTTAATCTAACAATTGGACAACCTTGCTGTTACACGATTTGAACAATTTTGCTGTTACAACCGGTATACATAATGGGTTGAATGTCATGGGGTGCTGTAAAATTCTTGGCTCGAGTTATTTCTCAAAATCTGACTATATATCAGAAAATTTTGTTTAATCTTTGGCGTTCCGAGGACTTTTCAGCACCCCTCAAATTTGTTCATATATCTTTTCATTGTAAATTATTTTTTATATCTGAGAGAAATAAATAAATATGAGGAATACTTAAGAATGTATTTGTCTGAGATTATGAAAATATGGGATGAAGAAGTGTGTTGTATGTATTGATGAGGAAGTGCTCTGGTTGGTTTGGGACTTAACACATTGAAAATGAGAGAGAGAAGAAATCTAAAGAAGCAAATGAAACAAGGAACAAAGAAAGAAAGAAAGAAAGAAAGAAAGAAAGAAAGAAAGAAAGAAAGGACTAGATGTAAAAGCGCGGGAAAGTTAGTATGCAATAAGGAAGGAAAAAACTTCGTAAAAAGAGAAAAGAAAGGAAGTAAGAAAGAAGGGACTGGATGTAAAAGTGAGGCTAAGTTAGTATGCGATAAGGAAGGAAAAAATTATAAAAAGAGAAAAGAAAAAAGATCTAGATGCAAATGAGAGAAAGTTACGATAGAAAGAAGGAAGGAAGGAAGGAAGGAAGGAAGGAAGGAAAGAAAAATTTGTAAAAAGAAAGAAAGAAAGGACTAGATGTAAAAGCGAGGCTAAGTTAGTATGCAATGAGAAGGGGGGAAGGAAAAATAATTCTAAAAAAAGAGAAATGATTGAAAAAAAAGAAAGAAAAACATAAAGAAAAGAGAAAGGTGGCAGATAGTATTGGGAAGAAAAAAGTCTGAAAAAAAGAAAGAAAGAAAGAAAACTAAATGCAAAAGGAAAGCAGGACGGAAAAGTATTGGAATAGAAAAATGATTATAAAGAGAGAAAGGCGGAAAGGACGAAAGAATAAACAGAAGTAAAAGAAAAGAAGAAAGAAAAAACAGGAAGAAAAGAAAAAAGAATTAGAAAGAAATAAAGTTGGTTAAATAAAACTAAATAGATTAATAAATATCTACAGAAAGAGAATAGAAAATTTCCGAAAATGCAAAAAAGGAGCAAAAGAAAGAAAGAAAGAAAGAAAGAAAGAAAAAAAAGAAAACGAAAGCGAGAACAGAACAGCTTGAAAAATATAAACAATTAAGAGAAAACGAGTGAAACACAAAATCTTTCAGAGAAAAAGAAAAACAAAGAAAATTGGAAAAAAGAAGAAAGAAGAAAAAATGGAAATAGTGTGAACAAAAAAGCAAAAACAAAATTAAAGAAAACAAAAATGTGAATGAAATTTAAACAAAATAAGAAAAAAACAAAAAGAAGTATAACATATCGGTGAAAGTAAATGAAGAAGGAAAAAATCTCGAGTAAATGAAACAAAAAAATCGGAAGAAAAATAAAATATATATAAAAAAACAAAAAACAGAAACTGTCAAATAAAAAATGACACGCAAAAAATACAACAAAAAACCAGAATGCTTCAAGAAACAAAACGAAACAAAATTGATAAAAGGTGAAATCAGAAACGGAAAGAAATTGCTGGCATGCATCCATTCACCTTGTTTCTTGGCCTGCCATTGTGATTGAAGCGATAATCAAAAATCCATATTCTACAACAATTCATTGAACGAGTAAATGGGAGACAGACACACGCCGATTGCGCCATTGCTTCTCTTTCTACTACTCCTATTCTCTTTCCGCTCGGCTGCATCTGCCATTTCCTCACGAAAAAAATAAATTATCGACATTTTCTTTACGTCTCATTTTTATCCGCCATTTTGTGGTTGCTGTTATTTTCACCTAACGATGATTTCTTTATTTCAAATTACCTATATCCGAATCATCTAGTTTGCATTTCAGTTTTATTATTTTCCCCTTGCAACCGGTTTGTCATAAGAGCTATGAATATTCAGAGCAAAAGACAAATTAGTGATTTGTTATTTTATAGATAATACATAGCATTTGACAAGGTACGTCACAAAGAACTGTTTGAACTGCTAGGTAAACTTGATTTATTTGGGAAGGATTATTGTTAGAATAATACAGAACTTATAGTGGCAACAAAATATCTGCATACAGATATAAAATTAATCCAGTAAATACACAAAAATAGAGAGGGTCATAAGACAAAGGCATGTATTTTTACCAGACTTATCCAAATTTCACGGTGAAGCAATCTTGAAAAAATTTGAAGTTCCCCCAAAATTAATTATTGGCAGCCACAATCTTAACAATATTAGATATGCAGATGAAGCAGTGCTAATATTAGACACGGAAAAGAAAATACACGAACTACTATAAAATTAGTAAAGGAAGGAGAAAAGAAAGGACTAAGCAACAATTAGAAGAAGGGGGAATGTATAGTTTGCAGCAAAAGACAAAAGAACAACAAAAAACAAACAAAAAAAAAACAGCTCATCATGCAAATTATAAATTGGAGATCTTTTATGGGTCGTGTCCCTTCAGGACGTAGGCGATCATAGCTCTCCAACTTTTCCTGTATCTTGCAGCTCTCAATAAGTTTTGTCTTTTTGTTATTTCTCCAAGACCCTGTTCTGCGATCTGCTTAAGCCCGTTAAGTATGTCACGAGTTGCTTTCCCTAGTTCCTCCTTCCTTCTATCCACCCTGTGAGTATCAGATTTTCCAAACTCTCCTTTCTCAATACGTGTCCCAGAAATTTCACGACATGAACACCCTTGGGCATCGCATCGTCAAAGCGGCAGCATTGACGGTCACATTGTGCAAGAGAGCATGAGACAACAAGCAGCTGTCTTTGCGCAACAAACTAAAAATAATCCAAGCATCGAAACCTGGACAACATACGTCAGGCAGGAAATTCGCATATAAAGCTTCCATCTCCGCTGCCTACGACGCATCCTCGGCATCACATGGAGAGATAAAGTTACCAATACTGCTGTGCTGGGACAAGAAAACTCCTGGAGCATACATCTTCTTTGTCAACGTCGTCTTCGATGGCTGGTCATGTAAATGGAATGAATGAGGGCCGTCTACCAAAAAGATTATGTAACATGAGCTGGCCACGGAAGACCATCCGGTAGGCCACCTGGCACTACATTTCAAGGACGTTTCCAAGAGGTACATGAAACTCACAGGTATCGAATCTGGTAGCTGGGAACAGCTAACAGTCGATGGCAGCGACTGGTGTTATGCTGTTTAAGGAGGAGACACGAAAGGTGGGAAAAAGAAAAAAAAAACAAATGTTAGAAATCAGAAGACAGTGTCGCAATAAGCGAAAGAGAGAAAGAGAGAGAGAGAGAGAAAGTATGTGTGAGAAAGAGAGAGAGTGAGAGAGTGTGCGTGTGTGTGTCTGTGTAAGAGAGATCCCAGTCCTTCACGCTACATTCCAGCTTCGTCTGTCACGCCTGGAGAAGAGAGGGCCATGCAAAATTGAACTCTTAAGCCACTCCGGACGCTGCACATAAAAGGATTAAATTGTGACCAAATCTTGCGAGATAAATGGATGCCTATTTTACTGTTATATTAGGTAAAGACCTCGACACGATAAGAAGGGGTTCAATTCAAATGGTTGATCAGATTCTTGGAAATGTTAAGCCGAGAACATTTCAGCACCTCTTTTATATATGAGCATTATATTCTAATACTTGGAAGACCCTTTTAAATCTTTTAAAGTAGGTTGAGATAAGCTTAGTCAACACACAAATACACGCACTATAATAATGTAGAAATTCAGACAAAGATATATATATATATATATATATATATATATATATATATATATATATATATATATATATATATATATATATTCATCTTCATATATATATATATATATATATATATATATATATATATATACAGGGTATCCATAAAGTTTGAGTGCACTTTAAAAAATTTATAACTTTATTTGTATTTGCGATAGATATAATCTGTAGAAAATGTTATATAGTTTAATGTACTTAGTTTTAAGTATAGCTAAAATAACTAATGTGATTTCAGGCATTACTGTAAATCAGTTGGCAAATGTTTTCCGTGAACTGCAAAATCGTATTACCCTTTGTATTGTTAATGATCGAGGACATGTGTAAACTTAAATAAAATTTCAATAAAACCTTACAAAATATAGATTTACTTCTTTTTAATCCTTTTTACAAATTATTTCTATCGCAAATACAAATAAATTTATAAAAAATGTTTAAAGTGCACACGAACTTTATGGACACACTATATATATATATATATATATATATATATATATATATATATATATATATATATATATATATTCATCTGTCTGAATTTCTACATTATTATGTTTGTTCATATCCTTTTCTTTTTAACACAAGTTCAACATACTGGCTTCCGCTTATCTATCTATATATCAATCTAAATATGTTCATTATCAATCTGACTGTTCATATCTATCTATCTATCTATCTATCTATCTAAATATGTTCATTATCTATCAATCTGTTCATATCTATCTATCTATCTATCTATCTATCTAAATATGTTCATTATCTATCAATCTGTTCATATTTATCTATCTATTTATCTATCTCTCTAAATATGTTCATTATCTATCTATAAATCTGTCTGTTCATATCTATCTATCTAAATATGTTCATTATCTATCAATCTGTCTGTTCATATCTATCTATCTATCTATCTATCTATCTATCTATCTATCTGTAGTCTGCTCAGACATATCTATCTATTTATCTATCTGCAGCCTGCACATATCTACTTATTTATCCGCGCTCTACTCAAATTTATCTATCTTACACATATCTATTTGTCAATTTGCAGTCTACTCAGATTTATCTATGTATCCATCTGTCTATCTAGCTTCTTAAAGCGCTACAATTTGTTCAACACCTCCATTCCCTAGGGAGATCATTTTGTCAAAGAAAATCCCCCTAAAAGAATAAATATATATACCATTGACTCACTGGTTTCAGTGCAAAAAAAAAAAAATGCTCTACGGCGCGTGAGATGAAGTCGCGATATAAGGTTCGGAGAGATCTATCAATCCGAGGAAAATTATAGCCCGAGAATCTTTAGGAAGGGAAGAAAACAGAGAGGAAAGATCATTTTTTTTGTAAAACAGGTTATGCTTAAAGAGTTAACTTGGATAATCGTTGTTCGGTTCCGGGAAGACTTCTGACCGTTCTTCCGTTTACTTCCACAGTCTTCTCAATGATCGCTCAATAAAGCTTCTTCAGCGAGATGCCGCAGGCGGAATTATCTGACGCCTCTCAGAAGTCCAAGCAAGCGATCCTTATTGTCATTTGGAGATCTATCGTATAAAACTAAGAAGGGGAAGAATTAGGACCCCGAGAAAAGTGGGAGTAAAGTAAGAGAGAAAAAGAATTACATAATAGTAAAGAGAATTGAGACAGAAAGAATATATATATATATATATATATATATATATATATATATATGTGTGTGCGTGTGTGTGTGTTTCTTTTTGCTATATCTACTAATCACTCTACTGCCAAACATTTACACAAGATGGTTGAATATGACAGACAAGGAAACGCTGATGATTTTTTTTTATTGAGTATATGTAGTATTTTTAAATTTATCCGTTTGCTGGGGATAAGAAAGTGTAAAAATTGTTAACATTTTTACTACTGTTTATAAATACTTGTTGCAAAACAAAATCCTTCCATTTGCCTTGATAAAATCCAGTAGAGGACGAAACGCGTCGGCTAAGATAGAGTTTCTTTTTGTCTATTTTGTTTTTGTGTTTGTATGTATATATATATATATATATATATATATATATATATATATACTGTGTAACCTGGATATAAGAGAGTTGTCGGGACCGAAGAAGAAGTCTCTTATATCCTGGTTTCTCTTATATCCGGGTTTGGTCTATTATATATACATTAACACAGGCTCTAATTTGGGATCAGATAAAACATCTCTTATATCCGGGTTTCTCTTATATACGGGTATCTTATATCCGGGTTACACTGTATATATATATATATATATAATTATTTTTGAAAATATAATTCCATCGCGATGTAAAAAATCGAAAAAAATAGAAAGAAAGTGAAAGAATTCTGGCATTTTTAATTTTTGTGTTGCCTGTTTTTCATTTTCTGGGCAGGTTTCGCATGCATTTTGTCTTGTAAAGCAGCGTTCGTGTGTAAATTTATGTTTCTTTTTTTCTCCATATTTCATTCTCTGATGAATCTTTAATAAAGGGAAACATGTTAGATTTGTAAACGCTTCCTATTTGTTCTTTATCCTATCATATATATATATATATATATATATATATATATATATATATATATATATGTGTGTGTGTGTGTGTGTGTGTGCAAATATATATATATATATCTATAAAAACAGTGTTATTCAAAAGGAATGAACCAATTTTATTACGCAATATTTTAAAAAGGAAAAGCAATAGAAAACTTCGGCCAAGTCACAAGTATTCTATTCACAAACAAGTTTTATTTTCTGTCTTACAAGTGTTTATTTTCTGCTTTACAATGTGGCCAACATCTGCAGCACGGGTAACATTAATGCTATAAGAGAATTACCCCCCAGACGCCTATCACGATCCACTGTGTTGATCATTGTTGTTATTCGATGTTTAATGTCATCGACGTTCGTGAGTAGCGGTGAGACGTAAACGTGATCTTTTACGTATCACCACAAGAAAAAAAAATCCCGCACGGTGTGGTCTGGGGAGCTTGCAGGCCAAGCAAAAAGTGTAAGGTCTTGGTAAGTACTTGAACGAGGCGTAGTCTAAAAGGTTTCAAATATAGACGTCTTAATACACGATAGAGAGATCACGGCTAGCTCGATGAGTTGACTTCAGTGGAATCCCCTCAAACACAGCACGGATTCTCGCCACTTGTTTCTCCGAAACTCGTGGTCGTCCTGGAATTTTTCCTTTACACAGTCATCCATTCCCTTGAAAGTGTTTAAACCACCGTCAAATGTTGCTAAGAGAGCGCAGATTAATGTCGAATTGCCTTCGAAAAGCACGCGGCCCTGTGTATTTGTTTTCGCGAGCTCGAGAACGCAAAACGCCTTTTGCTGAGGACTTGACATTCGGGAGATACGACGCGATTACAGCGCTCCTGTGGCTGCCACATTCAAATCTTAGAAAACTTCTCTTTCAAAAGGCCACTGACTCATTCCATGACGATGCTTGAGAACTGAAGCAATGCCTCATAAAATCGGTTCATTCATATTTAATAACCCTTTATATATATATATATATATATATATATATATAGCAAGACGAGATCGAAACTAGACGGTTTTGACATCAGTCGGATATATATATATATATATATATATATATATATATATATATATATATATATATATATATATATATATATATATATATATATATATATATATATATATATATATATATATATATTAAGAAATGGACAAAGTCCGGCAATTTATTTATTAAAGACATTTTTATGTTTAACGTTCTTTTTATAAAGTCTAAATGACGGTTCCGTATAGGATGCAGGTTCGAATCCTGTCAAAGGACGACTATTTTTTATGAAAATTTCTCGGGCATTCAGGCCGGTAAATGTTATTTAATACTGTTTATTATAAACAGAGCATTTACTTAAAATACTTGTATCTATAAAAAGAACGTTAAACATAAAAAATGTCTTTAATATATATATATATATATATATATATATATATATATATAAATAATCCTTTTACGATAAAAAGACTTCAGATCGGAAGGAAAACTCATGACAGCTTAGCCTGGTCGTTATTTTGCATGTGTCTGCCGAGAGGCGTGTCTTGGCTGGGTACTGACTGTGATCCGGAGTGATTACTTTTTTATCAACAGATCCAAAAACTGTGGATGGTCCGACACAAGCCTTCACCAATTGAAACAAATTATTGTGTTGGTTTTCAGACATCTGCATCTAATTAGTTCCACAAATATCCGGTTAATGCGAAAAACTCTACGAAAAAACATCAACTTCATCTTGGCACTTAGAATGTACGAACTCTCGAAGACAACAACTCAGCACCAGAAAGAAAAACAGCTCCGGTCGCATTGCAGCTAATTGATATAGCTGCACTGAGAAGTAAGCATCAGTCGACTACATGACAAGAGAAAGCAATATAAGACATCTAACAGTGTTCCTGCTGCACTTGGATACAATAAATTCGCCTGTACTGTTTTTGGTCTTTTGAGCAATTCTCGAGCCGGTCTCTAAAATCATGCCCATCATTAGCATGTCGGTAATTAGTTCAAGATCGTCAGAACCTCGTACATCGAACTCGATGGGAGAGTCCATCATATATGATTGGATAAATAACAAAAAGAAAAATGTTTATAAATCTCACTTATTTCGCTTTATTATGGTTTCATCAGAGAATGAGATATAGAAAAACATTTTGTGTTGTATTTTAATTGGTCAAGTTGACTTCACATAAATAATGTCCACTAGGTACACACACACACATACACCCATATATGATTAATTTTGGCACATTGTTATTCACTATAGTTTCGGACCTATAATTTCTGCTAATTATTGAAGACTATATTTATAGACAGATAAACCTGAAAGAAGGCAAAATGGACCATTCGGCTCACTTTGTTTATCCATAAGAATCGAGCCTTAATTTCAAATAAGATTTACCAAATAAGAGAAGGAAAATAATATCTTAAAAAAAATGCATGATCTTTAAAAATCTGTGTTTTCCCTACAAAACCTGTTTGAAATACAGTACCTAAAAATGGCTTCTATTGGCGTAAATACAGAAGAAGTTTAGAAAATCAGTGACTGCGAAGAAGAGCCTCGGAGATTCTTGCTTGAAAGAAGCAAATATTTCTCCACACAAAATATCTTTTGCTTTTTAAGAACGACAGATATCTCCCTTATTTCAATAGACCGATTGCTGCATGGCGTCCATGCTATCATTGGCTATTAATGTATCATTTGATTTTCAACAAGCCCTCTTCCGTGTTCGTTTTTAGCAAGGACAATAGAGAATAAAGTGAAAAGACTTTTCTTTGAATACTACGAATGGGAATAACAGGCATATTGCCTGAAAGTTTTCCGAATAAAAGGCACTTAATGCTTTATCGAACCATTCATCGGTGTCGCTTATCGAACCCTTTCCGACATATATCTCCGTTACATTATTGCGCATGCGTCAGCTCTTTCGTTTGACTATAGTTCTGTCTCCATTTTGCCTATATAGCCTCAACATAATCTAATTTACTAGTATATTTTTTCTTATTCTACATCGAAGTTAGTAGAATTGTTGAGCGCGTGAACGAACCTGCTTGAATCACTGCTTAATTCTTAACACGCATTCGAAGTTACGTAAAATGGATTCTATAATTTTTGTTCTATCGTTGTAATATCATCGGTTCTGTGCTGGCATATCGTTTTCAGTCACTTTCCCGCAGCCGTAATCTAACTTTTCTGTGACTTTTCTATAAATACATTCATGGTAATCTTTCGAATGAACGTTCCTCTTTAGTATCGAGACTTTATGAATTTAAGCACAATATTAAAGGCTTCATCATTTTACAGTCGAAATAGCTACATGTAAGTTCTATGCTAACAGTTCCTTCTCTCGAGTTTCTCGTTTGTGGAACTCTGTTCCGGCTTCTTGCTTTTGAGTCACTTTTAATCTTCAAAAATTTAAATGTCAATCGTTATCTACTGTCTTCTTGATTCCTCTTCTTTTATTTTCCTCGCTCCGTAATTTTCTTTTTTCTTTTCTTTTTTTTAAACTCAACACCACCCACTGCTTTTTAGTGGCTTTATTCCTTTGCTTGGTTTGAAATTTCAGTGTTGATTGTTAGTAAGCTAAAGTTCGTAGTGAGTTCGATTCTATCTGGTTACCGTTAAGTGTGGCTTTATGCAAAGCTTACAAAATCCCTCTCAGTGCCGAACGCTACAGTAAGGCTAGCAATCTGATTTTTACTCGTTACCGGATGGAACACAAGTTCCTTTTAAATTGGGTATCCCAAGCGCGTGATCCTGAGCTAAACTGCATGGTCTCCGCAAACAACGTCGTGTTGGCGCCGATATTCCACCATTCTTAATGTAATAGAAGAGGTGCTGTCGTAGGTTTGGAGAACCCGAGACCAGACATCTCTCATTAATTCTCAGTGCGCTGTCCAAAGACGGAAACATAATTGATAGATATTATGTAGCCTGCCAGCATGAAGGTTGGCGAGCTAGTCTCACAAACCGCTGATTTTCTTCTATTTATGGCTCTTCAAGGCGCAAGCGATCATGACTCTCCTTATCTTCCCCTTATTAGTTAGATCATTTCTGCACCTACTTGATTTTGTCGTACTTGATACGTAAGTCGTATCAAAGAACTTTAAAAGCATGAGTAGAAATGCGACAACCGAAGAAAAAATAGGTCAAAGGTTTCGTATAAAATCAAGTCAAATAATAAAATAATCTTGATTCTTAAAAAAGCATGTTAATGAATCTACTTCATATCAGAAACACAAATTAACCTACGAGAGCTGAAGAAGAACCTTCTTCTGTGTGTCGCGTCTCTTAAGGACATAGGCGATCATGGCTCTCCACAAATTTCTATCTCGTTTTACTCTTATGAATTTTTGGCTCTTTCCGAAGCACCCCCGTTCCGCCATTAATTCAAACAATCTCTTCAAGTTAATATCACTCTGCCCTCCCCGGTCTCTTCAATATTCCTTGTGAAGGTTAAATTTTCCAAGCTCTCCTTTCTCATTATTTGCCCATAGAATTTCATCTGTCTTTTACTGATTCTGAATATAAGTATTATTTCCTTAATACTTCCTTGTTGCTTACTCGCTCCGTCCATTGAATTTTAAGTTTCCTTCTGTGGAAGTATTTTTTTGCTGTTTTTAGTTTTTACTCACCCTTCCGGAAATTGTCCAACATTCCACGTGCATAAGAAAATGGCTACCACATGGCAATCCAACAAACTTTGGTTGTAACGATGTTTTCCGAATCTCAACACCTTGCTTAGATTTTGGAATGTTTCTTTCGCATTTCCGATCGTCTTTTAAAACGCTTCCCATATTTGAACTTCTGCATCTGCTTGATGTTTATATATCCAATTCGTAACTCGTATCTTTTGGTTAAAAAAAAAACTTGTAACTAATCGTGAATGATAATGAAAAGGCATAATAATGAAAGTATTTTAGTTTAGAATTATAAAACAATTTAAGTGTGTCACGCGTAATTTAAGAAAAATAAAGCGGTTAAGATAGTCGTGATAAAAAAAAACAAGATGGAGAAAGTGCTTAAAACTAATAATAAACTATTTGTATTAAATTCATATAAAAGTTTATAAAACTGTAAGCAAAATCTCTTCTAATCTCTTTTAAAGCAGGGGAGATAAATGCGGTAATGATCTCATGAAGAACAAATAGAGCGTCGATTTTCCGGATTTGGGGCTTGAATCGCCGCTTTTAATGAAAATATGGTATTCAGTTCTCAGCACGAAAAATCAATGAGATCGATATTTCAGCATACATTACTGAGTTCGAAACTTATCGCCGTAAACGTAGAATTTCATCTGAAAAAATAATCTATAAATAAATGTTAATCATAAAGAAAAAACATATTCAGTTTATAATCGATTAAAATCAATCTCAATTTCACTGGGCCAGAAAATTGAAAATATTAAGATGCTTAAAAAATATTTTCCTTTTTCGCAGACATTTATCCAAAACTTATTTTAGTTACTCATATAAACTCGATCTCTGGCTGTTCTATATTATTTATTTAGGATTTATGGCCACATCACGTCGAAACACCGGTTCGCGTTAAGCAACGTCGAGTCTAGTCAGTACCTAGATGGGTAACCGATTGGGAATACCAAGTGCTGAAAGCTTGGATGTGTGGATGGTGTAATGGATAATGACTCCGAATTGTTAATCGGAGAGACGTGTTTCAATTCCTGTTGGGTTCGTTATATTCACTCATGCGCAAACACCTTTAGGAAATTTATGAATCCACCGCTTTCCCCCCATATATAGGTTAATTAGTAAGACTTGTATCACTAAATCATTATCTCCAAAAATAATTTTTACAGTCTAAAATTATTTTCTGGCCTTAAATAATCTGCAAAAGTTTGATAAGCTGTAAAAAAATCAACCAATCTATATTATTATTGCTTAGACATGGCCTAATGGATAAAGGCGTTGGTTAGATCCAGCGACTAGATCCAAAGAGTTGTGAGTTCAATACCGGGCTACAGGTGAACCAAAACTTGAACAGTTGAGTTAAAGGGAAATAACTGAAACATCCGGAAGAGGCATGGCACGTGGAAGTAGAACGATCTACACCGGTGGACGAAATAAAGAGTTCGGTTCGAAATTCCAATCACCTGAAGAAGGCCGGAGCGTACAACGGCCGAAACGTTGTGAATATGATAATGAAGATGAGTAAAACAGACCGAATAATGTAAATAATCATATACCTCATCTCAGAGATATACACAGATATATTATTATTATTATTATTATTGCTTGGTTGGTTGGTTGGTTGGTTGATTGATTCAATGAGAGCTTGCGTCAGTGAATTCGCAACACACCAAAAATAAGTAATATTGAGGTATAAATATATAAATCCCAATAATGCCTATCACGTTTCCCCATCTGCCAAGAGTATAACAGGTACACGCTTCACAGCCAAATGCGTGCGACATAGAGAGGATAATGACAAAAAGCAGCGCATAAACTTGTTAGAAATATAGAGTGCGGCAGAAATAGCTCCCATATATACAGCCCAGAAGTACCTCCCACTTAAAGATAAGTCATTAGTGGCAATGCTACCTTCATCAAGCGAATATCTTATCACTATATGGGTTGTATTTCTACGAGATCTATCTATCTATCTATCTATCTATCTATCTATCTATCTATCTATCTATCTATCCCACTGTTTTCCTATCTATCTATCTATCTATCTATCTATCTATCTATCTATCTGAGTCTTTTCATATCGACCGATCTCAGTCATTTCATTATCTATCTATCTATCTATCTATCTATCTATCTATCTATCGTATATGCTGTTCATTATCTATCTATCTATCTATCTATCTATCTATCTATCTATTTTAGTCTCTTCTTGATTTCTCACAGCTTGTTCGTTTCTATCTATCTATTAAAATAATCTGTGGATACCGAACGAGATATTTACCATCTTAATTGACCAAGGCAAAATATATACACGTTAACACCGCCAATCAATGAAGATCAGAAGCCATGAGAGAAAAGTCGGGCGTCTTAATAGCTGGTGGAGAAATGGATAGCAGCTCGGATTGAGGAATAGCAAGTTCGAATTCCTGTCGGATCCATTACATTCACTTGCGTGTTAATACACTGGGTAAAGGTATAAATCTTCTTTTCACCCACCTATGGGTTTTATAGCCTTGGATGGCAACTGATTTACCTCAGAAAGAAATGGCAACATACTGCGGGGAAAAAATCCGCCTCGTCAGTCATGTATCGAATGTATGATAACAATTCATTTTCTCGCACTTCTCTCTTGTGGAACTAGCTTCTTGCTTCCCAGTCCTTTTGTTCATTGTTCCCGCTCCTTAATAATGTTTTTCTTACTATTTCACACTCAGTCAACCCCTGTATCTTAGTGGCTTGCTTGCGGCGAAATGAATAAAAAAAAATTCACTGTTGTCCTGGGAGAAAAAATTACCAACAATTCAGTATATGTTGAAGTAGCGTCTCGGATTGAGGAATCGGAGAGCCGAGTTCGAAATCTATTCGAATCCATTACATTCGCTTGCGTGCTAATAACCTTGGAAAAGGTATGAATCCTCTTCATCCCCCCAGCTATGGATAAATAGCAAGACAGACCGGGTTCTATAGGCTTGGATGGCAACTGGTCTACGGCAGAAAGAAATGGCAACCTACTGCGATAATAAAAAAATATCCGCCTCGTCAGACATGCATCGAAAAATACATGATCGCCTAAGCGTGTATCCCGCATGGCACATAACTGACTGACTCTCATGCAGGCAACAACTTTTACAATGCTAAATGTTAAAAAACAGTCTCGGTCAGGGGTGGGGAACCTTTTTGTGCATGAAGACTATATTGAAATCGTCCGTCACACAGGCCTCATTCACCAAGTGATTTTTTACTGTGATATATTTTATATCTTAGGTAAATAATGCATAAAATAGAATTTGAAAAATATATAATCTAATAAAAAAAAGACATTATTAAACTGAAAACAAGACATGTTCAAACAAATGAATTCCTTGACATTGCTTCTTTTGAGATAGCATCTTGATATCAGGTTTTAATATGGTTTTTCAATTTTACTTGGTCTTCCAAATGATTATCTGTCAATTGTGTTCTCAAACAATTCTTGATTAGTGTCAATGAGATCTTTCTTGCTCTCAGAGTTTTCAGAATATTATCTTCATACAACTCAATAAGCGCCATTTGTAACTCCCCCGCAGACTCTGATACGTTAAATAAATGAGGTTGAAAAATAAGTTTCAGGGTGACGTTATACTTTTCAAAATCACTTAATCTTCTGCTGTATTCTTCTATTAAGGAATCTAAGACTGACTGGTATTTCTGAAGAGATTCTTAGATATTGTCTTCACTTTCGCTCATTACTTTCGACAAGTAAGTAAATCGTTCTGAAAGTTTTCACCGAACAAGAAAAGAATTGAAAAATAACAACTTCTTTCTAAATGAAAATTTTTTGCCCCATATCATATTTTTTTACAGTTATACATTTTATATCTTAGGTAAATAATGTATAAAATAGAATTTGATAAATATATAATCTAATAAAAACAGACATTATTAAACTGATAACGAGACATGTTCAAACAAATGAATTCCTTGACATTGCTTCTTTTGAGATAGCATCTTGATATCAGGTTTTAATACGATGTTGTTTTTTTTTAGTTTTAATTGGTCTTCCAAATGATTATCTGTCAATTGTGTTCTCAAACAATTCTTGATTAGTGTCAATAAGATCTTTTTTGCTGTTAAACTTTTCAGGATATTGTCTTCATACAACCCAATAGGCGCCATTTGTAACTCCTTCGCAGGCTCTGATACGTTAAATAAGTGTAGGCTGAAAAACAAGTTTCAGGGTGACGTTATACTTTCCAAAATCACTTAATCTTCTGTTGTATTCTTCTATGAATGAATGAATCTAAGACTGATTGGTGTTCCTGAAAAGATACACGGATGTTTCACTCATTACTTACGATAAATAAGTGAAGTGTTCTTCTGAAAGTGTTCACCAAGCAAGAAAAGACTTGAAAAATAACAACTTCTTTGTAAATGAAAGATTTTTTTTCCACATATCATATATTGATTTATTTCTGACATGTAACGAAATATTTAACTTATATTTGCTTTCATAAACGACCCTGAGGGATGCATAACGAAAATTTCAAGTTGTCTGTCAAAGAAAATCCCGTCGTGGTTGAGCAGGAAGATTCAACAGTTTGTCCAGCAAGACACCAGCCCAGGATTGGGGAACATTTTTGTGCATGAAGGCCACATTGAAATTCATCATCCCTCATAGAGGCCGTATTCAGCAAGTGAATTTTTTTACTGTTACATATTTTATATCTTAGGTAAATAAGGCATAAAATAGAATTTAATAAATATATAATCTAATAAAAACAAACATTATAAAACTGAAAAAACAAGTCATATTCAAACAAATGAATTCCTTGACATTGCTTTTTCTCGAGATAACATTTTGATATCAGGATCTAACATGGCGGTTTTTAGTTTTAACTGGTTTTCCAAATGCTCATCTGTCAGCTGTGTTCCCAGCGAATGCTTGCTTTGTGTCAAGTACGAAAATTATTTGCCAACAGAAACTTTACCTAAGCTCATATTTCAACTTACACTTAAAAAGGCATATCGTGGTTGTGGTTGTTGTCTGTAGAATAACAAACTTTTTTAGCACAATTTTGTGCTACATACCACATGTGTAAAAAAAATATCTGTCCGTGGAAATATACATTTTTAAAAAGAAAATCCAACGGTAACATGAGACATATGTCCTTCCTCGTTAATTTTTGCTTTTAATTACAGCGTTTTAATTAGACAATATCAATTCGAAAAGCGAAACTGAAATCCCAAATTTAATAAAGAATTGTTTTTTTAAACCTTTCACTCCATTCAATATATATATATATATATATATATATATATATATATATATATATATATATATATATATATATATGTATATATATATATATATATATATATATATATATATGTAGAAAAATAGGAAAGAACACGTTAGGCAAATAATCCGGGGTTCTTTAGTATTTTTGTTTTTATTTTTTTTTTAAGTGCTCCATAGAGAAGTAGGGCTTAAATTATAATTAATTTTTTAAAAATATATTTCCTTCGCTACATAAGAGTTCTCATGTTTCAAAAACCAGAGCCAAAAACCTAATGCTTCTATGTTTGTTTCATGCAGCAGACTGTCATTTGCACACACACACACACACACACACACACACACACACACACACACACACACACACACACACACACACGCACACACATTATATATATATATATATATATATATATATATATCCCCGATATTATAAATAAATAAAATTCTATCACACACACAAACGTTCAAAAACAGGATATTCATATATATATATATATATATGTGTGTGTGTGTGTGTTTGCGTGTGTGTGATAGAATTTATTAGGAGGATTTGAGATAATTATATATATATATATATATATATATATATATATATATATATATATATATATATATATACTATCAGTATTTTTTAATGAAACTTGCGCATATATATATATATATATATATATATATATATATATGACTGACAATGTATAGCGATTAAACTTTTTATTTAATTATCATTAACAATAATACACTTGGAAGACCTAAATTACAGAGAACCAATAATGTTTATGAATTTACGTGACCCTTAAGGAACTGCTGTAAACGTAAATTCCTAAACATTATTGGTTCTCTGTAATTTAGGTCTTCCAAGTGTATTATTGTTGATGATAATTAAATAAAAAGTTTAATCGCTATACATTGTCAGTCATCTTTAATGAAATTTGTATAAAAGAAGGTTTGCAGACACATTTTACATACATAATGCCCTTCGTAGGGTGTGAGCTATTCATATGAGAATATTAAAAAAAATTATTTTAGTTATGGGCAGCCAAAGATATTATTATTATTATTTTATTTCCTTGATTTCTGGTGGCTACACGTTACTTTTCGCATCCTGTACATAGACCTAAGGTTAGAAAATTGTATCATGACATTTTCCACTGACAAACAACAAAACAAAAAAACACACACATACAAATAAAAACATAATTTACATAGATAAAGCCCTTCGTAAGGTGTGGGCTGTATTCGTGAGAATATTTTTTTTTTTTTGTATTTCTTTAAGACATGGGCTTCCAGGAATTCCTTCAATTGATCTACTGGAATCTTTTCCAACCAATCCGAGGGCTCCAAATACAACAGGAATTGTTGATGTTTTGAGATTTCGATTTCAAGGTCCTTGTATTTTGATAGGTTTATGAAGATCTTCAAAGATACATTGCAGTCCGCAGGGACTGCCATATCAATAAGGAGGCACATTTTTTGTATGCGATCTATTAGAGATCGCATACAAAAAATGTATGGGCGGTTAGCTTTGATTGTTCTGTCTGTGTGTATTGTGTAGTCCCATAAAATCGTAATAGGTCCTATCTCCGTTACCGGGTCTGGGTGATGTTCTTTATGATCTGCATTTGTTTTATAATCACATGCGTATTCATAACCAATTATCTAGAGCAGATCGATATTAGTCAATGGTACCCTTTATCCGTGGAGGTACGGTGGAGTAATATATAACGGCTGGGATTTAATTGTAGCGCCGAGTTCGAATTCCAGTCAAGTTCGTTACATTTCCTTACTATCTATTTGAAAAGCTTTTTGGTAAATAGCAGGACCAGCTGGGTCGAATGACAGCTAGTCTCGATGAAGGACAACTCTGAATTCAAAATCTCCAACTATAGCTGAAATAGCAGGGCAGAATTAGCTTTTTTTTCATTCTAGAACAACTCTGAATTTAAAAACCGTATGACGAAAAAGAGACGGAAATGTGATTCTACTGAAAGATTCTGAGGATACTATAGTGATTTTCCAAGCGTAGCTTAGATGTAGCACAAGGCCGAAATTAAGAGGCACCCAGTGAGGATCGAACTCACTACTCAGTCATAATTGTTCAAACAAGACAAGTTTGCTCACCATTACACCACGCTTAAAATACTTTTTTAGGCATAGCTTAGATGTAGCACAAGGCCGAAAGTATGGGGCGCTCAGTGAGGATCGAACTCATTACTCAGTCGTAATTGTGCTAGCGAGACAAGCTTGCTAAGCATTACATCAGGCCGATGTGCCCAGATGCTGAGGATACTACAGACTGAACATGTGAGCAATGACGATGTTTTAGAGAGAATGGAAACAAAAAGGAAACATATACTTAACATCAGTTAGAGGCAATTGAGATTTCTTGGGCACGTAATGAGGAAGGAGGGCCTGGAAAATCTGATGCCCTGAGGGAAAGATGGACAGAGGAAAGCAGCGCGTAATATACTTGATGAGCTTGAAGTAAATGGACGTTAGAACATGGTTTGCGAGAAATAACAAAAGACGAAATTTATTAAGAACTTCACGGGATAGCAAGATGTGGAGGACCATGATCGGCTAGGGACAAGGCAAATAAAAGAAATATGTAGCCCTGACGAAGCACATACTACTATGCAGCTTATGAAAGGGATCGTGGTATGTGTGTGTGTGCGCGCATCAGGTCTATAAAAAACTATATAAACCTAAGAAAATAAACAAACAACTAACGTACTTCCCAAAACTGGTTTATCAGTAGATGAGTATCTGATGTCGCTTAGGATCACCAACATATTTATTTTAAACTTTCTATTGTATATCCATTGTAGAACATTATATATGCTTGACAAGAGAAAGCGCAAACGAAGTTCGCATTGATTTCAAATATAGTTTTCCATAGTTGCCGAATTAAGAATTTGATCTTTTGAATTTGATTTGGTTTGTTTAACGGCATATCAACTCCTTATGGGTCATTTAATTGTGTGTGTGGGGGGGTGTTTTGGTAGATTTTTTTTTCAAAAATATATATATATATTTTTTTTTTCAAAAATATATATATATTTTTTTTTTCTCGTTTTTTTTTTTACTATGAAAATGTATTGTCGGTATTCTTACTATAAAAATGTATTTTTATACTTCAATAATTTTTTGACCCCAGTTAGGGGGTTAACTATTTGCCTATAGTTGGGATCCTAACGGATGCTACCACTCTGGGTCAGGGTGAACCTGGGAACAACAGCAATTAGTAGGTGGTTCCACGCTCCTCAAAACCTCCCAATCAGAGGCTTTGCTGCCTAATGTAGTTTATCGTTATACCCAGAAATATGCATTAACTGACGATTCACACATCGATCCATTATATTTCAATAAAAATTTCTATGCCTAAAGCTTTGTGTATTCCAAGTTTATTTTACAATTCTCATTATTTTTCATCATTTTACACTGAAGAATGAAGTTTTGTCACCATATGAACCGATTTTTCCAGCACACTTTGTTACAGAATCATACACAATAGTCAAACTTTACTAAGCCTTCCGAAGTCAATCGTTTTATGATACAACTCGACGCATGTCATTATATGAACACAACCAGTTCTCCGGCACACTTTGTTACAGAATCATACACAATAGTCAAACTTTACTAAGCCTTCCGAAGTCAATCGTTTTATGATACAACTCGACGCATGTCATTATATGAACACAACCAGTTCTCCGGCACACTTTGTTACAGAATCGTGTGAGATACTAAAAAAATGCCCGGACTAACAGAAGTTATATAATAATCGTTTAACGATACAACTTGGTCCACTAATTATGCATGTCTTTAAAATCTAAGAACTGTTTTTCATACTATGTCCCTTCAGAAAGTAGGTGATCATGGCTCACCGCAGTTTCCTTTTTTTCTTTATTATCAGTGAATTTCTAGAACTTCTCGGGAAAGATAGTGGAATGGTTTCTCTTTGATTTCTACACAGTCCCGGATTTAATTTTATTTATATTTAAATAAATACTCACTTTAAACGAGATTAAGGATAAAAATAAATTTAAAAAATTAATTTTTTATAAATAAAAATAATAAAAAATTATGAAAACCAATGTAAATTAACAAAACTTAAAGATTATAATTGATCTATCAATTAAACGACTACGTACCTACAGGATTCATTATTGGCGGTCACAATCTTACTATAAGATATGCAAATGACACAGAGATAATGGCAAACACAGAAATGAAACGATAAGAATTCCTACAGAAGGCGGTGAAGGAAAGCTAAAGAAAGAACAGCTTTGCGCAGGTGTTCGTTTCTCGGCCTTTGGCTGAGATTCGATCACGGCTTCGGCCTGGACCAGTTAAGACAAGCCATGACCAGCTTTGACTAAGCTCTGACCAGCTTGGACATGCTATGACCAGTTTTGGACCAGTGGCCCTTAGAGTGGAAACACTCGGGTCTCCCACGTTAAACGACCTTGTGTCACATCTTGACCTTGTGGGAGTCAAGTAAATATCAGTTAAAGAAAGAACAAAACAACAATTATTGCTAGCAAAAGGAAATATCCGACGTACAAATTACCAACTGGAGATACCGAAGTAAAAAATGTACAATAATTTTAATTCCTGGGGCGAATGTTAACAGAAGACGGAAAGTGTGACACTGAAACCCGAAGGTGCATTGTAACAGGGAAAGAGTGCTTTTCAAAAGCTGAACAAAGAAACAGAAACAAAAATCTTTAGAGACAAAGAAAAGAGTACTGAACTGTTATGTAATATCAATCCTCCTGTATGGCATTGAATGCAGGACAATCTCTTCACAGATGAAGAGATTTCAAACAGCAGAAATGTGGTTCTACAGAAGGATGCTGAGAATACCACAGACCGAACATATGAGCAATTACGAAATTCTAGAGACATTGGCAAAAAAAAACAATTACTTAACATCAGAAGAGACAGTTGAAAATTCCACGGCACATAATAAGGAAAGAGGACTTGGAAAATTTGATACTCACAGGGCAGATTGAAGGCAAGAGGGACGGAGGAAAACAACCCATAACCTACCTGGCGGGTTTGAGTGAATGAATAACGGAACAAGGTTTGGGAGTGATGGCGAAAAGACAAAAATTATTAAGAGCTACAAAGAACGGGAAATTGTGGAGAACCATAATCTCCTATATCCTGAAGGAGATCGTCCGGCCTTTATTTCTGCGATGAGTTATTTTCTATCGGCCCATGATGAGTTATTTCTATCTGTGTCACTACGTTTCGGCCGATATTTGGACCCTTATTTCAATATTGTTCACAAATCGGTGGTAGTCTCTATTCTACTCTATGGATGTGAAACGTGGACACTGTTGATAGAAACAGAGAGAAGGATCGAAGCATTTGAGGACAAATGAGAAAACTCCTTGGCATCTTCTATTGGGAACAACAAAAAAAAAACGAGTTTATGCGGAAAACGGTTGAAAGTTTGGTGGGCCACTAGGAACCACATCTCGCCACTTTCAAACGAAAAAAAAAATGGCGTGGTTTTGACACGTCACCAGGCACGACAGCCTGTGCAAGAGCATTATGCAAGGCAACCTTGAAGGTGGACATAGGAGAGGACGCCAACGCAAAAACTGGTTGGACAATGTCAATGGACAAGCATGACTATAACAGAATTGTTGATGGCTGCCGGTGATAGACATTTGTGGAGAAGATTCAGTATGGCTTCTGATTTCGGACCCCCCGCCAACACTTACGATTACAAAAGTCAAGAGGAGGATGACAATGATGATGATGACTAATGGCGTGGTACGGACACGTTAAAAGGCGCGGCAGCCTGTGCAAGTGCATCATGCAAGGCACCGTTGAAAGTAGACGTAGGTGAGGACGCCAACGCAAAAACTGGTTGGACAATGTCAAACAATGGACAAGTATGACTATACAGTGGAACCTCGGTTCACGAATTTAATTCGTTCCTGAAGGCCGTTTGTAATACGAAATGTTCGTAAACCGAAACTATTTTTTCAATAGCAATAAATGTAGAGAAAAAAATCACAGTACAATTGGGAAAGAAAAGCACGACACAACACATGAATGTATACAACATGGCGGTCGTATCAGAAATTATTTCGTTTGTGTTGACTCGGTTCGAGAATCGAAATTTTGTTTGATAACCGAGGCATTTTCATCTCGAATTTTCTGTTCGAAAACCGATTTGTTCGATATGTGAGGCATTCGACAACTGAGGTTCCTCTGTACCAGAATTTCTGATGGCTGCTGTTGATAAACCGTTGTGAAGAAGACTCAATATGGCTTCTGTATTCAGATCCACTCTACGATTACAAATGTCATGGAAATGATGATTATGATGATGATGATGATGATGATGATTGTTATTATACATCAATACTTTAATCAAGGGATATATCTGGTCTCGAAGACTCTTTAGAAATTAAGATAGACGTGTTACGGAATAATAACCCTTATAAAGCTTAAAATTCCAAACTGATATGGATCTTTGTTCGAGTTTTAAAATTTAAGGGACAATATCTGAACAAATCGCAGATTATTTTCTAAATAAAATCTTTATTTAACACATTAATTCAGCACAACCTTTCTTCGAATACGATCTTTGTGGTGTGTTTACATTGCATAAAAATTCATTCGTTTTAAATTTCGCCATGTGCATCATTAAATTCACCAGGTCGATTAGTTCGACATGCGAGACGTTCGACAAGCGATGCTCCTCTGTACAAGAATTGCTGATTGCTGCTGTTGATAGACCGTTGTGGAGGAGATTCAATATGGCTTCTGTATTCGGATCCACCCAACGATTACAAATGTCAAGGAAATGCTGCTGCTGCTGCTGATGATGATGATTGTTACCATTATGCGTTAATATTTTGAAACGAGTTTTAATAGTTTTATCGGGTCGTTTCAGCTTCTTTCCCATAAAGTAATATTCCTTTCACACCACTCAACCTTTCAGAACAGGAAATCTTTATTTGATCCACTTGGTGTATTTTTTTTTTTTCTGATTTCTTTACCTGTCATATCCGATGTCTTGTCCTAGAGAATCTCATGTGACAAGGATGAAAGCCAACATGCAAAGCAACAGAAATGTTGCGATCGAAAAAGGTCTTTTCATAGCGTAGGCGATCATGGTTCACAACAAATCCTTTTTATTTTAACAGCCATACTATAATCTTTACTAAAGCCAGATCAAACCAAAAGTGGATCACCGCTGCCATATCTGTGTTGGAACTGCCCAGTCCTGAATTGCTTGTCTGGATCGAGTTCAAAAGCGTCTAGGCGGCCTAGTGGGTAATTAAGTATTTTCCACAATACGACCCCGTTCCTACAGATGGAATGTTGCAAGACTCTGGATACTCTATCGCTATTTCCGTAGCATACTTTATGAAGAGTTACATTCCCAGGTCCAACCCCCTGACCTTTACAACTGGGACCCGTCATGCCACGTACACAAGCATGAATCATCCTCATTTCCTTCTTATTCTATTAGTAAGAAGTAAGTTTCATTCGTACAGCTTCTTCCCAAGAACTGCTGCTTTGTGGAACAGACTTAAGTTAGGATGTTTTCCCAGTCACTACAATCTTGACCTTTTCAAGTCAAATGGTTAAACGTTATCTTTCCTGCATAAGCCAGTGAACCTCAATTCTTGCTTTTCTTACGCTCATACAACACCACACAGTAATGCTCTACTTTGAGTGGCTCTGGGCCTTATAAGTGGGGAAACATTAGTATAAACCATTGATGGAGATTACCTTCCTAACCTTTTGTTTGAAGTTGTTTGGAACGTCAGTATCTTGTTTATCTCATTAATTTCTCTTTTTTGAGTTAAATAAAGACCTCGAATGATGTGGTTTCTCTTATCTCTTACAATTTTGTTTGTGATTCTGTAGTGCCAGTCTACTAGTTTCGAAGAATGGTGATCCTCTCAAGGCATCATTCGCTCGAAACCAAGACAATCTTCTCTGCATAACCAAATGTACTTCACTTCTTGCCTTTTTTACACCCATACAGTCACCATCTACTTTAATAGTATATTGAGCCTTGTATAGTGTGCAAATTGCTAAAATTTCTTGTGAAAAATAGTAGAACGGTTTCCTGTTGCTTTCACTATAGTTTTGAATTGAAAGTTGAGGTGAGAAGAGATGGGTTTTATGTCTTTGCCAAATGCATTTGTGTGAAAGTGAACGCAAGACTAGGCAGGAATTTGCAACCGGGTCGCTGATTCCACTACTCGGGCATGCACAATGTCGCTATACTTGCTCTAAGTAAATATTGCATGAAATGAAAGCTGAAGAGTTTGTCAGCTGTTAACTCACATATATCGAGAAAACTAGCTTAAAAAAGAAATCAATATGTACACGTATCAACACGTCATCTTAAAAAGTACAGCAGCTGAAAATTTTATAAGGGTAACAAAGACGGGAAAATCGAAAATCTTCTGTTCTCCCGAGGATACTTCTTCTGCACTCGTTCCTTACGTCCAGCAGCAAGGCGTCTGATCAGGAGGTTTTGAGGAGCGTGGAACAACCTCTTAATTGATGATGTTCCCAGGTCCACCCTGACTCGGTGTGGTAGCACCTGTTAGGGTCCCGGCTATGGGAAAATAGTTAACACCCAAACCGGGGTCAAAACACTATAAAAGTGTAAAAATAGGTTTTAATACCAGCAATACATTTTTAAACAGAAAAATATTACCATCAATACATTTTTGGAAAAATATTACCAACAATACATTTTTGGAAAAATATTACCAACAATACATTTTTGGAAAAATATTACCATCAATACATTCTTGGAAAAATATTACCAACAATATATTTTTGGAAAAATATTACCAACAATATATTTTTGGAAAAATATTACCATCAATACATTTTTGGAAAAATATTACCATCAATATATTTTTGGAAAATATTACCAACAATATATTTTTGGAAAAATATTACCAACAATACATTTTTGGAAAAATATTACCATCAATACATTTTTGGAAAAATATTACCAACAATACAATTTTGCAAAAATATTACCAACAATACAATTTTGCAAAAATATTACCAACAATACATTTTTGGAAAAATATTACCATCAATACATTCTTGGAAAAATATTACCAACAATATATTTTTGAAAAAATATTACCATCAATATATTTTTGGAAAAATATTACCATCAATACATTTTTGGAAAAATATTACCATCAATACATTTTTGGAAAAATATTACCATCAATATATTTTTGGAAAAATATTACCAACAATACATTTTTGAAAAAATATCACCATCAATACATTTTTGGAGAAAAAATCTTTCCGGCATTGAGGTTGATATGCCGTAAACCAAACCAAACCCCTTGTGTCTCAGTAGCCTTAAATGCCTTGCATGAGGTAAACTTGATAAAAAAATAATAATGTCTTTAATTTGTTTCTTGTTATTTAAACTTATGAAGTTAGCAAACTGCGTTAAATGGCTGAGAAACTATTAATATGCATTCATCAACAGCCTAGCATCGATATCAAACTGCTTTGTTCTTTGATCTTCCTGTATTCATAAGTAAGTTTTCGATTTCATGCCAATCATCTTACTTTCTCCAGCAAAGCTATAAGACTTGTTCTTTTTACGCACATAATAAGGCATTTGATTTTACAGAGCTATGATTCATTTTTGCCATATATCCATTACTTGTATTATGTTACTTATTGGGCAAAGACGAATAATATAAAGAAAATGAGATAATTAATCACTTAGCAAACAGAAAGAAAATAGTTATAAAAACACATGACGATTATCATATTTTGATATGAGAAAGTTCTACGGTGACTATCCTACATTGACGTGCCAAATGACATTTGACAGCAATATGTAAGGACTAATAATCTTGCTGTCATGAAAATGTGCACACCCATATTAGGTGTGTCCAGACATTTGATGAGTCGGTGTGAACACCAGCTTGACTTCTTCTTCTACCAAAGTCAAATAAATTATTGGGGGTTCGAATGGGACATTACAATTGGTGTCTTTATGTTTTTGAATTTTTAAATATCATTTCACCCGAAGCAAGGCGATAATGTCAATAAGACACATGGGTTTTCTGGGCCTGAAATAAAATGATAAAACTTTAATTAGGAGAAAGAACAATAAAAAGAAGAGAGTTCAGAAAGACAGAAGATGGTGATTCATATTACACTGAAGTGTTTGAAGGTCGTAGTTGACAGAAAAGAAAGAAGCCAGAAGATAGAAGTGTACGAGAAGAAACTATTAGAATAGAACTTACAGTAACATCTAGCTATTTCAACAGTAAAATGACGAAACAGAGTTGTCAATCTAGTACTATGCTTAAATTCAGGAGGTAGAGATACCAAAGAGGAAAGCTCATTAGAACAAATGTAGGGACATCTAACACTGTGCTCATTACTGATCGCCGTTCACAAAGCAGTAACCGATCACGTGTTCTTAATGATTGTGATCAGAGGCAATTGTCTGTGATAAGTCTGCCATTCGTGCACGCATTGAATCCTGTCATATCAGGTCTGGTGTTTTTGCTATTTATTTAGAGATTCTTGACAATATCCAAAGCAGATTCTGCAATGTTATTGGTCCTAACCTGGCATCTCAGCTTCAGTCACTTTCCTACCGCCTTTGCTACAAATATTTTCATGGTCATTTTTCGGATAAGTTTTCCTCTTTGGTATCTAAATTTTATGAATTTAAGCGTAGTACTAGATTGGCGGTAAGGTCTCATCATTATATAGTTGAAATGCTTAGATGTGACAATAGTTCTATACTAAAAGTTTCTTCTCTCGCACTTCTCACTTGTGGAACTCTCTTCCGACTTCTTACTTTCCAGTCAGCTTTGATCTGCAAAAATTTAAATTCGATATCAATCGTCATCTTTTGTCTTAATTCCTGGGTTTTTTTTTTTTTTTTGGTTTTTTTTTAAATTTTTTTATTGTTTCTTAGTTTTAAGAGCGTTTTCTTTTTCTCGTATTATCTCGCACTCAATAACCCTTGTGCCAATACGTACTATGCGCTTTTAGTTGTTTCAGTTGTTGAAAGTCCTAAAGAGATGTGGCTTGTATTTTTTGGTACGGTTTCTTTTTTTGTGATTGTGCAGCACGAAGTTCGAAAAAGAACGTTCCTCGCTAAGAGATACAGGCTTGGTTTGTTCGAAACTATGGGGTACAGCAGAAATAACACTTTCTCCCGCATAATGCTAAGACATTCGTGGCACTGGTGTCCTCATCTAGCTAATGTTTTATCATTATGTGGGAGGTATGTGTGGGAGGTATTTCTGCCACACTTTGTATTTTTATCATTGTTCTGAGAATTAAGTTGTATACAGCGGATAGTTTAGACATTTCTGAACGAGTTAGCAGCCATAATATGAAACTCGAATTGGCGAGGATATTTAAGAACATGACGAGTTTTTAAAGTAAAAATCTGTGATAGCTACATGGTAGCGATATATCAATTTTGCAAGGTTTGTGCTACTTAACTGGGAAGTAGACCGCGTGAAATTGAGAGTATCAGCCAACAGAATCTGTTGTTGACGACCGGAATTGTTCAAGCGGTTCATATTATTGATGTAGGCAGGCTTGGATTGTTATGATCTATGGCTATAATTAAAATAAACAGACAGGAAGTTTCCTAATTTGCAGACAAAGGATGCATGTACTTCATCAGCAATCGAGTCATATTGTTTTCTGTCCCTCTTCTGTTTTTGATCATTTCTTTGTTTTTTTTTCCTTCACTTATTTTTATCTGTTCTTCTACCTTTTCCTCAATGCCCAACAATTCTCTTTTTACTTCGAATATTATTTTCTTTTAGATATCCCTACTTTTTAATAATATTTTTCTCGTTAAGTTTATTTTACTTGAAGCATATGTCAGTTTGCTCACAGGGAAATATTTAATATGTTCTAATAATTGACATATATATATATATATATATATATATATATATATATATATATATATATATATATATATATATAAACACACACATACACACACACACATATATATATATATAGAGAGAGTGTGTGTGTGTGAGAGAGTATGTGAGTGAGAGAGAGAGGTTCCAAGTGGGTGCTTCCGCGATCACTACAATCTCAACATGTTTAAATCTAGGGCTAACCGTTATCCTCCTTACATAATCTCATAAACTGCACCTTACCTCTTATTTTGTAATCCTCTACCTCAAGTGATTCTTAGGCCTTGTATATGGTGAACATTATTGTAAATAATACATACTCACACTTATATATATATATATATATATATATATATATATATATATTATAATTTTTCTTATAGACAAAATCAATTTACTCACTACAAAGATGTAACTTCGTTTCGGTGCATTTAGTTGCCAGTTATATATTACCGTTTTGGTTTTCAGCAGTCGAGGTGTAACTAAATGCACCGAAGTGAAGTTGTATCTTTGTAGTGAGTAAATTGTTTTTATCCATATGAACAAATTATAATAAATAATTATTGGCCTACTATCTGTATTGCGCCCTCTTTTGAATTAATGCTGTGAACCTTAGAATTTATATATTATTTTCGTTCTCATTGCATTCATATATATATATATATATATATATATATATATATATATATATATATATATATATATTCTATCATAATCCTACTCTCTAACACTCTTTCCATAAAACTTGTAAATAAATTAGTTATCGCTAATACTAAGGTCATTACTACCACATTCAAGACAATCAGAGATATAATTAGGATGAAAAATAAACCTAACACCAATTCAAAAGCCGGTACTTATCAAATTATATGTTTACAATGTAAAGTCATTTATATCGGAGACACATCTAAAAGCCATTCTCTACGGACACAAGAGATTTACATTTAAACAACCATTTAAACTCTCTCGTAATGCACAGGAACAAAATTGGCCATATATCTGATTTTACAATTGTCACCTTAATGATAAAAAACATAATTCTTTACGTCGAAAGTACTTCGAGGGCCTACTAATAACAATAGTACCTGTCAAAACATTATATTACCAACTTTTATTGGATCCATTCTTAAAGAATCTAACGCATGTTTATCGAAAACTGCCCGATTCATGTGCGTCCCCCAACTCATTCGCAACAGACATGCGTGACTGTCCATTTTCCACTGTTAACCTGTTTTCCTGAAAAAATAAAACCTCGATGGCCGAAATCACTCGAAATATATTGCATCACACCGAGAAGTTCATTTGCAAGTGTGCACCCGACATCAAAACGACCTGTTCGAGACTAGAAGGATCTCACGAAGAGGCTTAACAGACATTCCTCGGTCGCTATTTTCAATGAAGGATAAACTCTTGGTCGTTTAGACATTGGGCATTACGTATTATTGCATAGACGGGAAGCCACTAGCACGGAAGAGGTTACAGAGAGTTGGAGCGAGAGCAAACAGGAGTGATAGACGAAAAGATGAAGAGAAGGATAGGGGATAGATCAAGGCATCTGGAGACGTCGATTGACATTACATTTGAATAGTTGAAGATTATAGCTATCAGGGTAACAGGAAAAGTAGAGGGAGTTCCACAGGCGAGAAGTGCGAGCCATGAAGCTATTGGAGTAGAAGAGACGGCTACATTTAACAATTTCGACAGTGAAAGTGTGAGAGCGAGATGCCAGCCTAGTTGAACGCTTAAATTCATGAAGTCTGGGAACCAGCGAAAGCAGCGCATCGGAGTAGTTACCGTGAAAGTATTCGTAAAAAGACAGAGGGAGACGACGGCACGTCTGTGAGAGAGCGACTGCAGACGAGATGCCAGATCAGGGCCAATTACATTGCATATCCGTCTCCGGATTTTATCAAGAACCTTGAGACAAACAGAAGGGGCTCCAGACCATATATGGCAGAAATACACCATGCAAGGGCGAATGATAGATTAGTAGATTTGAAGGATCGACTCAGGCGAGAAAAATTTCCTGGCGCGGTAGAAGGAGCCAACTTTCCTTGCGGTGGACGAAGCTATTTGCTTAATGTATTTGTTCCATCTCAGGTCAGCGGTCAATGTGAGACCGAGCAATAGCAAAGAGTTGCTCTCGTGGAGTTGAGCGTCAGACATTCTAATGGGAGGCAGGGATGGTTCTCTCTGGTGATTAATAGAGAGCAGTTTTGCTTTTGAGGCATTAAAGTTAACCGGCCAATTCCTGTCCCAGTCCAGAACCGATTGGAGGTCCTTTTCGAGACAAACTGCTCCATGTTTTTTCTTATATTTTTTCCTTTTTGTCACAAGCTTTGTGATGTTACAGTCGTAATTGAAGTTTTTACCAATACAACAAATCTTGAGTAAACTGTATGTATGTATGTATGTATGTATGTATATATAGCTGGCCACTCATATTCGAGGATACCCGTCTACTAGGGCGGCTAGCCAATCTCTACTGCAAGCACTTGTTCACGCGCATCTGTGCTTATTCAATACCCACAGAGCCCACCTGTGGTTTATACTGCAACTAGGGTGAGCAGACCTTAGTTTCAGTCTCTGAGAAAGAGTGTGTTATCCTGCGTGATCAACAATTTGAACAAGGCCAGCACGCTCAAACCCTCGGCCACGATGACTTGGGACTTCGTGCTAGTACAGCTATCGACAGATCGCAAAGGTTCCGTCTACCCAATTTCAATCAAAATGCTTGGGACAACTCATGGTATGGTTTTCAGGCACTTTCCAAAGGTGTTGCACGCTGGGATCAACCCCTCCAGTCCGATAATATCAGGAAGTCTCCTTCCTGAAAAATCGGCTATGGTGAGATTCGAACTTGGGTCTCATGTTCAGAATGCAAACGTTCGAACTCGGCCACCTGCCCATAAACTAACCTACATATTCATTAAGAAAAACCATTATTAAACAAATTAAAACCACTTTAAAAAAAAAATTGAAATAAAATATTTATTAAAAATTAAGACGATCAAATGTAAGTCAACACTGATATTTGATATTTGGTGACCCCGTTTGAAGTCATGATGTCGACTTGTCTTTATCTATCAATTTTAAGATTCTGGCAGTATTGAGAGACAGTTTTTTTTTGTTACCATTCTTCTCTTAGAAATGCTCAATATTATCTTGGTTTCATGTATGTATCGCTTGCTTTAAGTTGAACTACAGATTTTCAATTGGGTTTAGATCAGATCGTTAATTCGTCCTTTCCAAGACTTGAAATTTCTTTTTTCGAACTCTTTTTGTTGTGGATTTGATTTGATGCTTCAAATCATTACAATGTAAGATCCAGTCCCGACTGAAACTCAAGTTAAGAACCGAAAGCAAGACACTTTACTTCAAAATTACTTGGTATCTTTCAGAGTCCATTGTGCCTTAAATACATAATATTTTTGCCTGTTCCAGTATGTTCCAGCTGTAGCAAAGCAACCTCAAATCATAATGCTACTGCCGCCATGTTTAACTGTTGGCAACAAATTATTCACTTCAGAGCGGTATTAAGAGTTCGCCGGATATTCCGCCTTTCGTTTTACCCGAAATTCTCTAATTTGGTCTCATCCGACCATAAAACCTTTTGCGAGAATATTTCTATCTTGGGTTTATATATATATATATATATATATATATATATATATATATGAGCTTTGGCATGATTGAACCGAGCTTGTTTGTGCTTTTTGGTCTATTTTTCTAGGCCATATGTCATGAAGATTGATATCGTTCAGATTTCGTCGCACCGTAGACGTATGAACATTGATTCCGAAATTGGTCATGGAACCCTTGAAGAATCGCAGAA
The DNA here is from genome assembly GCA_963932145.1 of Acanthosepion lycidas. NCBI lineage: Eukaryota > Metazoa > Mollusca > Cephalopoda > Sepiida > Sepiidae > Acanthosepion > Acanthosepion lycidas. The sequence continues at coordinate 48,603,684 of OZ010610.1, forward strand.
GTCACAACAGGAGTCGTCTGGACTTGTCGAAATAGGTGTCTCCTTGTTCTTGCAAGAACGACTACTTCGTGAAAGAACACTTCTTGATTGTGATGCCGTCACACCAAAGGCCATCCATTTATAAATAATTTACTGCACGGAGGAGACGTGCACTAAAAATCGTTTTGTTCGCTTTTTGTAGCCTTCTCCATGATTATAGGCTTCAAATAGGTGATTTTTTAAAACTTCAGGAAGTTCTTTTGATCTTGGCATATATTTAAAAAAAAAAAAAATTAGTCTGTAACTGGATCCTTCTGGATGCGCAATGAGTTATATTGGCAGACTGCAGTATACATAGCTTATCAAAGACAAAAATGAAAAAAATGAACATGAGTCATTTTGATTTTTAGACGTGCACAAAAATTATTTGCACTGGCAACCATGCAAAACAAAAATACAAAGCGTAAATAGAAGGGTTCAGTGAATTTTGTACAATTTTTAATATTTAATTGTTATTTTTATTCCCGGCTGATAAAAATTTGGGAAAATGG
>OZ010610.1:48606713-48609213 GCA_963932145.1 Acanthosepion lycidas
ATTGCAACGGGAAAAATATGCTTGAACTAATTGAAGTAATCTTAACTTAAAGCACTTTGGCTTCCGGCAGCATGAGAAGATAATGTGGCGCCAGCAGTTTCATCGTGTTACATATGGCTTCTTGAAATAGACTTGAGTAGCGGAGTTCAGGGATTAATATACGGGAAAATCATGTCATTTTGAATCGGAGGTATTGACACCAAACTGTGTAGCCAGCATTTACAAACGTATTAAAATACAAACGTATTAAAATAGAAAACACAAAATACAGGTGCACATTCATATATATATATATATATATATATATATAGGTAAATTATCACACATATAGTGTTGGTGCTGATAGAATAGTGCTCGATGTAATACAAAAGAGCTATTAAGTAATTATCAATAAATATAAATGCCTCTTACCGATAGCCTGACTCAAATCTTCATTCGCAACATAATTTTCAGGTGGTGAGTATAGACGCTATATTCAGCACCTGAAGATTGCGTTGTGCATGAAACACCGAGTTGTGCTATTGGTGAGCGATAATATGTATATTTATTAATATATATATATATATATATGTGTGTGTGTGTGTGTGTGTGTCTGTGCGTCTGTGCGTGTATGAGTCTTTATTCGCAGCGTATAATACCTATCTACCTATCGATCTAGCTCTCTCTCTCTCTCTCTCTCTCTATATATATATATATATATATATATATATATATATATATATATATATATATATACATCGTTTGATTAAAATAACCGACGACGTAAGAGTATTTATTTTTTTGTTGTATTTTTCTCGTTTTTCAATAAGTTGTTGAGTAGTTTTCAAAATTCCGGAAGATATATATATATATATATATATATATATATATATATATATATATATATAGATATATAGATATATATATATACATATATATATACATATATATATACATATATATATATTTATATATATATATATATATAAAAGTGAAAATAGAAGTGAACACTTAGAAGCGACAGTCTGTTTCATGCTAGATGCAATTGCATCTAGCATGAAACAGACTGTCGCTTCTAAGTGTTCACTTCTATGTACTCTTTTATATTTACATACCCTCTATCTCTGAATGTTGGGCACGTTATCGCACAAATACAGCACATCTTAAGACTATATTTCTTCATATATATATATATATATATATATATATATATATATACCAGGAGTAGCAGGAAAATCATTCAAAATTATCAAAATCGTGTAACTGCCCATCCCACAAAATGTTTAATATCTAACAAAACACTAAACTAATTTTCTTTCTAAGTTTTGAGATAAGGCGTTTAGCCCTTTCGGCACAATTTGTCGTACTCCTTTGAGTTTGTCAACTGGAAAGAGAACAGGTTAACATCATTTTTGTGTCAGTCTTACTATGTCTCCTCAACTGAGCAATGGTCAAACGAAAAAGATTATTCAGGCCTTCAGTAATGGTAGCAACATTCATATGGCTTCCATCTTCAGAGTCGATTCAAGAATCATCAAGAGAACGGTTCAAAAAAAAAAGTTCAAAAAAAGAGGGAACAGTAGAGACGAAAACTGGATCAGGAGGTTACAACAAGAAGAGGGATCATTATTTCGACTTAGAGATAAATACATTGTGTATTCTTCAAACTGGAGTCCAATAGTGTTATAAAAACCTCTACATTGCAGTAAGATATCTATAATCATTTCTAAGATAAAACGGTTCAAAGCTTAATCGAACAATTGAACAAATTTGCTGTTACACGATTTTGACAATTTTGCTGTTACTTGTTATATATAAGTATAGATAATAAATTGGAAATGTTTATAAATTAAACACTTAATGTTTCATATATATATATATATATATATATATATATATATATATATATATACAATCAAGTTTAATTAAAAAGTACCGACAAAGTTTGTCTGTTTTCATTTGTATTGTACTTTTCCAACTTTTAATAAGGTGTTAATTATTATGTTCGAAATTATGGATAAACTTTGACAATTTTGCTGTTACCCCCGGTATATATATATATATATATATATATATATATATATATATATATATATAAATTAAGTAATTAATGCTTTGGGTGCGTTGTTTTGTAAAAGATCCTTTCTGTGTTTATAAAATTGTTCTTAATATATAAATATTGATGTATCATTTTTCCATATATATATATATATATATATATATATATATATATATATATATATATATATATATATATATAAAGAGAAGTGATTGCACTGATGATAAAAAGAACAAAGAGAAATGATTGCACTGATGATAGAGAAATATTCGCTCACAGAGCGCAGGGAAATTGACGTTAATACGCTCGGTTAAAAAGCAACCATTTTCTTCGCATTTCCTTCTTTGAATCTGTAATTAAGAATATCCCTATGCCACTTTAGGTATCATATTTGGCAGAAAAGGTTTTTAGTGTCAGCCATCAGCTTTTTTCTCTCGAAGCAGGAGAATGAATGCATGATGA
>OZ010610.1:48611713-48656713 GCA_963932145.1 Acanthosepion lycidas
TGATATATATATACATTTTACAATCACCTACACACTCGCACGCGCGTGCACACACACACACACACACACACACATACATACACACAAACACACACACAACATTTGATATTTATATGGGAAAAGAATGTTCACTATCGGAGACAGAGAATTTGCGGACATAGTTGACATAGGAATCAGCATTCCATGGTGAAAGGGGTGGGGGATTATCAGTCTCAGTAGAGATTTTCTTTATATATTTTTACGTTTTTTTAATATTTTGTAGGTAGAATGTTTTTATATATTGTAAGTACAATGTACAAGGAAGCACGGTGGATAGCGGCTCGGATTGAAGATTCGGAGACCCGAGTTCGAATTCCAGTCGAATCCATTAGATTCACTTACGTGCAAATACCCTTGGGAAAGGTATGGATCATCTTCTCGCCCCCCCACCCCAGCCACAGCTATGGATAGATAGCAGGACAGAACATTTGCCTTTCTTTCTGCGGTAGACCAGTTGCCATCCAAGGCAATGAATTACGCAATAGGTCAAAGGTTTGGGGCCATCATCTGAATTTAATAAGTTTAATGTCTTCTTCGATTTAATTAACACCTACTAAACTAGAATCCTGAAACTATATAATCCATTAGTATATGACGTCCAAATTTTTAAAGAGAGGTTACATAAAATTTTAAATCTCCAAGCCCTAAGATTGCCTTTAGTCTGCAAGGAAGATTAGGCAAAAAAAAAAAAAAAAAAAAGCTAAAATGTTAAGAAAAATTTATACAGGAATAGGTTAATTTCGTAATTATATATGATAACTAGTAAATTATATAGTATAAATTATATATGTTATACAGTGTAACCCGGATATAAGAGACCCTGATATAAGAGAAACCTGGATATAAGAGAGATTTTCTCTGGTCCCAAATTAGAGCCATACTTACCTAAACAAAATAGACCAAACCCGGATATAAGAGAAACCCGGATATTAGAGAAATCCGGATATAAGAGACTTCTTCTCCGGTCCCGACAACTCTCTTATATCCGGGTTACACTGTACTAGTAAATTAAATCGTAATTATACAGGGTGTCCATGAGGTTCGTGTGCACTTTAGAAAATTTATAACTTTATTTGTATTTGCGATAGAAATAATCTGTAAAAAATGTTATGAAGTTTAATGGACCTAGTTTTAAGTATAGCTAAAATAACTAATGTGATTTCAGGCATTACTGTAAATCAGTTGGCAGATATTTTCCGTGAACTGCAAAATGGTATTACACTTCGTATTGCTAGTGATGGAGAACATGTGGAAACTTAAATAAAATTTCAATAAAACCTTAAAGAAATATAGATTTACTTCTTTCTAATCTTTTTTACAAATTATTTCTATCGCAGATACAAATAAAGTTATACATTTTTAAAGTGCACACGTACTTTATGGACACCCAGTGTATGATAACTGGTAAATTAGTTTTGAAAAAGGCGCTCAACTTACAGTTTTTAGGCGATTTTTAATATCTTTTGACCTATAATCTTTAATATTGTTCATCTACCAAAATAGATGTAACATCTATTCTAGTTATTATTGTCTGAATCCTATTTATGGAAGTGCGGTTTAACCCAAGTGTTAACTCATCTCTCACTCTTTCTTCATTATCCCTTCAAGTATAATAGTCTAGCTAGATATTTTTCGTGTGAAGATATTTGCTGTTCGGACCAAGCGTAGGAAAGTAGATTCATGTTTTTCGTTGTAGCAGTAGTGTTAGGTGAACACAGTCTGCGCTCGTTGAAATTTCAACACTGTTTGATTCAGTTTTCTATGAAAGTGCATCTTTAAATGGTGGGGTGACAAATAGGGAAAATGGATTCATGCCTTTAGTATTAAGTGAATACAAGATGCTTTATCCAGAAGTCGAATTCTATTAGCCATTCCTTTTATATGATTATAACCCTGCCACTACCTCAGCCCACCGTCACCCTCCTTCATACGCACAAAGAGAAAGTTGGGGGATCTTTTTTTAAGTCTTGATAAACATCCACAATAACATGTGGACTCCAATGTTCACGGTTTAAGCAAAACGTTCTCAGATATGATTAACCAATGAAGAAGCCAAAGAGCAACATTTCTTAATCCAATCGTTATTTGACTTTTACCGAGTTCTGGCATAACCGTATAAAATAGTCCGTAAAGCAACCAATCAGATTTCAGAAGCTAAAGTTGATTAGCTTATCGAATTCTGCGATCATTTTGGACCAATTAAGCATCTTTGAAATGTGAATTATTTGGTTATATTAAATTCGGTCTCGTTGGGTGGAAGGCCGCTCAAATTGTTAGCCTCAAGGAAAGTAGGAGAATGAATTCAAGGCAGGTATTAATTGAATTGTTTTTGTTTTTTTTGTTTTTTTTCCCCAATTCGTCACGAGAAAAAAAAAACATCTTTGTAAATTGATTGCGTGTTAACTTTTATTTTCGAAAAAAAAAAATTAAATCTTTAGAAAACTTTTCTCTTTTATAAACAGGAACGCATTTTCTTTCGCAATACATTTCCTGTTAGCAAGGTCACTAGATAATCGCCCGGTTCACTATCAAACAATTTTCTTCAGTAGCATGCATAAATATTCAAAATATATATCTCTATATCTCTGAGATGAGGTATTATGATAATTTGTATTATTCGGACTGTTATCCTCATCGTCATTGTCATATTCCCAACGTTTCGGCCGTTCTATGCCCTGGCCTTCTTCAGGTGATTGGAATTTCGATTCGAACCCTTTATTTCGTCCAGCGGGGTAGATTGTTCTAGTTCCACGTGTCATGCCTCAACAGGATGTCTCAGTTAAAATTGGGTCAAAATTAATTATAAAAAATTGGTATTCTTTCTTTAGGTAATATTTTTCTTTTAGAAATTTTAAAAGGTGACAGTCATCTACTATCAGCGTAACATGCTAATAAAACTGTGTAAAGTATTTCATGACTAAAACTCTAGCTCCCTTGGATTCTACTGTCTTGTTTGGTGGCATTTCGAATGGTAACGGTACTTCGTCCATATTTTCTATTTGTGAAAAAAGAAAATGATTTTCTAGCATTAGTGATTCGGCTGTATTGTGCGCAGGGTACTTTTAAAGATAAAATCTGAAATAAAAATAGCCGTCTTATGCGAAAGCAAATACGAGAATCAAAATAGCCGGGAAATACTAGAGCGTTCTTTTATATTAATACCGACAGGCTTCGATTGTTCGCTAACGCTTTGCAAAGTAAGTTATATTGACTACTTGAAATATTTGAAACAAAAATTTTAAATGAACAGTTCATTCATAAATTGGCTTGCTATAGTTAAAGGCTAGTTTTACAAATAGATGCCAACTTGTTGAACGCCAGTGCAAATTTTAAACACTTTTCTGTACTATATAAGACAATATTCCTAAACAGAATTATTTTTATATGAAAATCAAAACAATTGAATAAAGGAACAGTAACAGAAAAGATAATGAAATATACTTTTTTAAAAATCAATATACAAATTAGTTAAATTTGAAAAGTGATATCACCTAGAGGTAGATAATATAAAATACAGATATTGATCTTTTAGCGTATAAATTGCTATAAAGTAAAGTTGGGTCTTTTTAAATCCAGGATTATTTGGATAATTATGCTCCGTTTCGCATTTATTCATATAGATACCATAATATAGCTTTTACTTAATTCTAACTTTAATTAATTCTTATTTCTGTTTTCCCATCTTTGCAATATATTAATTTTATCTTATAAATTGTCCCCTGTTCTGTCACCCATACAATAAAAATAATTGTTTATACGGAAAATAAAGATCCATGTACATCAAATCGTCTTTAAATTAGGTGGAAGCAGAAGAATAATTGTTGAACTTTTAAAAGGTAAGCTTAAACATTAATTCAATACTTAAACGCAGCAATCAATCTTGAGTTTTTCTGTATTTTATTAATGACTATCACATCTAGTCCTTCCTACCTATTGTGATGTAGGCCAAACCAAGAGTCCTTCACAGGAGGTAGCTTAAATGTCGCCCCATAGAGCGACTTTTAAGCTAGTTTATAATAAAACGTGCACTGCAATTTTAGATACAAAAGGAAAATAACAGTTACTCCCCATGAACGATGAAAGCAATGATAATGGCTAGTATAATATATTACTATATATTTTTTAAACCTCGCATAATCTGGCAACCCTGAATCGGAACTCAACGAAAATAGGTCCCTGCGCCTCACATTTCTAGGGCTTTTGAATGAGCTATGAATCATTGAAATCGGACCAGTGGGAGCGGAGGAGCTACTTGGACACAAACGCGCATACATACACTGTACCTTATATATTTCATGCAAATTTAATGTCAAAAGATTGATTGTTAAATTCGTCATGGTCTGGACAGTTTCAATTCTTCTTGTATCTTCAGTTTAGTTAATCTTGATTCTAAGAATATCTGTATGGTTCCAAGTGTGCTGACAATTATAAACACAAATCTAACTTTGTGTTTCAACAGTTTTTTCTTTCTCGTCTCTCCCCGATGAGATCCTGTCTTATTTTCTAACTTTTAATTTTCTTTCGTCGCAATCCGGTGGTCAGCTCTCACAACTAAGTTCACTATCTGGTATTTTGTCTTCCTTTTGTGCAGAATAAATCCGCTTGCCTTCAAAAAAGGCTGATGCTATGCGCCTGCCGATGCCACTGACTCCCAGATACAAAGAAAAAACGTTGCAGGCTCAATCCGTTGGTTATGAAAGAAAACGGTTGATGCAATAGCCCGGATGTTCTACCTACGAGATTGATGAAACAACCGGGATTTTCTGGCCACAGATTAGTGTACCTATCTTCGAACTCATAAAATGTCAGCGCAGACGGAAGGCGACTTGTTGGAAAAGTGAATTTGCGGCAAAGTGCCGTGCTGAACGAAGTTCTGTAGACGGATCAGTTTATCCGAGGAAAGTGATTTTTTGCCAGTTTTTTTTTCTTGGTATAGTTGCTTTCAAAATATTCACATTGAGACATTTTTTTTTTTTATATTTCTGACTTTGTGTGAGGTCGATTTTTTTTTTTTTACTTTACTCTGGATAATTTGTCGAAAAAAAAAAAACAAACAAATTTCTTCCAACAAATTTTAACACGCCAACAATTCTGGTATTATCTTATCCAAAATGGATAAGGAAGACATTCACAGGTGGGTGAAAGTCCTTTTTCAGACATCCGAAAAAGAAGACTTGTATAAGACTCACCAAAACTGAAAACCAAAAAGAGCTACTCCTACCAACAAGGAAGAAGCGACATCCAGGATTACGCCATTTAGATGAACTACAACATCCCCCTGTATTATTAATGTTGAGGACTTCTGCGGGCAATTGCGTGAATACGTCCACATTGTAAGGTCGGATAAACTATTGCTCGAATTGAACGCTTTGAAAGCAGTAGAAAATAGAATGGTTTCGATTTTCATTGTGGAAAAAAAGTTGAATCGGATGATCAAGTCTTGAAAAGATTACAATATCAAAGTGCTAACAGACATCGGCGTGCAAGTACGAAACATTATGAAGGGCAAAGACTTCCCTATGTGGGACATTCTTCTGCCTACTCCAGAAGATTGTGTGGCCCTCACATAAAAGGACTTAGAGTAAGGATTGTGTGATAAGAACGAAGACGGACAATAGTAAACGTCTACGAATTTCCATGCTTTATCACGGGGAAAATAGGTTGGCGCCTTCTTCCAATAGTATGGGGAGATTGTCGAAATTAGAGAAAGATGCGGGAATGGTGTCTCAGCCTCATGCTAGACAACAAAGCCTTTATCGCCGTCCGAAACTGGATTATTACACATGGGCGAAAGCTATCGATCATTGTTTCCCAAACTTGTTGACGCTGCAGGGAGACGGGTCACCTCTCTGTAGTTTGCCCCAAACTGTACCACCTGGAAAGGAGGCCGCCGAGGATACTACTTTGAAACAAACGGGCAGAGAGAAATAATCTCTTGCTCGCTCACCTCTTACGTTTCTAACACTAACAGAAAACGTAGGCTTTCTGGGTAAGACTATAAACTACATCCGCGTCCTGGGTAAGACGATAAACTACGTACAACAGCAAGGCCTTTGATCGGGAGGTTTTGAGAAGCATGGAACCACCTCTTAATTACTGGTGTTCCCAGCTCCACTCTGACCCGGGGTGGTAGCACTTGTTAGATTCTCAGCTAACATAAAATAGCTAACCCCCAAACTGGGGTCAAAACACTATGAAAGTTTAAAAATAGGTTTTAATATCAGAAATACTTTGTTAAAAATTATTACCAGCAATACATATTTGAAAAAAATATTGCCAGCAATAAAAATCTTGTCGACATTAAATAACCTGTTGAGGTTGATATGCCGTAAAACAAACCAAACCAAGAAAAGGCAGAAGGCGATAAATGGCAGGTCGTTCGGAAATAGAGAAAGTCTGAGGCTGCAGCATCACAAATACTATCAAGATCTAAACATAACGTCAGGGAATCACCATCAGAAACATACGCGGACGCTGTAAAACAAAGAGGGACCTGGGAAAGCCCTGAAAAGGAAGAGAGCGACAAACGCATAGAACTGAAGAACCAGTTAGAAAATGACACCGAAAAAGGGCACAGCTTCCTCCAGTGGAAGGTTTTCCCATAAAGGCAAATCATTTTTAACTGTGACTGTTCCCCATCTCAAAAGAACACGCACAGAATAGAAAACGTTTTCTAAATCCCATCACCTATTTGTCCTATTCTAATATCCCCACCCCTACGCAAAAAAAGCTCACCTCCTGACTTACCCTGCCCAAATGCCAAAAAACCCTCAAATGGCCACCAAAACCACCACCACCACTATCCCTACAATTTGCACAGACTTCGCAAACAACCACGAAAAGACCTCGAGGCTCATCAACTGGAAGCTCAGAACCGGAGGTCCATCACAAAAATACACCTAGAAGCAAAAAAGAAATATAATTCGGCATTTGCCTTGTCTACACCGATATACTAGACAAAAAGAACCTGTATCCTCAACCCCTGAAGGATTTAAGGGTCCTGCAAAATTTCTGAACGTAAGAGAGTGAAGAACCAAAAAAAAAAACTTCCTTCAGGCGCAGAGAATATTAAGTGTCGTTATGGTTTGGCTTCGGCACACGACAAGTTTGGGCAATGTTGGAAAAGGCTAACCTTATTTGATAAGTGCAAAATGTTGAGGTACTTTTGTTCAGAATGCGTCGCCATATTTATTCACCATTTCCAACAAACGCAGTCAAACTAACGTTCTCTTGAGATATCGGGGTGGCGGGGGCTGTCGTAAGACGGATCCATTAAAAATGAAATGGACCAAGGTTCTGTGGGATAGGTTTCTGTTTCCTGATCCCAAGCATATTCGTTCCGGTAAGATTTGATCAAGGCTCTCTGGTTAGCAAGTTAGAAAGGCGGAGAGTTGAGATCCGAGTCTAAAAGAGGTCAACTCTCTCGTGATCTCCAAGCAGTCGTGGTGAATGTCTGCTGTACTCAAGAGACCCACCCGATTCCAATCAATGAGAGTGTGCTGCCGAGGAGTTTCCGCCTTTTCTCAGCATATTTTGATAGATGTTCGAGTGGGGGTGTTTCTTGTCTAGTACGTTGTTCCTTGAAAGCGGCTCGTTCACTTGTCTTCGCAGATTGTGCGCGCTGGATGTTACCATGGGAAAGCGTTTCAACTCATTGGGGTTTAAGCGCCCAGTTACCGTACAGAGCGGAATACCTTCTTTCGGCGGCTCGATCAGATTGTGATATCGTCGAAACGGGTAGTATTAGCAGGTGATTGGAACACCGTCCTTGATACAGATTTAGATCCCGGGGTTGCTAATAAGGGTACTAAAATCCCTTCCAGTCTAAAAGACTTTCAATCCAAGACCTTTGATAAGGTGGACTTCTCGCAGATGGATTCATGTCGAACTTTTTCTACTGGATTTGCCTCTTATATCCAATGCAAGCTCATTGTCGGACAGAAGGAAGCACGATGTGCTTCTTTGCTTGCTAGCCGTGATGCCAATAGAGGCATGGACGACAAGGATGAAGGAAGTCCTCAAAGCATCGCCTCTCTCTTCACATTTCTTGGTTGCGTTTTTTAAGTGTCAGCTGAAGATCAAGATAAGGTTGGAGAAGGAGAGACATTCTTCCGAGGACTTTGTTAAACAATTAGCACGACTGCAACACCACTGTAGCAAGATTGGTGCGTGTGACTGGTGCTAATCTCGTGTGGTATCTCGAACTGACTGGTTGAAGGACTTGTTCATTCGGGAAAGACATCTCAATTAAGTTAGAGTAGCAGTTTTCTGTATTGTTTTTCTAAAAGGGTTTAACTTAACTAAGTGAATGGTCATTGGCCCTCTTTTTATAGTCTCCACATCGTTTTTTGTCATTCTGACTCCACCCACTTTAGATTACAGAAATCACTGTTCTCTGCAGCGGTGGGAATCTTTCTTTTTTCGTTATTTCATTTATTTCAATTTTCCTCGTCCTGGGTATGACGATAAACTACATCCGCGTCCTGGGTAAGACTATAAAATACATCCGCGTGCTGGGTATGACGATAAACTACATCCGCGTCCTAGGTAAGACTATAAACTACGTGTAACAGCAAGGCCTCTAATCAGGAACTATTGAGGAGTGTGGAACCACCTCTTAATTGCTGGTGTTCCCAGGTCCACCCTAACCCGGGGTGGTAGCACCTGTTAGGGTCCCAGCTATGGGCAAATAGTTAACACCCAAACCTGTGTAAAAATATGTTTTAATACCAGAAATACTTTGTAATTAAAAAAATTATTACCAGCAATAATTTTTGAAGGAAAAATTATTATCAGCAATACTTTAAAAAAAATACCAGCAATATATTCTTTGAAAAAAAATATGACCTGCTATAGATTTCTTCAAGGAAAAATAACCCATTGAGGTTGATATGCCGTAAAACAAAACAAAAACGAAAATAAACCAAAGAATACTTATGCTATTTATACGAACTAATCCTAAAATTCTTGTTGGCATTAAATAAACATTGAGGTTGATATACCGTGGACAAAACAAAAAAAATGAAAATAAACCAAGGAATACATATTCTATTTATACGAACTAATCCTAAAAATCTTGTTGGCATTAAAGAACTCATTGAGGTGTTGATATGCCGTAAAACAAAACAAAACAAACGAAAATTAAACAAGGAATTCATATTCTATTTTTACGAACTAATCCTAAAAATCGTGTCGGCATTAAATAACCCAATGAGGTTGATATGCCGTAAAACAAAACAAAACAAAATCTTCTATTTTCCCCCGTTTTTTCGACCAGTTTCTGCCCTATGTTAGCCGTGTGGAGGGTCCCATACTATTTTTTTTCTACTATTGTATGTATTTTTATTCTTATACTGGGGTGAATTTTTTTACATAAATAAATAAAATCAATTTAGTTTTTACCTCTGTCCACATAATTTATAAATATGAGATTTTAGGTTTAGGATTTCATGGAGAAAATAAGCTATTTTTTTTTTTTTTTTGGTGATTGTGGCATGTATGTGTTTTTATTTATTTAAATGTGACATTTTGGTGTAAGGTTAGAAAAAATTCCTATGGGTCAGCGTATGTGACTAGTTAATTTAGAATTTAGAATAGTAATGACCAGACTTTCCCACCCACATTTTTTGACCTTGTACTACACTTTATGTACTTTTTACATGAATAAATATTGAATTTATTTGCGACTATTTGAATTTATGTGTCTGTGAATTTTTGATTGGTAGTTACATCTTTATTACCTGATAACTGGATCCGATTTTCTCTTTTGGTTGCATTGGTAGGTGGGTATTTTAAATTATTAGTTGACCTCATTCCCTTTTATTTATTTTAGTGCAGCCTTAGCTTTGTGCAGATACCGTGTTTATTTTCACGGTCGAATCCAATTCGTTTGCACAGTTCTTAATGTAAAACTGTTGCTGCCCTGCCGTGCTTACGTTTGCATTCCTTTTGGATTGGATTGCAACATTTAGCTATTATTTACGACATAATATCATCATTTTCTGCATAAAGACTTCAGCTGTATTGTTTTTTTGTTTTGTTTGTACGTTTTTATTTGAATATCTCTGGATTATTTGGCTGCAATAATACATTTTCCTTTTTTTTCTTCAAGTGGCCTCTGCGTAACCATGTCAGGTATAAGAATTTCGGGTAAAGAATATCCGACACAGAATATCGACCAAAACGTTGCGATAAAAACAACAATGATAATGATACTTGTCAGAATGTTTCGCGGATTGACAAAGAGTCATCTTGGAATTCTAGAAAGTTTGATTTCCGTGAACTATCTCTTGTTTATTTTTTCTATATTCTTTTTTTTTTTTTTTTTTTTTTTTGGATAAATTAAAAAGTTATTCGCTGTTAGAAACTTGTTCATTTATTTAAAAAAATTTTTTTTCGGTTCCTACGACCTTAAAGGTTGATAGCGCGCACAGTTACTTTCATGACCCGTGTAAATTAATCGATAATGTTTGCTAAATGACACGTTGAACGCCCAACTGTTTACTTGTACAAATAAAAGTCCACTTCAGCCGATAAACAGTAAGATCATTTAATTAAAAGCCTCGTAAAATTATTATTTCTATTTCATGAATATGCATGAGGTCAGGCGGTTTTCGCTGGCGAGTGAATGAGAGTAAGTCTCCTCAGCACTTTTCTCAGTATCATCGTAAACCTCTTCCATAACGATGTCTGGAAAATCACAGTCGTTCCTCGAACTCTAGTCAGTGTGATATTTCGGGAATATTCCATTTTACAACAAAATGCATTGTGGTTACCGCCAGAGACTAATTGAGCTACAAATCTTCACATGGAAATGTACAGGGACTGATTCAATTTAAATCTTCTAAAATCTCCAGGAATTTTAGTATCTTGGCAAACTACGGGCATTATGCTATCTGGACAGCTGCAGTCCTTCCCTGGAAGCTCCAATTATTATTTATATTTAAGGGTGTTGTGGTAAGATCCACCTAATTTGCATAGTGGAGTACCGACCATATAAATATGGTTGGTACCGGGAAGAGAGATCCGACTGCGACTCAGTCAACACACATTCCAGGAACGGTCTTCCCAGGAATATACATAAGAAAATATGTAAATATTGTGTACACTTTCTTGTTTCAATACATTTTGTTCTAAGTACATTTTGTGTTGCATTATTATTCCATGCATTAGTCAAGTTTCAACAAAGGGAAAAGCAAGATTCCTAGAATCTTTAACACCTTTCTCATTATCGTCGTCAACACCAGTCATATTGTTTGGATAATCGCAGTTGTTTCTTGAAATTCTATTATTATATTTCATGTTCAAAATAAATGTCGGATGCTTTTCGCTGAAGATCGAATGACAGTCGTTTTAAATCTCGAGCACCTTCCTCAGTATCTACGTAAACCCCAACCATAACGATGTCTGGAGAGTCGCAATCGTTCACCGAAACTATATTTATGATGAATATTTCTTGATTACAACTCGTGCCTGATAGTCACTGTTGCATATTATGTGATACGAACCACCCCACAATCTCCAGCACCTTTCTCCGTATCTACACCGACCCCAGCCATAACGTCGTCTGGACATTTTGCAAACGTCCTTCGAAACTTCAATTATTATTACTATTTCGCGATTATGGTGATTTTTCTAGGCGTAGCTTAGATGTGGCACAAGGCCGAAAATGTGGAGCACCCAGTGAGGATCGAACTCACTACTCAGTCGCAATTACGCTAGCGAACAGGCTTGCTAATTATTACACGCTTATGTATATTCACATCACAATCCTCTTTGTTACCGCTGGAGATTAAGAGACAGAAAATATTCGATAATCATCGTAATCATTCTTATTATATTTGCAGGTCAGGTCGAAATCAATTAGCTATTCTTCTTCTTCTTCTTCTTCTTCTTCTTCTTCTTTCTTTCTTTCTTTCTTTCTTTTCATGTTAACCCTTCTCTTCTTTCTCTTCTACTCTGTCTGCCCTACTCTTGGCGCTTTGTTTTTCCTTTCCATATTTTTTTTTATTCCACTTTATGCTTTTCGTTCGTTTTTCTCTTCTCTTCTTTTTACATTGTCTACTCTTTCCTCTTCTTCAGCTTCTCCTTCCTCACCTTTTAAAACCGTCTCCTTTTACTTCCTCCTCTTTCTTTACTCATCCCCTAATATCTTTCCTTTTCTTTTCCCTTCTTTCTTTGTCCTTTTTTTTTCGTTTCTTCTAATCTTTTCTATTTTCATTCTTTTTCTGTCTTTCTCATTTCTCTTCTTATTCTTATTCTTGTCGCCTTATAATACCCAACTCCTTCTTTCCCGCATTATTTCTCTTAGTCCACCCTCTATATCTTGTTTTCCTTTCCTTCATACATTTTCGACTCTTTCTTCTTCTTTTTTGCCAACCCTTTTTTCTTTACTTTTCTTTTCTTTCCTCTGTTTTCTTGTTTTCCACTTTTTCTTCGTCTCGATTTACTTTTTTTTTTTTTTTTTTTTTTATCTCTGAGTTCTTTCCTTTTTTTCTTTTATCCTTCTCTTCGTTTTCTTTATTTCTCTCTTTTTAAGCGCTAAACGACTGGAAATTTCTCATAGCCCATCCATCTCTGTTGATCGCAACCTAAATGTCAGATCACTGTTTTTTTTTAATCATATTTTTTAATGTTATCGAATTCTAAATCCTCTTATTCTGTTTTATTTCATGATTCGTTTTACCCCAACATACTTTAACATTTTAAAACAGCCCTCTGGAATAATTACTCTCTTCATTATTACTTATATTTTATCGCCATTTTTTCCACTGTTATTGTTTTATCAAAATCCTTATAGATTTTCGAAAATTCAGCTAATTTTCGACGTAGACGGATCTAGTTCTATATTCAAAACTATGGAAGATTGTTCAGGTAACAATAGTAGATTTAAGATGCTCTTCCCGACGCAGCTGAACAGTTGAGTGGTTAACAATACTAGTCTCTTTCTCTATCAACAGCGCCCCTTTTACGCCAAATCACATTTTAACAAGGTGGGAGAAAACGAGAAGTTTCAGTCAATTCTCCCGAGCAATCTTTGCGACTGCTTGGTTTCACACTGTCCTCTGAACTGAGAAGGAACAATTACATTGAATCAATAGCTTCATCCACCGCAAGGAAAGTTGGTCCTCTATGTCGGACCAGAAAGTTTTTCTCGTCCGAGTCCATTCTTCCACTCATTCGCTCTTGTATGGAATATTGCTGTCATATATGGCCTGGAGCCCCTGCTGTTCGTCTTAGGAATCTCCACAAAATCCAGAGATGGATATGCAATGTGGTTGGCTCCGATCTAGCATCTGATTTACAGTCGCTCTTTAACAGACGTGTCGTCGCCCCCTCCCCTCTGTCTTTTCTACAAATACTTTCACGGTAATTGCTCCGACGAGCTATTTTGCTAGTTCCCAAACTGCATAGATTTAAACGTGCCACTAGGTCGGCATCTCAATCCGACCATTTCACTGTCGAAACGGTTAAATGTAGCCGTCTCTTCTACTCCAATAGCTTCATGCCTCGCACTTCCCACCTGTGGAACTCCCTTCCTCTTACTTGCTTCCCTGATAGCTATAATCTCCAACTATTCAAATGCAATGTCAATTGACATCTCCAGATGCCTTGATCTATTCCCCGTCCTTCTCTTCATCTTCTCTTCTTTCACACCCCTTTACTCTTGCTCCCACTCTCTTTAACCCCTTGCGCGTTAATGGCACTTCCGCCTTGCTTGGTGGGGGGAGTTAAAAAAAAATAACAGTAGTGATTCAACCCATACGGAGAGAGTTCATCGTTGGTAATTTATTTTTCATAAGACCGATGTATTCTTCATTACTATTTTTATATTAGTTTTTATTAGTTATAACCTTATCTTGTAACTGTTTGTTTTTCTCTTTATCAAAACATGCTGGGTCGATACATTCTTCATTATTACTATTACTATATTACTAATTTTATTTTGTATTATTTTTGTACTTCGTTGTTACTGTTTTTGCTTTACGATATTTATTCAGTCTTATTATTGTTACTCTTGGATGTTACATTCTTCTTTATTACTATTATTTTATTACTGGTTTTATTCCACTTTGTTATTGTTTTGTATCAAAGCCCTTTGTAGTAGAAGTCAACCATAGTTGTCTCTCCCTTATCGAATAATAAGCTCCACCATGTTCGTTGCCAGAGTTGAGTCATAGTTGAATAAAGCTTCAAGTATGGCGCTGACTTAGTTTTGTTTTTATTATTTCCACCTTATATATCGATGCATTTTGCATTACTATTTTGATACTATGCAGTCATTAAGTGTAAAAAAAAGAAGCTCTTAATAGGATAAAATTTAACAGATGTAGGTTGTCAGCCATATTTACCGAAACAAAGACAGATATATGGTCCCCTCCAAAGGTACTGGAACGGCAAAACCAATTCTTTTGTTGTTTTTCACCAAAGACATTTGAATTTAACATCAAAAGGTGAATATGAGACAAGAGTCCAGAATTTCAGCTTTTAATTTCTGTTATTTACATTTAGATGTGTGAAACAGCTTAGAATATATTACATTTTGTATTAGATCACCCCACTTTTTGGTAAAGAAACATTTAGTCTTAAAGTAAAAGGCATCTAATAGTTGGTTGAAAAATCCTTGCTTGCAATTATTCATTTGTGATACTTTTCCAGGCTTTTTAATGCAGCCTCTTTCAGTTCTTGATTGTTTCGGACATTTTCGCCCTTCAGTCTCCTCTTCAGGAAATGAAATCTATGCTCTATTGTGTTACGGTTCGGTGATTGACTTGGCCAGTCTAAAACTGTCCACGGTTTTCCCCTAATTAAGTTCTTTGCTTTGATTGCAGTATATTTTGGGCTATTGTTCTGTTGCATGATAAACATTCTCCTGATTAGTTCGGATGCATTTCTCTGTAAATTGGCAGACAAAAATGTTTCTGTAGACCTCTGAATTCATTCTTTTCTTTCTCCACATTTTGGCCATTCCATCACTTTGGGAGAGATTAATTCATGGTCTCATCAGTCCATAAAACTTGTAGAACTTTGGTTGCACATCTCTGTACTTTCTTGTAAATTCCAATCTAGCCTCTGGATTCTTACTGCTGATGAGCGATTGGCATCTTGTGATTGGGCCTCTATATTTCTACTCTTAAAGTCTTCTTCGAACGATAGATTGTGAAACTTTTACCCTTGCAATGTGGAAGTTGTTTGTGCTGTCACTGACATTCTGTAGACTTCTGAATTCATTCTGCTGCTAGCATCATGAGTGAGGAGACACGGTGGAGTAATGGATAGTGGCTTGAATTGAGGAATCGGAGAGACGAGTTCGAATTCCAGTCGAAGCCATTACATTCACCTACGTGCTAATACCCTTGGGAAAGGTGTGAATCCTCTTCTTCTCCCTCCAGCTATGAGTAAATAGCAGGACAGACTGCGTTCTATAGACTTGGATGGCAACTGGTCTAGAAGAAGGACAACTCTGAATTCAAAACCTGCGCAAGGTCGTTTGGGAACCTTGTGGCACGTAGTGCACCAGGTCTCTGTAATCGGCCCTTCAAAAAGTGTGGATGGTCTTGCACGAAATCTTCACCACTATAATCAAATCTCATGTGCTATACATGCGGGTGGGGACCGCTTGTGAATTCCAAATTCCCATGAAACTTCAATATTGGAGCCGGCTCAACCCACCACGGGTGAATTCCGTTACAAGAACAAGAGAAGATAGCATCATGAGCTACATCATCAGTAAATATGAATGAAACTATTCCAGAAGCAGCCATCTAAGCCCAATCCTATATACTGCACCCACCCTGCTTCACAGATGAACTTATATACTTTGGATCATAAGCAGGTCCTTTCTTTCTTTACTCTGTGGTATTTCCATTGTAGAGATTAATCGTGGTCTCATCCGTCCATAAAACTTTCTCCCAGAACTTTTGTCCCTCATTTCTGTACTTCCTTGTAAATTCCAATCTAGCCTCCGGATTCTTACTTCTAATGAGCGGTTGGCATCTTGTGGCCTGACCTCTATATTTCTGCCCTCGAAGTTTTTTTTTCGAATGGGAGATTGTGAAACCTTAACCCCTGCACAGTGGTTGTTGTTCGTGATGTCACTAACTATTGTTCTGAGGTTTTCCACTCAGCTCACACAATGTTTCTCTCATAATCCGTAACGGCAGCTTACAAGCGTGTACTCATCTTTTTATTCACCATCAAATCATCTGACATATATAGCCTCTTAAACATTCAAGCAGTTGTTTCTAAAAAATATATAAATATATATAGTGTAGTCAATTATATATATACACACTCTTGTGCAAATTAATTGAAACAAAACGAATAATTCCGTTATTTAATTTTCGTATTTTTTCAATGAATTATGACCCATGTTAGTACTTCATATGTCCGCCTTTAATTTTTGTATTCTTTGAATCATAAGCAGGTCCTTTCTTTCTCCACTCTATAGTTTTTCTAACACTTTGATAGAGATTAATTTTGATCACATCACTCCGTAAATCATTCTTCTAAAATTTTAGTCGCTAATCACTGTACTTCCTTGCAAACTCCAATCTAGACTTTCCATTCTTACTGATGCTGAGTGGTTTTCATCTTGTGGTATATCCTTTATATGTCTGTTTCGGAAGTCTTCTTCGAACGGTAGATTGGGAATCCTTCACTCCTGCATCGTAGAGGTTTGTGATGTCACTCAATCTTGCTTTGGGCTTTTTCCTCGCAACTCTCACAATGTATCTGTCATTTCCTTGGTCGACTTCTGTTCTGTGCCTGTTATTCAGTAAACCAGTAGTTTCTTTCCTTTTCAGTTCTTGTTTGTTTCGGGGGCAGTCTTCCTTCATTCTCCTCTTCAGGATGCATGCTCTATTGGGTTAAGATCCTGTGATTGACTTGTACAGTCTAAAACCGCCGACTTTTTCCCCTGATAAAGTCATTTGTGTTGGCAGTATGTTTTGTGTCATTGTCCTGTGCATGATAAACCTCTTCCCGATAATTTTGGATGCATTTCTCTGTAAATTGGCGGACAAAATGTTTCTGTAGCTTTTTGAATTCATTCTGCTGTTAGCATCATGAGTTACATCATCAATAAATGTGAATGAGCCGGTTCCGGAAGCAGCCATGCAAAATACTGCATCCACCATGCTTCACATGAGCGTCTATGCTTTGGATCATAAACAGATCCTTTCTGTCTCCACACTTTGACCATTCCATCACTTTGGTAGAGATTAATCTTGGTCTCATCAGTCCATAAAACTTTTAGAAGTTTTGTCCCTCATTTCTGTACTTCCTTGTAAATTCCAATCTAGCCATCGGATTCTTACTGCTGATGAGCGATTGGCATCTTGTGATTTATCCTCTGTATTTCTGCTCTCGAAGTCTTATTCGAACGGCTGATCGTGGACCCTTCAGCTATGCACCGTGGAGGTTGTTGGTGATGTCGCTGACTGTTGTTTTAGGGTTTTTCCTCACAGCTTTCACAATGTTTCTATCACCATCTGTTGTTTGCCTTGATCGATCTATTCTCTGTCTGTTGCCCAGAACACCAATATTTTCTTTCCTTTTCAGGACATTCCAAATTGTTCTGTGGTCTAAGCCCAATGTTTTTTTTTTTTCTAATGGCTCTAATCAATTTTCCTTCTTTTTACAGCTTCAAAATGACTTGGTTTTCTCCCAGAGACAAATGTCATATTGGGTTATCCTTTTTAACAAGAAATGCAGTATTTGCACGTGAATCCAAAGAGTAGAAATTCAGAGGGTTTTTTTAAAATATTTAAACAATCAATCTAATCGGCAGAACATGGACAACAAGACAAGTCTGTCAGTCACGTATTCCAATAATTTTGCTCACTTGAAAAATAGATAGGTTCAAACAAAAGGTGGTATGTCCTAAGATGTTTAACACATCTATATGTAAATACCAGGAAATAAAAGCTGAAATTCAGAACTCTTGTTGCAGGTTTGAATCCTGCTGGAAAGCGCACATTGTTTAATAAATAAACAGGGCATCAACTCAAATATGAGTATCCACTAAAAATAACGTTTTAAAATGATAAAATCCGTCGGATTAATAAATTTTAAAAAATCCATTACTTCTTGAGAAATTTGGTTTGTTTACGACTGGATACGAAACTGAACAGATAAGAAAAATTACGGGAGTCTAAGACGAGAAAAATTTCGCTTCAAGTCACTATTCAACGTTTCGGCCGCTGTACGCTTCGATCTTCTTCAAGTAGTTGGAATGTCGAACTGAACCCTTTATTTTCCTCACTGGGGTAGACTGTTCTAGTTCCACGTGCCATGTTTAATGGATGTCAGTTATCAGTTATTTCCTCTTCAACTTATCCACTGTCTTAACCGGGTATTGAACTCACACTCCTGCCACTGGATATAACTAACGTCTCTATTTACTGTGCCATGTGTCCTTGAGGACATCTGCGTATGAATTTCTGGGTATTATAAATCAAATGTCATCAGCAACCATTTGGGTTGGGCTGTGTACTTGAATCTCACAATTCTTTAGCACAGACTCTGGTCTGTGAATATGTCACTGGTCTACATATCATATATGTATTATTCCCAGTAGAACACCTTTTGTACCCAACTATGTCTATTCTTGCATTAATTCAGGGATATGTTGCCATGCTACATCCAATGATGACGGGGTTTATTTTCTCATTTTTATTTTCTCAAGATCCATTCGCAACTTTTATGCGTCTTATCTCTTGTCTTTTGTACACTTGGTTCTTATAGTTTTTATTTTATGCCGCTATTAAGTGCGATCTAGTTTCTCTATTTAGGTTGCCACCACGCAGACATGTTAAAATCGATTTATCTAGCATTCCTTGATTTTTCTCCTGAAGTGTCTATAATTATTTTTCGTCCCATTTTGTTTTCTTTTTTAGTTCATTTTGTAATTCCTGATTTGTGCCAGATATATATATATATATATATATATATATATATATATATATATATATATATATATATATATATATATATGGTTGGATTGATGTGAGCTTGTCACCCTGGGTTTCATGCTTTTGCGATCGTTAAACAAACGCAAGAGTGTGAAACCCAGGGTCACAAACTCACATCAATCCAACGAAATATGTTAGCTCTATCTCTGATATTGAGCGCTTTCTAATAAGTACCGCGCATATATTATATAAATAATTATATATATATATATATATTTATTTATATTTATATACACACTTTTCACACACACACACACACACACACACACACACACACACACACACACACACACACATATATTCCATTTTATAAAATATAGTCTGTATATATATATATATCGAGAACAGTACTGAGGAAATTGTAAGACAAAATGAAAAAAGTTCATTAATAAACTTTTCCATTTTGTCTTACAATACGCGTGTGTGTGTATATATATATATATATATATATATATATATATATATATATATATATATATATATCGAGAGAGAGAGAGAAAGAGAGAAAGAGGTAGGAGAGAAAGTATCCGGGCTATTTTCTTCTACTTGATACATACGACTATCAAATCCAGTGTTCTGACCTGGGTTGTGCTTTGTGCTTGAATTTTATAATCCCATTAGAATCGACGCATTCCATTCTTTAGGGCAGGCTCTGGTCTGTGAATATACCACTAGTCTGCATAGTGAAGATGCAAACGCTTGGACTATTCCCAGTGGATCACCTTTTGTGCCCAAATATGTCTATTCTTGCATTAATTCAGGGATAAGTTTATATATATATATATATATATATATATATATATATATGTAATTAGGAAAAAACCTTAAAAATCCATAGTCAGTAATAAATTTATTTCGATCAATATAAGCTTATTCTTCTCATCAGACAGACTATATTTTATAAAATGGAATCAAGATAAAGTAAAAAAAAAAATAGGATAAAAAAAAGATGGGGTTAAAATGATGTCCATTTAAACAGTGTAATCATCATCATATAATCATTACCATATAATCCTCACCATCATAATATTAATGATATTATATATATATATATATATATATATATATATATATATATATATATATATATATATATATATATATGATCTATCATGGGCGACTTTGAGGACCTGGTATCGCTGTGCACTATTTTGCTTCTTGTGTTAAATAATAGTCTAGCAAACTATTATTTCTTTGAGATTTGTATTTCTCCTCAGACTTTCTCATTTTGTCCTTTTTGGTCAGGTACAGGAAAACAAAGGAAGTCATTTTTGATTGGCTAAAACTAGCGTGGTAATGTCGGATGGTGTAAGCGATTTCAGCGAGTTGAGTTTTACACGTCATACAATCTAGACGTGGTTTTTTCGCCTCCGGGAACTTACTCGCCAGTGGCAGTGATAGAGCGACTCCACTGGTTAATTAAAAATGTACACGACGACGTTGTGTTGAATAAAACTAGTAAGATTCAAATTCCCTTTGTTTATGTCATTCATCTCTAAACCCTAAAAACATTTTGACACCCAACCGAGAGAAGACAAGAGCGAAGTTTTACAACATTGTATTAATTGAGACCGTAGCCCAAGTGAATCCCAGAAGAGTGGGGCACGTAACACTAGCAGTAAGCTCCTTGTCCGAGGTCCTACTGTTCCTCATGATAGTAAACACGTTTTTGGTACACCTGTGAACCTTTTATAGTATTTTTATTATAACTGTAACTTCCGCTTGATAACTGTGAACTTACGCTATTTTTCATGCTTCCCGCATAGGCATTTTCTTCATCCACCCTACATCGTTGAGTTTAGTTGGTTTGGGCATGGTATTCACGCCTCAACCATACTTTACCATCTTGGACTTGGACTGAGGAGTATAAATGTAACGATTGTCACATGTAAGTGTTACCGATCGCCTGACGATTGTGTGAAAGCGTATGAAACTTGCACTCGTGGTCGGTTATTGCTCAGTGAAAACTTAATTAAAATATAATAAGGCCCTGCCAGTTAATATGGCATTGAGGTCTCTTTCTTCGCTGTGCCTCTATAGTATACTCTCTTAGCAGGTGCTTTGTTTATTAATATATATATATATATATATATATATATATATATATATACCAACGGCTTCCCATACTTAATACTTCTCGTTTTCACTCTCACGTGGTAATGTGTGACGTCATGAGCTGCGCTGCAATTTTCGCTTCCAGCGTCTCGTATGCACGAAATTTCTCGTTGCTTGGAAATCTTCCATGTAAAGAAAAACAGACTATCATTATTGTTTTGTCCGGGTATTGTTTAATATATTGTAATATAATTGTCATCTTTGATAATGGTTTATGTAAGCCGAAAGCTTAAATAGGATTAAAAAATATGTATCAATATGGTGATTTTCTTTTGTCTTTTAATCATAATGTTATTAAGCTTATCAGACGATACGAAAAGAATTTACATAAATGAATAGACTTGTCTATATTATTTAATGCATCAATATCAATATATATATATATATATATATATATATATATATATATATATATATAATTAATAATCAAAAAATCTTTTTACTTAAGTTTGGGAATAAACTATTTCGGCAGACAATGAAAGTGGTCGTCTTTCTTTTCAACTCCGATGTGGAATGAAGTTAGCGACATGAAAACAAATTCAAATTTCCATAACATAATTTTCAAATGTCGACATAAAAACAAATTCAAATTTCCTTAATATACTTTTATCTTAATTAGCTCCCCTAAATCACTCCTCGACTCCCATCCGCTCTAAATCATCAAATGTCGACATAAAAACAAATTCAAATTTCCATAAGTTAATTTTGCTTTATTTAGCTACCTTAAGTCACTCGCCCATTTTCACCTCCTCTAAAACCTTTTTTATGATATATTAATTATAATTTATAAACTTTCCTCTACTTAGAATAATCCCATAATTCTCTTTCCATTAATCCTTTACATCCTCGTTATTTATATATCTTTTAAAATTATTTTTAAATACATTTTTAATTTTAAATTTATTTTATCCTATTTCTAATGTCCCCAATTTGTCTTCATAGCGTTAATATTCTCTGACATTATTTAATACACCTTCTCCCCTTTAAGATATATGGTGACCACCTTCCCTGACCCCTGTTTAGTGACTATAATTTGACTTCAGTCAGTTATGTTCCATGCGTGATACACGCTTAGGCGATCATGTATCTTTCGATACACGTGGCAGATTTTTCCCGCAGTAGGTTGCCATTTCTTTCTGCCATTCAAGGCTATAGAACCCGGTCTGTCCTGGTATTTACCCATAGCTGGGGGAGAAGAAGAGGATTCAAGGGTATTAGCACGTAAGTGAATGTAATGGATTTGACTAGAGTGAACTCTGTATTAGGTATTTTCGGCAAGTTAAATTTTGAGTTGATCCTTTAGCTTCTAATATCACTTCCTTACAGTTAACTTCTACTTGGTGCTTCCTCTTCCTCTAGAGACGTGAACTTTCTTCCACATCAAGGGTTGAAAAAACAGACAACTGCTTCTGCTCTGACTACATCGTCTGCCGAAATTGTCTATTCCCCGCATGAGGAAAAATATTTTTTTGATTATTCATCATATTTCCCTGTATAAATAAAATACATCGACCTGTCTTTTGTGGATCAGTTTTAATATTTTTATATTACTAAGATACTATATATATACGTGTGTGTGTGTGTTCGTGTTTGTGTATGTGCAAGATGTGCATCAGTTAATTGAGTACAAATATCTATGCATTAATAAAATTAATTTTGAGTGCAAGATAAATATTACACACACATGCTTTGAACAATAAAAAATATTAAATAAAATTTTCAGGAACACTGGGTTGTATATATCAATATTTTTTCTTTTTATTATTTCAATTAGATACTTCGACTAGTTTCGAACAGTATGGCCATCATCAGGAGAAACAAATTTCTCCTTGTTAGTAGCAGTGAACTACAGAAATGAATGACTTGATGGAGAAAATGAACTTTATTTGTAGTTTTCATTTTTCGTTTTTTTTTTAATTTTTAAATTTATTTTATCCTATTTCTAATGTCCCGAATTTGCCTTCATAGGGTTAATATTCTCTGCCATTATTTAATACGCCTCCCCACTTTAAGATAGATAGTTACCACTCTCCTTGACCCCTGTCTGATGCCTATCGTCTGACTTCAACATCGAAAAGTGTGAACTCTGTGTTAGGTATTATCGGCAAGTTAAATTTTAAGTTGACCCTTTAACTTCCAATATCACTTCCTTACAGTTAACTCCTACTTCCTGTTTCCGCTAGCTCTACGGGCATGAACTTCATTCTACATCAGTGTTGAAAAAAACAGACGACCACTTTCATCGTCTGCCAAAATAGTCTATTACCCACATGAGGTAAAAATAATTTTATTGGTAGGTGTGTCTGTACAGGCGCGCTAATATCTATATAAATGTTTCTTAGCGGGACCTAGAATAGTATCCGAACAAAAGCGGAGAAAAGAAACAAAGTGGGAGACGTTCTTTTAAGGCGGAACGCAATGTCATTTAAACGGTTTTCCACATTGTCTCATTGCTACACGTAGATAAATGTGA
Organism: Acanthosepion lycidas; assembly: GCA_963932145.1. NCBI lineage: Eukaryota > Metazoa > Mollusca > Cephalopoda > Sepiida > Sepiidae > Acanthosepion > Acanthosepion lycidas. Next base: position 48,635,315 of record OZ010610.1, read on the forward strand.
ATGTGAAAAATTTTATTAACAAAATAGATATTTCTGGCAGTAGAAAAAAAAAACAATTCATATTAAAAACCTGAATTTTGTAATTTAATTTTCAATGTTCAATAATTTTATGCACATTGAAAAATAGACATAATACGTCTAAATTATTTAACTAAACATGCTTGTATATATATATATATATATATATATATATATATATATATATATATATATATGTGTGTGTGTGTATGTGTGTGTGTGTGTGTCTGTGTGTGTCGGGGTTGAAAATCATCGGTTGACGACCACTTTCATCCTCTGCCGAAATAGCCTATTCCCCACATGAGGTAAAACGAATTTTGGGGAGATTATTCATCATTTTACTCTGTATAAATAAAATTCACGAAGCTCTCTTTTGTGGAACCGTTTTAATATTTTTATGTTACTCGGACCAACTTGGATTATATACCCATGGACCTATTTCACTTTTACTATATATATATATATATATATATATATATATATATATATATATATATATATGTGTGTGTGTGTGTGTGTGTGTGTGTGTGTGTGTGTGTGTGTGTGTGTGTGTGCAATTTTTTTCTCAGAAGTGCTGGTTTCTTGATGGCACTCACTTATTAGTCTGATTTTTTTGTCTGCAATATTATTTTTCTAAGCTATTTTGGTTCGTTCCCAGTGCCCTGATAACGAATGAAGTGACTATTGCTTTCATATTCTATGAATTCCTCAGGTAAGGTCAACATAATTGTCCCACTTTACACTCACTTTCACATCTAAAACGTAGTCTTCTGCTAAAACAATACCCAGAATACGGCCTGTTGTTGTTGTTGTTGTCTTCTTCTTCTTCTTGACTCTCAGACCCAGTGTTCTGACCTGGGTTGTGCTGTGTGCTTGAATCTCACAATTCTTTAGCACAGACTCTAGTCTGTGAATATGTCACTGGTCTGCATATTGAAGATGCAAACGCTTGTATTATTCCCAGTGGAACACCTTTTGTACCCAACTATGTCTATTCTTGAATTAATTCAGGGATATGTTGCCATGCTACATCCAATGATGACGGGGTTTGTTTTCTCATTTTTATTTTCTCAAGATCCATTCGCAACTTTTATGCGTCTTATCTCTTGTCTTTTGTACACTTGGTTCTTATAGTTTTTATTTTGTGCCGCTATTAAGTGCGATCTAGTTTCTCCATTTAGGTTTCCACTACGCAGACATGTTAAAATCGATTTATCTATCATTCCTTGATTTTTCTTCTGAAGTGTCTATAATTATTTTTCTTCCCATTTTGTTTTCTTTTTTAGTTCATTTTGTAATTCCTGATTTGTGCCAAAGCTTCTGTTTATTTTGGTGCACTTTTTTCAAAGTCTGTTTTATTTAATCATCGATTCAGCCTGATAATGACGTTGTTTTCCTCTTTTCTTTTAGCCTATCGCATGTCGACATCGTCTCTCAGATGTAAGGCCTTATTTATTGTCACCACTTGTTTGCTAGCTGGGTTATTTAAGCACTATAAGAAAAGTAAAAACATGCTTTTCTTAATGCAATTTAATTTTCAATTTTTTATTTATTTTATGATTATTTCTATCGTCGCTGAGTAATATATTCATAAACGAAAAAAAAAAAAAAGAGCTCTGAACTCTTATGTAATATCTGTCTTCCTATAGGGCAGTGAATGCTGGAAATCTCTTCACAGATGAAGAAGGAACAACTGAAATGTGGCTCTACAGAAAGATACTGAGAATACCATGGATTAGCTTGTGAGTAGAGAAAACGTTTTAGTGAAAATGAAAACAAAAAGGAAACAAATGAAATTTTCAGAGCACATAACGAGGAAAGAGAGCTTTGAAAATTTGACACTCACAGGACATACTGAAGTCAAAAGAGACAGGCAAACAGCCAATAACGATCTTGTGTAACTGTTTGGCAGAAAAAGGATTAGGAGAGAGAGCAAAAAGACAGATGTTAATAAAAGATACAAATCACAGGAAGTTGTGGAGAGCCATGATCGTTCAAATTCTGCAAATAGAAAAAGAAGATTTTAATTGCTGTGTGTCTTCTAGTAACGACAAGGGTCAGTATTTGGGTTCAAGACTGATAAGTAAGGCCACTTCACTTACGCAATTGACTAACTTAATCTTACTTATTTGGCCTTTGCTTGAAATGGCCTTAGCTGAGTAAAAATGGAGAAGGAGTGGACTTCTAAAAAATGATGAATAACAAAATGTTATTGTTAACAGAAACGGACAAGAAGAAATATATTTAGTACCACGACACCTGAACTTTTATTAGATAACCCTGATATTTCATGAAGAATATATAATCCCAGAGAAAAAAGAAGAGAAAAAGGAGCGATATTGTTCTTCTTTGTTTTATTTCCCTTCAGGGCGTGGGCAATTATGGCTCTGAAAAACGTCCTATCCCTTGTAGCTCTTAGTAAATCTTTTAACTATCTCTCTGAATCATTCTTCTTCCAACCATTCCCACAAGTGTGTTCTTCTTCGTCGATATGCCATGACTCTTCAGGAAGTTGGCGATCATGGCTTTCCACAATTTCTTGTCCTTTGTAGCCCTTAGCAAAAGTTGTTTTTATTGCTATCCCTCCTAATCCCTGTTCAGACATTTACATAAATTTGTTAGGTAGGTTATCCGCTGTTTTTATGGTTCTAAAATATTTGTGAACGAGGAAAATTACAGCTACCACTATCATATGAAAAACGCCGACGAAACAAAAGCATACTGGCTGTAGAGCTTCAGACACTGTTAATCTGTCATTGCATTTTAAACAACAATACAATTTTAATTTTTTTTTATTTTATTTCTTGTTTTAAAAAATGATGATGCTTTTTTAAAATTTATGGTTCAAAAACAAAACTGCTCTCTATTAATCACCACAGAGATCCTTCCCTGCCCTCCTTTAGAATGTCTGCCGCTCAACTTCTCGAGAGCACCTCTCTGCGGCTGCTCGGTCTCACGTTGACTGCTGACCTGAGATGGAACAAATACATTGAGTCAATTGCTTCGTCCACTGCAAGGAAAGTTGGCTCCCTGTGCCTCGCCAGGAAATTTTTCTCCCCGGAATCGATCTTACACATCTACAAATCAACCATTCGCCCTTGAATGGAGTATTGCTGCTATATATGGTCTGGAGCCCCTTCTGTTTGCCTCGGAGTTCTTGATAAGCTCCAGAGGCGGATATGCAACATAACTGGCCCTGTTCTAGCATCTTTTCTACAGTCGCTCTCTCACAGACGCGCCGTCGCTTCTCTCTGACTTTTTTTACAAATACTTTCATGGTAATTGCTCCGAAGAGCTGCATTCACTGGTTCCCAGACTTCATGAATTCAAGCGCCCTACGAGGCTGGCATCGCGCTCTCACCCTTTCACTGTCGAAACTGTTAAATGTAGCCGTCTCTTCTACTCCAATAGCTTCATATCTCGCACTTCTCGCCTGTGGAACTCCCTTCCCTATTCCAGTTTCCCTGAGAGCTATAATCTCCAACTATTCAAATGTGATGTCAATCGACATCTCCAGTTGCCTTGATCTATCCACTATCCTTCTCCTCATCCTTTCCTCTATCACTCCTATCTGATCTTGCTCCAAATCTTCTGTAACCCCTTACGTCCTAGTCGCTTCCCACCTTGCTTGGGGTGAAAGGTTTTTAAAAAAATTGCCTTTAAAAGCTTCGAAAAATTATCAGAGGTAAGCAATTATCCAGAGACGCGTTTGTCTAGAGACGCCAATGTCCAGGGACGCCAATGTTCAGTAGGAAAATGTCCGTCCACCGTTTTTCCTTGCCTTCAGATTGTCTTGTGTCAAATTTCCTCGGCATTTTTTCTTTATTATGTACATTAGAAATGTCACATGTCTCTTTCAGATTCTATCAATTGCTCTTTTTGTTTCCATTTTCTCTAAAATGCCATAATTCCATCCATGGTATTCTCAGCATCCTTCTGTAGAACCATGTTTCTGTTGTTTCAAGTTTCTAAATCATGTACATCATTGTTCAACATTCACTACCAAATATAATATAAAGGGAATGGTATAACATAACAGCTCACTACCCTTTTCTTTGTTTCTAACAAAATTTTCCTGTTCCTTAATACTTTGCTTAACTTTTTCCGTTTCTATTTTTCTTGAAATTCCCTCGTTGTTCTGTCCATGGTATGCCCAGCATCCTTCTGTAGAAACAAATCTCTGATGCCTCAGCATCTTTTTCTTTTGTTTCTAACGAGTGTACTGTTCCTTAATACTTTGCTTAACACTTTCCGTACCTATTTTCCTTGAAAGTTCTTCGTTCTTCCGTCCACGGCATGTCCGGCATCCTTCTGTATAGCCAAATCTCTGATGCCTCAGCACCTTTCTATTTTGTTTAAAACAAAATGTTCTTGTTTCTTAATACTTTGTTTAGCTTTTGTCAGGAATCTTTTGCTGTCGCAATGCACTTTCAAATTTCGGTGGCGCATTTTCCGTCCCTTATTAAAACAAGTCCTAGATATTTAAATTTTTCCGCTTGCTTCTTTCCAACTTTAATTTGCATGTTGGTCTCTTCTTTTTACTGAAAACCCAACATTCTCTCTTTTTACAATTAATCTTTAGTCTTTTCTTCTTGATGGTTTCATCAGAATAACTAAACAATTTAATTATAAAAGTTGTTAGCAAAACAATTGCAGTTGTATAAGAAGAAGAAGAAGAAGAAGAAGAAGAAGAAGAAGACTGCCGGCGAACGCCGCACTTGATTTTCTTTTTTTCACCTCGATCCAACGCAAAAGAATAAATCTCTGCAAACAACTCCAAAGGCTGATTTCTATGGGAGAAAAGTAATGTTGTGCATGTGGTAGGATTGTCAGGGTATTATTATTATTATAGAGTTCGTAAACACAATGAAAAACTAAATGCACATTTATATATCCAGCAGCTGCAACGTGTCTACTAAAGTTTGATCGCAAAGCGCCTTGCGCTCGTCAATAGGTAGAGTTTCATGTGTTTTAGTATAAATTAAGAAATAGTCTTTTAAAATAAGCTGATTCAGTACTGTGCAAAATAAAAATGAAAATGCTGTACTTTCACGGGAATTCAGAACCAAACAAAACATAAAAAAAAAATGCTTCAAAAGTTCGTTTGTGTTTGTTCATCACCCACAGGGCAAACTCTTGGTTCATACTCCAACTGTCCTGAGCGGATCATTTAATGGTAGTGGAGGTTGGGAAAAGGGAAGAAGGCCCGAGGATTTATTCTCAGTAGGTTTAAGGCCTAAATAATAAATTTGAATCTTTCGTTCTCTTTCTCCCTCAATACGATATCTGCGTCTCTTGAATTTAACCTGGAGTAATTTTTCCGTTTATATTTAGTCTGCAGGTCTGAAAGATTGAAGGCTGTTTTTATAGCCTTCATGAAATAAAGAATATTACTTATAATATTTTAAGTGTTTGAGATATATATATATATATATATATATATATATATATATATATAACCCTTTAGTAACCACTTTCAACTCCACTGCCTCCAATATACCAAATAATCAAAAGTCGTTGGAAATACTATAATCTTTTTTTTATTTATTTTTTTTTTTTTTTACAAGCTTTCATCTGTGCATACAGACATCACCAGGTATGGAAATAGATTTGTTTTTTACATCCCGGTAATAAGAGGACAACGAAAGAATAGATGTAATCCGAAATATGTTTTTAGAAATTTGTTATTGTTAATTGTAAGAAAAACCTACGAGTACAAAAGAATTCTCTTATTACCATATTAGTAGAAAGACGCACAATCTTAAAATTTAAAAATTCAGCATCAGCGTTGCGACCGCCCGCTCCAAAAAGTTCTTGCACTAATAAGAAAAGACCTTATGCAACTGGAATTTATAAACAGAGATCATAACATTCATCTACAGGTTCGGAGTTAATGTACTTTATTAAATTTGTTTGCGAAGATGTATTCTCGCCATTTATATCATTAACTTCAATATCTGTTTTTTGTATGAATGATTCATGTAATGTGTTGTGGATTCCGCGTGAAAATTCGGTCTCCAATAAATGACAAACGCAAGTATTTATGCTAAGAAATTAAATGTATTTACACAAAATACAAAAAGTAATGCTGTTAGTAAAATCCAGGAACGCCGGTTAGTATTAATCAAAGATCGCTATATACAGTCTCGAAGTAAACTTCCTTAGAGTCGGGCGTCCTTGTAACTGACTTCTAACGTCAACTCAATCACGGTGTCTATGTACTTTCCACTGTTTCTCCACCCTGTTCCTCTACACTGTTCCTCTACCTTCAGACTCTCTGACTGGTTGACTGTGGCTATTTTATGGCAGCAGGACGAGTCCATTTATATCAGAAAAGTGTAGACCCTAACAACTCCCCCTCCTTAAATCCCTTTTTGGGAGGAGTTAATATTTTTGTCTCTTGTGGTTGATGATTAGTGATTCGACGAATTTTCTTTTCCTCCTTGACCTTCTCATTACTGTATTATTTTCTTGCGGTCTTTGTATCTCGAATGCCTCAAAGATTGTATCCATAGCATCGTCATTATCTGTGGTTGACGAGCTTGGTTCCTCAATTCGTCTTTTCTGTAGCTGGTCGATATGTCTTCCGTGTGTGAACTTTTCGTTTTTTATGGTATACATTAGATTCCCGATTCTATTGATTACTGTACCCGGCTTCCAGTACGACATATTGTTTCTAAAATTTTTGAAATAAACCCGTTCTCCAGGTTTGAATGATCTCATTGGCACCATCGGTGTATATTGATTTTTGATCTTGCTTGGCAATAATTTGTCGAACACCGATCTTATTTTCCTCGCAAACATCAACTCTGCTGGAGAAAGACCCGATGGTGTGTTTGCGTTGGGTGTTATCCTATATACTTGTAGAAATTGCTATAGCGCTTTTGACGTCGGTACGTCCTGTACTTTTTTTAGTGCTCTTTTCAAAGTGTCGACAAATCTCTCGGCTTGTCCATTTGACCTCGGGTGGTATGGCGCTATCTTAATATGTTTTACTTGGTACATCTCGCAAAATTCTTTAAAATCGCTGGATGTAAACTGTGTGCCATTATCGCTTACTACGCAATCTGCGACACAAAATCTAGCAAATAGTTCAATTAAACAATTTATGGTGTTTTCCGTTGTTGGGTGCTTGAATCTGGCAACCTCTGGCCATTTGCTAAAACTATCTATTGTTATTAGATAATAGTAACCTTCAATGGGTCCTGCATAATCCACGTGTATTCTGGACCACGGTCTGTCTACTTTAGGCCATGACTTTTGTATAGAGGGTGGTGCCTTCGCCGCAGCAGCACAACCATTGCAACTTTCCACCATTTGCGTGATATCATCGTCCATGTTCGGCCAGTATACAAAACTCCTCATGAGTGATTTCATCCGGTTTTTTCCGGGGTGTCCTAAGTGGAAATCTTTTAAGATCCTTCTTCGTAGTGACTTTGGTATTACAACTCTCTAGTTATACAACAATATGTTGTCACAGATTGAGAAACTGTCTGCTAAATTCTTTACTTTCTCTTTCATTTTTTTCTTGGTATCCTGGATAAACTCGTCTCTTTCTGCTTCTCGTCTTATTTCTAGCAGCGTTACAGGTAGTTCCTTTATTGTATTGCATAATACCTTGCTGATTTCATCTTCCGCTTGTAATGCGGCAATTACCGACTCTTCTAAAGGTTCGCTTTTTGCAGGTATTAATCGCGATAGTCCGTCAGCATGTCCGATTTTCTTTGATGGTAAGAATTGCAGTTTAAAATTATAGTTCAGTAACACAGTTCCCCATCTTAAAAGTCTCTTCGCTGTATAGACTGGTAGGCCTTTTTTCGAACCAAATCTCGTAAGGAGTGGTTTGTGGTCCGTTTGAAGTGTGAACTCTCTCCCATATATATATCTGTGGAAACGAGTTACTGCAAAAATTATGCCTAATGCCTCCTTTTCAATCTGTGAATAGTTTCTTTCCGCCGGTAATAATGATCTAGATGCGTGTGCAACGGGTTTGTTTGTACCGTTCGGCATCTTGTGTAAAATACACGCACCTACCCCATGTGAGCTCGCGTCACTTGCAATAATTATTTCGAGTTCGGGATCAAAATGTGTGAGTGTTAGCTGTGAAGTTAATTTCTGTATTATTTCCTTGAACGCTTTTTTACAGTCCTCTGTCCAATTATGTTCCTTTTTTAGTAACTCATTTAATGGAGCCCTCAGTTTATGCATATTATCAATAAATTCGCCATAGTAGTTAGCTAGGTCCAGGAAACTTTGCAGTTCTGCAATATTTTTTGGTTCCGGCATATTTTTAATTGCCGATGCCCTCTCTGGGTCCGGTTTCCTGCCGTTTTCATTTATTATCTGACCTAAATATTTAATTTCCTTTTGGAAAAAAATCACTTTTCTCCTTTTACTTTGAAGCCGAAGTCCTGAAGTCTTCTAAAAACTTCTTTTATGTGAGACGTGTGGTCTTCAACATTGTCGCTCTTAATTAGGATATCATCCAGATAAGCGGTTGCGAAATTCTGGCCCGTGAGCATTGTGTCCATCGTTTGCTGAAAAATTGCAGGTGCAACTTTTATTCCGAATGGTAGTCTGTTGAACTTGTACAACCCTTTGTGTGTATTAATTCAAAGGATTTTCGAACTCTCTTCTTGTACTGGGATTTGTAGATAAGCCTCACTAAGATCTATTTTTGAAAATATCTTACCGCCGTTGAGCTTTGTAAATACCTCCTCTGGGCTCGGTGGTGGGTAATGGTGGTCTTTTACTGCCTTGTTGAGTCCCGTCGAAAAATCTGCGCATACGCGAAATTCTCCTGACTTTTTTTTACGTAAACCACCGGCGCAGGCCACTCACTAAACTCTGTTTTAGATAAAATCCCAGTTTGTTCAAGTCTCTCCAATTATTTGTCTATTTTTTCTATAGTAGCAAACGGTACATTTCGCTTCTTTCTGAAAATTGGTTGGACGTTTTCTTTTAATTCTATTTTGGCCTTAAATTTGTTGCATCGTCCCAACCCACTTGAAAATACCTCAGGAAATTGCTTATATAATTCTTCCTTCAATCTTATGGTATCTGATGGTTCAACCTCTAACTTTTTGCAAAACGAGTTGATAGGTAGGTCCCAAACGTTGAATTTCTGCATCCAGTCGATACCTACTAAATTTTCAGTATCTTTTATGACGTATATCTTAAGTTTTTTTTTGTTTTGCCGTGAAATTTAACATTTACTATTATTTCTCCCTCAAATTTTATTCGTTTGCCTGTAACCGACTTGGCAATTTTTTGAGTGTGTAACATGGTAGGTCTTTTGAGTTTTTTCCATGTCTGTAAGTTGATTATCGTGAGGTCGGAACCCGAATACAGTTGTAATTTAATATTTTTGTTTAAAATTTCCAGTTCTACATATTTCCTTACATTGGTGTTGTCATCATTATCCATTCTTGTAGCTCTTACTCTATTAGTATCTTTTCTATTTCTACATTGGGATGCCTTGTGCCCTTTTTTTCCACATTCATGACAGTTTTTATATCTGAAGCGGCAATCCTTGTTCCAATGTAATCCTCCACATCGATAACATGCTGATGGAGGGGGCTTATATTTATTTCGATATTCGTCATAATTTGTCCTGTATGTTGTACTTGTCTTATCATACAATTTTATTTTTCTTTCCGGGTAGGGTGAGAATCTTTTTTCATTGTCGTAAAATTTTAGTTTTCTTTCCGGGGAGGGTGAAGAACGTAAACTTTTATTTAACTTACGTATATGAGAAACAGCTGATTCTTCAATGTCCCTTGCGCCTTTCTTTATGCTTAAACATCTCTGGCAATCTTGTGATAATTGCTGTAATGTTAGACCCGGTTCATTTTGTAATTTTGCAAGCATTCTTCTACGCATTTCGCTATCTTTTATAGAAACTAGCCCTTGAACAAAAAATTTGAGACATTTAAAATTGTCCGGTGTTAATTCCGCTAGTTTGAAGTCATCACAATGTTTATTTACGATTGCGGCAAACGTGGAATAATCCTAATTATCGCCCTTTACCAGGTTAAGGCATTTCCACCTCCTATGGAAGAGTGATGTTTTGGTTCTTTAAGACATGTCACTGCTTCGTCAAATTTTAATTCGTTCGTCTTTTTTGGCAAGATATAATCCACGAACTTTGTATATTCTTCAGTTCCTAATTTTCTAAGCAACAGACGTAGCTTTTTTGCTTCTGTCCAATTTTGACAGTCTATGTTAAAGATGTCTTCATGTCTTCTGAAGTAATCTCCAAAATTTTTGTCCTCATCTAGAGAATATTTGAAAATCTCTATGGCATTCCACACTGCGTCTTGCGAAAATGTTGCTTCTTTTTCAATATCTAATTGCTTGCTGCCCGCTACTTTCAATATTAGTTCCTAGAGCTCTGTTTGTCTATCTTGATTTTCCTTTTGCGCTTGTAATATTTGCTTTTGCCATTTTTCTTGTAGCTGTAACTGTTGATCATTTTGGTATTTCTGCATTTGTAATTGTTGCTCATTTTGTTGTCTTATCAGTTCTACCAACATATTTTTAAAATCTTCCATGATAATTCAATTTTATGTATTTTTACTCCTCGAAATTGTTTGTCGCTAATTTGTGGTTGAACGACGAGGGAAGGATTTTTCTTCTGTTGATTAGTTTTTCCAAGTGTGTTCGCCAAGTTGTTTTTTGTTAGACGTACGAAAAGTTTTTCTTTCCATGTGAGTTTCGAATCCTCGTTCGCCAAGTTGTTGTGGATTCCGCGTGAAAAATCGGTCTCCAATAAATGACAAACGCAAGTATTTAAGCTAAGAAATTAAATGTATTTACACAAAATACAAAAGGTAATGCTGTTAGTAAAATCCAGGAACGCCGGTTAGTATTAATCAAAGATCGCTATATACAGTCTCGAAGTAAACTTCCTTAAAGTCGGGCGTCCTTATAACTGACTTCTAACGTCAACTCAATCACAGTGTCTATGTACTTTCCACTCTGTTCCTCCACTATCAGCCTCATGACTGACTGACTGTGGCTATTTTATGGCAGCAGGACGAGTCCATTTATATCAGAAAAGGGTGGACCCTATAACATAATGTAAACTGAACTGCTCCACATACTGGATATATATATATATATATATATATATATATATATATATATATATTCCTATATCGTGAATAATTGCTTCAATGTGCCTGAGATGCGTATAAATCCTTCACCAGTTGGGCCGTACAACCCAACATTCATTCTTCTGATGAAGTTTTGTGATTATTTGATCCACGATTTAAATGATATAGAGACTCATCATCCAAGTCTGTTATCAAATGTTCCTTTAGCTATGCAAGCTATCGTTAATTTTAACCAATTTTTTGAACCATCCTTTTCATGCAGCCCTAAAGCATAAAACTCTTATCCTGAGTCGTTAAGAGTTTTCATTGTGTAATGTGGATCATTTCACTTTCTGACAGATTCAAACTTATTAGAATGCATTTCATCGCTGAATATGATCTTATTCCAACCATTTGCAGCCCACAGCTCTTACCGCTCTAGGCAGCATAATGTTACCTCCAAATGATTTTCTTCAGTTCATATACTCGAAGGCTTAACTACCGACAGCAAATTGAACACATCGCACTCATCCATAACATCTCTATCACTCGTCTTTTACTGAACTTTTTGGGGGTTCTTGTAAGTTTTCGTATCATTTTATGTTGCACCATTCGAAGCCGGTCATAGCTTGATCGAGCCAAAACACTATACATTTTTGAAAGGATTTCTAAAATTCTGCTTCTTGATATTTCAAGTTTCTTAGCGATTGATCGCTGGTTCATATCCCTGATCATCTTCATTATCTTCATCCTGGTTTCATGTAATAAATAAATGCAACAATTCGATATCATAATTTAACCTGTATCCGCCCTGTTTAAGAAAAGAATATTTATCTTTTAGCGATGGAACAGAAATAAGGACAAAAACAAAAAAACAATGTTCTGCCTCCCGGTACACGTCCGTCTCGCACGCGTGCGTGCCTCAGGCAGCCAGATAAACGTCATCCTGCACTAAAAACTCTGAAAACGAAGCCGTGTTTATCAGCAGGTTTATTGAAATCCAAATGTGTGAAGCTAGGAAAAAGAGACTAGTTCAGTCTGAATAAGAAATAAATAAAAAGGAAAAATTAAAGGAAAAATGAATAGGACAAAGGTAATAAAGCAGGGTAGCAAATATTTTGCTTGAGTGAATATATATATATATATATATATATATATATATATATATATAGATAGATAGACAGAGAGATAGATAGATAGATAGATAGATTATATCTGCTAATTTAGTCCAAATTATAGATCGTTGTTCTTCCGCCCTTCGGTATGCGTCGTAGAAGATAGATATATATATAGAAATATAGATAAATTATCTATATATCTATCTATCTATCTATCTATCTATTACAACGCGTAGCTAACGGAGGTAGGGAAACAATCTGTAAGTCACACTAAAAACAACAGATATAAAATAGAAATTCTGTATTAATATTGCTTGACTAATTCTTTATTTAATAAATGTAAAATAAAAAGAAGAAAATCCATATATATATATATATATATATATATATGTATATATATATATATATATATACACACACACACATATATATATATATATATATATATATATATATATATATATATATAAAGTTAGCAGTAATAAGTTCTCAGAAAGGAAGAAAGTTACATGAATTCACAGTTTGAGAACAGTGTGTAAATAGTCAACATCTGGTAAACGATATCCTACATAGATGGATACAACAGTAAAATAAATGTGGCTTCAGTATCTGTCTACATTTCTAAGATGAGGTATTATGCATTCTATTTACTATTGTCCTCATCTTTGCCGCCATATTTATTACAACGTTTCGGCCGTTGTACGCTCCTGCTTACTTCAGGTGGTTGGAATGTCTAAATGAACCCTTTATTTCGCTCACTGGGGTAGAGTGTTCTAGTTCCACGTGTCATGTTTAATGGATGTCAGTTATCAATTATCTCTTGCTTAATTCCCTCTCCAAGTTCTCCACTGCCTTAACCAGGTATTGAACTCACACTATTTGGGTCCTGTCACTGGATATAACCAACCCCTTTATCCACTGCGCCTTGAGGACACATGGTGCAGTGGCTTCCTTAAACAGTTATTCAATATAAACTTTAATAATGAGCGGAAGGTAATCAAGAGGACAGTAGATAGCGATTGACATTGCATTTATATTTTTTCAGATTAATGTTGGCTGGAAAACATGGAGCCGGGACGTAGTTCCACAAGCTAGAAGTGAGAAAAAAGAAACTGTTAGCATAGAACTTACGGCTACATCTAGCCAGCTCAAATGTAAACTGATGAGATCTCGACGCCATGAAGTTTAGCTAGTATAGTGAAGAGCTCATCCGAAAGATTATCGTAAAAGTATTTATACAAAATATATAAATATATCATCCGAGCAATTATTTGGAATTATTTATATAATAGACACGGAGAGACAATTTTACGGCGGTGGGAAATTGACTGAAGCCGAGCTGCCAGATCTGGACCGATAATATTGCTAATCCTTAATTGGATTTTATCAAGGAGCCCAAGGTAAATAACAGGAGCACCGGACCATATGTGGTAGCAATATTCTAAGAATGGACGAATGGCAGACTTTATAAGATAGATTATGGAGAGATTATTTCGTGCGACACAGTGAACAGATTTTCTTAGCAGCTGACCTAGCAATGGATTCAATATAGTCTTTCCATTTCATGTCAGCTGAGAACGTGTGTTCGAAAAGACGCTAAGAATCACTTTCCTGGAGGTTAGCATCAGCCATGCTTATGGAAGATAATGCTTTTTGAAAAATGACTCGAAGATCTAATATGCAGACAATAGCTTAAAATCACCGAATACTTTTGCGCAGTGCTGTATTATAGCAGTAACTATAGCTATTTTATCCAGGATCTTCAAATAAAGATATTCTTTACGCGATTAGAAATGTGTACCTTGAGCGGCTGGACATTGTTTAGGATACAGTACCTTGAGCCACGGTGGAGTAATGGGTAGCGGCTCGGATTGAGCAATCTATTAGCTGAGTTTGCATTCGAATCCATTACACTCACTTACGTGCTAATACACTTGGGAAAGGTTTGAATCCTCTTCTTCTCCCCACTAGCTATGGGTAAATAGCAGGACTGACCGGGTTCTATATCTTTGGATGGCAACTAGTCTATCGCGCAAAGAAATGGCAACCTACCCGGGAAAAAATCTGCCTTGTCAGTCATGTATCGAAAGATAAATGATCGCCTAAGCGTATATCACGCATGGCACATAACTTATTGACTTGGAATAAGTCATGCAAAATACTTTGTTTTAGCCATTCCTTCTGAATCTCAATAAATTAGTAATCTTATCTGAAGCTATCCGGGCCAGTATGTTTGGGATATTCAAATACGGGCATTTTTCCAAGGATTAGTAATCTCTTGTTCTGCTTATCATCTCATGCATATCAGATCATCTCGACTAAATTCTGCAGAATAATATTTTTCTTTATTCGTATAAATTTCCATGTACTAATAAATGATCGAAGTGTAGTTTCTGTCTTCAGGCGGGATTACATTGTTTCTACCTTCAGCCAGAATGCATGATTCCAGGGATTATAATCCTGCGACAGTACTTCCATGATTGCAACAAAGTGCAATGGTCGGTGGATTATCGACGCTAACTCGACGTTGGTTGGGGTTACTGGGCAATTTTTGGCCTTGACCAGTGTGTACGCGCATGGCTCGCCACTTTAAACCGCCCTTGTGTTATACCCCGTCACAGTTCGGGTGGACGAGTAAGTACCAAGTCTAATATCTGTCTTCGGGCGGACAAATTACATTTTATATTTCAATTGTGCTTCCGTCTTCTCACACAAAACAATAAATAAATGAGGGATGCTTGGTACCGGAGATTCCCACCCTGCGACAGTACCTCCCTCACTGCAACAAAGAGGGAAGGTCGACGAAATATCGACGCTAACGCAAAGTTGGTTGCGGGACGCTCTGTTTTTTTGTTTATTTTTTAATTAACCCATGTACATGGGTTTTGGCTCTCCACTTTAAACCGACGTTGTACCGGGGTGGGTGGGTGTCAGAGTAAATAATAATTCTAGTATCTGTTCTATTCATCTCTAATGGTAATGCTAATATTAGCCGTTCCCTTATAAGTAAAAAAAATGACATTGGCCTAGCCGCTTTCGGTTGAAATTTATTAAAAATTTCTATTAAAACAATTTTTCATGAAAATAGGTTTCTCAAGCCCTCTAAACGTCATCTCTGTTTTTAGTAGTGATGGGGGTTTCCTTCCTAACCTTTTTCATAAAGTAGTGTGGAAAGGTAGTATCTTGATTATTTCTTTATTTTCCATTCCAGTTACATACCATATACATTTCAGTTGTTAATGTTGGAAGTCACTAATCGATTTGGTTTCTGTTATTTGGTACATTTCTTTGTGATCTCGTATCGCAAGACCACATGGTTCGAAGAAATGCGGTCCTCGCTAAGACTGTTCATTTCGTTCGTTTGAAGCCATTTTTAACCATTGATCTGAGAAAGCGGTTGTATACAGCTGACTGTTTGGATACTTCTGAACGAGTCTTTTGCCATGCATGACGTCCATATGAAACCCTCGATCTGACGAAACCATTTAAGAACATGATGTTACAGTTTTTTGTGTATATATATACGTAACTAGTGAGTTAGTCCAAATGCCTTTATAGTCCACCAATAGAAGGTTAACCAATCAGAAGACGTAGAACATTCAATTCGTCGTGTATAAAGGCGGCCATTTTTGTTTACCCTACCCGAATGACTAGTGCAAACTTGTCAGGCGAAGATGAACCGAAGGAAGTACTACGCTCTGCTACTTTGCTGCGATATCCACTGCTAACCTAAACTACGCTTTCCTACTGTCTCCGAAATATTCACTGCTAACCTCTGGATTCTATACTGTCATCTGAACAACACACGATTCCAGTCTTTAGGTTAATGGTTAACTTTTGTAGCAACTTGTGGTGTTGTGAGAAACTACAGCCTATTCTATGTTCAGTCTCTTTATTTCCAGTACTAAATTGGTTATAACTGACATCAAGCTATTTCATATTTTTAGTATTTACTATACCCATGTACTGAATTTTCATGATAGATTCAAGGCACGTGACGTCACTGCTTTTATTCCAATTCCAGATTATATATATATATATATATATATATATATATATATTCCTATATCGTGAATAATTACTTCAATGTGCCTGAGATGCGTATAAATCCTTCACATGTCAGGCCCCCACAACCCAAGATCACGTTTATTCTTCTGATGAAGTTTTGTGATCATTTGCTCCACGATTTAAGTGATATGGAAACCCATTATCCAAGTCTGGTATGAAATGTTCCTTTAGCAACAGGATGTATTTGGCGCTATGCAATCTATCGTTAATTTTAACCAATTTTCTTGAACCATCCCTTTTTATGCAGCCCTAAAGCATAAAACTCTTATTCTGAGTAGTTCAGAGTTTTCGTTGTGTAACGTGGGTCATTTTGCTTTCCTGACGGCTTTCTAACAGATTCACACTTATTAGAATGAAGGACTGTCATCGCTGAATGTCATCTTATCCGAAGCATCTGCAACCCACAGCTCATACTCTTGTGACCAACTTCAAATGATTTTCTTCATTTAAAGCTGGCTTTGGAAAGATTTATATTTTTAGTACCTATTTCTTGGAACACTTAGTAGAGGATGATTTTCTGTAAAATTATTCTTGTCCCAACTATGAACACCTATCAACATAGCTCTCTTCATCATCAGTATATTGGCCTCGGGAGAGAAAGCAAAAACGATGTTTTCTATTAATATATTCGTTTGGGGTGTGATATGTAATGCGTAAATGATTAGTGTCCATCTCTTCACACCTGTGCTTGTATATGCGCAAAGCACAGTCTAGGAAGAGATTAAGTAGACTGGAATTTAATCTGGAATCAGACACTGTCCAATTATGTACATCTCGGATAATAAGACTTTTTTTCAGGTACAAAAACTCTGATTTACCTGACATTAGATAGGCTACATTCACAATCATGATTCACTAATCCCGTAAATTTGTAGATATTCTACTGTAGCCGTAACAGCAGTTGGTTAGTCTAAGACGAGATCGTCTGGCAGAGCACATCGCTCTTCAGGTTGATTTAGAATTCAGAGGTTTTCGGTCACATTCCCACCTCTATAACATAGATACCCAGTGCCTTTTCCATAAATATTTTCATGGAAATTGTCCTCATGAGATTTTCTGTTTGATACATCGACTCTATGAATTTAAGCGCAGTACTAGATTGGCACTTGGGTCTCATTATATTACAGTTGAAATTGATAGATGCAAACATAAGTTCTATGTAACCGGCTTCTCTTGCACTTCTCGCTTGTGAAATTCTCTTCCAGCTTCTAGCTTTCCAGCTTCTTGCATCCAGGCAAACTTTGATCTTCAAAGATTTAAATGCAATGTCAATCATTATCTCCCGTCTCCTTAAACGCTGTTCTTTTATTGCCCTCTCTCCTTAATAATGTATTTTTTTGTTTTACTCTCAGATTTTTTCAGTAACCCATTATCTTCTTGCTTGAAGCGAAATAATGAAAAAATGACTAATTGCCACCCAAAGCCTATTCGGTTATTTATTTAACAAATGGGTGTGCCTTTTCCAAAAGCGTTAGTACGAAGTAAGCGAAACAGATTCGAACTTGGTACGTCGACTCCACTTTCTGTTACATTACTTTCGATGAGATCAAATGACCGACAATCTGTTGTTAAATGGAGCAAGGAAAGACTTGTTAATTTTTACGCCTTAACAATGAAACCGCTCTCTTTTAGTCATCTAATGGAATCCTTTTTGCCTTCCATCAGCATGGCTGATGCTAAACTCCAGGAGAGTGACACATTATACCTTTTCGGACTAAAGTTTTCAGCTGACCTGAAGGGAAAAGAGTATATTGAATCAGTTGCTAAATCTGCATCTAAAAGGTTGGTTCCTTTTACACGCACACACACACACACACACACACACACACACACACACACACACATATATATATATATATATATATATATATATATATATATATATATATATATTCGCTAAGATTTGAGCCCTCTGGCAGTCGATAATGCTTATATCTTGTATATAATGCGTTAAAAATTCTTTATCCCTATCTGTTGGCTTTCGATGCCAGTTTGAAGCAATCGCATATCTAGCCACACTGATGATATGTGATAGTCTGTTTTTGGATGACTCTCTCTTTCTTTCTTTCTTTATCTCTCTCTCTCTCTCTCTCTCTCTATATATATATATATATATATATATATATATATATATATATATATATATGTTGGTTTGAAAGCGAGCGTATGTCGTGCTAGTCAATTTTTCTCGCCAGAAAATATCTTGCATATCATTCGTCCGTCCTTGCTTTGAATATTGCTGCGACGTCAGTTCTGGTGCTCCTGTTATATATTTATGAATTGATTGAAATCCCAAAAAGAATCTGCAACGTTACTGGTCCTGGCCTGGTATCTAGGATTCAGTCCGTTTCACACCGCCGTAATGTAGCTGCCCTGTGTCTTTTCTATAAATACTTCAACGGCAAATAAATAATTCTTGTGAACTTTCCGTTATATTACCGAGGTTTTATGAATTTAAGCACAGTACTAGATTGGCGGCTAGGTCTCTTTATTTTGCAGCTGAAATTGTTAGATGTAACTATAAGTTTTATGCTAACAGTTTCCCGCTTGTGAAATTCTCTTCCAGCTTCTTGCTTCCCAGTCAACGTTGATGTCTAAAAATTTAAATGCAATGCAGATCATTATGTCCTGTCTTCTTAATTCTTGTTCTTTTATTGTCCTCTCTCATTAATAGTTTTTATTTTCATATTCTCTAACACGTAGTAACCCTTTGCGTTACTAAGTGATTTATGTAGGAAGCACAGTAGAGTAAGGGATAGCGGCTTGGATTGAAGAATCTCTGAGTTTTCATTCGGATCCATTACAATCACTTACGTGCTAATAACCTTGGGAAAGGTTTGAATCCTTTTCATATCCCCCTACTAGCTATGGGTAAATAGCAGGACTGACTGGGTTCTATATCTTTGGGTAGCCACCGGTCTAGGAGAAAGAAATCTTTGAATTCAAACCGGCCTGGAGAGGGTTTCATACCGCCAGGCTATCTTTCCCAGTAAGCAGCAATTCAAATAGAAAACCGTGAAATAGCAGGACACACTGGGTTCTATATCTTTGGGTAGCCACCGGTCTAGGAGAAAGAAATCTTTGAATTCAAACCGGCCTGGAGAGGGTTTCACACCGCCAGGCTATCTTTCCTAGGAAGCAGCAATTCAAATAGAAAACCGTGAAATAGCAGGACTGTCTGGGTTTTATATCTTTGGGTAGCAACTGATCTAGGAGAAAGAAATCTTTGAATTCAAACCGGCCTGGAAAGGGTTGCACATGTCCAGGCTATCTTTCCTAGGAAGCAGCAATTCAAATAGAAAACCGTGAAATGCAGGGTAGACTGGGTTCTATATCTTTGGGTAGCTACCGATCTAGAAGAAGGAAATCTTTGAATTCAGACCGGCCTGGAGATGGTTGCGCACCGCCAGGCTATCTTTTCTATAAAACAGCAATTCAAATAGAAAACCGTGAAATAACATGTCAGACTGCGTTCTATAGCCTCGCGCCGCACCCGTCTAGATAAATGGGAAACAAGCCTGATCTTTGTCAGGCTATCCTACCCAAGAAGCACCATTTCTACTGCGGCTGCAGCACATTCGGTGCCCTTACGACCCGAATGGGTGACGGGATTCGGGATTCGGGATTCGGGATCATGAGCGTCCTAGTGTCCTTAGTGGCTTCGTTGGAATGAAATTATTATTTTTTTAAAATCGTATGTAATATCGCTTTAATTTTACTACGAATTAATTCCTTTATTTGTCGTGTATAAATTATTTGTTAACAAAAAGCGAAGAGTGGGTTTATTTTATTCGACAAATTAGTCGTGATTGCTGTTAGACTGATTTCTTAAATGTACTCGACAGTTGGGACTGATTGAATGTTACTAATTCTGCCCGATTTATATTCGTTCATTTTCCTCGATTTTTTTTTCTTTAGATTATTGGCAACACATATTAAATGTTATGTTTATAAGCCCTAGGATAATTTTCTTGCTGTTACGTTTAGACCTGGGAGCAGGTAAGTTTGAAATGTTGTGAATTGTCTTCAAGCGAGCTGTTTAAAGAAAACCTGAAACTGAAAATTTTTAAATGGCACCTTCTGTGTTTACATATTTTAACAGGTAATAGCAGGCATGGAGTGGATATTTAAGCACAACTGTATGGAACATTTTGTTTGTTTAAAACTTAACGACACATCGATCAGCAAGAGATCATTTAAGGTCAAACAGTTGTTTTTTGTTTTTTTTCTTTTTCTTTAAATAAGGTTGAAATGCTTTCAAAAAGACTTTCCATTTCCTTCTTTTTCGATGTTGTCTTGCTTTTTTTTTTTTAAATTCACTGTTTTCAGAGGTGCGTTGTTCTTTGAAAATTTCTCACCTGGCAAGTATCAAAGTTTCCCCTTTCATCATCAGACACCAAATTGGAATTATATTTTATTATATAGTCCAACGTTCCTAAGAAAGATCAAGATCAAATTGGGGTTTGATTTTTCGAAAAGTTCTTTCAAGTTGTTCACGTTGTAAAATAATTTTCGAATATGTGCCATGTCACTGCAATCAAGCAGGAAGTGCTTCACAGTATAAGCCTCCTGGCAAGTTATGCATTCGGGAGGATCTTCGTCTTTTAGGAGGAATGAGTGAGTTATGTGCGTGTGTCCTATGCGAATACGGGATAAAGCCACTTCTTTGCGTGATTTTCCGTTTTCAGTTATGTATGGAACATAGCTGTTCGGTTACCAAAAATTTACTCATACCAAAAGATGTGATTACGCAAATTTAATTATTTAACTTTCTCTAAACTAAATGTTCGTAGTAATAATCTGTTTTATGGTAATATTTTCTCATTTTTTTTTCTTTTTCTTTTCTTATTTTTTGGTAAATGTATCAACTATTTTGTAGCAGGAATAGAAAACAAAAGCAGAAAACAAAAAAAAATCATGTAATTGACGATGAACATATGAACCTTATCTGTATAATAAAAGAGAACCAACTTCCTGATTCACCCCGTAAGTCACGCAACCTACTTTGTGACTGTGGCGTGAGGGGAATTCCAATCACTGCCGATATTCGGTTTTCGAGTATAAAATTAAGGAATTTCGACTGCTCACTATCACGATAA
>OZ010610.1:48661713-48669213 GCA_963932145.1 Acanthosepion lycidas
AGGTTCTTCTTGATAGATAGATAGATAGATAGATAGATAGATAGATAGATAGATAGATTATATCTACTGTTTTAGCAGAACTCATAAATCTTCTACCTTCGTTAGTTACTGGTCGTAGGATATATATATATACACACACACACATACACACATATATATATATATATATATAAAGATATATATATATATATATATATATATATATATATATATAGAGAGAGAGAGAGAGAGAGAGATTATAGCTGTTGTTTTAGCACAACTTATAGATAGTTGTTCTACAGTCGTTAGGTACGCGTTGTAGGTTATATATATATATATATATATATATATATATATATATATATATATATATATATATATATATATAGAGAGAGAGAGAGAGAGAGAGAGCGATAGATAGATAGATAGATAGATAGATTATAGCTGCTGTTTTAGGACAATTTATAGGTCGTTATTCTGCCTCCATTATCTACGCTTCGTAGGAAGAAAATTTAAAAAGCGTCCTCTGTCATAATTTGAACTTGCGTCCGTTATCCTTGGTAACGGCTCTGACGCAGAAACGCCCTCTCTCAGGAGTGAGGGAATATTTGAGTTCAAATCTAGCCTTCGCTTTCGATCTACGTCACTTACTTAACAGTCGGAAACTACAGGGCCGTGGGCAGCGCTAAAAAGTAACAAAAAAGAATACTAGTCAAAATTTAATAACAATGAAAGCCTTCTTGTTCGACAACCAAACAATGCATTGGTTAAATTCTGTATACTTATGGGCGGTATTAACTTCCGTCGACGATAAAAGAAAAGGAATCACAGAAATGCACAATGAACATGGCAGCACCTAGTACTGAAAGATGGTAGCAGTGGCTGCAGTGGGCGTAACTTTTTCTTCGTGTCAAACATTGATTCTTCTCTTTGCTTTATTCAACTACTTCTCTAAGTCTCTTGTTTTATCGATTTCCAACGGAGAGGCGGG
Source organism: Acanthosepion lycidas (assembly GCA_963932145.1). Taxonomy (NCBI): domain Eukaryota; kingdom Metazoa; phylum Mollusca; class Cephalopoda; order Sepiida; family Sepiidae; genus Acanthosepion; species Acanthosepion lycidas. Next base: position 48,662,684 of record OZ010610.1, read on the forward strand.
CAACAAGCTGATAGCTCGTCTCTCCTAAACAGCGAAGGCGGTGAAGGACTGTCTGTCTGTCAAAAGGCAACACGTGCGCAAGTGGGTTGGTTGGTTGGTTGGTTGGTTATTGGCGCGAAAAGTAACCTTCCTACGCAAAAAATTAAAACGCGGTAATAGTTCCTGTTATAAATACACACCCATAACTAAACAGTATCAACAGAGAAGGCTGCCTTTCCGCATAAGAAGCTTTTTAGCCACTTGCTTCATTACAGCGCTGATTCAGCGAACTTTAGAGAAGCCGGGGCCTGTTGCAGAGCCCGTGCAATCACCAGCGAAAAAAAAAAACACAAGAGTCTATCGTTATTTCTCTGTATCTGGTATTTTCTTAAATATGCATCCGTTTGAAATAGTATTGCATTTCAGTATACTTGCTTTGGCTTCTACATACACAGCTGCTACTCCTGATACACGAGGTTTACCAGAAGTAGGATTGAACAAACGCATCAGAGAACTCGTGGGTAAACGGGCAGGTCCCGAAGATGACTACAGAAATTTTGACAAACGGATCAGGGAACTGATTGGAAAACGCACTTTGGGCGAAGATAATTTTCCAGAAAAAAGAATCCGTGAATTAATCGGCAAGCGATCCATGAGCGATAGTTTTGATCCTTTTAACAAACGCATAAGGGAATTAGTTGGAAAACGTGATTTCGTGTACGGAGAAGATCTGTTCAACAAAGACAAGCGAATCCGGGAACTGGTCGGGAAGAGAAACGAGGTTCAGGAGCAGAACGATATGGTCGACAAGCGAATTCGGGAACTGCTCGGAAAGCGAGGGTTGTCGGCAGATGAAAACAGTGATGTATTCGTCATGGGTGTCCAGGATTTGCTGGGAAAGAAACCCGAGGACAAAAGAATCCGGGAACTGGTTGGCAAGCGAACCAGAAATGGTGCGATCAACAAACGAGTCCGCGAACTTGTTGGTTAAAAACTGTGGAATGCTGGAAACGCCAACACAAAGATAAACACCGGAAAACGAAACTGCTTAAAAAAGCGTACAAAAGATGACTAAAAATAGAAAAAAAAAAAAAGACGAGCGTGGCCCTTTTTTTATGAAGAAGGAACAAGAAAAAATATATGAAAATATAGGATTATTTTCCTTAAATAATTTTCCATAATCACAAAAGAATTATATTTTGAAAAAATATGTAAGGATATATATATATATATATATATATATATATATATATATATATATATATATATATATATATATATATAATTTATTTACGAGTATGTGGCTCGCTAAGCTCAAACATCAAATCTAATTTTTTGTCTAGAAATTAGAAAGGGTTCCACCGACTCGATCCATTCTTTACCAAATTTTCTTCACGACATCCTTCAACCCTTGTGATGATATCTACAGTTTTTGTGACTCTATATTCCCTTGAATCCTTTTCTAAATTGGATTATGGGCTGTCCAGTATCGGAACTTTTCATGTTTTCTTTCGAATAATTTCCCTTTTTAAAACTATTTAACCCCATCCGACCCTTTCCTTTTTTTTTTCTTCCTAATATATAAATATATTTTTTTCCTGTTTATTTATTATCCAGAGGACAGTTAAAAAAAACATTTACCGGACCAAACACAAAACATGGAAAAGATTTTGAAAAAAAAGATGTTACACACATATATATATATATATATATATATATATATATATATATATATATATATATATATATATATATATATATATATATATATATATATATGCCCTATATTGAAAAATACAAAATATACTATCACATTCTTGCGTTTTGTTGTTGCCTAAACAGAAGAACACGAGTTACACAGTAAGAGTTTTTTTTTCATTCCTTTTCTTTGATGTTTTTTTTTTTTTATAAAGTTATAGTCTTGTTTAAAAATTCATCCTGCAATCTTCGCTGGGATTCCTTTCATATTATGCCATGATTATGTGAGTCTTATTTATTTTTCTTTGCCTATTCCTCGTCATTTAATACGCACAGGTATATAACACGCACCAGAAAAGAAGAATATTTAAGAAAAAAATAATCAATGATTATGTATCCATACTTTTCGGCCATTTTTATTTTTTATTATTTTTTTGTACATTGATTGTTAATTATAACTATTTGATTTATATGTATATTTATTTATATTAATATCTATTTTTAGACATTTTTATATTTATATATTCTTTATATAGGTACAAATATTTAAGTAAATGTTCTGTTTATAATAAACAGTATTAAACAACATTTACCGGCATGAATGCCCGAGAAATTTTCACAGAAAATATTCGTCCTCCGACGAAAATTTCTCGGATATTAAGGGCGTTAAATGTTGTTTAATACTGTTTATTATAAACAGCATTTACTTAAATATTTGTATCTATAAAAAAGAATGTATAAACATAAAAATGTCTTAAGATAATTGTCGGACTTTGTCCATTTCATAATGCATATATATATATATATATATATATATATATATATATATATATATATATATTTATTCATATTTATTTATATTTATATTTATATTCATTCATATTTATTTATACTCCATTCTGGAATCAAACAGCGTTAGTCTAGTCACGTTATATAAGCCGCTCTTTGATTCCCGGAAGTTTCTGATAAGTGCGGATTATATGACGGGGAATAAGGTATTTATTTTATTCATGTATATCTCTTTTAAACAATCAGTAGTTAGCATTTTGTCTTTTCTTTTGCCTTTGAAAACTACAGTTTCTGCTAGATGTTTTAGCTTGCTTTCAGAAACTTTCTCGTTACAACCACCCCCACAAAGAAACAAAACCAAAACAAAACAAAAAAATGGTTGCTTGTTTTACATGTTAAATATTCGCAAAGATCAAATCATTACAGTATTTCTGTTTACAAAATGGTTATGGTATTTTTAGAGTCTTTTCCGATTGTCCTCTGCAAACATAACGTCTACGATTTAAAGCATAAAAAGAAGAAGAAAAACAACAAATAATTAAATGCCTTTTTCTTTCTCGCCCAAAACAACAACACGAAAACCCTAATCATGGCTCGAGAACTAACGAAATAAACTTAATCTATCAAATCCTGTTGTTTACAAACATTTTCCTTTAGTATGGATGAAAGTAAAAGCCACGAAAAATTTTATACCCTATTCTCCCCCTTATGAAACCTATAGTTTTAGCTTGTCCCGGGAAAGTTTGACAATTTGACGGGACTAGGGCACAACTAAGAAGATATGCAAGTCTGACTGTTTTTGAAAAAGGTTGAAATGTTTTTCTTAGCCAAGATGAAATTGATGTTAAAATTTGACTTCAAACTAATTTAAATTGCACGTAAAACAAAACGAAATTTTATTTATTTCTTTTGTTTTAGACTTCCGTACTTTAAAATTATGGACGTTTTGGTAGAAGAAAATATATATATATATATATATATATATATATATATATATATATATTTATAACTGAATCAACTAAGCTGTTAGATCCTCATACGTCGAAATCGACGGGAGAGTCCATTATATATATATATATATATATATATATATATATATATATTATAATTATTTAAAAAAAATATGATTCCTTCGCTACATAAGAATTTTCATGTTTCAAAAACAGGAGTCAAAAACTTCAATATAATTATTAAAATTAAATTGAATTAAAGAATGAAGCTCTGTTTCATCCTCAAGCGATATTTACCTAACGTGTTCTTTCCTATTTTTCTATGTATTTGCACACACCCACACACACACACACACACACATATATGTGTATATATATATATATATATATAAGCAAAATGAGATATTCTTTCTAATGAGTAAAGGCATAAGTGTGGGGTACAAACAGTAATTGTTTTCTAAAACAGTTCTCTTACTGTGGTATTTAATAAGCTCGATTTAGTCTGGTACAAGGCCGCAAGCATGGGTCATTCAGTGAATATCGAACTCACTACACAGTATTAATGATGTGAAGGGATAGCTCGTTAACCATTACTAAGCATTGAGACACTCTCTATGTATCCACAAGCTATATATTAATATCTACTAACGTTTTATAGCTGAGTATACCACGAGGCTACAGGTGTGAAGACGCCATTGCGAGTCGAACTTTTTACAGACATACATTGGTTTGTAAGTTTTTAAGGATTTTTGCTAAAAGTCAATGATATTTGTCTTATATAACAAAGACATATTCCACGCACCTTGCGCCTTATACACAGTGTCGGATCAACTATGAAAGTAATGAAGCTTAATCCTCAGGGCCCCTAATGCCAGAGTAATTGTTTTCTAAAACAGTTCTCTTACTGGTTACCATATTTTTCTTTATAACTGTTAAGCGTTATGAGAGTTGGTTTCTGTCCTTAATGAAAAAAAATGATTATTACATCTGTTTCGGATTGTTTCATTTGGGGAATGAGTCATTGTTAACTTTGTATCTACCGGTGGTTGCCGGAAAAGAAGTTATAAAAAAACGTTTCATACAAAAATGAGTCTTAAATGCTGAAAAATACCGCATTTTTCTTAAGCGTTAGTCGTTGTTCTCTTTAGTTAATGTGACTTTGAATCTCAATATTGTTGACCAACAGGTAACAAATATGAGTTGCCTACAGATAAGAAAGTGCTAAAGTCTGTAACTAGTTGTAGAATTCAAATATTTTAGGAACAGAATAGTTCTTCTTTTGCACCATAATTTATTTATTTATTTATGAAATGTAGATCCGGTTATCTCTTCATTTTCTCTTTTTATAATTCATAATTTTTTGTCGATGGCTGTAAAATCCAAGAGAATTTTTAAAAAACGGTTCTGCAAACATGTGTAAATTTATTAAACGGTTCAAGCAAACCATTGCGGACCCAACAAATACCAATAAATACCAACATATCTGCGATCATTTAAAGTAACTTTTCTAAAAAAAAAAAAAATTATTTCTAACGAATTTGTAATTATCTTTTTATTTAATCTTATTAAAAATCTTAATAGCCACAGAACTTGCTCAGTCATACTTTATTCCTAACAGGGCTTTCTTGAAAAAAAACGGAGTAAAAGCGTTTTATACAAAGGTGCGTCTTATATGCTTAAAAATACAATATTTTTCTTTATAACTGTTAAGCGTTATGAGAGTTGGTTTCTGTCCTTAATGAAAAAAAAATGATTATTACATCTTTAATTTTGCATGTACTTAAGATTTTTCAAGCGTAGCTTAGATGTGGCACAAGCCGAACGCATAGGAGCATCCAGTGAGGATCGAACTCACTTTCCAGTAGTAAATACCATAGCAAGACAAGCTTGTTAACCATTACACCACGTCGATATGCTCTAACTGCGTATATACTTAGATGGTAAATAAAAACATTTTGGGATACTGACAGCAGGAAATGATTAACAATTGATCAGCCAAGATGCTGTTCAGCTTCATTAACTGTAAAAAAAAAAGCCGATGAGAGTCTTTTTTTACAAGACCTTAATCCTCTATGGGGATTGTACTGTCTTGTGTAATACTGCACTACATTTCGGACTATTTCATTTTGGATTACTCTCACTCTCTCTCTCTCTCTCTCACTTTCTCTCTCTCTCTCTCTCACTTTCTCTCTCTCTCAATGTCTCCGTGTTGGGTCCTACTAGCGACGGAATTATATATATAGGGAAATTTAAGGTTCATGCTTTTTTTCGGTGGCCATTAGCACAAAGGAAACCATTACCGGTGCAAAATGGGATTTAAACCATTATTTTCATCTTTGCTTCCAGTTTCGAACTCTGAGGGGGCAAATTCTGGCTCCAGCTTTTCTAATTGTTTTTCTTTAGAATCTAAGTAGATGCATTAAAACTAAAGAATAGAACTGACTCCCATTAAGAAAAAAGAAAGAAAGAAAAGAAGACAGATGTAATAAAGCTTAAAGGTTAGAAAAGAAAGATACATTATTTCAGAATACAAGACGTTGTATAAAACATCGGCTTTTGGGAGCGGGAGGGGTCAAGCATGCCCTGATAGATTTAAGCTGTGACTCTGCAAGCTCTATGACTTTTCAGATTTTCACTAGCATAAAAAAATTCAAATACAGTCGGAATAAAGAATATGAGAAATGTTAAATTAAAATATCACAGCGAGGAGTGATGGGATTCATGGGACTGACAACGGTTAGCGCCAACCCTTTAGAAAAATTACACAAGTCCGATGTATTGTTTCTTAAATTCTCTTGGCCTTTATATGCATCAGCAAGGGCACTTCAAGGTGGTGTAATGATTAGCAAGCTTGCCTCCCTAAAAAAATTGTGACTTAGTAGTGAGTTCGGTTCTCACTGGGTACCCCATGTTTTTGACCTTGTGCTACATCTAAGCTAGGCTTGGAAAATAACTATTAGGTTGGTGCAAAAATAATGACGTAATAATGTCGTTTTTTGACGTTAAAAAATATGTCAAAAAACGACATTATTACGTCATTATTTTTGCACCAACCTAATATATCCGTCGACAAAATCATTTACGAATAGAAAAACAATTAATTAAAAAAAATGT
>OZ010610.1:48674213-48791713 GCA_963932145.1 Acanthosepion lycidas
ATAGATCTTTTATCGAAATGTTAAGCGTCGTAGAAAGTGGCTTGGTAAAGGGGAAGGACCCCAGCCACAGCCGAGAAGGGAACTTCATGGGCAAAAGATTCTTCTTTCAATCTGGCGGGATCGCCAAGGAATAATCCACTTTGAATTCTTACCACCTAATGCAACAATTAATGCTCAAACATACTGTCAGCAATTAGAGTGTTTGAACCAAGCTTTGAGGAAAAAAGACCTGCTCTAGTGAATCGAAAAGATGTGATGTTTCATCAGGACAATGTGCGACCCCACACAGCAAGAATCACGTCACAAAAGATCGAAGAACTTGGTTGAGAGAAAATTCCTCATCCACCTTATTCTCCCGATCTTGCTCCTTCAGACTACCATTTGTTTCGTAGCTTACAGAATCATTTGGAAGAAACAGCTTTTGTAACACAGGAAGAGATTAAAACTGACATTTGTGAGTTCTTCGAATCAAAGCCAAAAGAATTTTACAGTAATGGAATTAGTAAACTTGTTAATAGATGGAAGGAAGTCATAGATAATCAGGGAAAATACATTGTTGATTGAATCTGTAATTAAATGTAACATTTGGTCATTTGTTTTCTTTATTCAAAATTCGGACAGAACTTATGGGATGACCTGATAGATTCGACTGGAATTCGAACTCGGCTTTTTCACATGCGGGACAAATAGTGCATAGAATCATGGCAGAGAAAGATGGAAAAGTGCATTAGTCTCGAGCAGATTACTTTGAATGAGAAACCATGTTGCTTGGAATTGAAATATATATATATATATATATATATATATATATATATATATATATATATATATAATGCTTGCTCTAGGCTATCGTAACTCTCTACAGATTCCTTTTCTTTATGTGCTATTATATCGCTATGCATTCTTAGTAAAGTATTTACCCATTGCTTTCTCTGCGGTTTTCAATTCAGTGTCTTCCTTTTCTCTTAGGTTGCCACTCAATCCTACAATGATCAGTCAACCCTACTGTGGGAACAAATGTATGAGTGTCCGAGTAATTTCATAATCGGATCAAAAGAAAATTAAGGAAGTCATAGATAATCAGGGAAAATACATAGTTGATTGGATCTGTAATTAAATGTAACATTTGTTTTCTTTATTCAAAATTCGGACAGAACTTATGGGATGACCTGATAGAATTTAGGTTGAATAATTTATTTATCTAATGTTTGCACACGTCATCGATATATAAATTAACAAATCAAATGAAAAACGTTGTTAAAGAAAGCAATTTTTCTTTGTTTTGTCTATAACCTCGGGAATAAGCATTAAGATCTCCAATATTATTCGGATGTTCAAATCTTTGCATATTTTCTAATGCTAACACAAGTTCTCGACCGATCTTTTCTTCATCTCACATATGAAAGAAAAAGAAAAATGTATAAATGCGGCTCACCTACCTGTCTTGATCGTGTAAAAAAATTGTCTACTGGGACCTACCATGCTACGTACTCAAGAGCGAATCATCCCCATTCACATCGTAGCAAGGAGTAAGTCCCACTGGGGACAGATTCTTCGCAAGAACTGCTGCTTTGTGGAATAGAACTCCCGATAGGATGTTTTCCCAATCACTATAATCTAGACGTTTTGATGTCTAGGGTTAACCGTTATATTTCCTACATAACTCTATAAACTTCAGTTCTTGCCCTTTCTTACGCTCATACGACATCTCACAGTAACCCTCTACCTTGAGTATGTCTTGGGCCGTGTATTGGGTGAACATTGTTATATAAAAAGAAGATTACACATGACAGCAAGCAATTACAATACATCTGGCAAGGATATGTAAGGAGTTTACAATTCAGAATAAGGAAAAAGTGAGAGATTACAATAAGTTTCACAAGTATATTTAAGCTCTGTACTCATTATTATATGGTATTGTTAGTCACGATAGTGAGAGATTGTATCTTCAGTGGCTCATGGATGAATTTTAGTATGAAGAATAATCATGGGAATGTGATTGTTCATTAATTTACCCACCGGACGATTGTATTGTGGATGAGGATTTCTGTAACAAATTTTATTTTATTTCTCCGTTTCAGATTTTCTCCTTGGTGTCATAATTTCGAATCTAGCCGAGTTTTGTATTCGAAAAAAATAGGCTTACGAGTATATCACGTTGAATCACCGAAGTTAAGCAACATCGAATCTGGTCAGTACCTAGATGGGTGACCGCTCGGAGATACCAGGTGCTGTAAGCCTGAATGTGTGGCAGTTGTAATGGCTAATGATTCGGAATTGTTAATAGGAAAGCCGAGTTGCAATTCCCCTTGGTTTTGTTATCTTCACTTACGCGCGATGGGAAACGTATGAATCCATCTCTTCCCCCCAGCTATGGATTAATTAGTAAGACTTTATCGCTAAACCATTATTATCTCCAAATAAATATTCTTAAAATCTAAAAATATTTTCTGGTTTTAAATAACCTGCAAATTGTTGATAAACAGCAGAAAACGAATCAATCAAAAATAAATAAATAAATTGATTCTAAATCTTTTCAAACATATAAAACTCGTTAAAGATTCAGTAGCAATTTAAGAAAATTTCATATATGGGTATACAGTTATTGATCTATTAGGTATAAAACTTATTAAATTTCAATAGTTACCTTATTTCATACTATATAAGAACAATTATTTTTATCTATATGATACTAAAAGTCTGTGATTGCTTGCGTGCTTATGTGATACGTCCGTCTGCCTGGCGCATAATGATTTAGGATAATCTGATTTAAGTGAATAAGATTTAAAAATACTAGTTGTTTGCTGCTTTGTCCAGTTGTTTTTAGAGTAATTATTTATATTTCAGCTTTCTTTAAACAAACGATATTTTAAATATTTAAAAAATATTTTTGGCATATTTAAAAACATATCTTCAAATGAAAATGATTTAAAAAATAGATAAGAATTAAAATACGAGTTGTTTATACAGTAAGTACTTTTATTTTAAATTTCTTCTAACAGACATTTTTTTAAATTAAAATATTTTTAAGTTAAAGACAAAGAGAAGTTGTTTGTAGAATAATTATTTATATTTTAGCTTTCTTTAGACAAACAATATTTTAAATATTTAAAGAATATTTAATAAATATTTAAAAAATATTTAAAAAATATTTTTCGCATATTTAAATAAATATTTTCAAGTGACTTATTTTAAAATTTTTTTGGTATATTAAAAATATTTTTAAGTTAATCCGATTTAAAAAAAGAAAGTGAATAATATTTAAAAATACGACTTGTATTGTTTGGGAGTTCCCTATTTGCCCATAGCTGGGACCCTAACAGGTGCTACCACCCTCGGGTTAGGGTGGACCTGAGAAACAGTAAGTATTTTAATTTCAACTTTCTTCTGACAGACATTTTTTTTTAATGTTGAAATCAACTTCAACGTTTTATAACCTGGACCGTCACTGACCCAACGGATTACGGGTTGTCTAGTTTATAATAAATACACAAAAAGAAACTTGATTTAAAGTGCGCTAACAGGGGAATATGAATGCAGTTTTAATAATATAATGTACCATCCAAATATTATTATTATTATATTTACTGTTCTAGTGACGTAATGAATAACGGATCTGAGAAATCGGAGTACTGAGTTCGAATTACAGCCGGGTTTGTTAAATTCATTTACGGGCAAATACCCTTGGAAAATGTATGACTCCATATCCTACCATCAGCTATGTGTTAAATAGTAGGTCGCTTCAGGAAAAAAAATCATTGTTATTCTCAAAAAGACCCATTTTAATGCAGTATTCGCTCGTAAGAGAAATAATTAATCATACAATCCAAAACATGTTTCGGGCTTAAAGTTTGATAAGTCGCAAAAAAAAAAAAAAAAAAAAAAAAAAAAACAGTCAAAAACTGCTGAAATAGGTCATCAAGTAGAATAGTTTAAAAAGAATTTAAACCAAAAGGATCCGTTGAAAATAATATCCAAACAAATTCTCATAAAAAAATATCCCTAAAAGTGTGGACTTGCAACGTGTTCTCTACAAGATTGAAAACAAACTCTTTAAACAAAACATCTCTACTCTCTTTATATTGCGATAATAGATACAGGAACATCCATCAAGGGCTTTTAGCCACATCACGTTTAAACCCCAGTTTCCGTACGATCACCGAAGTTAAGCAACGTCGAGCCTGGTCAGTACCTAGATGGATGACCGCTTTTGAATACCAGGTGCTGTATGTTTTGATATGCGGGTGGTATAATGTCTAATGGCTCGGAATTGTTAATCCGAGAGCCGAGTTCCAATTCCAGTTACGAGCAAATACCCTTGGGAAAGGTAAGAATCCATCTCTTCTCCTCCCAGCTATGGGTTAATTACTAACACCTGTGTCACTAAATCATTACTATTTCCAAGAATAACATTAAAATTGTATACAAAATATTTAGATTTCGGCATTAAATAACCTGAAAATGGTTGATATACTGCTAAACAAAAGCAACCAGTCAACAACGAAAAAAATTCTGGACTATGAACAAATTAATTGCTGAATAAAAGCAACCTTTACGGATAAGAAAATCACTTCATTTAACGTTTTGGAAATGCCTAATTTCATGCTTCCGCTATATGATATCCATGATTTCATACTACCGCTATATGACATCCCTAATTTGATATCTCCGCTACAAGATATCCCTAATTGGATACATCCGCTATATGACATCCCTAATTTGATACTACCGCTATATGACATCAATAATTTGATACTTCCGCTATATGATATCCCTAATTTGATACTACGGCTATATGACATCCCTAATTTGATACTACGGCTATATGACATCCCTAATTTGATACTTCCGCCATATGGTATCCCTAATTTGATACTTCCGCTATATGACATCCCTAATTTGATATTACCGCTATATGACATCCGTAATTTGATACTTCTGCCATATGACATCAATAATTTGATACTTTCGCTATATGATATCTCTAATTTGATACTACGGCTATATGACATTCCTAATTTGATACTTCCGCTATATGATATCCCTAATTTGATACTACGGCTATATGACATCCCTAATTTGATACTTCCGCCATATGGTATCCCTAATTTGATACTTCCGCTATATGACATCCCTAATATGATACTACGGCTATATGACATCAATAATTTGATACTTCTGCCATATGACATCCCTAATTTGATACTACCGCTATATGACATCAATAATTTGATACTTCCGCTATATGATATCTCTAATTTGATACTACGGCTATATGACATTCCTAATTTGATACTTCCGCTATATGATATCCCTAATTTGATGCTACTGCTATATGACATCCCTTATTTGATACTTCCGCCATATGATATCCCTAATTTGATACTACGGCTATATGACATCCCTTATTTGATACTTCCGCTATATGATATCCCTAATTTGATACTTCAGCTATATGACATTCGTAATTTGATACTTCCGCTATATGACATCCGTAATTTGATACTTCTGCTATATGACATCAGACGTTGACAGGTTCTTTAACTAGTTATGCTCTATTAAAAACAGTGTAGTTTTCTCTTCTTAATAACCAACTCTAGTTCAAGACCCTAGAAAACATTACTTCCACCTTTTTCTATGAAGATTGTTGGAGAATGAATCATTTGAAAACTTTTGTTAACCATCTTATTATAATTCTGTTTGTCTGTTTCTTAGTAAGCGTCAACGTTACGCTCTGCCAGTACCTCATAAATAATAGACTATTCCGTTTTGATCGCATGGAAAGACGGAAAAGAAATATCAGAGACGCTACTTGGTTTCAGTGAGAAAATGAAAGAAGGAAAGAAAAAAGGAAGGGAAGATAGAAGTGTTTACTGTCTGTTTCAGTTAAATGGAAAATCTCAGTTTCAAATCTTTTCATTTGTCCCCCTTACTTCTTAAAATAGCGATCAGCGTTCATAGGTATAACAGTCATTGCAATATTTTGCTAAATTTGCTAAGCTCTAATATATGTATGTAACGGTGCCATAGGGGAATTTATACGAATATTTTATTGTCGTAGAACTCGCCATGAGCTTATTCATTCATTAACTTAAGAATTAAGATTCATCAGAAAATTCAACTAAGAAAACTGTGAAAATTTTCACTACTCGTTATAGTAAAAAAAAAAAGAATGTGATCATTAGTTTGAACAATTGATTATGTCTATACATACAATAACTGACAGTATATAAGACTCACATTATTCACCCTAACATATAAAGGCTGAGGTGGGTAAATTGTCGCCATTTTATATTTTTAATTTCGAGCATGCGCATTATTTATTCTTGATTTTGTCGACTGCACACTATATTGGGGTCAGTTGGGCACCGTCTGTGAGAAAGAGTTGTCGCCATTTTATATTTTTAATTTCGAGCATGCGCGTTATTTATTCTTGATTTTGTCGACTGCACACTATATTGGGGTCAGTTGGGCACCGTCTGTGAGAAAGAGTTGTCGCCATTTTATATTTTTAATTTCGAGCATGCGCGTTATTTATTCTTGATTTTGTCGACTGCACACTATATTGGAGTCAGTTGGGCACCGTCTGTGAGAAAGAGTTGTCGCCATTTTATACTTTTAATTTCGAGCATGCGCGTTATTTATTCTTGATTTTGTCGACTGCACACTATATTGGGGTCAGTTGGGCACCGTCTGTGAGAAAGAGAGCACCATGACGCAGTTCACTCCGCCAGAAATTTGAAAACGGCATGCTGTAGTGCTTAGCTTTTGGGCCGGAAGCTCCAATACGAATGTTTAAATTATTTGGGTGTCAATCCGAGGACATTTCAGAGAATTCGAAAATAGTTGGATGTGTTTAATTGTGATTACGAAGGTTCGGCAGCCGGGAAAAGTCACTCTGATCGTTCTGTCAAGAAAATACATCCCGAATTTGTTGGTGGGGGTATCAGATTATATGCGGAGTCCTACATCAAGTTCTTTGAGGGGTTAGCGCTGCCCGATCAAGAAAGTGGCTGCTGGAAGACCCTATGTCAGGTAACAGGACTCTGCACCATGCCACACAAGCAGGAGAACCCAATCATGGCTGTCTGGCGATTTCTGTGACCACATGACCCCTTACATCTGGCCATCTAACTCCCCAGACTGCAACCCCCTTGATTATTGTGTGTAGGACGCAATTGAACGAAAGACCAACAAACCTCGTTGTAACATCAAAGACGAATTCAAGGTAAGGATATTGGCAGTATTCAACAATTTAAACAAGGAAACCCTCCAGAAGATTTGCAGAAGATTCAGAATTCGTCTGGAGGCAGTGGTTTAAGCCAATGGCGATTTTATTGGATAACTTTACTTTTTAGTATTTCTAGATATTTTTGTGTAATTTTGGTAAATATATCTGTTAAAATGAGATGTCAGTATTATTTTCATTTTTGTAGAATTTAGACGACAATTTATTCATCGCATCCTGTTCAGATTTCATAAACTTATAGTAACTTTTGTGAAAATAAACTTGTTTTGAACAGGGCCAAATTAAGAATACGCATAAAGATTCGGTAACATTCGATGTACTAGCCAACAATTATTTTATTCCTGGCAAAAAAATGGAGAGAATTTTATGCCCTTACGGCTTAGATGCCCATCAAAAACGTAGATGTTTTAAAATTCAGTCATTCCAATACGATTTCAATTGATTTTATCATTAAATTTTGTTAAAAATATAAATAATTTTTCAAACACATATATCTCCATTTTTTAAAATTTGATTAATTTTTAGCCTATCAGAATAAATATTTAATTTTTGTGCGATTTAAATCCTCATGGATGTTATCAAACTTATAAAGTCCGTCAAAATGCATGACATATGAATCTGACCATAATCTCGTTTAACAACTGCTGTTATGCAAAAATAATGACGTTTTCTCACATATGTTACTATGTGAGAAAACGTCATTATTTTTGCACCAACATAATACTTTAATTCAAAGAGAAAGAAATCTACTAAGACGAAAGTTTAACATAAAGTGTTTTAGTCGTTAGATCAGGGGTTAGGCAACCCACGGTCCCCGGGCCACATTTGGCTGGCGATGGATTTTAGATCACCCCGTAACTCAAGACAATTACCGTACTCTTTTATTCTTTCCATTCCAGAAATCTTTTTTGCCTGAAGTAAAACAAGCCCATAGAAACTAAGAAAATAAAAATGAATTTTGAGTGTCGAAATTTTAAAGGAAGATGGATACTTAGGTATTTCTTCATTGAACACTTTGGAAAATGTGTTTAATTTCTGAGGAAAGTATTGCTTTAAAGAAAATTTCTCTCGACAAAGGCAGCCTTCTGGACGAAGCGATCTGAGGACAAGAAAATTCACTAAAGTTCATTTGATATCATGGACGTCTTCCGAGACACTGTCTGTCTCGCTCTCTACAAAAGGATGCCAGCCGTAGTATAATTTACGCCCATCTTCTTACAATATTTTACTCACCTTAGCAAAGCATATCATATCACAATGGGGGGGTATTTAATAAGAGGAAACTAACTAGACTCAATACAGCGCAGCTACTCCTAATTCAGGTCGTGATACTCAGGCAGCCATACATAACCCACCGGAAACGGCCACAAGAGCAACATCTTCTTTCACCAAGCCCTCGCTCCATCTAGAGCATTAGAAGTATAGGATATATATATAGAAACTAAGAAAATAAAAATGAATATATATATATATATATATATATATATATATATATATATATATATATATATATAGATAGATAGATAGATAGATAGATAGATAGTATATCGTGTATTACGGCAAAATTGTCCAATTATTAGATTAAGCTTTGAACCGTTGTATCTTAGAAATGATTAAAGATATCTTACTGGAATTCTCCGAGGTTTTTATAACACTATTAGTCTCTACTTTGAACAATAAGTATGTATTTAGCTCTAAGTTGAAATGATGATCACTCTTGCTACTGTGACCGCCTAATCCAGTTTTCCTTTCTACTGTTCCCTCTTTTTTAAACTTATTCACCGTTCTCTTGATAGAAGCCAGAGGATGAATTTTAAGACAACTACTGAATGATCTTTTTCGTCTCACCGTTGTCAGTTAGAAAGACATAGTAAAGCTGACACTGTGTCATTTTACCCTGTTCTCTTTCAAGCTAAATAGCTCAAAGGGTTTTTCAGTGGTTCTTACCTGCAAAAAGGTAACTTAATTAGTTTAGTGGTTTATATATATATATATATATATATATATATATATTATAGACAAAAACTGTATAACATAATTTTATTGAAAAGCCTGAAAATTGGTTCTTTGTTTTCGAATAAAGATTAAATAGTGATTTAATTCTATACCACACTTCATTTTAAAAAGTTATTTTCGGGCTGGGATCAAAGTGTAGTATCTGACCTCGAGCGAATAAACTACATTTTATCTCTCAATTGTGTGTCTGTCTTCTGACAGAACACAAGAAATAAATAAATTCCAGCTCTGCAGCAGCACCTACATCGTGATATGGCGGGGACTGGGAAATTTTTGGCATTGGCCCATGTGCACGCGCTTGGGAACCCCATTTTCAATTGGCCTTGTGCCATACCCCAGACGAGTAAATATCAAGTGTCTGACATGTTCTTCAAGTCTGTATCTTCAGACAGTTCATGTACAAAAACTCTGAGAGGTGCCAAATGCCAGAGATTCGAACCATACGGCAGCACCACCGTTTTTAAACTAACGAGAGAGGTTTGGTTGAGATCGAAGCCAGCGTGACAGTGGTCACCGGCACTGGGCAATTGTTGTTCTTAGCCCGTAAATAGACGTAAGGGCACCGCACATAAAACCGATCTTTTGTTACACCCTATCACACCGTAGAGCTGTGGAAATACCTTCACTGGTGAGACGAATCGTTATTTTCACGAAAATGCAAAAGTCTTCACTTAAAAAAAAAACAAAAAAAAAACGCTCAATGTAAAGAAAAATGTAATTTTAACCGTTTCTCTATCATCGTCAAGGTAGAAACACGATAAAAAAAATGGCTATTAAGGACAGATTTTGGATTAGTAAAAAGGAAGATTTTTTAAGTTGATTGATTCCTCAATTCGTTTTCTACGGCTTATCACCACTTTGCATAATGTTTAAAGCAAAAAAATATTTTTAGATTGTATAAATCTTTTTTGGAGATAATAATGATATACTGATGCAAGTCTTACTAATTAACCCATAGCTCGGAGAGAAGAGGTGCTGTCATACCTTTTCCAAGGATATTTGCGCGTAAAAGAATATAACGAACCCAACTGAAATAGGAACTCGGCTCTCTTATTAACAATTTGGGATCGTTATCCATTACACCACACACACTTCAAAACTTACAACGTCTGCTATTCCCAATCGGTGATCTATCTCGATACTGATCAGGTTCGACGTTGCTTAATTTCGTTGTTCATACAGGAACCAGTCTGTGACCATAAGCTTCTTTTTAAGTAAACAAGTTAAATCATCATATATTTTAAGGATATAAAAATAATCTTTTAGAATTACAACAAAATGGATTCTTGTACAAACTCGTCGCCCTTTTTCTTTTCTCCTCTTTCGAAGAATTTCGAATTATTTTCCATTACAAGGTTGTATGATAAACTTGCGTTTGACATCAAATCAATTTAAATTTTTAAGTCTGATGAAGGGAATAGAAGTCCTGAAACATGTATTAGTAATTTTTCAAGCGTAGCTTGGATGTGGCACAAGACCGAAATATGGGTTACCCAGTGAGGATCGAACTCATTATTCAGTCGTAAATGTTGTAGTGAGACAGCATTGCTAACCATTACACCGCCTCGAGGTGCCCCCTGAAACAAGTACTAACATCCAAAAAAAAATATTATATATTATATAACTATCTGTTTAAAACAATATCCCAAGAAGTATTTATTTTTATTTACGACTTGCCAAAATCTAATCAAATTGTTTGAAAATGATTTAATGTTGGTCGGAGAAATTTTTGGAATGAGCCTCGTGTTAGCTAATTCGTCTTTATGAAGCTGTTTTTGAGAACAATCTTTTGTCTTTATTATACACGAAACTAACAGCTTGACAAATACAAAAAAAAAAAAAAACCTGAAGAAGGTACGAGGGGAAATGGTAGAAA
Source organism: Acanthosepion lycidas (assembly GCA_963932145.1). Classification (NCBI taxonomy): domain Eukaryota; kingdom Metazoa; phylum Mollusca; class Cephalopoda; order Sepiida; family Sepiidae; genus Acanthosepion; species Acanthosepion lycidas. Next base: position 48,685,355 of record OZ010610.1, read on the forward strand.
CGTTGAAACTATAACGAGCCTATTACGAGCAAAATGAGGAAAATAATTTTTCTTTTTTTAAATAGGCTCTGGATGAGAATAATATGCATTTTCTTTCTTTTCTTTTGCCTCTCTTTTTCTCTCTCCAATTTTAAGATATTATTAAAAAAAACAAAAAAACAAAAAAAAAAAAAAAAACACTATGTCAGTAATGTTTTAATACAGACGATTGACTTCTGACGAAGTTTCGGTCGAATGGCACATTTGGTTATAAATATTTTATTCGATTATAATCGAGGTTATATTTATTTTATTCGATATTAATCGTTAAATATTAAGTTATGATCCCTATCTCAAAGCGAGTTACCCCCCCCCACATATATATGTATATCTTTATCTATAAAAGGCAGGATGTGTGTGTGTGTGTAACGAATGCATGGCTGCAATTTTCGACGGATTTGCACCAAAAATTTACATGCACATGCTCCAAGTTAGCGGAAAGACCAAGACCGACTTTGCATTTCTCAACTCCCATCGATAGTGGAAATAATCGATTTTTTCATGCTTCTACGGCGGTTTTCATGTCGTTCGCGGCCATTTTCTACTGACTTGCTTAAACTCAACGTTGATTCTGATTCCGCGGAACTGGGTTGGGTGTGAACATTATAAATTGTTAACATTCTTTTTTCATTCGGATTTTCCAGTTACGAGTCCTTTTTTAAAGCTGATCGTTTTGTGTTGATTTTTAGTTGTTTTTTCGTAACAGATTTAATGTTTAGTATAGAGCTTACAAAAAATTCCCAGTGTGAGATAGGCAAGAAGTAAGTCATGTAGCACATCAGCATAGCAAAAGGCACTCCTTTAAAGGAAAGGCAAAAATATTTTAAGTCAAGTGATAGCGATTGCTGTATGAGTGGTACGATTTTTGAATCAAGCACGGGCAACGCCGGGCCATGCTGCTAGTATATATATATATATATATATATATATATATATATCCACATTTCATTGAATACGACAGACAAGGTGCTTCGATTTAGTATTTATACAATTTCTCATGTGATGTAATTTTTTTTTCTTTTCGTATGATAAATTATATAAAAATATATAACCGAAATTGCTTGGCTAAAAAGAACAATTGGACAGATTTTATATGATTTATCATCCGAAAAGAAAAAAAAATATTAGAACGCATGAGAAATTGTATAAAAAACTAAATCAAAGTACCTTGTCTGTCATATTCAAGGAAATGTGCAGGAAAGAAAGATTACCGCCTAAACACACACACACACACACATCTATATATATATATATATATATATATATATATATATATATATATATATATATGTCACTTCGTTGTCGAGTATATCATCACAAGATATCATTGTACACGAATATAACTCTTTAAAGTAGGCAAAATTTCAAAGCTCTGGCACAATGTTGGCAGACATTAAACATATACATTTTATTGGCATTGATACATATATTGAGTAGAATAAAAAACTATCAATTCATCTATATTCTCTCTATCTATCTATCTCTCTCTCTCTATATATATATATATATATATTTATATATGTACACCCGTCTATTTGGGCGGCAAGCCAATCCCTATTGCGAGAGTCCGCACACTTGTTTTACTTCAACACTAATAGAGCCTAAAAAAAAAAAAATTTATCAAACTTGTTGAATATATATACATATATATATATATATATATATATATATATATATATATATATATATATAATTATTTATATATTATATGCGCGGTACTTTATTAGAAAGCGCTCAATATCAGAGATAGATCTAACATATTATGGTTGGATTGATGTGAGTTTGTGACCCTGGGTCCCACGCTTTTGCGATCGTTAGACAAACTGATTCATTTTTTAAAAATTTTGGGTTTATGTAGATTGCGGGTATTGGTGTTATTATGGAAGTGGTGGGGGATCGTCGTCGTGATGTCATCGTGCTAACGCAAATATAGATGCATGTCCGTACACCCGATGGGGTACGCAGACACACATACACACTCGCTCGTCCGCCGGGGCTCATACAGACATATATGGACAGTATGGGATTTGACATATGTATGTATATGGGTGCTGTTGTCTTTATACATACGCATATATATATATATATATATATATATATATATATATATATATATATATATATATATATATATATATAATCACAACATGTCTACAAATGTAATCATGGTAAATGTAGAATTATACCAATATAACTAAATTGATACAGACAATTATTCTTTTCTGCAAATACAAGAAAAAAACTTCACAAACAAATTTAGACCAGCACTAAACTAGATCATAACCCCAGACACAAACACACGGCGTACACACATAATAGTCGAACACACTAGTCGGACCACACACACACACACACATACACGTACACACACGAACACTACACACCATAGGAAATGTGTGTGTATATGTGTGTGTCTATATATATATATATATATATATATATATGTGGGGGGGTATGGAGAAGGAATATGTATACACATACTAGCAAAAAAACACACACACACAATACACAAAAATGGAGATAGTTTTAAAAAGATACAGAGGTCATAAAAAGCTAAGCACAAAGACCTCCTTCTTTTCTCCTTTCTCTAACCAGTCCTAATTGTTTTATTGCTTCTTAAGCAGAAGAATATTTTCTCCACAAGTCCAAGAAAGCTACTACATACAAAAAGACAATGGTTAAACATCGGAAAAATTTAATTCTTTTAAATGATATATGGAAATAAACACTCTTCGCCTAATGAAGGTCAAAAGGCCCGAACCCCGTGTAGCATATCTATAGAAAATATATTATAATATATATATTAAAAATCCACATTAAAACCAAAAACGTTTGCGTCTAGTCTCTTTAATATATATATATATATATATATATATATATATATATATATATATATATATATATATATATCGGCCTTAATTATTATTACTTTAACGTTTATATTTACATACACTCTATCTCTGACATCGAACACATTATCCCATAAATATAGCACACCTTAAAACTATATTTCTTCACACACGCGCACACACACGCACGCACACACACACACACACACACACACATATATATATATATATATATATATATATAAGTGAACATTGAAGTCAACACTCAGATGCGACAGTCTTTTTTTATGCTCTACGCAATCGTCAGGCTGATATTTAACAGTCCCCCACACGAGGAATGTATGTGGCACAAGGCCGAGTTTAACATGGGCTTTTCCGAGCCCGTAGGCTCGTCCAAAAATAATCCCTTAGAACCCGCATAAGTGGGTTTGGCATCTGTCTACCTCCCCGGACGAAACTTTGCCTTTCGGCAAAGCTTCGTCCGGGTTCCTCTCTGCCAAAGCAGAGAGTTCGACAGAAGACGCACAGAGTCAGAGACTGCATGTCGACTACCTCAACGCAATCGTTAGGCCGCGAATGTTGGATTTTTCCTCGACTATCAATATATATGGGTCAATGGTGCATTGTGGGTAATCTATTCTTGCGGTTATTTTTGCGGGAGAATTTATATTTATATTTTTATACGCTCTATCTCTGATATTGAGCACTTTATCCCATAAATATAGCACACCTTAAAACTATATTTCTTTACATATATATATATATATATATATATATATATATATATATATATATATATATCAATTGAGCAAAAGATCGTTAAGTTCAATGATGCTAAGAAATAAGGTCCTTCTAAGTGTCCTCTTTATGTGAGGTTTCCATGTTTTGGTCCCGGAAGTCAAACATATGCTGACAAAATTTCCAATTCTGTTTAACGGTATTTCAATGCCGTTATGGTCCGTATTCTTTTTACACCTAGGAGAGCTTTACTTCCTTGCCGCAAGGATGTCTTCCCTGCCAATCAACAAATTTTTGTAATATATCAATATAAATGTCGATGTGAGATCGACTATGTGGGCAAGACCATGCAGAGGTTGGAGATTATGATCACCCAGCATGTCCCGGAGACACGAGCGGAGACATGAGCCTGTGACATCCGGGCGTTTACAGACACATGGTTCTGCTATCGGTGAGCACCATTTAATTTCTGTTGCCTGCAGGACGAATTATTTCCCTGATTTCTTTTCTGTCGTGCACAGAGCATGGATGAGATTCCATTTAGGCATCCTGAAATTTATAATTATTATTAAATTGCAACGTCCTCCCCTGTGTAGACGGCGGGATTTGAAATATAAGTTGGCCCTATCCGGGAAACAGTTGCCTGACTGGGAAGAAAATTAGTAAATTCCCCACCCACTATTGCCTACTCTAGCTTGGTAATTTATACCTTAGTATCGGTTGTTGGTAAAAAAAATTTTCTTATCAACTACTTCGTTTTACAATGACGACAATTTTGTTTCTGAAGTGTCGGCCGTAAGGCGCCTGAAATCTTAAACGTGATTCTTTTGTATCTATTTTAACAATAAAATTATTATCCTTGTCCTCAAAACTATTTTATCTTGGTGTGGCAATAAAACCTGTTTGTATATATATATATATATATATATATATATATATATATATAGTGAGGCATTGAAAGGTTTTGGTAATCCGTGTGGATAATTCCAAAGAGGATGCAATCCAGAGAGCTCAATGTAACAATAAAGCAAATATTAATTAAATAATTAAGAAAGTGACAAATTTAGGGTTTTATTTATTTCTATAATTTATTTCCTCAGAAAATATGTTTTTCCTGGCTCATCAGGTTACATAACTAGAGATATGACTTGATGAACCAGGAAAAATATATTTTCTAGCGAAATAAATAATAGTCATAGAACCTTACTGTCTCTTGCTTCATTATTTAATTTTAATATATATATATATATATATATATATATATATATATATATATATATTTGGTTGGTGTGACCCAGAGTCACAAACTGACATCAATCCAACCAAATATGTTAGCTCTACCTATCGCGCATATAATATATGAATAATTATATATATATATATTTATTTATTTTTATATACACACACTTTTCACGCACACACAGACACAGACACACACACACACACACACACACACACACATATATATATATATATATATATATATATATATATATATATATATGTATATTATGAAATGGACAATTACGACAATTATTTTTAAGACATTTTTTTATATTTAACAGTATTAACAACATTTACCGGCCTGTAAATGTTGTTAATACTGTTTATTATAAACAGAGCATTTACTTAAATATTTGTATTTATAAAAAGAACGCATAAACATAAAAAATGTCTTAATATATATCTATCTATCTATCTATCTATCTATCTATATATATATATATATATATATATATATATATGTATGTATATCGGCCTGATGTTTGCGTCTAGCATGAAACAGCTTGTAAAATCTGAGTGTTGACTTCAATGTTCACTTTTACGTTTATATTTACATACGCTCTATCTCTGATATCGAACACTTTATCCCATAATTATAGCACACCTTAAAACTATATTTCTTCACACACACACAGCCCCCCCATATATATATATATATATATATATATATATATATATATATAAAGTGAACATTGAAGTCAACACACAGATGCGACAGTCTGTTTCATGCTAGATGAAATCGTCAGGCCGCAAATGTTGTATTTTCCTCGACTATATATATATATGGATCAATGGTGAATTGTGGGTAATCTATTCTGCCGGTTATTTTTGTGGTAGATCTTATATTTATTTTCATAGGCTTTATCTTATATTTATTTTCATAGGCTTTATCCCTTAAATATAGCACACTTTAAAACTATAATTCTTAATATATATATATATATATATATATATATATATATATATATATATATATATATATATATATATATATATATATATATATATATATATATATATATATATATATATATATATCAGTCGGGTTTCGATCCGAGCTAGAGGCAACCGGATGTCTAGCAACACTGATGAGCTGTGAAAGAGCTAAACAGTCTGTCTGTGGATGACGTTATATATATATATATATATATATATATATATATATATATATATATATATATATATATATATATTAAACTCAAGGAACGGTATAAGCTAATAATATGTTGGTAAAACACAACAGGCTGACCTCGATTCTTTATCTTAGACGTTCATCTTTGGGATCATTTGATTTATCGAAATCTCCCATAACGGACAAGAACGCGAGATTATTGATTTTTTTCCATTTTATGCGAGATTCGGGCTGTTACCAATTAAAATCCGAAAGGTTAAATAATAACATTTTCAATCTGAAGTCGTAAAATAAGCCTTTCCCCTCAAGAATATCTTAAAACACCACTGTGTATTTTATGGCAGAAGTATATGTCTGTTTTTGTGTGCGTATGGGAAAAATTAAGATATAACTAAAAAATACACCTGTAAAAGAATAAAATGAATAAAGACAATCAAAAATATCAAAAGAATTTCAAGCACATCCAAAGCTATTATGGATATGAACAGTCTCTTACAGAGAGCGGGTCGCCTGGACCTGATGAGCAGCGTCTCCAGCACCTTCAGATGGAATAACGAGTGTGCTCTGGTCAGAACAGAAAACCAGCTCACACTAAAATCCATAGCACAGGTCAGATTATTTATCAAGTGATCCGCTATAGAAGACCCTTAAACTTGCTACGGTTGGTAAAAGTCCGGTCCATCTTCGTTTACCGTGGTTGGGTAGGATTAGTGAGTCCTTCGTCAAGCGGATTTCATTTCGTTCCCGTCAGTGTTATTATGAAGCCAACGTTTGTGTTGTTTTTCAAACCAAGTCTGTCCTTTCATCTGTGTGTAAAAACATTCCATCCTTCCCTCCGCCCCACACAAACCATATTAATTCCGTTATTTATTATTTTAAATGTAGTTGTGGACTCGACTACATAGCTAGAACAATACAGCGTTTAGATTTGCCGTCGATAGCTATGCTCGCATGAAGTCACGAGTTGCTTTTCCAATTGTGAATCACGCTAGATATCACTCCTTTTACCAAAAACTGTAACTAAAGTCTGTTCAGCATAGTTGCAGTAAAAACTATGTTGAATGAACACAAATGCGGATAGGGATTGGCTAGCCACCCTAGTAGATGGGTATCCTTGAATACGGGTAACCAGCTATACATACATATGAAGAAATCTAACTAAAATAATATACATATTAATTAAATTATTAAAAAAAAACTACTTACTTTTATTTATTAGAAATTAAATTACTTAACATCCTTCATAATTCAACTAAACTTTTCAGATGATGAATAAAAGCGTTTATTAAAATTAAAATTTTTAAAAAACTAACATTTTTAGTTATTTTTATCAATACTTGTTAAGCACGAAACGCGTCGCCTAAGATAAGTTTATTTTTATTATTCATATATATATATATATATATATATATGAGGCAGGATGTGTGTGTGTGTAACGAATGCACGGCCGCAGTTTTCAACGGATTTGCACTAAAATTTACATGCACATGCTCCAAGTTAGCGGCAAGACCAAGACCAACTTTGCATTTCTCAACTCCCATCGATAGTGGAAATAATCGATTTTTTCATGCTTCTACAGTAGTTTTCATGTAGTTTGCTGCCATTTTCTACTGGTCAGAGTGAGAGCCTATAGCTGGCTGCCACGAATAGGCAGGAAGATTCTATTGGCCAGCGTGAGAGCCAACAGCTGACTGACACGAATGTTAACTAGCATGCCAGCATGCAAAAAAAAATCGATAGCTGCATTCGTCACAAGTGGGAAAAATTCAAATCTGCATGGCACTTTACTCCAATTGGCTCATTCGCTTGCATAAACTCAACGTTGATTCTGATTCCGCAGAACTGGGTGGCGTGGGAAAAAAGTATTTGTTGTTAACATTCTTTTTTCATTCGGTTTTTCCAGTTACGAGTCCTTTTTTTAAAGCTGATCGTTTTGTGTTCATTTTGTTTAGTTCTTTTTTCGTAACAGATTTAATGTTTAGTATAGAGCTTACAAAAAATTCGCAGTGTGAGATAGGCACGAAGTAAGGCATGTAGCAACATCAGCACGGCAAAGGGCACTCCTTTAAAGGCAAGGAAGAGCAAAAATATTTTAAGTCAAGTGATAGAGATTGCTGTATGAGTCGTACGATTTTTGAATCAAGCACTGGCAACGCCAGGCCATGCTGCTAGTATATATATATATATACTGCGCCAACATAGGTCTTATGACATTATTATAATGGAATAAACCATCGTTGTTGGACCGCTTCAGTAAGTATTTGAATACTCTCTCTTTACATTGACCAGATCAAAGCAAATAGCGTAATACTTCCATATCTAGGCTGGATCTGTCCAGTCTACATTTATCTGTCTTAAAAAAGTTCAAAAGCATCTACGCGGCCTTGTGGGTCATGAATTATTCTCCACCCTGCAAATACTTTACCACAGATGACACATCGTGAACCTCTTGCGGCTCTGTCACTATTTCCATGGAATGTGTCCTGACGAGCTAGATTCCTTAGTACCGCCAGTTCAGTCCTTTACAACTGGAACCCACCACATACCATGTACAAAAGAGTGGATCAGCCCCAATCCCTTTGTATTCCATTAAGACAGTTTCTTCTTGAGAACTGTTGCTTTGAGGAAGAAACTCCCGGTACAATGTTTTCCGAATCACGGCAATCTTACAACACCACATAGTAACCGTCAACCCTGAGCGGCTGTTGACCGTTGCACTAGTCCAAAAAAGATATGGATACCAGAGGAAACAAACCATGAGATTTTTATCAGCCTGCACGGTACTTAGTTAATAACGCTTGTTCATTGCCAACCATCGACAATAAACACAGAATTATTATTTTATTGTTTCACGCCACACGTTATCACTTACCTCTGGTTCAACTAGCGATGTCGCTAGGCTATTTGGGGTACTTGAACATATATATATATATATATATATATATATATATATATATATATATATATATATGTGTGTGTGTGTGTGTGTGTGTGTGTGTGTTAGATAGATAGTTAGATATATGTAGATAGATAGATATATAGATATAATATATGTACAGAATTAGATGGATATGAACAAACTGAAATAGATAGATATTTACAGGCTGAGATAGATAGATAGATAGATAGATAGATAGATAGATAGATAGATAGATAGATATGAACAGACAGATCGAGGACAGAATTAGATATGAACAAACTGAAATACTTCGGAAAGTATTGAATACAACCTGTTGGTCAGAAGAAGAAAAGGTTTATTTTATTAAGTCATGTGTAGTGTACTGAAAATAAACTTTTTACCAGCACACAACATCATCTGCTGTGAATAATAATAATCATAATAATAATAATAATAATAATAATAATAATAATACAATGTGCAAACACTGGAAAAGATGTTAAAAACACTGGTATCGACATCACCCTACATCGAAAATCGAAGACATCCCAATTCAATGGGATCACACCATTTTTACTGACAGGAAGATTGAAGCAAACAGGCCAGACATAACTGTCAAAAACCGAAAAGAAAAATTTAATTGATATGGCTTGCCCAGAGGGCTGTAACTTAGCAACCAAGGAATTTGACAAACTATCGAAGTAAAAGAAAACTGGAAATCGAAATAGAAAAATAAATGTGGAAATTGAAAACAAGAATAGTACCAGTCTTAGTAGGTGCGCTTGGAATGATAAAAAAAGAAACACAACAACACATTGAAAAAAATACTTTGAAATCCCAGTTTAAGAGAAATACAATACTTGATAAGTAGAGTCCACACACTAAGAAGAACTTTGTAACGCTAGTGATGTTATAGAAGATGGATAAACAAATCATGAAATGTAGCCATAACAACACACCACTAATTGCCTTAGGTCTTCCCGTAGACTCAGTAGATAGTGTGACCATAGCAGAAATATAATTATAATGATGACGACGATGATAAAAATAAAAGCCTTGGCTCTGAGTTCGGCATTGCATTCATGAATTCCAGTCTTAGCAGATTGGAGGTGTTAACATGTGTATATTTTCTCTTGGTGATTTAAAATGGGCTACAGTAAGTATCTTGTTCAGGCACCTCAGACTTGCTTGGCAGTTTCCTGACAATAACCAGTTGGGTATGTACCCCTAGGGACTGAAGCTCTGTGCATCCCGGTTAACGATAGAGATAGCGAGGAGCATCATAGCCAAGTGTCTCGAAGGTTTTCTTCTTTTTAAATGATGAGGCAGTCAAGGCGACTTGGGAGTCAGATCTAGATACTTACGCACACTCTTAGTTGGAAACCGTCTGATCGCATTGGGTTACCCGATCTGAAGGTATTTGTAAGTGGGCTCTACCTACGGGGTTAAGCACTGTTGTTTTTCCCAAAACCTGTCACCATATCGGTCATTGATGCATGGCATATTGTTATCAGACCCGGATCATGATAGATATATTGGGCTTCGTATATTGGCAGCGTCGCTTTGTTGGCGTGATTTTCTCTTATTCAATAATGGTATTTATAATAATATTGGCTCTTGTATTTAATATATTTATAGGGTCGGGGTCGGTAGAAGTGATGCCTGAGTTAAGATTATTGCCTTCAATGTCTTCTTCTTCTTCTCCTTCTTGCCCACAGTTTCTTGTCCTTTGCCGCCCTTAGTAAAATTGGTCTTCTTCCTGTATCTCTTAAACCGTGTTCTGTCAAACATTTCCGAAATCTCGTTAGGTTATCTACTGCTTTCCCCTTCAATCCTTGCCTTTAATATGCCATGGGAATGTCAAATTTGGCAAGCCCTCTTTTTTCATGTACCCTAGAAATTTCAACTGTCTCTTTCCGATGCTACGTGTAAGTGTCATTTTTGTTTCCATTTTATCTAAAGCTTCGTCATTGCTCATCTGTTCAGTTTCAGTATCCTTCTGTAGAACGACATTTCTGTTGCCTCAAGTCTCTCCATCTGTGATGAGATGGTACAGCATTCACTACCACGTAGGAGGACTGATATTACATAACAGTTCAGTACTCTTTTTTTTGTTTCCAATGCTGTCGATAATAATAGTGAAGCCACATAATTCTTTAAATCTGTACATGAAATAAAACTTACAGTTGAGATGTTAATTTAGTCGACATTTGCCGTTAATTATAAAGGAACTATCGAGGCATGGTGGATTGATGGATAGCGGTTTGGATTGAGAAATCGGAGAGCCGTGTTCGAATTCGAGCCGGTTTTGTTACATTCAATTCTGTGTAAATAACCTTGGGAAATGTATGAATCCATTTTTCCATCCCTAGGTATGGCTAAATAGCAGAACAAACTGGTTCTTGGGTAGGAATAGGTGTAGAATAAAAACTCTGAATCCCAAACCTCCAACTACGGATGAAATAGTCTAACTAACCCGTAGTGGGCCAAGTGGTGAGTACAGATACACCCCTGAAGACACGGTCGATCATGGAGGGATCCCTTTAATAGTAGTGTGAATGTTGTGGATCTGGATATTGAAACCAGGAATAAAAACTACGAAATTATAAACGATAAGTCAATTATTTGAAGAAAAAAAAAGTCCTTTTATATGATTATTGAGTGATACTTTAATTGAATTACCACTGTATTTATTTTATATTAGGTTGGTGCAAATATAATGACGTAATAATGTCGTTTTTTGACGTTAAAAATACCTCAAAAAACGACATTATTACGTCATTATTTTTGCACCACCCTAATATTACCCTATTAAATTACTACCAAGTTTTAGTCTAAATATAACAGCCGTTTTCTTGGTCTATCTACAGTCCCAAATACATGGAATTAGGTACGGGTGATGTAACAGTTAACTCTAGTGGGAATGGAATCGGCGAACGGATTTCGAACTCTGGCTAGGGCAATTTGCGTTCACTTCGCCTTAAATTACCCATCATCATTATACTACTACTACTACTACTACTACTATGGTCCATTCGTAATTATTATATGATAGCATAATATCTTAAGATATTCACCAGTTTGACTTGTATGTCTGTGTTGATATTCATAATTATCTCATGTATGGGTGTCACCATGTCTGGAACGCAATTTCACTGGTGGACATTAATACTATTATACAGATATATATCCCTGCCTAGCAATACAAAGGGCAATACGATTTTGCAGTTCACGGAAAACATTTGCCAACTGATTTACAGTAATGCCTGAAATCATATTAGTTAAGCTATACTTAAAACTAGGTACATTATACTTTATAACAATCTTTACAGATTATTTCTATCGCAAATACAAATAAAGTTATATTTTAAAGTGAACACGAACATTATGGACACCCTGTATATAGTCATAGTGATGTGACTAAAGAATTCAAATTGTTTAATAGAAGTTACTATTTCATGTTACCTATTTTAATTGTCACAGGGGCGTTTCGTCCCAGAAAATCGTGATAAAAACCAACAAAAATAAGAGAACTTAACCAGAAATTAATAATGGCAATACTTCATTTGGAAATTCAGATAATTTAACTGAACTACTTTACTCTGGATTACAGCCATATCCCGTTGAAACACCGGTTCCTATACGATCACCGAAGATAAGCAACGTCAAGCCTGGTCACTACTTACATGGGTAAGCGCTAGGGAATACCAGGAGCCGTGAGCTTGGATGCGCAAGAGGCGTGGCTTACGGCCAGATCACGTTGAAATACTAATTCCTGTATGATCACCAAAGTTAAGCAATTTCGAGTCTGTTTAATACCTAGATGAGTCAGCGCTAAAGTGTTACCAGATGCCGTAAGCTTGGATGCGCAAGAGGCGTGGCTTACAGCCAGATCACGTTGAAATACTGGTTCCTGTATGATCACCAAAGTTAAGCAACTTCGAGTCTGCTTAATACCTAGATGAGTGAGGCGCTAAAGTGTTACCAGATGCCGTGAGCTTGGATGCGCAAGAGGCGTGGCTTACGATCAGATCACGTTGAAATACTGGTTCCTGTATGATCACCAAAGTTTAGCAACTTCGAGTCTGGTCAATACCTAGATGAGTGAGCACTAAAGTGTTACCAGATGCCGTGAGCTTGGGTGCGCAAGTGGCGTGGCTTACGGCCATATCACGTTGAAATACTGTTTCCAGTACGATCACCAAAGTTAAGAACTTCTTGCCTGGTCAGGACCTACATAGGGTGATACATGGGTGAGCGCTTGGGAATAACAGGTGCTATAACCTTGACGTGCGGGTGGTGTAATGGATAAAGGAATTGTTAATCTGAGAGCCGTGTTCCAATTCCCGCTGGATTTGTTATATTCAATTGGGAAAGAGATGAACCCACCTCTTCTGTCCCAAGTTATGGGTTAATTAATAAGATTTGTACCAGTAAATTTTTAGGTTGGTGGAAAAATAATGACGTAATAATGTCGTTTTTTGACGTATTTTTTAACGTCAAAAAACGACATTCTTACGTCATTATTTTTGCACTAACCTAATAGTATTATCTTCCTCCCAAAATTCTTACAATATTGTTGTGGTAGGATCCACCTAATTTGCATAGTTGAGTAACGACCATATAAATATGGTTGGTACTGGGAAGAGAGTGAGAGGAATCAAGAGATCCAACCAGAGACTCTGCCCGACTGCGACTCAGTCAACACATTCTCCAGGAACGGTCTTCCCAGGAATATACAAAAGACTATATGTAAATATTGTGTACACTTGTTTCAATACATTTTGTTCTAAGTACATTTTGTGTTGCATTATTATTCCATGCATTAGTCAAGTTTCAACAAATATGAATATATTTTTGGCTTTTAAATAACATGCAAAGGCTTGATAAGCCGTAGAAAATGTGTCAATCAATTATAGGATTCATGTGTGAGGTCCCAAAAGGGTTACTTTGAAATGGATTAAAGCATCATTACCATAGGAATAGTTCTTTTTGTATTTTTTTAATATTAAATGGTTAGATTATTTTTGTACAGACCTTGTATACTGACACAAATGTTTGCTTTTGATGGTTTAGAGTTGCGAGAATATTGGATTTCAAGGAGGACACCTGAGTAGCCTCTCCAGTTTCCTGTCTTCTTAATGGCTCAGTATCAGTATTGACTTCATCGTTGGGCTCTCGTTACGATTAAGAAGATATTTGAAATGGCGGCTTTCTTGCATTTTGAAGCTTCATCGAACATATTTGGGGTCGTATTTTTATTATCCAGCGCACACATTCACACAAACAATTATGGACTATAATTTGAAAATGTATTTCTTTTAGCACCAAAAATTCATAATCTTATTTACTGCTTTTGGATTTTGGCCCTATACCTCAAGATTAGTCCAGGTCTTTAAAGTGTTCCTGTTATAATGTTTAATAATCGAGGAATGATAGCGTCAGTCATCATTTCTAGCTGCACAATCGAGGCCATTAGCCAGACTAAGATAAGGAAATAGGTTTCAAGCTGCCGCTACTATTATGTGAGATTTTAACCATCACTGGGCACTACAAAATAGTGGCACTGTATCAGAGTGTGATTAGGAAATCAACCAGGACTATGCTAACATGGAGATTTTAATCATTATTGGTTAATCCAAAAGAGTGGCCGTGTGCCAGACTACAATTAAAAAAGAAGTTCAGAGGCTCCCGCCAGAACTATGCTAGAATATTACTGAGTACTCCAAAATAGTGGACCTGTGTCAGGCTAGGATTAGGAGATATTATTCAAGCTCAAACCAGAACTATGCTAACATAGAGATTTTAATCATTATTGGTTAATCCAAAAGAGTGGCCCTGTGCCAGACTATAATTAGAAAAGAAGTTTAAAGTCTACAGCCAGAACTATGATAGAATATTACTGAGTACTACAAAATAGTGGTTCTGTGTCAGGCTAGGATTAGGAGATATTTTTCAAGCATTTTAATCCTTATTGGTTAATCCAAAAGAGTGGCCCTGTGCCAGACTACAATTAGAAAAGAAGTTTAAAGGCTCCCGCCAGAACTATGCTAGAATATTACTGAGTACTCCAAAATAGTGGACCTGTGTCAGGCTAGGATTAGGAGATTTTATTCAAGCTCAAACCAGAACTATGCTAACATAGAGATTTTAATCATTATTGGTTAATCCAAAAGAGTGATCCTGTGCTAGACTACAATTAGGAAATTTGTTTAAAGGCTCCCGCCAGAACTATGCTAGAATATTACTGAGCACTCCAAAATAGTGGACCTGTGTCAGGCTAGGATTAGGAGATATTTTTCAATCTCAAATCAGAACTATGCTAATCATCATTGTGTACTCCAAAAGAATGACCATGAGTTAGAAATCTTTAGGAAATATATTTTAAGCTCCCGCCATAAGTATGCTAGAGATGTTACTCATTTTTAGGTACTCCAAATAGGTGTCCCTGTGTCAGACTACAGTTAGGAAATAAGGTTCAAGCTCCCGCCAAATGTATGCCAGTATAGAGGATTTAATCATTGTTTACTCCAAAATAGTGGCTCTGTGTCAGACATATTTAGGAAATATGTTTCAGGCTGCCTCCAGAACTATGCTAGAATAGAAATTTTAATCATTATTCTTTACACCAAATGTTTAGTAAATAAATTTCAACCTACCACCAGAAATATGTTAGAATAGAGATTTTAATCCTGATTGGGTTCTCCAAAATTGATTAGGAAATGTATTTCAATCGTTTGCCAGAACTATGTTAGAGTAGGAATTTTAATCATCATTGGTTACTCAAAAAGAGAGGTCATGTGTAAGACTAACATTAGGAAATATGTTTCGATCTTCCGTCTGATCTATGCAGAAATAAGGATTTTAATCATCATTGGGTACTCCAAAATTGTGGAATCAGACTAGGATTGAGAAATATGTTTCAAGCACCCACCAGTACTATGCTAGAGTAGAAATTTTAATCATCATTGGGTACTCCATTAGAGTGGCCATACATGCCAGACATGTTTAGGAAATATGTTTCAAGCTCCCACCAGAAGTATGCTAGAATTGAGATTTTAATCAATATTTTCACCAAAATAGTGGCCTATGTCAGACATGTTTAGTAAATGTGTTTCATGCTCCCGCCAGAACAATACTAGAATAACGATTTTAATCATCATTGAGTACTCCAAATGAGTGGCCCTGTGTCAGACTAAGATTAGGAGATATGTTTCAAGCTAGAACAAATTCAGTATTTGTATTCATTTTTGTCTTTAAGCTTCTTAATAGGACACCGTAGACTAAGATCTTAATGGGGATTGTTCTTTGCTGCTTGGGACAGAAAGTGCGACGTCGAGTATGCAAACCAATAAAGGTTGCTGTACGGTACCGTGAGGTAAAAAAAAATGACGAATCCTATTTGTACGCCAAAACATCCAAAAAGATAAAGAACAGTCTTGCCTCCCTTTTCAGAGGTAAATTATAAATCGGGCGTAAGTCGTTTTGTGTTTGAAATGTGACAGCAAACAACTTTACTATCGAACACTCAGAAAGTATGATAAACATGCCGAAAATAACAGTTAAATCTTTTAGCACAAACAAGTAGATCTTAACCGTAAACTCTTTTTGCGTGTTCGATATAGTCCATGTTACTAGCAATAACTGAATAGAGCAACCCCCCCCCAAAAAAAAATCAGCGGAGAAATAACGATATCGCCTCCATTCACCGTAGAGTTCGACGATGAAGTTTTGGAGGGCACGCCCAACCGAAATGCTGTAATAATGATAGTTCGCATATACATAATGTAAATAATGATGCAGAAACGTCTTGTCGCCTAGCTACTGATCTTT
Source organism: Acanthosepion lycidas (assembly GCA_963932145.1). Classification (NCBI taxonomy): domain Eukaryota; kingdom Metazoa; phylum Mollusca; class Cephalopoda; order Sepiida; family Sepiidae; genus Acanthosepion; species Acanthosepion lycidas. Next base: position 48,702,129 of record OZ010610.1, read on the forward strand.
GAAGCAGTAAGAATGTTTTCAGCATCGTTTACACTCTTCAGCGATAACATTATTAGAAACACAAATTCTATAACAATTTCTTAAAAAATATCCCTAACAGTTTCACTTTTGTTTAAAAAAAAACAACACAGTCCTATCATTTTTATACAGTCGAACTAACCTATTCATCTTTGTTCCTTTATCACAACGTTTCAAACACTGCTACACAAGCTATGGTCACTTGTGGAACCTCTGTGGTCTGCTACGACCACACTCTATACACTTTCCTTCCAAGTACTGCTATAAACAACGAAAGTGAGTGAGAACCTTATAATAATGTCAATCTGTCAAATTTTGTTTCTTTACCATAGCAAGAGATCGCGGTAAATTGCGAAACGGTTTCAATCTGTGTATTTTACTATAGCAACTGTCCCGATACTTTTTGATCAGGCCGTGTATTTGTTTTTCTGCCTTCAATATGTGTTAGTCTATCTATGCATTGCTTATGTTTTATTTAATTAATGAATTATTGAATTGTAGAAACGTTTTGTCGCTTAGCTACTGAAGGCGCAATAATATTTTGTTTCGTCTTTGCTCTTCGGAGATAAAAATTTTAGAAACTCAAGGTTGCCTTAAAAACACATTGATCCGAGTACATAGGCATATACAAAGTATGTCGAATGAATGTAGAATAATGCAAAGGTCAGTCCATTGAAAATTCTTGAAAAAGCCAGAGGACAGAACGGCCTAAAAACTATGATAGAAAAAAAAAACAAAGCTGAATACATCAATCCGACTGTACAAAATTATAGAACCATTTGCTTTTTAAAGGGCAGCTTTTAAAGATCTTGGTTTTGAGCTTCTAATAACGTTATCTCTGAAGAGTAAAAACTATTTTTACTGCTTCAAAGATCAGTAGCTAAGCTTCAAGGCGTCTCTGCAATTCAAAAAAAAAATACATAAGCAATGCATGGATAGACTATTAAATATTGAAGGTATAAAAAAAGCAAAAAAATGGTCTGATCAAAAAGTATTGCCACATTTGCTATGGTAAAGAAGTTAAAGTGCGCAGACTGAAACTACTTGGAAATTTATCTTGAACTCTGTTGCGCATACACACTAAGTTATAACAGTCCCGCTCACATTGTTTATAAAAGTTCTTGGAAGGAAAGTGTGTAGAGTGTTATCGTCTCACCATGCCACAGAGCTTCTATTAGTAACTGTTTTGTTCAGCAGTTTTTTGGTCAAGCACAATATTCCCAAGGCCCAACAGACATCATATTTCCCAGACCTTGCCTTTTGCAATTTTTTACCTTTTCAGAAATAAAATCTTACTTCTAAGGAATAAGATTTCAAGATGCCGTGAATGCGACGAGGATGTTACTCGTTATCCCAGAAAACGGAAACTCCATGGAATGTTTCCATCAATGGAAACGTCACTGGATAAAGTGTGTGGCTTCAGAAGAGGACTACTTCGAAGGAGATTAACTGCCGAATTGATATGCGTTGCAGTTTTTTTTATAGTATCAGTTCCGAAGCGTTTTATCAGACCTCGTATCACATCAAAAGAGGAATCCAAACCTTAAAGCATTAAAATACGTCTTCAGTGAAATTTAGAACAACAGAAAAATATAGTGTGCTAGAAAGCAACCATAATTGTTTCCATCTTGAACTACTCGACTATAAAATAAATGCTCGAACATCATTCATGAGCAATAGTCAAATTGCATTGAATAAAACTTCACTGTAAACATAAATGTTTGTTTTTCTACACATAACATTACAGAAGTGCGATAAATCCGGCGTTTTCGTTGTTTTGAACAAGACCGACTACAATAAAAAAATATCGACTCTGTCGACAACAACAAAGCCAAATTAAAATATTAAACAAAAACATTATCCTCAACCTCACTAAACAGACAAACTTAACACAGCTAATAATGATCCCACGAACTCCATGGAATTTGTGGGTGAGTATTAACCCACCCATCTATATTGAAACATAAAAACACACAAACCTAGCTCCCTGCTGTTCCATAATTTCACATTTCTTTACTCTGGTATTACGCTTATCCAAATGTCTAAGTCTGTTGAAAAGTGAATGTCATGTTCTCAAAGATATAAAAATGAACTGTTGCAAAAATAGGATTAGCCATGGCAAATTATTAACCATGGAAAATTATTAACCATGGTAAATTATTAACCATGCCAAAATATTAACCATGGCAAATTATTAACCATATCAAAATATTAACCATGATAAATTATTAACCATGCCAAGATATTAACCATGGAAAGTTATTAACCATGACAAAATTTTAACCATGGAAAATGATTAACCATGCCAAAATATTAACCATGGCAAATTATTAACCATATAAAAATATTAACCATGGAAAATTATTAACCATGCCAAAATATTAACCATGGAAAATTATTAACCATATCAAAATATTAACCATGGAAAATTATTAACCATGAAAAAATATTAACCATGGCAAATTATTAACCATGCCAAAATATTAACCATGGAAAATTATTAACCGTGGCAAATTATTAACCACGGCAAATTATTAATCATTCCAAAGTATTAACCATGGCAAATTATTAACCATGGCAAAATATTAACCATGCCAAATTACTACGAAACATTAAACAAACAATAATTTTCCCAATCATGTCGTTACCGAGCGAATAAAATTAGCCTTTAAGCAATTTAGAAAATATTAACAGAAGCAATCGTCATGATATAAATAAGAATAAATACTCTTTAAATAAATAATAATTTATTCTATTGAAACTAGAATCTAATTAAAAAAGAAAATCTGAACTAGCCATGTAATAATATAATTCGTGGGTTCATATCTATTAACTACACCACCAAATAGCTTAGAGTTTTCCCTTACTATAAAAAGTTTAAAACATCTAATCTAATTATTATCAATAACTTGAGACTTCAAAAATTCCATCGCTTATCGAATATCAATGAATTCTTACATTGGCCACACATATACCACTCTCTCTCGTAGGTTTACTTGTCACATACTGAAACTTAGCGGATATTGATCCTTACATGACCAAGAATCAAAATACAAGTATTAACATGACACAAATAGTATTAGATAATACCAAAATATTATAAAGCACTTACTGCAAAAAAAAAAAATGACTGAAAATTCTCGAAGCCATTATAATACAAAAGAAACAATATATTGCATCTTGAAATTTGTATGAAACATTTAATATACGTACAAAATAATAATTATTATTATTATAGTAGTATTATTAGTATATTATTATTATATTATTAAATATATATATATATATAATATATATATATATATATATATATATATTATATATATATATATATTATATATATATATATTATATATATATATTAATTATATATATATTATTATATATATTATTATATATATTATTAGCATACTATTAGTATTATTATTAGTATAATATTATATTATATAATATTATTTTATTATTAATATTAATATTATTATAATATTATATTATAATATAATCTTATATTTCATTATAATATAATTACATCATAATATAGTATATTATAATATAATAATAATATCATTAATAGTAGTATAGTAGTATTATTAGTATATCAGTATGTATAAATATCTTTTCCGGTGAGGCTTAGTTTGATTTTATCATTAGAGATAACATCACTTTGGACGGATTTCTAGAAAACACCACACTGACAACACCAAGTTTGTTTTTTTTATTCTTTATTTTATTTCAGCTTTCCTAAACAATACCAGGATGTTGACAAAGGTGTTCTGCCAATCATACTAACAACAAATTGTTCTTGAAAAAGACCGAGACGGTCGAAAATACTTGAACAGATCAACAAGAAAAACATGAACTTCGCTCAGTTTATCCAAAATCTAGATCCCGGTATCCAGTATTTTATTCAAAATTGTAAAAAAAAGAAACAATTAAAATTTAAGCATACAGATCTTATCGTTTGAATTTAATAGCACCTATTTAGATGAAATGTTGCTGTCTAAATATACTTTATTTTATACTTTATTAATACAATTGATAATTTATACTTTTCAGTATTAATATACTATTTTTTTAAAAATGATTGGTACAGAAATTCAATAGAATTAAGGAAGCATTTTTTCGATTCTAATTTATGTTCTAGAAATTTCCCTAAACCTAAGAGAAAAAGTGAAGTGATAAATTACAGATCAACAGTGGAATATTTGGAGGAGACTCTATTTAAATTGGTAATGGTAATATTAGCTGTTTCCTTATAAGGAAACATTCGACATTCTTTGACCGAACAGCCAGTGCTGGTATCGTTTGAAATTTATAAAAACTTTCTTTTAAAACAATTTTTCCATGAGAAAAATCTTCTCAAATCCAGTAGCTGTTATCGCTCTTTTCAGTACCGATATTTTTTTTTTTATTTGCACTAGTAGTTCATGTCAGACTTAATTATGACTTTATTTTCTCTTCTAGTTACATGTGACATCCATTTTAATTCCTACTGCAGTCGAAATGTTCGAAGAAGGATAGTCTTCTCCATGATCACTCGCTCAAAGACATTTTAACTATTAATCTTAGAAAGCCGTTGTATAAAGTTAAAGTATTTCTAATTGGGACTTCATCAAAATGGGGTAGGAAGGAGTAGGCAATCATAAATTACAGATGAAATCAAAATTGACCGCTGCATTTAAGTACTGTATTAATAATTAAGGTTATATTTTAAAAGTTCAACGATAATTACTCTGTCGCCACTAAATTTAAAGATAATTAGGTTATTACGTTCCGTAGAACGAATTCTTTTAATTCCATGGGTAACTTTCTCTGGATTTTGCAATTAATTTCGCATATTTCCAAATTTATTTTACACATTATAAAAATTATTATCGTACAAAAAAAATGGTCGCAAAAAAAACACGTAAAACATCGCCGAAAACAATCGCAGTAATGAAACCATGGAAATACAAAATTTCAGGATTGTGGGTCCGGATATAGCTGGGAATGTTTTCAATTTACTCAAGGAGTCGGCCTGATTCCAAAATGGTATAATATGTTGGGCTATAGCGTCTAGGAGTAAAGTTGAAAAAGTGTGATACAGTGACACACTGACATTCGCATTTACTTATATAGAAGTTTATTATCACTTCTTTCTCATGGATGATTTCAATGTATCCGACAAAAATGATAATGAAATTGAAGGTATCTTTGTAAAAGGGAAAAATATTGATTTACAATGTCACCATTTAATTTGGCCTGAACAAGTCAACTGAAAAACTTTTAAGAGAGGAAAATTTGTAAGGAAATATTCTATAAACCTTGAAAATTAAAAGGAATTCGATGAGAAGGAAATATAAAAATGTGGTAGAAAAATAGATTGATTGGTTTTCTACGCTTTATCAACCTTTTATAGTTTATTTAAAGCCATAAATATTTTAAGATTGAAAGAGTCATTTGTAAACAATAATGATCTACATATGCAAGTCCTACTTTTAAGAGAGGAAAATTAGTAAGGAAATATTCTATAAAACTTGAAAATTAAAAGGAACTCGACGAGAAGGAAATATAAAAATGTGGTAGAAACAAAGATTGATTGGTTTTCTACGCTTTATCAACCTTTTATAGTTTATTTAAAGCCATAAATATTTTAAGATTGAAAGAGTCATTTGTAAACAATAATGATCTACATATGCAAGTCATGCTTTTAAGAGAGGAAAATTTGTAAGGAAATATTCTATAAAACTTGAAAATTAAAAGGAACTCGATGAGAAGGAAATATAAAAATGTGGTAGAAACAAAGATTGATTGGTTTTCTACGCTTTATCAACCTTTCATAGTTTATTTAAAGCCATAAATATTTTAAGATTGAAAGAGTCATTTGTAAACAATAATGATCTACATATGCAAGTCCTGCTTTTAAGAGAGGAAAATTTGTAAGGAAATATTCTATGCAACTTGAAAATTAAAAGGAACTCGATAAGAAGGAAATATAAAAATGTGGTAGAAACAAAGATTGATTGGTTTTCTACGCTTTATCAACCTTTCATAGTTTATTTAAAGCCATAAATATTTTAAGATTGAAAGAGTCATTTGTAAACAATAATGATCTACATATGCAAGTCCTGCTTTTAAGAGAGGAAAATTTGTAAGGAAATATTCTATGCAACTTGAAAATTAAAAGGAACTCGATAAGAAGGAAATATAAAAATGTGGTAGAAACAAAGATTGATTGGTTTTCTACGCTTTATCAACCTTTTATAGTTTATTTAAAGCCATAAATATTTTAAGATTAAAAGAGACATTTGTAAAAAATAATGATCTACATATGTAGCTCCTGCTTTTAAGAGAGGAAAATTTGTAAGGAAATATTCTATAAAACTTGAAAATTAAAAGGAATTCGACGAGAAGGAAATATAAAAATGTGGTAGAAACAAAGATTGATTGGTTTTCTACGCTTTATCAACCTTTTATAGTTTATTTAAAGCCATAAATATTTTAAGATTGAAAGAGTCATTTGTAAACAATAATGATCTACATATGCAAGTCCTGCTTTTAAGAGAGGAAAATTTTGTAAGGAAATATTCTATAAAACTTGAAAATTAAAAGGAATTCGATAAGAAGGAAATATAAAAATATGGTAGAAACAAAGATTGATTGGTTTTCTCCGGTTTATCAACCTTTTATAGTTTCTTTAAAGCCATAAATATTTTAAGATTGAAAGAGTCATTTGGAAATAATAATGATCTACTGATGCAAGTCCTGCTTTTAAGGGAGGAAAATTGGTACAGAAATATTCTATAAAACTTGAAAATTAAAAGGAACTCGATGAGAAGGAAATATAAAAATGTGGTAGAAAAAAAGATTGATTGGTTTCCTAAGGTTTATCTACCTTTTATAGTTTATTTAAAGGCATAAATATTTTAGTTTGAAAGAGTCATTTGGAAATAATAATGATCTACTGATGCAAGTCCTACTTTTAAGGGAGGAAAATTGGTACAGAAATATTCTATAAAATTTGAAAATTAAAAGAAACTCGATGAGAAGGAAATATAAAAATGTGGTAGAAAAAAAGATTGATTGGTTTTCTACGGTTTATCAACATTTTATAGTTTATTTAAAGCCATAAATATTTTAAGATTCAGAGAGTCATTTGGAAATAATAATGATCTACTGATGCAAGTCCTACTTTTAAGAGAGAAAAATTAGTATGGAAATATTCCATAAAACTTGAAAATTAAAAGGAATTCGACGAGAAGGAAATATAAAAATGTGGTAGAAACAAAGATTGATTGGTTTTCTACGCTTTATCAACCTTTTATAGTTTATTTAAAGCCATAAATATTTTAAGATTGAAAGAGTCATTTGTAAACAATAATGATCTACATATGCAAGTCCTGCTTTTAAGAGAGGAAAATTTTGTAAGGAAATATTCTATAAAACTTGAAAATTAAAAGGAATTCGATAAGAAGGAAATATAAAAATATGGTAGAAACAAAGATTGATTGGTTTTCTCCGGTTTATCAACCTTTTATAGTTTCTTTAAAGCCATAAATATTTTAAGATTGAAAGAGTCATTTGGAAATAATAATGATCTACTGATGCAAGTCCTGCTTTTAAGGGAGGAAAATTGGTACAGAAATATTCTATAAAACTTGAAAATTAAAAGGAACTCGATGAGAAGGAAATATAAAAATGTGGTACAAAAAAAGATTGATTGGTTTCCTAAGGTTTATCTACCTTTTATAGTTTATTTAAAGCCATAAATATTTTAGTTTGAAAGAGTCATTTGGAAATAATAATGATCTACTGATGCAAGTCCTACTTTTAAGGGAGGAAAATTGGTACAGAAATATTCTATAAAATTTGAAAATTAAAAGGAACTCGATGAGAAGGAAATATAAAAATGTGGTAGAAAAAAAGATTGATTGGTTTTCTACGGTTTATCAACATTTTATAGTTTATTTAAAGCCATAAATATTTTAAGATTCAGAGAGTCATTTGGAAATAATAATGATCTACTGATGCAAGTCCTACGTTTAAGAGAGGAAAATTGGTACACAAATATTCTATAAAACTTGAAAATTAAAAGGAATTCGATAAGAAGGAAATATAAAAATATGGTAGGAACAAAGATTGATTGGGTTTCTACGGTTAAACAACCTTTTATAGTTTAAATATAGCCATAAATATTTTAAGATTGAAAGATTCTTTCGGAAATAATAATGATCTACGGATGCAAGTCCTACTTTTAAGAGAGGAAAATTGGTACAGAAATATTCTATAAAACTTGAAAATTAAAAGGAACTCGATGAGAAGGAAATATAAAAATGTGGTAGAAACAAAGATTGATTGGTTTTCTACGGTTTATCAACATTTTATAGTTTATTTAAAGCCATAAATATTTTAAGATTCAAAGAGTCATTTGGAAATAATAATGATCTACTGATGCAAGTCCTACTTTTAAGAGAGGAAAATTGGTACAGAAATATTCTATAAAACTTGAAAATTAAAAGGAATTCGATGAGAAGGAAATATAAAAATGTGGTAGAAAAAAAGATTGATTGGTTTCCTAAGGTTTATCAACCTTTTATAGTTTATTTAAAGCCATAAATATTTTAGTTTGAAAGAGTCATTTGCAAATAATAATGATCTACTGATGCAAGTCCTACTTTTAAGAGAGGAAAATTGGTACAGAAATATTCTATAAAACTTGAAAATTAAAAGGTACTCGATGAGAAGGAAATATAAAAGTGTGGTAGAAAAAAAGATTGATTGGTTTTCTACGGTTTATCAACATTTTATAGTTTATTTAAAGCCATAAATATTTTAAGATTCAAAGAGACATTTAGAAATAATAATGATCTACTGATGCAAGTCCTACTTTTAAGAGAGGAAAATTGGTACACAAATATTCTATAAAACTTGCAAATTAAAAGGAACTCGATGAGAAGGAAATATAAAAATGTGGTAGAAAAAAAGATTGATTGGTTTCCTAAGCTTTATCAACCTTTTATAGTTTATTTAAAGCCATAAATATTTTAAGATTGAAAGAATCATTTGGAAATAATAATGATCTACTGATGCAATTCCTACTTTTAAGAGAGGAAAATTGGTACAGAAATATTCTATAAAACTTGAAAATTAAAAGGAACTCGATGAGAAGAAAATATAAAATTGTGGTAGAAAAAAAAGATTGATTGGTTTCCTAAGGTTTATCAACCTTTTATAGTTTATTTAAAGCCATAAATATTTTAGTATGAAAGAGTCATTTGGAAATAATAATGATCTACTGATGCAAGTCCTACTTTTAACAGGGAAAAATTATTACGGAAATATTCTATAAAACTTGAAAATTAAAAGGAATTCGATAAGAAGGAAATATAAAAATATGGTAGAAACAACGATTGATTGGGTTTCTACGGTTAAACAACCTTTTATAGTTTAAATATAGCCATAAATATTTTAAGATTGAAAGAGTCATTCGGAAATAATAATGATCTACGGATGCAAGTCCTACTTCTAAGAGAGGAAAATTGTTACAGAAATATTCTATAAAACTTGAAAATTAAAAGGAACTCGATGAGAAGGAAATATAAAAATGTGGTAGAAAAAAAGATTGATTGGTTTCCTAAGGTTTATCAACCTTTTATAGTTTATTTAAAGCCATAAATATTTTAAGATTCAAAGAGTCATTTGGAAATAATAATGATCTACTGATGCAATTCCTACTTTTAAGAGAGGAAAATTGGTACAGAAATATTCTATAAAACTTGAAAATTAAAAGGAACTCGATGAGAAGGAAATATAAAAATGTGGTAGAAAAAAAGATTGATTGGTTTCCTAAGGTTTATCAACCTTTTATAGTTTATTTAAAGCCATAAATATTTTAGTTTGAAAGAGTCATTTGGAAATAATAATGATCTACTGATGCAAGTCCTACTTTTAACAGAGAAAAATTAGTACGGAAATATTCTATAAAACTTGAAAATTAAAAGGAATTCGATAAGAAGGAAATATAAAAATATGGTAGAAACAACGATTGATTGGGTTTCTACGGTTAAATAACCTTTTATAGTTTAAATGTAGCCATAAATATTTTAAGATTGAAAGAGTCTTTCGGAAATAATAATGATCTACGGATGCAAGTCCTACTTTTAAGAGAGGAAAATTGGTACAGAAATATTCTATAAAACTTGAAAATTAAAAGGAACTCGATGAGAAGGAAATATAAAAATGTGGTAGAAAAAAAGATTGATTGGTTTTCTACGGTTTATCAACAGTTTATAGTTTATTTAAAGCCATAAATATTTTAAGATTCAAAGACTCATTTGGAAATAATAATGATCTACTGATGCAAGTCCAACTTTTAAGAGAGGAAAATTGGTACACAAATATTCTATAAAACTTGAAAATTGAAAGGAACTCGATGAGAAGGAAATATAAAAATGTGGTAGAAAAAAAGATTCATTGGTTTCCTAAGGTTTATCAACCTTTTATAGTTTATTTAAAGCCATAAATATTTTAAGATTCAAAGAGTCATTTGGAAATAATAATGATCTACTGATGCAATTTCTACTTTTAAGAGTGGAGAATTGGTCCAGAAATATTCTATAAAACTTGAAAATTAAAAGGAACTCGATGAGAAGAAAATATAAAAATGTGGTAGAAAAAAAGATTGATTGGTTTCCTAAGGTTTATCAACCTTTTATAGTTTATTTAAAGCCATAAATATTTTAGTTTGAAAGAGTCTTTTGGAAATAATAATGATCTACTGATGCAAGTCCTACTTTTAACAGAGAAAAATTAGTACGGAAATATTCTATAAAACTTGAAAATTAAAAGGAATTCGATAAGAAGGAAATATAAAAATATGGTAGAAACAAAGATTGATTGGGTTTCTACGGTTAAACAACCTTTTATAGTTTAAATATAGCCATAAATATTTTAAGATTGAAAGAGTCTTTCGGAAATAATAATGATCTACGGATGCAAGTCCTACTTTTAAGAGAGGAAAATTGGTACAGAAATATTCTATAAAACTTGAAAATTAAAAGGAACTCGATGAGAAGGAAATATAAAAATGTGGTAGAAAAAAAGATTAATTGGTTTTCTACGGTTTATCAACATTTTATAGTTTATTTAAAGCCATAAATATTTTAAGATTCAAAGAGTCATTTGGAAATAATAATGATCTACTGATGCAAGTCCTACTTTTAAGAGAGGAAAATTGGTACACAAATATTCTATAAAACTTGAAAATTAAAAGGAACTCGATGAGAAGGAAATATAAAAATGTGGTAGAAACAAAGATTGATTGGTTTCCTAAGGTTTATCAACCTTTTATAGTTTATTTAAAGCCATAAATATTTTAAGATTCAAAGAGTCATTTGGAAATAATAATGATCTACTGATGCAAGTCCTACTTTTAAGAGAGGAAAATTGGTACACAAATATTCTATAAAACTTGAAAATTAAAAGGAACTCGATGAGAAGGAAATATAAAAATGTGGTAGAAAAAAAGATTGATTGGTTTCCTAAGGTTTATCAACCTTTTATAGTTTATTTAAAGCCATAAATATTTTAAGATTCAAAGAGTCATTTGGAAATAATAAGGATCTACTGATGCAATTTCTACTTTTAAGAGAGGAAAATTGGTCCAGAAATATTCTATAAAACTTGAAATTTAAAAGGAACTCGATGAGAAGAAAATATAAAAATGTGGTAGAAAAAAAGATTGATTGGTTTCCTAAGGTTTATCAACCTTTTATAGTTTATTTAAAGCCATAAATATTTTAAGATTGAAAGAGTCATTTGGAAATAATAATGATCTACTGATGCATGTCCTGCTTTTAAGGGAGGAAAATTGGTACAGAAATATTCTATAAAACTTGAAAATTAAAAGGAACTCGATGAGAAGGAAATATAAAAATGTGGTAGAAAAAAAGATTGATTGGTTTCCTAAGGTTTATCTACCTTTTATAGTTTATTTAAAGCCATAAATATTTTAGTTTGAAAGAGTCATTTGGAAATAATAATAATCTACTGATGCAAGTCCTACTTTTAAGGGAGGAAAATTGGTACAGAAATATTCTATAAAATTTGAAAATTAAAAGGAACTCGATGAGAAGGAAATATAAAAATGTGGTAGAAACAAAGATTGATTGGTTTTCTACGCTTTATCAACGTTTTATAGTTTATTTAAAGCCATAAATATTTTAAGATTGAAAGAGTCATTTGTAAACAATAATGATCTACATATGCAAGTCCTACTTTTAAGAGAGGAAAATTTGTAAGGAAATATTCTATAAAACTTGAAAATTAAAAGGAATTCGACGAGAAGGAAATATAAAAATGTGGTAGAAACAAAGATTGATTGGTTTTCTACGCTTTATCAACCTTTTATAGTTTATTTAAATCCATAAATATTTTAAGATTGAAAGAGTCATTTGTAAACAATAATGATCTACATATGCAAGTCCTGCTTTTAAGAGAGGAAAATTTTGTAAGGAAATATTCTATAAAACTTGAAAATTAAAAGGAATTCGATAAGAAGGAAATATAAAAATATGGTAGAAACAAAGATTGATTGGTTTTCTCCGGTTTATCAACCTTTTATAGTTTCTTTAAAGCCATAAATATTTTAAGATTGAAAGAGTCATTTGGAAATAATAATGATCTACTGATGCAAGTCCTGCTTTTAAGGGAGGAAAATTGGTACAGAAATATTCTATAAAACTTGAAAATTAAAAGGAACTCGATGAGAAGGAAATATAAAAATGTGGTAGAAAAAAAGATTGATTGGTTTCCTAAGGTTTATCTACCTTTTATAGTTTATTTAAAGGCATAAATATTTTAGTTTGAAAGAGTCATTTGGAAATAATAATGATCTACTGATGCAAGTCCTACTTTTAAGGGAGGAAAATTGGTACAGAAATATTCTATAAAATTTGAAAATTAAAAGAAACTCGATGAGAAGGAAATATAAAAATGTGGTAGAAAAAAAGATTGATTGGTTTTCTACGGTTTATCAACATTTTATAGTTTATTTAAAGCCATAAATATTTTAAGATTCAGAGAGTCATTTGGAAATAATAATGATCTACTGATGCAAGTCCTACTTTTAAGAGAGAAAAATTAGTATGGAAATATTCTATAAAACTTGAAAATTAAAAGGAATTCGACGAGAAGGAAATATAAAAATGTGGTAGAAACAAAGATTGATTGGTTTTCTACGCTTTATCAACCTTTTATAGTTTATTTAAAGCCATAAATATTTTAAGATTGAAACAGTCATTTGTAAACAATAATGATCTACATATGCAAGTCCTGCTTTTAAGAGAGGAAAATTTTGTAAGGAAATATTCTATAAAACTTGAAAATTAAAAGGAATTCGATAAGAAGGAAATATAAAAATATGGTAGAAACAAAGATTGATTGGTTTTCTCCGGTTTATCAACCTTTTATAGTTTCTTTAAAGCCATAAATATTTTAAGATTGAAAGAGTCATTTGGAAATAATAATGATCTACTGATGCAAGTCCTGCTTTTAAGGGAGGAAAATTGGTACAGAAATATTCTATAAAACTTGAAAATTAAAAGGAACTCGATGAGAAGGAAATATAAAAATGTGGTAGAAAAAAAGATTGATTGGTTTCCTAAGGTTTATCTACCTTTTATAGTTTATTTAAAGCCATAAATATTTTAGTTTGAAAGAGTCATTTGGAAATAATAATGATCTACTGATGCAAGTCCTACTTTTAAGGGAGGAAAATTGTTACAGAAATATTCTATAAAATTGGAAAATTAAAAGGAACTCGATGAGAAGGAAATATAAAAATGTGGTAGAAAAAAAGATTAATTGGTTTTCTACGGTTTATCAACATTTTATAGTTTATTTAAAGCCATAATATTTTAAGATTCAAAGAGTCATTTGGAAATAATAATGATCTACTGATGCAAGTCCTACGTTTAAGAGAGGAAAATTGGTACACAAATATTCTATAAAACTTGAAAATTAAAAGGAACTCGATGAGAAGGAAATATAAAAATGTGGTAGAAAAAAAGATTGATTGGTTTTCTACGGTTTATCAAACTTTTATAGTTTATTTAAAGCCATAAATATTTTAGTTTGAAAGAGTCATTTGGAAATAATAATGATCTACTGATGCAAGTCCTACTTTTAACAGAGAAAAATTAGTACGGAAATATTCTATAAAACTTGAAAATTAAAAGGAATTCGATAAGAAGGAAATATAAAAATATGGTAGGAACAAAGATTGATTGGGTTTCTACGGTTAAACAACCTTTTATAGTTTAAATATAGCCATAAATATTTTAAGATTGAAAGATTCTTTCGGAAATAATAATGATCTACGGATGCAAGTCCTACTTTTAAGAGAGGAAAATTGGTACAGAAATATTCTATAAAACTTGAAAATTAAAAGGAACTCGATGAGAAGGAAATATAAAAATGTGGTAGAAACAAAGATTGATTGGTTTTCTACGGTTTATCAACATTTTATAGTTTATTTAAAGCCATAAATATTTTAAGATTCAAAGAGTCATTTGGAAATAATAATGATCTACTGATGCAAGTCCTACTTTTAAGAGAGGAAAATTGGTACAGAAATATTCTATAAAACTTGAAAATTAAAAGGAATTCGATGAGAAGGAAATATAAAAATGTGGTAGAAAAAAAGATTGATTGGTTTCCTAAGGTTTATCAACCTTTTATAGTTTATTTAAAGCCATAAATATTTTAGTTTGAAAGAGTCATTTGCAAATAATAATGATCTACTGATGCAAGTCCTACTTTTAAGAGAGGAAAATTGGTACAGAAATATTCTATAAAACTTGAAAATTAAAAGGTACTCGATGAGAAGGAAATATAAAAGTGTGGTAGAAAAAAAGATTGATTGGTTTTCTACGGTTTATCAACATTTTATAGTTTATTTAAAGCCATAAATATTTTAAGATTCAAAGAGACATTTAGAAATAATAATGATCTACTGATGCAAGTCCTACTTTTAAGAGAGGAAAATTGGTACACAAATATTCTATAAAACTTGCTAATTAAAAGGAACTCGATGAGAAGGAAATATAAAAATGTGGTAGAAAAAAAGATTGATTGGTTTCCTAAGCTTTATCAACCTTTTATAGTTTATTTAAAGCCATAAATATTTTAAGATTGAAAGAATCATTTGGAAATAATAATGATCTACTGATGCAATTCCTACTTTTAAGAGAGGAAAATTGGTACAGAAATATTCTATAAAACTTGAAAATTAAAAGGAACTCGATGAGAAGAAAATATAAAAATGTGGTAGAAAAAAAGATTGATTGGTTTCCTAAGGTTTATCAACCTTTTATAGTTTATTTAAAGCCATAAATATTTTAGTTTGAAAGAGTCATTTGGAAATAATAATGATCTACTGATGCAAGTCCTACTTTTAACAGGGAAACATTATTACGGAAATATTCTATAAAACTTGAAAATTAAAAGGAATTCGATAAGAAGGAAATATAAAAATATGGTAGAAACAACGATTGATTGGGTTTCTACGGTTAAACAACCTTTTATAGTTTAAATATAGCCATAAATATTTTAAGATTGAAAGAGTCATTCGGAAATAATAATGATCTACGGATGCAAGTCCTACTTCTAAGAGAGGAAAATTGTTACAGAAATATTCTATAAAACTTGAAAATTAAAAGGAACTCGATGAGAAGGAAATATAAAAATGTGGTAGAAAAAAAGATTGATTGGTTTTCTACGGTTTATCAACATTTTATAGTTTATTTAAAGCCATAAATATTTTAAGATTCAGAGAGTCATTTGGAAATAATAATGATCTACTGATGCAAGTCCTACTTTTAAGAGAGGAAAATTTGTAAGGAAATATTCTATAAAACTTGAAAATTAAAAGGAATTCGACGAGAAGGAAATATAAAAATGTGGTAGAAACAAAGATTGATTGGTTTTCTACGCTTTATCAACCTTTTATAGTTTATTTAAAGCCATAAATATTTTAAGATTGAAAGAGTCATTTGTAAACAATAATGATCTACATATGCAAGTCCTGCTTTTAAGAGAGGAAAATTTTGTAAGGAAATATTCTATAAAACTTGAAAATTAAAAGGAATTCGATAAGAAGGAAATATAAAAATATGGTAGAAACAAAGATTGATTGGTTTTCTCCGGTTTATCAACCTTTTATAGTTTCTTTAAAGCCATAAATATTTTAAGATTGAAAGAGTCATTTGGAAATAATAATGATCTACTGATGCAAGTCCTGCTTTTAAGGGAAGAAAATTGGTACAGAAATATTCTATAAAACTTGAAAATTAAAAGGAACTCGATGAGAAGGAAATATAAAAATGTGGTAGAAAAAAAGATTGATTGGTTTCCTAAGGTTTATCTACCTTTTATAGTTTATTTAAAGCCATAAATATTTTAGTTTGAAAGAGTCATTTGGAAATAATAATGATCTACTGATGCAAGTCCTACTTTTAAGGGAGGAAAATTGTTACAGAAATATTCTATAAAATTGGAAAATTAAAAGGAACTCGATGAGAAGGAAATATAAAAATGTGGTAGAAAAAAAGATTAATTGGTTTTCTACGGTTTATCAACCTTTTATAGTTTATTTAAAGCCATAAATATTTTAAGATTCAAAGAGTCATTTGGAAATAATAATGATCTACTGATGCAAGTCCTACTTTTAAGAGAGGAAAATTGGTACAGAAATATTCTATAAAATTTGAAAATTAAAAGGAACTCGATGAGAAGGAAATATAAAAATGTGGTAGAAAAAAAGATTAATTGGTTTTCTACGGTTTATCAACATTTTATAGTTTATTTAAAGCCATAATATTTTAAGATTCAAAGAGTCATTTGGAAATAATAATGATCTACTGATGCAAGTCCTACGTTTAAGAGAGGAAAATTGGTACACAAATATTCTATAAAACTTGAAAATTAAAAGGAACTCGATGAGAAGGAAATATAAAAATGTGGTAGAAAAAAAGATTGATTGGTTTTCTACGGTTTATCAAACTTTTATAGTTTATTTAAAGCCATAAATATTTTAGTTTGAAAGAGTCATTTGGAAATAATAATGATCTACTGATGCAAGTCCTACTTTTAACAGAGAAAAATTAGTACGGAAATATTCTATAAAACTTGAAAATTAAAAGGAATTCGATAAGAAGGAAATATAAAAATATGGTAGGAACAAAGATTGATTGGGTTTCTACGGTTAAACAACCTTTTATAGTTTAAATATAGCCATAAATATTTTAAGATTGAAAGATTCTTTCGGAAATAATAATGATCTACTGATGCAAGTCCTACTTTTAAGAGAGGAAAATTGGTACAGAAATATTCTATAAAACTTGAAAATTAAAAGGAACTCGATGAGAAGGAAATATAAAAATGTGGTAGAAACAAAGATTGATTGGTTTTCTACGGTTTATCAACATTTTATAGTTTATTTAAAGCCATAAATATTTTAAGATTCAAAGAGTCATTTGGAAATAATAATGATCTACTGATGCAAGTCCTACTTTTAAGAGAGGAAAATTGGTAATGAAATATTCTATAAAACTTGAAAATTAAAAGGAATTCGATGAGAAGGAAATATAAAAATGTGGTAGAAAAAAAGATTGATTGGTTTCCTAAGGTTTATCAACCTTTTATAGTTTATTTAAAGCCATAAATATTTTAGTTTGAATGAGTCATTTGGAAATAATAATGATCTACTGATGCAAGTCCTACTTTTAAGAGAGGAAAATTGGTACAGAAATATTCTATAAAATTTGAAAATTAAAAGGAACTCGATGAGAAGGAAATATAAAAATGTGGTAGAAAAAAAGATTAATTGGTTTTCTACGGTTTATCAACATTTTATAGTTTATTTAAAGCCATAATATTTTAAGATTCAAAGAATCATTTGGAAATAATAATGATCTACTGATGCAAGTCCTACGTTTAAGAGAGGAAAATTGGTACACAAATATTCTATAAAACTTGAAAATTAAAAGGAACTCGATGAGAAGGAAATATAAAAATGTGGTAGAAAAAAAGATTGATTGGTTTTCTACGGTTTATCAAACTTTTATAGTTTATTTAAAGCCATAAATATTTTAGTTTGAAAGAGTCATTTGGAAATAATAATGATCTACTGATGCAAGTCCTACTTTTAACAGAGAAAAATTAGTACGGAAATATTCTATAAAACTTGAAAATTAAAAGGAATTCGATAAGAAGGAAATATAAAAATATGGTAGGAACAAAGATTGATTGGGTTTCTACGGTTAAACAACCTTTTATAGTTTAAATATAGCCATAAATATTTTAAGATTGAAAGATTCTTTCGGAAATAATAATGATCTACTGATGCAAGTCCTACTTTTAAGAGAGGAAAATTGGTACAGAAATATTCTATAAAACTTGAAAATTAAAAGGAACTCGATGAGAAGGAAATATAAAAATGTGGTAGAAACAAAGATTGATTGGTTTTCTACGGTTTATCAACATTTTATAGTTTATTTAAAGCCATAAATATTTTAAGATTCAAAGAGTCATTTGGAAATAATAATGATCTACTGATGCAAGTCCTACTTTTAAGAGAGGAAAATTGGTAATGAAATATTCTATAAAACTTGAAAATTAAAAGGAATTCGATGAGAAGGAAATATAAAAATGTGGTAGAAAAAAAGATTGATTGGTTTCCTAAGGTTTATCAACCTTTTATAGTTTATTTAAAGCCATAAATATTTTAGTTTGAAAGAGTCATTTGCAAATAATAATGATCTACTGATGCAAGTCCTACTTTTAAGAGAGGAAAATTGGTACAGAAATATTCTATAAAACTTGAAAATTAAAAGGTACTCGATGAGAAGGAAATATAAAAGTGTGGTAGAAAAAAAGATTGATTGGTTTCCTAAGGTTTATCTACCTTTTATAGTTTATTTAAAGCCATAAATATTTTAGTTTGAAAGAGTCATTTGGAAATAATAATGATCTACTGATGCAAGTCCTACTTTTAACAGGGAAACATTATTACGGAAATATTCTATAAAACTTGAAAATTAAAAGGAATTCGATAAGAAGGAAATATAAAAATATGGTAGAAACAACGATTGATTGGGTTTCTACGGTTAAACAACCTTTTATAGTTTAAATATAGCCATAAATATTTTAAGATTGAAAGAGTCATTCGGAAATAATAATGATCTACGGATGCAAGTCCTACTTCTAAGAGAGGAAAATTGTTACAGAAATATTCTATAAAACTTGAAAATTAAAAGGAACTCGATGAGAAGAAAATATAAAAATGTGGTAGAAAAAAAGATTGATTGGTTTTCTACGGTTTATCAACATTTTATAGTTTATTTAAAGCCATAAATATTTTAAGATTCAGAGAGTCATTTGGAAATAATAATGATCTACTGATGCAAGTCCTACTTTTAAGAGAGGAAAATTTGTAAGGAAATATTCTATAAAACTTGAAAATTAAAAGGAATTCGACGAGAAGGAAATATAAAAATGTGGTAGAAACAAAGATTGATTGGTTTTCTACGCTTTATCAACCTTTTATAGTTTATTTAAAGCCATAAATATTTTAAGATTGAAAGAGTCATTTGTAAACAATAATGATCTACATATGCAAGTCCTGCTTTTAAGAGAGGAAAATTTTGTAAGGAAATATTCTATAAAACTTGAAAATTAAAAGGAATTCGATAAGAAGGAAATATAAAAATATGGTAGAAACAAAGATTGATTGGTTTTCTCCGGTTTATCAACCTTTTATAGTTTCTTTAAAGCCATAAATATTTTAAGATTGAAAGAGTCATTTGGAAATAATAATGATCTACTGATGCAAGTCCTGCTTTTAAGGGAGGAAAATTGGTACAGAAATATTCTATAAAACTTGAAAATTAAAAGGAACTCGATGAGAAGGAAATATAAAAATGTGGTAGAAAAAAAGATTGATTGGTTTCCTAAGGTTTATCTACCTTTTATAGTTTATTTAAAGGCATAAATATTTTAGTTTGAAAGAGTCATTTGGAAATAATAATGATCTACTGATGCAAGTCCTACTTTTAAGGGAGGAAAATTGGTACAGAAATATTCTATAAAATTTGAAAATTAAAAGAAACTCGATGAGAAGGAAATATAAAAATGTGGTAGAAAAAAAGATTGATTGGTTTTCTACGGTTTATCAACATTTTATAGTTTATTTAAAGCCATAAATATTTTAAGATTCAGAGAGTCATTTGGAAATAATAATGATCTACTGATGCAAGTCCTACTTTTAAGAGAGAAAAATTAGTATGGAAATATTCTATAAAACTTGAAAATTAAAAGGAATTCGACGAGAAGGAAATATAAAAATGTGGTAGAAACAAAGATTGATTGGTTTTCTACGCTTTATCAACCTTTTATAGTTTATTTAAAGCCATAAATATTTTAGTTTGAAAGAGTCATTTGGAAATAATAATGATCTACTGATGCAAGTCCTACTTTTAACAGAGAAAAATTAGTACGGAAATATTCTATAAAACTTGAAAATTAAAAGGAATTCGATAAGAAGGAAAAATAAAAATATGGTAGGAACAAAGATTGATTGGGTTTCTACGGTTAAACAACCTTTTATAGTTTAAATATAGCCATAAATATTTTAAGATTGAAAGATTCTTTCGGAAATAATAATGATCTACGGATGCAAGTCCTACTTTTAAGAGAGGAAAATTGGTACAGAAATATTCTATAAAACTTGAAAATTAAAAGGAACTCGATGAGAAGGAAATATAAAATATGGTACAAACAAAGATTGATTGGTTTTCTACGGTTTATCAACATTTTATAGTTTATTTAAAGCCATAAATATTTTAAGATTCAAAGAGTCATTTGGAAATAATAATGATCTACTGATGCAAGTCCTACTTTTAAGAGAGGAAAATTGGTACAGAAATATTCTATAAAACTTGAAAATTAAAAGGAATTCGATGAGAAGGAAATATAAAAATGTGGTAGAAAAAAAGATTGATTGGTTTCCTAAGGTTTATCAACCTTTTATAGTTTATTTAAAGCCATAAATATTTTAGTTTGAAAGAGTCATTTGCAAATAATAATGATCTACTGATGCAAGTCCTACTTTTAAGAGAGGAAAATTGGTACAGAAATATTCTATAAAACTTGCAAATTAAAAGGAACTCGATGAGAAGGAAATATAAAAATGTGGTAGAAAAAAAGATTGATTGGTTTCCTAAGCTTTATCAACCTTTTATAGTTTATTTAAAGCCATAAATATTTTAAGATTGAAAGAATCATTTGGAAATAATAATGATCTACTGATGCAATTCCTACTTTTAAGAGAGGAAAATTGGTACAGAAATATTCTATAAAACTTGAAAATTAAAAGGAACTCGATGAGAAGAAAATATAAAAATGTGGTAGAAAAAAAGATTGATTGGTTTCCTAAGGTTTATCAACCTTTTATAGTTTATTTAAAGCCATAAATATTTTAGTTTGAAAGAGTCATTTGGAAATAATAATGATCTACTGATGCAAGTCCTACTTTTAACAGGGAAACATTATAACGGAAATATTCTATAAAACTTGAAAATTAAAAGGAATTCGATAAGAAGGAAATATAAAAATATGGTAGAAACAACGATTGATTGGGTTTCTACGGTTAAACAACCTTTTATAGTTTAAATATAGCCATAAATATTTTAAGATTGAAAGAGTCATTCGGAAATAATAATGATCTACGGATGCAAGTCCTACTTCTAAGAGAGGAAAATTGTTACAGAAATATTCTATAAAACTTGAAAATTAAAAGGAACTCGATGAGAAGGAAATATAAAAATGTGGTAGAAAAAAAGATTGATTGGTTTCCTAAGGTTTATCAACCTTTTATAGTTTATTTAAAGCCATAAATATTTTAAGATTCAAAGAGTCATTTGGAAATAATAATGATCTACTGATGCAATTCCTACTTTTAAGAGAGGAAAATTGGGACAGAAATATTCTAT
This sequence comes from Acanthosepion lycidas, assembly GCA_963932145.1. Classification (NCBI taxonomy): domain Eukaryota; kingdom Metazoa; phylum Mollusca; class Cephalopoda; order Sepiida; family Sepiidae; genus Acanthosepion; species Acanthosepion lycidas. The sequence continues at coordinate 48,724,175 of OZ010610.1, forward strand.
AAAACTTGAAAATTAAAAGGAACTCGATGAGAAGGAAATATAAAAATGTGGTAGAAAAAAAGATTGATTGGTTTCCTAAGGTTTATCAACCTTTTATAGTTTATTTAAAGCCATAAATATTTTAGTTTGAAAGTGTCATTTGGAAATAATAATGATCTACTGATGCAAGTCCTACTTTTAACAGAGAAAAATTAGTACGGAAATATTCTATAAAACTTGAAAATTAAAAGGAATTCGATAAGAAGGAAATATAAAAATATGGTAGAAACAAAGATTGATTGGGTTTCTACGGTTAAACAACCTTTTATAGTTTAAATATAGCCATAAATATTTTAAGATTGAAAGAGTCTTTCGGAAATAATAATGATCTACGGATGCAAGTCCTACTTTTAAGAGAGGAAAATTGGTACAGAAATATTCTATAAAACTTGAAAATTAAAAGGAACTCGATGAGAAGGAAATATAAAAATGTGGTAGAAAAAAAGATTGATTGGTTTTCTACGGTTTATCAACATTTTATAGTTTATTTAAAGCCATAAATATTTTAAGATTCAAAGAGTCATTTGGAAATAATAATGATCTACTAATGCAAGTCCTACTTTTAAGAGAGGAAAATTGGTACACAAATATTCTATAAAACTTGAAAATTAAAAGGAACTCGATGAGAAGGAAATATAAAAATGTGGTAGAAACAAAGATTGATTGGTTTCCTAAGGTTTATCAACCTTTTATAGTTTATTTAAAGCCATAAATATTTTAAGATTCAAAGAGTCATTTGGAAATAATAATGATCTACTGATGCAAGTCCTACTTTTAAGAGTGGAGAATTGGTCCAGAAATATTCTATAAAACTTGAAAATTAAAAGGAACTCGATGAGAAGAAAATATAAAAATGTGGTAGAAAAAAAGATTGATTGGTTTCCTAAGGTTTATCAACCTTTTATAGTTTATTTAAAGCCATAAATATTTTAGTTTGAAAGAGTCTTTTGGAAATAATAATGATCTACTGATGCAAGTCCTACTTTTAACAGAGAAAAATTAGTACGGAAATATTCTATAAAACTTGAAAATTAAAAGGAATTCGATAAGAAGGAAATATAAAAATATGGTAGAAACAAAGATTGATTGGGTTTCTACGGTTAAACAACCTTTTATAGTTTAAATATAGCCATAAATATTTTAAGATTGAAAGAGTCTTTCGGAAATAATAATGATCTACGGATGCAAGTCCTACTTTTAAGAGAGGAAAATTGGTAAAGAAATATTCTATAAAACTTGAAAATTAAAAGGAACTCGATGAGAAGGAAATATAAAAATGTGGTAGAAAAAAAGATTGATTGGTTTCCTAAGGTTTATCAACCTTTTATAGTTTATTTAAAGCCATAAATATTTTAAGATTCAAAGAGTCATTTGGAAATAATAATGATCTACTGATGCAATTCCTACTTTTAAGAGAGGAAAATTGGTACAGAAATATTCTATAAAACTTGAAAATTAAAAGGAACTCGATGAGAAGGAAATATAAAAATGTGGTAGAAAAAAAGATTGATTGGTTTCCTAAGGTTTATCAACCTTTTATAGTTTATTTAAAGCCATAAATATTTTAGTTTGAAAGAGTCATTTGGAAATAATAATGATCTATTGATGCAAGTTCTACTTTTAACAGAGAAAAATTAGTACGGAAATATTCTATAAAACTTGAAAATTAAAAGGAATTCGATAAGAAGGAAATATAAAAATATGGTAGAAACAACGATTGATTGGGTTTCTACGGTTAAACAACCTTTTATAGTTTAAATGTAGCCATAAATATTTTAAGATTGAAAGAGTCTTTCGGAAATAATAATGATCTACGGATGCAAGTCCTACTTTTAAGAGAGGAAAATTGGTACAGAAATATTCTATAATACTTGAAAATTAAAAAGAACTCGATGAGAAGGAAATATAAAAATGTGGTAGAAAAAAAGATTGATTGGTTTTCTACGGTTTATCAACAGTTTATAGTTTATTTAAAGCCATAAATATTTTAAGATTCAAAGACTCATTTGGAAATAATAATGATCTACTGATGCAAGTCCAAATTTTAAGAGAGGAAAATTGGTACACAAATATTCTATAAAACTTGAAAATTGAAAGGAACTCGATGAGAAGGAAATATAAAAATGTCGTAGAAAAAAAGATTGATTGGTTTCCTAAGGTTTATCAACCTTTTATAGTTTATTTAAAGCCATAAATATTTTAAGATTCAAAGAGTCATTTGGAAATAATAATGATCTACTGATGCAATTCCTACTTTTAAGAGAGGAAAATTGGTACAGAAATATTCTATAAAACTTGAAAATTAAAAGGAACTCGATGAGAAGGAAATATAAAAATGTGGTAGAAAAAAAGATTGATTGGTTTCCTAAGGTTTATCAACCGTTTATAGTTTATTTAAAGCCATAAATATTTTAGTTTGAAAGAGTCATTTGGAAATAATAATGATCTATTGATGCAAGTCCTACTTTTAACAGAGAAAAATTAGTACGGAAATATTCTATAAAACTTGAAAATTAAAAGGAATTCGATAAGAAGGAAATATAAAAATATGGTAGAAACAACGATTGATTGGGTTTCTACGGTTAAACAACCTTTTATAGTTTAAATGTAGCCATAAATATTTTAAGATTGAAAGAGTCTTTCGGAAATAATAATGATCTACGGATGCAAGTCCTACTTTTAAGAGAGGAAAATTGGTACAGAAATATTCTATAAAACTTGAAAATTAAAAGGAACTCGATGAGAAGGAAATATAAAAATGTGGTAGAAAAAAAGATTGATTGGTTTCCTAAGGTTTATCAACCTTTTATAGTTTATTTAAAGCCATAAATATTTTAAGATTCAAAGAGTCATTTGGAAATAATAATGATCTACTGATGCAATTCCTACTTTTAAGAGAGGAAAATTGGTACAGAAATATTCTATAAAACTTGAAAATTAAAAGGAACTCGATGAGAAGGAAATATAAAAATGTGGTAGAAAAAAAGATTGATTGGTTTCCTAAGGTTTATCAACCTTTTATAGTTTATTTAAAGCCATAAATATTTTAGTTTGAAAGAGTCTTTTGGAAATAATAATGATCTACTGATGCAAGTCCTACTTTTAACAGAGAAGAATTAGTACGGAAATATTCTATAAAACTTGAAAATTAAAAGGAATTCGATAAGAAGGAAATATAAAAATATGGTAGAAACAAAGATTGATTGGGTTTCTACGGTTAAACAACCTTTTATAGTTTAAATATAGCCATAAATATTTTAAGATTGAAAGAGTCTTTCGGAAATAATAATGATCTACGGATGCAAGTCCTACTTTTAAGAGAGGAAAATTGGTAAAGAAATATTCTATAAAACTTGAAAATTAAAAGGAACTCGATGAGAAGGAAATATAAAAATGTGGTAGAAAAAAAGATTGATTGGTTTCCTAAGGTTTATCAACCTTTTATAGTTTATTTAAAGCCATAAATATTTTAAGATTCAAAGAGTCATTTGGAAATAATAATGATCTACTGATGCAATTCCTACTTTTAAGAGAGGAAAATTGGTACAGAAATATTCTATAAAACTTGAAAATTAAAAGGAACTCGATGAGAAGGAAATATAAAAATGTGGTAGAAAAAAAGATTGATTGGTTTCCTAAGGTTTATCAACCTTTTATAGTTTATTTAAAGCCATAAATATTTTAGTTTGAAAGAGTCATTTGGAAATAATAATGATCTATTGATGCAAGTCCTACTTTTAACAGAGAAAAATTAGTACGGAAATATTCTATAAAACTTGAAAATTAAAAGGAATTCGATAAGAAGGAAATATAAAAATATGGTAGAAACAACGATTGATTGGGTTTCTACGGTTAAACAACCTTTTATAGTTTAAATGTAGCCATAAATATTTTAAGATTGAAAGAGTCTTTCGGAAATAATAATGATCTACGGATGCAAGTCCTACTTTTAAGAGAGGAAAATTGGTACAGAAATATTCTATAATACTTGAAAATTAAAAAGAACTCGATGAGAAGGAAATATAAAAATGTGGTAGAAAAAAAGATTGATTGGTTTTCTACGGTTTATCAACAGTTTATAGTTTATTTAAAGCCATAAATATTTTAAGATTCAAAGACTCATTTGGAAATAATAATGATCTACTGATGCAAGTCCAAATTTTAAGAGAGGAAAATTGGTACACAAATATTCTATAAAACTTGAAAATTGAAAGGAACTCGATGAGAAGGAAATATAAAAATGTGGTAGAAAAAAAGATTGATTGGTTTCCTAAGGTTTATCAACCTTTTATAGTTTATTTAAAGCCATAAATATTTTAAGATTCAAAGAGTCATTTGGAAATAATAATGATCTACTGATGCAATTCCTACTTTTAAGAGAGGAAAATTGGTACAGAAATATTCTATAAAACTTGAAAATTAAAAGGAACTCGATGAGAAGGAAATATAAAAATGTGGTAGAAAAAAAGATTGATTGGTTTCCTAAGGTTTATCAACCGTTTATAGTTTATTTAAAGCCATAAATATTTTAGTTTGAAAGAGTCATTTGGAAATAATAATGATCTATTGATGCAAGTCCTACTTTTAACAGAGAAAAATTAGTACGGAAATATTCTATAAAACTTGAAAATTAAAAGGAATTCGATAAGAAGGAAATATAAAAATATGGTAGAAACAACGATTGATTGGGTTTCTACGGTTAAACAACCTTTTATAGTTTAAATGTAGCCATAAATATTTTAAGATTGAAAGAGTCTTTCGGAAATAATAATGATCTACGGATGCAAGTCCTACTTTTAAGAGAGGAAAATTGGTACAGAAATATTCTATAATACTTGAAAATTAAAAAGAACTCGATGAGAAGGAAATATAAAAATGTGGTAGAAAAAAAGATTGATTGATTTTCTACGGTTTATCAACAGTTTATAGTTTATTTAAAGCCATAAATATTTTAAGATTCAAAGACTCATTTGGAAATAATAATGATCTACTGATGCAAGTCCAAATTTTAAGAGAGGAAAATTGGTACACAAATATTCTATAAAACTTGAAAATTGAAAGGAACTCGATGAGAAGGAAATATAAAAATGTGGTAGAAAAAAAGATTGATTGGTTTCCTAAGGTTTATCAACCTTTTATAGTTTATTTAAAGCCATAAATATGTTAAGATTCAAAGAGTCATTTGGAAATAATAATGATCTACTGATGCAATTTCTACTTTTAAGAGTGGAGAATTGGTCCAGAAATATTCTATAAAACTTGAAAATTAAAAGGAACTCGATGAGAAGAAAATATAAAAATGTGGTAGAAAAAAAGATTGATTGGTTTCCTAAGGTTTATCAACCTTTTATAGCTTATTTAAAGCCATAAATATTTTAGTTTGAAAGAGTCTTTTGGAAATAATAATGATCTACTGATGCAAGTCCTACTTTTAACAGAGAAAAATTAGTACGGAAATATTCTATAAAACTTGAAAATTAAAAGGAATTCGATAAGAAGGAAATATAAAAATATGGTAGAAACAAAGATTGATTGGGTTTCTACGGTTAAACAACCTTTTATAGTTTAAATATAGCCATAAATATTTTAAGATTGAAAGAGTCTTTCGGAAATAATAATGATCTACGGATGCAAGTCCTACTTTTAAGAGAGGAAAATTGGTACAGAAATATTCTATAAAACTTGAAAATTAAAAGGAACTCGATGAGAAGGAAATATAAAAATGTGGTAGAAAAAAAGATTGATTGGTTTTCTACGGTTTATCAACATTTTATAGTTTATTTAAAGCCATAAATATTTTAAGATTCAAAGAGTCATTTGGAAATAATAATGATCTACTGATGCAAGTCCTACTTTTAAGAGAGTGAAATTGGTACACAAATATTCTATAAAACTTGAAAATTAAAAGGAACTCGATGAGAAGGAAATATAAAAATGTGGTAGAAACAAAGATTGATTGGTTTCCTAAGGTTTATCAACCTTTTATAGTTTATTTAAAGCCATAAATATTTTAAGATTCAAAGAGTCATTTGGAAATAATAATGATCTACTGATGCAAGTCCTACTTTTAAGAGAGGAAAATTGGTACACAAATATTCTATAAAACTTGAAAATTAAAAGGAACTCGATGAGAAGGAAATATAAAAATGTGGTAGAAACAAAGATTGATTGGTTTCCTAAGGTTTATCAACCTTTTATAGTTGATTTAAAGCCATAAATATTTTAAGATTCAAAGAGTCATTTGGAAATAATAATGATCTACTGATGCAAGTCCTACTTTTAAGAGAGGAAAATTGGTACAGAAATATTCTATAAAACTTGAAAATTAAAAGGAACTCGATGAGAAGGAAATATAAAAATGTGGGAGAAAAAAAGATTGATTGGTTTCCTAAGGTTTATCAACCTTTTATAGTTTATTTAAAGCCATAAATATTTTAAGATTCAAAGAGTCATTTGGAAATAATAATGATCTACTGATGCAATTTCTACTTTTAAGAGAGGAAAATTGGTCCAGAAATATTCTATAAAACTTGAAAATTAAAAGGAACTCGATGAGAAGAAAATATAAAAATGTGGTAGAAACAAAGATTGATTGGTTTCCTAAGGTTTATCAACCTTTTATAGTTTATTTAAAGGCATAAATATTTTAGTTTGAAAGAGTCTTTTGGAAATAATAATGATCTACTGATGCAAGTCCTACTTTTAACAGAGAAAAATTAGTACGGAAATATTCTATAAAACTTGAAAATTAAAAGGAATTCGATGAGAAGGAAATATAAAAATATGGTAGAAACAACGATTGATTGGGTTTCTAAGGTTAAACAACCTTTTATAGTTTAAATATAGCCATAAATATTTTAAGATTGAAAGAGTCTTTCGGAAATAATAATGATCTACGGATGCAAGTCCTACTTTTAAGAGAGGAAAATTGGTACAGAAATATTCTATAAAACTTGAAAATTAAAAGGAACTCGATGAGAAGGAAATATAAAAATGTGGGAGAAAAAAAGATTGATTGGTTTCCTAAGGTTTATCAACCTTTTATAGTTTATTTAAAGCCATAAATATTTTAAGATTCAAAGAGTCATTTGGAAATAATAATGATCTACTGATGCAATTTCTACTTTTAAGAGAGGAAAATTGGTCCAGAAATATTCTATAAAACTTGAAAATTAAAAGGAACTCGATGAGAAGAAAATATAAAAATGTGGTAGAAAAAAAGATTGATTGGTTTCCTAAGGTTTATCAACCTTTTATAGTTTATTTAAAGCCATAAATATTTTAGTTTGAAAGAGTCTTTTGGAAATAATAATGATCTACTGATGCAAGTCCTACTTTTAACAGAGAAAAATTAGTACGGAAATATTCTATAAAACTTGAAAATTAAAAGGAATTCGATAAGAAGGAAATATAAAAATATGGTAGAAACAACGATTGATTGGGTTTCTACGGTTAAACAACCTTTTATAGTTTAAATATAGCCATAAATATTTTAAGATTCAAAGAGTCATTTGGAAATAATAATGATCTACTGATGCAAGTCCTACTTTTAAGAGAGGAAAATTGGTACACAAATATTCTATAAAACTTGAAAATTAAAAGGAACTCGATGAGAAGGAAATATAAATATGTGGTAGAAACAAAGATTGATTGGTTTCCTAAGGTTTATCAACCTTTTATAGTTTATTTAAAGCCATAAATATTTTAAGATTCAAAGAGTCATTTGGAAATAATAATGATCTACTGATGCAATTTCTACTTTTAAGAGAGGAAAATTGGTACAGAAATATTCTATAAAACTTGAAAATTAAAAGGAACTCGATGAGAAGGAAATATAAAAATGTGGTAGAAAAAAAGATTGATTGGTTTCGTAAGGTTTATCAACATTTATAGTTAATTTAAAGCCATAAATATTTTAGTTTGAAAGAGTCTTTTGGAAATAATAATGATCTACTGATGCAAGTCCTACTTTTAACAGAGAAAAATTAGTACGGAAATATTCTATAAAACTTGAAAATTAAAAGGAATTCGATAAGAAGGAAATATAAAAATATGGTAGAAACAACGATTGATTGGGTTTCTACGGTTAAACAACCTTTTATAGTTTAAATATAGCCATAAATATTTTAAGATTCAAAGAGTCATTTGGAAATAATAATGATCTACTGATGCAAGTCCTACTTTTAAGAGAGGAAAATTGGTACACAAATATTCTATAAAACTTGAAAATTAAAAGGAACTCGATGAGAAGGAAATATAAAAATGTGGGAGAAAAAAAGATTGATTGGTTTCCTAAGGTTTATCAACCTTTTATAGTTTATTTAAAGCCATAAATATTTTAGTTTGAAAGAGTCTTTTGGAAATAATAATGATCTACTGATGCAAGTCCTACTTTTAAGAGAGGAAAATTGGTACACAAATATTCTATAAAACTTGAAAATTAAAAGGAACTCGATGAGAAGGAAATATAAAAATGTGGTAGAAAAAAAGATTGATTGGTTTCCTAAGGTTTATCAACCTTTTATAGTTTATTTAAAGCCATAAATATTTTAGTTTGAAAGAGTCATTTGGAAATAATAATAATCTACTGATGCAAGTCCTACTTTTAAGAGAGGAAAATTGGTACACAAATATTCTATAAAACTTGAAAATTAAAAGGAATTCGATGAGAAGGAAATATAAAAATGTGGTAGAAAAAAAGATTGATTGGTTTCCTAAGGTTTATCAACCTTTTATAGTTTATTTAAAGCCATAAATATTTTATGATTCAAAGAGTCATTTGGAAATAATAATGATCTACTGATGCAATTTCTACTTTTAGAGAGGAAAATTGGTCCAGAAATATTCTATAAAACTTGAAAATTAAAAGGAACTCGATGAGAAGAAAATATAAAAATGTGGTAGAAAAAAAGATTGATTGGTTTCCTAAGGTTTATCAACCTTTTATAGTTTATTTAAAGCCATAGATATTTTAAGATTCAAAGAGTCATTTGGAAATAATAATGATCTACTGATGCAAGTCCTACTTTTAAGAGAGGAAAATTGGTACAGAAATATTCTATAAAACTTGAAAATTAAAAGGAACTCGATGAGAAGAAAATATAAAAATGTGGTAGAAAAAAAGATTGATTGGTTTCCTAAGGTTTATCAACCTTTTATAGTTTATTTAAAGCCATAAATATTTTAGTTTGAAAGAGTCATTTGGAAATAATAATGATCTACTGATGCAAGTCCTACTTTTAACAGGGAAACATTATTACGGAAATATTCTATAAAACTTGAAAATTAAAAGGAATTCGATAAGAAGGAAATATAAAAATATGGTAGAAACAACGATTGATTGGGTTTCTACGGTTAAACAACCTTTTATAGTTTAAATATAGCCATAAATATTTTAAGATTGAAAGAGTCATTCGGAAATAATAATGATCTACGGATGCAAGTCCTACTTCTAAGAGAGGAAAATTGTTACAGAAATATTCTATAAAACTTGAAAATTAAAAGGAACTCGATGAGAAGGAAATATAAAAATGTGGTAGAAAAAAAGATTGATTGGTTTCCTAAGATTTATCAACCTTTTATAGTTTATTTAAAGCCATAAATATTTTAAGATTCAAAGAGTCATTTGGAAATAATAATGATCTACTGATGCAATTCCTACTTTTAAGAGAGGAAAATTGGGACAGAAATATTCTATAAAACTTGAAAATTAAAAGGAACTCGATGAGAAGGAAATATAAAAATGTGGTAGAAAAAAAGATTGATTGGTTTCCTAAGGTTTATCAACCTTTTATAGTTTATTTAAAGCCATAAATATTTTAGTTTGAAAGTGTCATTTGGAAATAATAATGATCTACTGATGCAAGTCCTACTTTTAACAGAGAAAAATTAGTACGGAAATATTCTATAAAACTTGAAAATTAAAAGGAATTCGATAAGAAGGAAATATAAAAATATGGTAGAAACAAAGATTGATTGGGTTTCTACGGTTAAACAACCTTTTATAGTTTAAATATAGCCATAAATATTTTAAGATTGAAAGAGTCTTTCGGAAATAATAATGATCTACGGATGCAAGTCCTACTTTTAAGAGAGGAAAATTGGTACAGAAATATTCTATAAAACTTGAAAATTAAAAGGAACTCGATGAGAAGGAAATATAAAAATGTGGTAGAAAAAAAGATTGATTGGTTTTCTACGGTTTATCAACATTTTATAGTTTATTTAAAGCCATAAATATTTTAAGATTCAAAGAGTCATTTGGAAATAATAATGATCTACTAATGCAAGTCCTACTTTTAAGAGAGGAAAATTGGTACACAAATATTCTATAAAACTTGAAAATTAAAAGGAACTCGATGAGAAGGAAATATAAAAATGTGGTAGAAACAAAGATTGATTGGTTTCCTAAGGTTTATCAACCTTTTATAGTTTATTTAAAGCCATAAATATTTTAAGATTCAAAGAGTCATTTGGAAATAATAATGATCTACTGATGCAAGTCCTACTTTTAAGAGTGGAGAATTGGTCCAGAAATATTCTATAAAACTTGAAAATTAAAAGGAACTCGATGAGAAGAAAATATAAAAATGTGGTAGAAAAAAAGATTGATTGGTTTCCTAAGGTTTATCAACCTTTTATAGTTTATTTAAAGCCATAAATATTTTAGTTTGAAAGAGTCTTTTGGAAATAATAATGATCTACTGATGCAAGTCCTACTTTTAACAGAGAAAAATTAGTACGGAAATATTCTATAAAACTTGAAAATTAAAAGGAATTCGATAAGAAGGAAATATAAAAATATGGTAGAAACAAAGATTGATTGGGTTTCTACGGTTAAACAACCTTTTATAGTTTAAATATAGCCATAAATATTTTAAGATTGAAAGAGTCTTTCGGAAATAATAATGATCTACGGATGCAAGTCCTACTTTTAAGAGAGGAAAATTGGTACAGAAATATTCTATAAAACTTGAAAATTAAAAGGAACTCGATGAGAAGGAAATATAAAAATGTGGTAGAAAAAAAGATTGATTGGTTTTCTACGGTTTATCAACATTTTATAGTTTATTTAAAGCCATAAATATTTTAAGATTCAAAGAGTCATTTGGAAATAATAATGATCTACTAATGCAAGTCCTACTTTTAAGAGAGGAAAATTGGTACACAAATATTCTATAAAACTTGAAAATTAAAAGGAACTCGATGAGAAGGAAATATAAAAATGTGGTAGAAACAAAGATTGATTGGTTTCCTAAGGTTTATCAACCTTTTATAGTTTATTTAAAGCCATAAATATTTTAAGATTCAAAGAGTCATTTGGAAATAATAATGATCTACTGATGCAAGTCCTACTTTTAAGAGTGGAGAATTGGTCCAGAAATATTCTATAAAACTTGAAAATTAAAAGGAACTCGATGAGAAGAAAATATAAAAATGTGGTAGAAAAAAAGATTGATTGGTTTCCTAAGGTTTATCAACCTTTTATAGTTTATTTAAAGCCATAAATATTTTAGTTTGAAAGAGTCTTTTGGAAATAATAATGATCTACTGATGCAAGTCCTACTTTTAACAGAGAAAAATTAGTACGGAAATATTCTATAAAACTTGAAAATTAAAAGGAATTCGATAAGAAGGAAATATAAAAATATGGTAGAAACAAAGATTGATTGGGTTTCTACGGTTAAACAACCTTTTATAGTTTAAATATAGCCATAAATATTTTAAGATTGAAAGAGTCTTTCGGAAATAATAATGATCTACGGATGCAAGTCCTACTTTTAAGAGAGGAAAATTGGTAAAGAAATATTCTATAAAACTTGAAAATTAAAAGGAACTCGATGAGAAGGAAATATAAAAATGTGGTAGAAAAAAAGATTGATTGGTTTCCTAAGGTTTATCAACCTTTTATAGTTTATTTAAAGCCATAAATATTTTAAGATTCAAAGAGTCATTTGGAAATAATAATGATCTACTGATGCAATTCCTACTTTTAAGAGAGGAAAATTGGTACAGAAATATTCTATAAAACTTGAAAATTAAAAGGAACTCGATGAGAAGGAAATATAAAAATGTGGTAGAAAAAAAGATTGATTGGTTTCCTAAGGTTTATCAACCTTTTATAGTTTATTTAAAGCCATAAATATTTTAGTTTGAAAGAGTCATTTGGAAATAATAATGATCTATTGATGCAAGTCCTACTTTTAACAGAGAAAAATTAGTACGGAAATATTCTATAAAACTTGAAAATTAAAAGGAATTCGATAAGAAGGAAATATAAAAATATGGTAGAAACAACGATTGATTGGGTTTCTACGGTTAAACAACCTTTTATAGTTTAAATGTAGCCATAAATATTTTAAGATTGAAAGAGTCTTTCGGAAATAATAATGATCTACGGATGCAAGTCCTACTTTTAAGAGAGGAAAATTGGTACAGAAATATTCTATAATACTTGAAAATTAAAAAGAACTCGATGAGAAGGAAATATAAAAATGTGGTAGAAAAAAAGATTGATTGGTTTTCTACGGTTTATCAACAGTTTATAGTTTATTTAAAGCCATAAATATTTTAAGATTCAAAGACTCATTTGGAAATAATAATGATCTACTGATGCAAGTCCAAATTTTAAGAGAGGCAAATTGGTACACAAATATTCTATAAAACTTGAAAATTGAAAGGAACTCGATGAGAAGGAAATATAAAAATGTCGTAGAAAAAAAGATTGATTGGTTTCCTAAGGTTTATCAACCTTTTATAGTTTATTTAAAGCCATAAATATTTTAAGATTCAAAGAGTCATTTGGAAATAATAATGATCTACTGATGCAATTCCTACTTTTAAGAGAGGAAAATTGGTACAGAAATATTCTATAAAACTTGAAAATTAAAAGGAACTCGATGAGAAGGAAATATAAAAATGTGGTAGAAAAAAAGATTGATTGGTTTCCTAAGGTTTATCAACCGTTTATAGTTTATTTAAAGCCATAAATATTTTAGTTTGAAAGAGTCATTTGGAAATAATAATGATCTATTGATGCAAGTCCTACTTTTAACAGAGAAAAATTAGTACGGAAATATTCTATAAAACTTGAAAATTAAAAGGAATTCGATAAGAAGGAAATATAAAAATATGGTAGAAACAACGATTGATTGGGTTTCTACGGTTAAACAACCTTTTATAGTTTAAATGTAGCCATAAATATTTTAAGATTGAAAGAGTCTTTCGGAAATAATAATGATCTACGGATGCAAGTCCTACTTTTAAGAGAGGAAAATTGGTACAGAAATATTCTATAAAACTTGAAAATTAAAAGGAACTCGATGAGAAGGAAATATAAAAATGTGGTAGAAAAAAAGATTGATTGGTTTCCTAAGGTTTATCAACCTTTTATAGTTTATTTAAAGCCATAAATATTTTAAGATTCAAAGAGTCATTTGGAAATAATAATGATCTACTGATGCAATTCCTACTTTTAAGAGAGGAAAATTGGTACAGAAATATTCTATAAAACTTGAAAATTAAAAGGAACTCGATGAGAAGGAAATATAAAAATGTGGTAGAAAAAAAGATTGATTGGTTTCCTAAGGTTTATCAACCTTTTATAGTTTATTTAAAGCCATAAATATTTTAGTTTGAAAGAGTCTTTTGGAAATAATAATGATCTACTGATGCAAGTCCTACTTTTAACAGAGAAGAATTAGTACGGAAATATTCTATAAAACTTGAAAATTAAAAGGAATTCGATAAGAAGGAAATATAAAAATATGGTAGAAACAAAGATTGATTGGGTTTCTACGGTTAAACAACCTTTTATAGTTTAAATATAGCCATAAATATTTTAAGATTGAAAGAGTCTTTCGGAAATAATAATGATCTACGGATGCAAGTCCTACTTTTAAGAGAGGAAAATTGGTAAAGAAATATTCTATAAAACTTGAAAATTAAAAGGAACTCGATGAGAAGGAAATATAAAAATGTGGTAGAAAAAAAGATTGATTGGTTTCCTAAGGTTTATCAACCTTTTATAGTTTATTTAAAGCCATAAATATTTTAAGATTCAAAGAGTCATTTGGAAATAATAATGATCTACTGATGCAATTCCTACTTTTAAGAGAGGAAAATTGGTACAGAAATATTCTATAAAACTTGAAAATTAAAAGGAACTCGATGAGAAGGAAATATAAAAATGTGGTAGAAAAAAAGATTGATTGGTTTCCTAAGGTTTATCAACCTTTTATAGTTTATTTAAAGCCATAAATATTTTAGTTTGCAAGAGTCATTTGGAAATAATAATGATCTATTGATGCAAGTCCTACTTTTAACAGAGAAAAATTAGTACGGAAATATTCTATAAAACTTGAAAATTAAAAGGAATTCGATAAGAAGGAAATATAAAAATATGGTAGAAACAACGATTGATTGGGTTTCTACGGTTAAACAACCTTTTATAGTTTAAATGTAGCCATAAATATTTTAAGATTGAAAGAGTCTTTCGGAAATAATAATGATCTACGGATGCAAGTCCTACTTTTAAGAGAGGAAAATTGGTACAGAAATATTCTATAATACTTGAAAATTAAAAAGAACTCGATGAGAAGGAAATATAAAAATGTGGTAGAAAAAAAGATTGATTGGTTTTCTACGGTTTATCAACAGTTTATAGTTTATTTAAAGCCATAAATATTTTAAGATTCAAAGACTCATTTGGAAATAATAATGATCTACTGATGCAAGTCCAAATTTTAAGAGAGGAAAATTGGTACACAAATATTCTATAAAACTTGAAAATTGAAAGGAACTCGATGAGAAGGAAATATAAAAATGTGGTAGAAAAAAAGATTGATTGGTTTCCTAAGGTTTATCAACCTTTTATAGTTTATTTAAAGCCATAAATATTTTAAGATTCAAAGAGTCATTTGGAAATAATAATGATCTACTGATGCAATTCCTACTTTTAAGAGAGGAAAATTGGTACAGAAATATTCTATAAAACTTGAAAATTAAAAGGAACTCGATGAGAAGGAAATATAAAAATGTGGTAGAAAAAAAGATTGATTGGTTTCCTAAGGTTTATCAACCGTTTATAGTTTATTTAAAGCCATAAATATTTTAGTTTGAAAGAGTCATTTGGAAATAATAATGATCTATTGATGCAAGTCCTACTTTTAACAGAGAAAAATTAGTACGGAAATATTCTATAAAACTTGAAAATTAAAAGGAATTCGATAAGAAGGAAATATAAAAATATGGTAGAAACAACGATTGATTGGGTTTCTACGGTTAAACAACCTTTTATAGTTTAAATGTAGCCATAAATATTTTAAGATTGAAAGAGTCTTTCGGAAATAATAATGATCTACGGATGCAAGTCCTACTTTTAAGAGAGGAAAATTGGTACAGAAATATTCTATAATACTTGAAAATTAAAAAGAACTCGATGAGAAGGAAATATAAAAATGTGGTAGAAAAAAAGATTGATTGATTTTCTACGGTTTATCAACAGTTTATAGTTTATTTAAAGCCATAAATATTTTAAGATTCAAAGACTCATTTGGAAATAATAATGATCTACTGATGCAAGTCCAAATTTTAAGAGAGGAAAATTGGTACACAAATATTCTATAAAACTTGAAAATTGAAAGGAACTCGATGAGAAGGAAATATAAAAATGTGGTAGAAAAAAAGATTGATTGGTTTCCTAAGGTTTATCAACCTTTTATAGTTTATTTAAAGCCATAAATATGTTAAGATTCAAAGAGTCATTTGGAAATAATAATGATCTACTGATGCAATTTCTACTTTTAAGAGTGGAGAATTGGTCCAGAAATATTCTATAAAACTTGAAAATTAAAAGGAACTCGATGAGAAGAAAATATAAAAATGTGGTAGAAAAAAAGATTGATTGGTTTCCTAAGGTTTATCAACCTTTTATAGCTTATTTAAAGCCATAAATATTTTAGTTTGAAAGAGTCTTTTGGAAATAATAATGATCTACTGATGCAAGTCCTACTTTTAACAGAGAAAAATTAGTACGGAAATATTCTATAAAACTTGAAAATTAAAAGGAATTCGATAAGAAGGAAATATAAAAATATGGTAGAAACAAAGATTGATTGGGTTTCTACGGTTAAACAACCTTTTATAGTTTAAATATAGCCATAAATATTTTAAGATTGAAAGAGTCTTTCGGAAATAATAATGATCTACGGATGCAAGTCCTACTTTTAAGAGAGGAAAATTGGTACAGAAATATTCTATAAAACTTGAAAATTAAAAGGAACTCGATGAGAAGGAAATATAAAAATGTGGTAGAAAAAAAGATTGATTGGTTTTCTACGGTTTATCAACATTTTATAGTTTATTTAAAGCCATAAATATTTTAAGATTCAAAGAGTCATTTGGAAATAATAATGATCTACTGATGCAAGTCCTACTTTTAAGAGAGTGAAATTGGTACACAAATATTCTATAAAACTTGAAAATTAAAAGGAACTCGATGAGAAGGAAATATAAAAATGTGGTAGAAACAAAGATTGATTGGTTTCCTAAGGTTTATCAACCTTTTATAGTTTATTTAAAGCCATAAATATTTTAAGATTCAAAGAGTCATTTGGAAATAATAATGATCTACTGATGCAAGTCCTACTTTTAAGAGAGGAAAATTGGTACACAAATATTCTATAAAACTTGAAAATTAAAAGGAACTCGATGAGAAGGAAATATAAAAATGTGGTAGAAACAAAGATTGATTGGTTTCCTAAGGTTTATCAACCTTTTATAGTTGATTTAAAGCCATAAATATTTTAAGATTCAAAGAGTCATTTGGAAATAATAATGATCTACTGATGCAAGTCCTACTTTTAAGAGAGGAAAATTGGTACAGAAATATTCTATAAAACTTGAAAATTAAAAGGAACTCGATGAGAAGGAAATATAAAAATGTGGGAGAAAAAAAGATTGATTGGTTTCCTAAGGTTTATCAACCTTTTATAGTTTATTTAAAGCCATAAATATTTTAAGATTCAAAGAGTCATTTGGAAATAATAATGATCTACTGATGCAATTTCTACTTTTAAGAGAGGAAAATTGGTCCAGAAATATTCTATAAAACTTGAAAATTAAAAGGAACTCGATGAGAAGAAAATATAAAAATGTGGTAGAAACAAAGATTGATTGGTTTCCTAAGGTTTATCAACCTTTTATAGTTTATTTAAAGGCATAAATATTTTAGTTTGAAAGAGTCTTTTGGAAATAATAATGATCTACTGATGCAAGTCCTACTTTTAACAGAGAAAAATTAGTACGGAAATATTCTATAAAACTTGAAAATTAAAAGGAATTCGATGAGAAGGAAATATAAAAATATGGTAGAAACAACGATTGATTGGGTTTCTAAGGTTAAACAACCTTTTATAGTTTAAATATAGCCATAAATATTTTAAGATTGAAAGAGTCTTTCGGAAATAATAATGATCTACGGATGCAAGTCCTACTTTTAAGAGAGGAAAATTGGTACAGAAATATTCTATAAAACTTGAAAATTAAAAGGAACTCGATGAGAAGGAAATATAAAAATGTGGGAGAAAAAAAGATTGATTGGTTTCCTAAGGTTTATCAACCTTTTATAGTTTATTTAAAGCCATAAATATTTTAAGATTCAAAGAGTCATTTGGAAATAATAATGATCTACTGATGCAATTTCTACTTTTAAGAGAGGAAAATTGGTCCAGAAATATTCTATAAAACTTGAAAATTAAAAGGAACTCGATGAGAAGAAAATATAAAAATGTGGTAGAAAAAAAGATTGATTGGTTTCCTAAGGTTTATCAACCTTTTATAGTTTATTTAAAGCCATAAATATTTTAGTTTGAAAGAGTCTTTTGGAAATAATAATGATCTACTGATGCAAGTCCTACTTTTAACAGAGAAAAATTAGTACGGAAATATTCTATAAAACTTGAAAATTAAAAGGAATTCGATAAGAAGGAAATATAAAAATATGGTAGAAACAACGATTGATTGGGTTTCTACGGTTAAACAACCTTTTATAGTTTAAATATAGCCATAAATATTTTAAGATTCAAAGAGTCATTTGGAAATAATAATGATCTACTGATGCAAGTCCTACTTTTAAGAGAGGAAAATTGGTACACAAATATTCTATAAAACTTGAAAATTAAAAGGAACTCGATGAGAAGGAAATATAAATATGTGGTAGAAACAAAGATTGATTGGTTTCCTAAGGTTTATCAACCTTTTATAGTTTATTTAAAGCCATAAATATTTTAAGATTCAAAGAGTCATTTGGAAATAATAATGATCTACTGATGCAATTTCTACTTTTAAGAGAGGAAAATTGGTACAGAAATATTCTATAAAACTTGAAAATTAAAAGGAACTCGATGAGAAGGAAATATAAAAATGTGGTAGAAAAAAAGATTGATTGGTTTCGTAAGGTTTATCAACATTTATAGTTAATTTAAAGCCATAAATATTTTAGTTTGAAAGAGTCTTTTGGAAATAATAATGATCTACTGATGCAAGTCCTACTTTTAACAGAGAAAAATTAGTACGGAAATATTCTATAAAACTTGAAAATTAAAAGGAATTCGATAAGAAGGAAATATAAAAATATGGTAGAAACAACGATTGATTGGGTTTCTACGGTTAAACAACCTTTTATAGTTTAAATATAGCCATAAATATTTTAAGATTCAAAGAGTCATTTGGAAATAATAATGATCTACTGATGCAAGTCCTACTTTTAAGAGAGGAAAATTGGTACACAAATATTCTATAAAACTTGAAAATTAAAAGGAACTCGATGAGAAGGAAATATAAAAATGTGGGAGAAAAAAAGATTGATTGGTTTCCTAAGGTTTATCAACCTTTTATAGTTTATTTAAAGCCATAAATATTTTAGTTTGAAAGAGTCTTTTGGAAATAATAATGATCTACTGATGCAAGTCCTACTTTTAAGAGAGGAAAATTGGTACACAAATATTCTATAAAACTTGAAAATTAAAAGGAACTCGATGAGAAGGAAATATAAAAATGTGGTAGAAAAAAAGATTGATTGGTTTCCTAAGGTTTATCAACCTTTTATAGTTTATTTAAAGCCATAAATATTTTAGTTTGAAAGAGTCATTTGGAAATAATAATAATCTACTGATGCAAGTCCTACTTTTAAGAGAGGAAAATTGGTACACAAATATTCTATAAAACTTGAAAATTAAAAGGAATTCGATGAGAAGGAAATATAAAAATGTGGTAGAAAAAAAGATTGATTGGTTTCCTAAGGTTTATCAACCTTTTATAGTTTATTTAAAGCCATAAATATTTTATGATTCAAAGAGTCATTTGGAAATAATAATGATCTACTGATGCAATTTCTACTTTTAGAGAGGAAAATTGGTCCAGAAATATTCTATAAAACTTGAAAATTAAAAGGAACTCGATGAGAAGAAAATATAAAAATGTGGTAGAAAAAAAGATTGATTGGTTTCCTAAGGTTTATCAACCTTTTATAGTTTATTTAAAGCCATAGATATTTTAAGATTCAAAGAGTCATTTGGAAATAATAATGATCTACTGATGCAATTTTTACTTTTAACAGATAAAAATTAGTACGGAAATATTCTATAAAACTTGAAAATTAAAAGGAATTCGATAAGAAGGAAATATAAAAATATGGTAGAAACAACGATTGATTGGGTTTCTACGGTTAAACAACGTTTTATAGTTTAAATGTAGCCATAAATATTTTAAGATTGAAAGAGTCTTTCGGAAATAATAATGATCTACGGATGCAAGTCCTACTTTTAAGAGAGGAAAATTGGTACAGAAATATTCTATAATACTTGAAAATTAAAAAGAACTCGATGAGAAGGAAATATAAAAATGTGGTAGAAAAAAAGATTGATTGGTTTTCTACGGTTTATCAACAGTTTATAGTTTATTTAAAGCCATAAATATTTTAAGATTCAAAGACTCATTTGGAAATAATAATGATCTACTGATGCAAGTCCAAATTTTAAGAGAGGAAAATTGGTACACAAATATTCTATAAAACTTGAAAATTGAAAGGAACTCGATGAGAAGGAAATATAAAAATGTGGTAGAAAAAAAGATTGATTGGTTTCCTAAGGTTTATCAACCTTTTATAGTTTATTTAAAGCCATAAATATGTTAAGATTCAAAGAGTCATTTGGAAATAATAATGATCTACTGATGCAATTTCTACTTTTAAGAGTGGAGAATTGGTCCAGAAATATTCTATAAAACTTGAAAATTAAAAGGAACTCGATGAGAAGAAAATATAAAAATGTGGTAGAAAAAAAGATTGATTGGTTTCCTAAGGTTTATCAACCTTTTATAGCTTATTTAAAGCCATAAATATTTTAGTTTGAAAGAGTCTTTTGGAAATAATAATGATCTACTGATGCAAGTCCTACTTTCAACAGAGAAAAATTAGTACGGAAATATTCTATAAAACTTGAAAATTAAAAGGAATTCGATAAGAAGGAAATATAAAAATATGGTAGAAACAAAGATTGATTGGGTTTCTACGGTTTATCAACATTTTATAGTTTATTTAAAGCCATAAATATTTTAAGATTCAAAGAGTCATTTGGAAATAATAATGATCTACTGATGCAAGTCCTACTTTTAAGAGAGGAAAATTGGTACACAAATATTCTATAAAACTTGAAAATTAAAAGGAACTCGATGAGAAGGAAATATAAAAATGTGGTAGAAACAAAGATTGATTGGTTTCCTAAGGTTTATCAACCTTTTATAGTTTATTTAAAGCCATAAATATTTTAAGATTCAAAGAGTCATTTGGAAATAATAATGATCTACTGATGCAAGTCCTACTTTTAAGAGAGGAAAATTGGTACACAAATATTCTATAAAACTTGAAAATTAAAAGGAACTCGATGAGAAGGAAATATAAAAATGTGGTAGAAAAAAAGATTGATTGGTTTCCTAAGGTTTATCAACCTTTTATAGTTTATTTAAAGCCATAAATATTTTAAGATTCAAAGAGTCATTTGGAAATAATAATGATCTACTGATGCAATTTCTACTTTTAAGAGAGGAAAATTGGTCCAGAAATATTCTATAAAACTTGAAATTTAAAAGGAACTCGATGAGAAGAAAATATAAAAATGTGGTAGAAAAAAAGATTGATTGGTTTCCTAAGGTTTATCAACCTTTTATAGTTTATTTAAAGCCATAAATATTTTAGTTTGAAAGAGTCTTTTGGAAATAATAATGATCTACTGATGCATGTCCTACTTTTAACAGAGAAAAATTAGTACGGAAATATTCTATAAAACTTGAAAATTAAAAGGAATTCGATAAGAAGGAAATATAAAAATATGGTAGAAACAACGATTGATTGGGTTTCTACGGTTAAACAACCTTTTATAGTTTAAATATAGCCATAAATATTTTAAGATTGAAAGAGTCTTTCGGAAATAATAATGATCTACGGATGCAAGTCCTACTTTTAAGAGAGGAAAATTGGTACAGAAATATTCTATAAAACTTGAAAATTAAAAGGAACTCGATGAGAAGGAAATATAAAAATGTGGTAGAAAAAAAGATTGATTGGTTTTCTACGGCTTATCAACATTTTATAGTTTATTTAAAGCCATAAATATTTTAAGATTCCAAGAGTCATTTGGAAATAATAATGATCTACTGATGCAAGTCCTACTTTTAAGAGAGGAAAATTGGTACACAAATATTCTATAAAACTTGAAAATTAAAAGGAACTCGATGAGAAGGAAATATAAAAATGTGGTAGAAAAAAAGATTGATTGGTTTCCTAAGGTTTATCAACCTTTTATAGTTTATTTAAAGCCATAAATATTTTAGTTTGAAAGAGTCATTTGGAAATAATAATGATCTACTGATGCAAGTCCTACTTTTAAGAGAGGAAAATTGGTACACAAATATTCTATAAAACTTGAAAAATAAAAGGAACTCGATGAGAAGGAAATATAAAAATGTGGTAGAAACAAAGATTGATTGGTTTCCTAAGGTTTATCAACCTTTTATAGTTGATTTAAAGCCATAAATATTTTAAGATTCAAAGAGTCATTTGGAAATAATAATGATCTACTGATGCAAGTCCTACTTTTAAGAGAGGAAAATTGGTACAGAAATATTCTATAAAACTTGAAAATTAAAAGGAACTCGATGAGAAGGAAATATAAAAATGTGGGAGAAAAAAAGATTGATTGGTTTCCTAAGGTTTATCAACCTTTTATAGTTTATTTAAAGCCATAAATATTTTAAGATTCAAAGAGTCATTTGGAAATAATAATGATCTACTGATGCAATTTCTACTTTTAAGAGAGGAAAATTGGTCCAGAAATATTCTATAAAACTTGAAAATTAAAAGGAACTCGATGAGAAGAAAATATAAAAATGTGGTAGAAACAAAGATTGATTGGTTTCCTAAGGTTTATCAACCTTTTATAGTTTATTTAAAGGCATAAATATTTTAGTTTGAAAGAGTCTTTTGGAAATAATAATGATCTACTGATGCAAGTCCTACTTTTAACAGAGAAAAATTAGTACGGAAATATTCTATAAAACTTGAAAATTAAAAGGAATTCGATGAGAAGGAAATATAAAAATATGGTAGAAACAACGATTGATTGGGTTTCTAAGGTTAAACAACCTTTTATAGTTTAAATATAGCCATAAATATTTTAAGATTGAAAGAGTCTTTCGGAAATAATAATGATCTACGGATGCAAGTCCTACTTTTAAGAGAGGAAAATTGGTACAGAAATATTCTATAAAACTTGAAAATTAAAAGGAACTCGATGAGAAGGAAATATAAAAATGTGGGAGAAAAAAAGATTGATTGGTTTCCTAAGGTTTATCAACCTTTTATAGTTTATTTAAAGCCATAAATATTTTAAGATTCAAAGAGTCATTTGGAAATAATAATGATCTACTGATGCAATTTCTACTTTTAAGAGAGGAAAATTGGTCCAGAAATATTCTATAAAACTTGAAAATTAAAAGGAACTCGATGAGAAGAAAATATAAAAATGTGGTAGAAAAAAAGATTGATTGGTTTCCTAAGGTTTATCAACCTTTTATAGTTTATTTAAAGCCATAAATATTTTAGTTTGAAAGAGTCTTTTGGAAATAATAATGATCTACTGATGCAAGTCCTACTTTTAACAGAGAAAAATTAGTACGGAAATATTCTATAAAACTTGAAAATTAAAAGGAATTCGATAAGAAGGAAATATAAAAATATGGTAGAAACAACGATTGATTGGGTTTCTACGGTTAAACAACCTTTTATAGTTTAAATATAGCCATAAATATTTTAAGATTCAAAGAGTCATTTGGAAATAATAATGATCTACTGATGCAAGTCCTACTTTTAAGAGAGGAAAATTGGTACACAAATATTCTATAAAACTTGAAAATTAAAAGGAACTCGATGAGAAGGAAATATAAAAATGTGGTAGAAACAAAGATTGATTGGTTTCCTAAGGTTTATCAACCTTTTATAGTTTATTTAAAGCCATAAATATTTTAAGATTCAAAGAGTCATTTGGAAATAATAATGATCTACTGATGCAATTTCTACTTTTAAGAGAGGAAAATTGGTACAGAAATATTCTATAAAACTTGAAAATTAAAAGGAACTCGATGAGAAGAAAATATAAAAATGTGGTAGAAAAAAAGATTGATTGGTTTCGTAAGGTTTATCAACATTTATAGTTTATTTAAAGCCATAAATATTTTAGTTTGAAAGAGTCTTTTGGAAATAATAATGATCTACTGATGCAAGTCCTACTTTTAACAGAGAAAAATTAGTACGGAAATATTCTATAAAACTTGAAAATTAAAAGGAATTCGATAAGAAGGAAATATAAAAATATGGTAGAAACAACGATTGATTGGGTTTCTACGGTTAAACAACCTTTTATAGTTTAAATGTAGCCATAAATATTTTAAGATTGAAAGAGTCTTTCGGAAATAATAATGATCTACGGATGCAAGTCCTACTTTTAAGAGAGGAAAATTGGTACAGAAATATTCTATAATACTTGAAAATTAAAAAGAACTCGATGAGAAGGAAATATAAAAATGTGGTAGAAAAAAAGATTGATTGGTTTTCTACGGTTTATCAACAGTTTATAGTTTATTTAAAGCCATAAATATTTTAAGATTCAAAGACTCATTTGGAAATAATAATGATCTACTGATGCAAGTCCAAATTTTAAGAGAGGAAAATTGGTACACAAATATTCTATAAAACTTGAAAATTGAAAGGAACTCGATGAGAAGGAAATATAAAAATGTGGTAGAAAAAAAGATTGATTGGTTTCCTAAGGTTTATCAACCTTTTATAGTTTATTTAAAGCCATAAATATTTTAAGATTCAAAGAGTCATTTGGAAATAATAATGATCTACTGATGCAATTCCTACTTTTAAGAGAGGAAAATTGGTACAGAAATATTCTATAAAACTTGAAAATTAAAAGGAACTCGATGAGAAGGAAATATAAAAATGTGGTAGAAAAAAAGATTGATTGGTTTCCTAAGGTTTATCAACCGTTTATAGTTTATTTAAAGCCATAAATATTTTAGTTTGAAAGAGTCATTTGGAAATAATAATGATCTATTGATGCAAGTCCTACTTTTAACAGAGAAAAATTAGTACGGAAATATTCTATAAAACTTGAAAATTAAAAGGAATTCGATAAGAAGGAAATATAAAAATATGGTAGAAACAACGATTGATTGGGTTTCTACGGTTAAACAACCTTTTATAGTTTAAATGTAGCCATAAATATTTTAAGATTGAAAGAGTCTTTCGGAAATAATAATGATCTACGGATGCAAGTCCTACTTTTAAGAGAGGAAAATTGGTACAGAAATATTCTATAATACTTGAAAATTAAAAAGAACTCGATGAGAAGGAAATATAAAAATGTGGTAGAAAAAAAGATTGATTGATTTTCTACGGTTTATCAACAGTTTATAGTTTATTTAAAGCCATAAATATTTTAAGATTCAAAGACTCATTTGGAAATAATAATGATCTACTGATGCAAGTCCAAATTTTAAGAGAGGAAAATTGGTACACAAATATTCTATAAAACTTGAAAATTGAAAGGAACTCGATGAGAAGGAAATATAAAAATGTGGTAGAAAAAAAGATTGATTGGTTTCCTAAGGTTTATCAACCTTTTATAGTTTATTTAAAGCCATAAATATGTTAAGATTCAAAGAGTCATTTGGAAATAATAATGATCTACTGATGCAATTTCTACTTTTAAGAGTGGAGAATTGGTCCAGAAATATTCTATAAAACTTGAAAATTAAAAGGAACTCGATGAGAAGAAAATATAAAAATGTGGTAGAAAAAAAGATTGATTGGTTTCCTAAGGTTTATCAACCTTTTATAGCTTATTTAAAGCCATAAATATTTTAGTTTGAAAGAGTCTTTTGGAAATAATAATGATCTACTGATGCAAGTCCTACTTTTAACAGAGAAAAATTAGTACGGAAATATTCTATAAAACTTGAAAATTAAAAGGAATTCGATAAGAAGGAAATATAAAAATATGGTAGAAACAAAGATTGATTGGGTTTCTACGGTTAAACAACCTTTTATAGTTTAAATATAGCCATAAATATTTTAAGATTGAAAGAGTCTTTCGGAAATAATAATGATCTACGGATGCAAGTCCTACTTTTAAGAGAGGAAAATTGGTACAGAAATATTCTATAAAACTTGAAAATTAAAAGGAACTCGATGAGAAGGAAATATAAAAATGTGGTAGAAAAAAAGATTGATTGGTTTTCTACGGTTTATCAACATTTTATAGTTTATTTAAAGCCATAAATATTTTAAGATTCAAAGAGTCATTTGGAAATAATAATGATCTACTGATGCAAGTCCTACTTTTAAGAGAGTGAAATTGGTACACAAATATTCTATAAAACTTGAAAATTAAAAGGAACTCGATGAGAAGGAAATATAAAAATGTGGTAGAAACAAAGATTGATTGGTTTCCTAAGGTTTATCAACCTTTTATAGTTTATTTAAAGCCATAAATATTTTAAGATTCAAAGAGTCATTTGGAAATAATAATGATCTACTGATGCAAGTCCTACTTTTAAGAGAGGAAAATTGGTACACAAATATTCTATAAAACTTGAAAATTAAAAGGAACTCGATGAGAAGGAAATATAAAAATGTGGTAGAAACAAAGATTGATTGGTTTCCTAAGGTTTATCAACCTTTTATAGTTGATTTAAAGCCATAAATATTTTAAGATTCAAAGAGTCATTTGGAAATAATAATGATCTACTGATGCAAGTCCTACTTTTAAGAGAGGAAAATTGGTACAGAAATATTCTATAAAACTTGAAAATTAAAAGGAACTCGATGAGAAGGAAATATAAAAATGTGGGAGAAAAAAAGATTGATTGGTTTCCTAAGGTTTATCAACCTTTTATAGTTTATTTAAAGCCATAAATATTTTAAGATTCAAAGAGTCATTTGGAAATAATAATGATCTACTGATGCAATTTCTACTTTTAAGAGAGGAAAATTGGTCCAGAAATATTCTATAAAACTTGAAAATTAAAAGGAACTCGATGAGAAGAAAATATAAAAATGTGGTAGAAACAAAGATTGATTGGTTTCCTAAGGTTTATCAACCTTTTATAGTTTATTTAAAGGCATAAATATTTTAGTTTGAAAGAGTCTTTTGGAAATAATAATGATCTACTGATGCAAGTCCTACTTTTAACAGAGAAAAATTAGTACGGAAATATTCTATAAAACTTGAAAATTAAAAGGAATTCGATGAGAAGGAAATATAAAAATATGGTAGAAACAACGATTGATTGGGTTTCTAAGGTTAAACAACCTTTTATAGTTTAAATATAGCCATAAATATTTTAAGATTGAAAGAGTCTTTCGGAAATAATAATGATCTACGGATGCAAGTCCTACTTTTAAGAGAGGAAAATTGGTACAGAAATATTCTATAAAACTTGAAAATTAAAAGGAACTCGATGAGAAGGAAATATAAAAATGTGGGAGAAAAAAAGATTGATTGGTTTCCTAAGGTTTATCAACCTTTTATAGTTTATTTAAAGCCATAAATATTTTAAGATTCAAAGAGTCATTTGGAAATAATAATGATCTACTGATGCAATTTCTACTTTTAAGAGAGGAAAATTGGTCCAGAAATATTCTATAAAACTTGAAAATTAAAAGGAACTCGATGAGAAGAAAATATAAAAATGTGGTAGAAAAAAAGATTGATTGGTTTCCTAAGGTTTATCAACCTTTTATAGTTTATTTAAAGCCATAAATATTTTAGTTTGAAAGAGTCTTTTGGAAATAATAATGATCTACTGATGCAAGTCCTACTTTTAACAGAGAAAAATTAGTACGGAAATATTCTATAAAACTTGAAAATTAAAAGGAATTCGATAAGAAGGAAATATAAAAATATGGTAGAAACAACGATTGATTGGGTTTCTACGGTTAAACAACCTTTTATAGTTTAAATATAGCCATAAATATTTTAAGATTCAAAGAGTCATTTGGAAATAATAATGATCTACTGATGCAAGTCCTACTTTTAAGAGAGGAAAATTGGTACACAAATATTCTATAAAACTTGAAAATTAAAAGGAACTCGATGAGAAGGAAATATAAATATGTGGTAGAAACAAAGATTGATTGGTTTCCTAAGGTTTATCAACCTTTTATAGTTTATTTAAAGCCATAAATATTTTAAGATTCAAAGAGTCATTTGGAAATAATAATGATCTACTGATGCAATTTCTACTTTTAAGAGAGGAAAATTGGTACAGAAATATTCTATAAAACTTGAAAATTAAAAGGAACTCGATGAGAAGGAAATATAAAAATGTGGTAGAAAAAAAGATTGATTGGTTTCGTAAGGTTTATCAACATTTATAGTTAATTTAAAGCCATAAATATTTTAGTTTGAAAGAGTCTTTTGGAAATAATAATGATCTACTGATGCAAGTCCTACTTTTAACAGAGAAAAATTAGTACGGAAATATTCTATAAAACTTGAAAATTAAAAGGAATTCGATAAGAAGGAAATATAAAAATATGGTAGAAACAACGATTGATTGGGTTTCTACGGTTAAACAACCTTTTATAGTTTAAATATAGCCATAAATATTTTAAGATTCAAAGAGTCATTTGGAAATAATAATGATCTACTGATGCAAGTCCTACTTTTAAGAGAGGAAAATTGGTACACAAATATTCTATAAAACTTGAAAATTAAAAGGAACTCGATGAGAAGGAAATATAAAAATGTGGGAGAAAAAAAGATTGATTGGTTTCCTAAGGTTTATCAACCTTTTATAGTTTATTTAAAGCCATAAATATTTTAGTTTGAAAGAGTCTTTTGGAAATAATAATGATCTACTGATGCAAGTCCTACTTTTAAGAGAGGAAAATTGGTACACAAATATTCTATAAAACTTGAAAATTAAAAGGAACTCGATGAGAAGGAAATATAAAAATGTGGTAGAAAAAAAGATTGATTGGTTTCCTAAGGTTTATCAACCTTTTATAGTTTATTTAAAGCCATAAATATTTTAGTTTGAAAGAGTCATTTGGAAATAATAATAATCTACTGATGCAAGTCCTACTTTTAAGAGAGGAAAATTGGTACACAAATATTCTATAAAACTTGAAAATTAAAAGGAATTCGATGAGAAGGAAATATAAAAATGTGGTAGAAAAAAAGATTGATTGGTTTCCTAAGGTTTATCAACCTTTTATAGTTTATTTAAAGCCATAAATATTTTATGATTCAAAGAGTCATTTGGAAATAATAATGATCTACTGATGCAATTTCTACTTTTAGAGAGGAAAATTGGTCCAGAAATATTCTATAAAACTTGAAAATTAAAAGGAACTCGATGAGAAGAAAATATAAAAATGTGGTAGAAAAAAAGATTGATTGGTTTCCTAAGGTTTATCAACCTTTTATAGTTTATTTAAAGCCATAGATATTTTAAGATTCAAAGAGTCATTTGGAAATAATAATGATCTACTGATGCAATTTTTACTTTTAACAGATAAAAATTAGTACGGAAATATTCTATAAAACTTGAAAATTAAAAGGAATTCGATAAGAAGGAAATATAAAAATATGGTAGAAACAACGATTGATTGGGTTTCTACGGTTAAACAACGTTTTATAGTTTAAATGTAGCCATAAATATTTTAAGATTGAAAGAGTCTTTCGGAAATAATAATGATCTACGGATGCAAGTCCTACTTTTAAGAGAGGAAAATTGGTACAGAAATATTCTATAATACTTGAAAATTAAAAAGAACTCGATGAGAAGGAAATATAAAAATGTGGTAGAAAAAAAGATTGATTGGTTTTCTACGGTTTATCAACAGTTTATAGTTTATTTAAAGCCATAAATATTTTAAGATTCAAAGACTCATTTGGAAATAATAATGATCTACTGATGCAAGTCCAAATTTTAAGAGAGGAAAATT
This sequence comes from Acanthosepion lycidas, assembly GCA_963932145.1. Lineage (NCBI taxonomy): Eukaryota > Metazoa > Mollusca > Cephalopoda > Sepiida > Sepiidae > Acanthosepion > Acanthosepion lycidas. Next base: position 48,753,789 of record OZ010610.1, read on the forward strand.
GGTACACAAATATTCTATAAAACTTGAAAATTGAAAGGAACTCGATGAGAAGGAAATATAAAAATGTGGTAGAAAAAAAGATTGATTGGTTTCCTAAGGTTTATCAACCTTTTATAGTTTATTTAAAGCCATAAATATGTTAAGATTCAAAGAGTCATTTGGAAATAATAATGATCTACTGATGCAATTTCTACTTTTAAGAGTGGAGAATTGGTCCAGAAATATTCTATAAAACTTGAAAATTAAAAGGAACTCGATGAGAAGAAAATATAAAAATGTGGTAGAAAAAAAGATTGATTGGTTTCCTAAGGTTTATCAACCTTTTATAGCTTATTTAAAGCCATAAATATTTTAGTTTGAAAGAGTCTTTTGGAAATAATAATGATCTACTGATGCAAGTCCTACTTTCAACAGAGAAAAATTAGTACGGAAATATTCTATAAAACTTGAAAATTAAAAGGAATTCGATAAGAAGGAAATATAAAAATATGGTAGAAACAAAGATTGATTGGGTTTCTACGGTTTATCAACATTTTATAGTTTATTTAAAGCCATAAATATTTTAAGATTCAAAGAGTCATTTGGAAATAATAATGATCTACTGATGCAAGTCCTACTTTTAAGAGAGGAAAATTGGTACACAAATATTCTATAAAACTTGAAAATTAAAAGGAACTCGATGAGAAGGAAATATAAAAATGTGGTAGAAACAAAGATTGATTGGTTTCCTAAGGTTTATCAACCTTTTATAGTTTATTTAAAGCCATAAATATTTTAAGATTCAAAGAGTCATTTGGAAATAATAATGATCTACTGATGCAAGTCCTACTTTTAAGAGAGGAAAATTGGTACACAAATATTCTATAAAACTTGAAAATTAAAAGGAACTCGATGAGAAGGAAATATAAAAATGTGGTAGAAAAAAAGATTGATTGGTTTCCTAAGGTTTATCAACCTTTTATAGTTTATTTAAAGCCATAAATATTTTAAGATTCAAAGAGTCATTTGGAAATAATAATGATCTACTGATGCAATTTCTACTTTTAAGAGAGGAAAATTGGTCCAGAAATATTCTATAAAACTTGAAATTTAAAAGGAACTCGATGAGAAGAAAATATAAAAATGTGGTAGAAAAAAAGATTGATTGGTTTCCTAAGGTTTATCAACCTTTTATAGTTTATTTAAAGCCATAAATATTTTAGTTTGAAAGAGTCTTTTGGAAATAATAATGATCTACTGATGCATGTCCTACTTTTAACAGAGAAAAATTAGTACGGAAATATTCTATAAAACTTGAAAATTAAAAGGAATTCGATAAGAAGGAAATATAAAAATATGGTAGAAACAACGATTGATTGGGTTTCTACGGTTAAACAACCTTTTATAGTTTAAATATAGCCATAAATATTTTAAGATTGAAAGAGTCTTTCGGAAATAATAATGATCTACGGATGCAAGTCCTACTTTTAAGAGAGGAAAATTGGTACAGAAATATTCTATAAAACTTGAAAATTAAAAGGAACTCGATGAGAAGGAAATATAAAAATGTGGTAGAAAAAAAGATTGATTGGTTTTCTACGGCTTATCAACATTTTATAGTTTATTTAAAGCCATAAATATTTTAAGATTCCAAGAGTCATTTGGAAATAATAATGATCTACTGATGCAAGTCCTACTTTTAAGAGAGGAAAATTGGTACACAAATATTCTATAAAACTTGAAAATTAAAAGGAACTCGATGAGAAGGAAATATAAAAATGTGGTAGAAAAAAAGATTGATTGGTTTCCTAAGGTTTATCAACCTTTTATAGTTTATTTAAAGCCATAAATATTTTAGTTTGAAAGAGTCATTTGGAAATAATAATGATCTACTGATGCAAGTCCTACTTTTAAGAGAGGAAAATTGGTACACAAATATTCTATAAAACTTGAAAAATAAAAGGAACTCGATGAGAAGGAAATATAAAAATGTGGTAGAAACAAAGATTGATTGGTTTCCTAAGGTTTATCAACCTTTTATAGTTGATTTAAAGCCATAAATATTTTAAGATTCAAAGAGTCATTTGGAAATAATAATGATCTACTGATGCAAGTCCTACTTTTAAGAGAGGAAAATTGGTACAGAAATATTCTATAAAACTTGAAAATTAAAAGGAACTCGATGAGAAGGAAATATAAAAATGTGGGAGAAAAAAAGATTGATTGGTTTCCTAAGGTTTATCAACCTTTTATAGTTTATTTAAAGCCATAAATATTTTAAGATTCAAAGAGTCATTTGGAAATAATAATGATCTACTGATGCAATTTCTACTTTTAAGAGAGGAAAATTGGTCCAGAAATATTCTATAAAACTTGAAAATTAAAAGGAACTCGATGAGAAGAAAATATAAAAATGTGGTAGAAACAAAGATTGATTGGTTTCCTAAGGTTTATCAACCTTTTATAGTTTATTTAAAGGCATAAATATTTTAGTTTGAAAGAGTCTTTTGGAAATAATAATGATCTACTGATGCAAGTCCTACTTTTAACAGAGAAAAATTAGTACGGAAATATTCTATAAAACTTGAAAATTAAAAGGAATTCGATGAGAAGGAAATATAAAAATATGGTAGAAACAACGATTGATTGGGTTTCTAAGGTTAAACAACCTTTTATAGTTTAAATATAGCCATAAATATTTTAAGATTGAAAGAGTCTTTCGGAAATAATAATGATCTACGGATGCAAGTCCTACTTTTAAGAGAGGAAAATTGGTACAGAAATATTCTATAAAACTTGAAAATTAAAAGGAACTCGATGAGAAGGAAATATAAAAATGTGGGAGAAAAAAAGATTGATTGGTTTCCTAAGGTTTATCAACCTTTTATAGTTTATTTAAAGCCATAAATATTTTAAGATTCAAAGAGTCATTTGGAAATAATAATGATCTACTGATGCAATTTCTACTTTTAAGAGAGGAAAATTGGTCCAGAAATATTCTATAAAACTTGAAAATTAAAAGGAACTCGATGAGAAGAAAATATAAAAATGTGGTAGAAAAAAAGATTGATTGGTTTCCTAAGGTTTATCAACCTTTTATAGTTTATTTAAAGCCATAAATATTTTAGTTTGAAAGAGTCTTTTGGAAATAATAATGATCTACTGATGCAAGTCCTACTTTTAACAGAGAAAAATTAGTACGGAAATATTCTATAAAACTTGAAAATTAAAAGGAATTCGATAAGAAGGAAATATAAAAATATGGTAGAAACAACGATTGATTGGGTTTCTACGGTTAAACAACCTTTTATAGTTTAAATATAGCCATAAATATTTTAAGATTCAAAGAGTCATTTGGAAATAATAATGATCTACTGATGCAAGTCCTACTTTTAAGAGAGGAAAATTGGTACACAAATATTCTATAAAACTTGAAAATTAAAAGGAACTCGATGAGAAGGAAATATAAAAATGTGGTAGAAACAAAGATTGATTGGTTTCCTAAGGTTTATCAACCTTTTATAGTTTATTTAAAGCCATAAATATTTTAAGATTCAAAGAGTCATTTGGAAATAATAATGATCTACTGATGCAATTTCTACTTTTAAGAGAGGAAAATTGGTACAGAAATATTCTATAAAACTTGAAAATTAAAAGGAACTCGATGAGAAGAAAATATAAAAATGTGGTAGAAAAAAAGATTGATTGGTTTCGTAAGGTTTATCAACATTTATAGTTTATTTAAAGCCATAAATATTTTAGTTTGAAAGAGTCTTTTGGAAATAATAATGATCTACTGATGCAAGTCCTACTTTTAACAGAGAAAAATTAGTACGGAAATATTCTATAAAACTTGAAAATTAAAAGGAATTCGATAAGAAGGAAATATAAAAATATGGTAGAAACAACGATTGATTGGGTTTCTACGGTTAAACAACCTTTTATAGTTTAAATATAGCCATAAATATTTTAAGATTCAAAGAGTCATTTGGAAATAATAATGATCTACTGATGCAAGTCCTACTTTTAAGAGAGGAAAATTGGTACACAAATATTCTATAAAACTTGAAAATTAAAAGGAACTCGATGAGAAGGAAATATAAAAATGTGGGAGAAAAAAAGATTGATTGGTTTCCTAAGGTTTATCAACCTTTTATAGTTTATTTAAAGCCATAAATATTTTAAGATTCAAAGAGTCATTTGGAAATAATAATGATCTACTGATGCAATTTCTACTTTTAAGAGAGGAAAATTGGTCCAGAAATATTCTATAAAACTTGAAAATTAAAAGGAACTCGATGAGAAGAAAATATAAAAATGTGGTAGAAAAAAAGATTGATTGGTTTCCTAAGGTTTATCAACCTTTTATAGTTTATTTAAAGCCATAAATATTTTAGTTTGAAAGAGTCTTTTGGAAATAATAATGATCTACTGATGCAAGTCCTACTTTTAAGAGAGGAAAATTGGTACACAAATATTCTATAAAACTTGAAAATTAAAAGGAACTCGATGAGAAGGAAATATAAAAATGTGGTAGAAAAAAAGATTGATTGGTTTCCTAAGGTTTATCAACCTTTTATAGTTTATTTAAAGCCATAAATATTTTATGATTCAAAGAGTCATTTGGAAATAATAATGATCTACTGATGCAATTTCTACTTTTAGAGAGGAAAATTGGTCCAGAAATATTCTATAAAACTTGAAAATTAAAAGGAACTCGATGAGAAGAAAATATAAAAATGTGGTAGAAAAAAAGATTGATTGGTTTCCTAAGGTTTATCAACCTTTTATAGTTTATTTAAAGCCATAGATATTTTAAGATTCAAAGAGTCATTTGGAAATAATAATGATCTACTGATGCAATTTTTACTTTTAACAGATAAAAATTAGTACGGAAATATTCTATAAAACTTGAAAATTAAAAGGAATTCGATAAGAAGGAAATATAAAAATATGGTAGAAACAACGATTGATTGGGTTTCTACGGTTAAACAACCTTTTATAGTTTAAATATAGCCATAAATATTTTAAGATTGAAAGAGTCTTTCGGAAATAATAATGATCTACGGATGCAAGTCCTACTTTTAAGAGAGGAAAATTGGTACAGAAATATTCTATAAAACTTGAAAATTAAAAGGAACTCGATGAGAAGGAAATATAAAAATGTGGTAGAAAAAAAGATTGATTGGTTTTCTACGGTTTATCAACATTTTATAGTTTATTTAAAGCCATAAATATTTTAAGATTCAAAGAGTCATTTGGAAATAATAATGATCTACTGATGCAAGTCCTACTTTTAAGAGAGGAAAATTGGTACACAAATATTCTATAAAACTTGAAAATTAAAAGGAACTCGATGTGAAGGAAATATAAAAATGTGGTAGAAACAAAGATTGATTGGTTTCCTAAGGTTTATCAACCTTTTATAGTTTATTTAAAGCCATAAATATTTTAAGATTCAAAGAGTCATTTGGAAACAATAATGATCTACTGATGCAAGTCCTACTTTTAAGAGAGGAAAATTGGCACAGAAATATTCTATAAAACTTGAAAATTAAAAGGAACTCGATGAGAAGGAAATATAAAAATGTGGTAGAAAAAAAGATTGATTGGTTTCCTAAGGTTTATCAACCTTTTATAGTTTATTTAAAGCCATAAATATTTTAGTTTGAAAGAGTCATTTGGAAATAATAATGATCTACTGATGCAAGTCCCACTTTTAAGAGAGGAAAATTGGTACAGAAATATTCTATAAAACTTGAAAATTAAAAGGTACTCGATGAGAAGGAAATGTAAAAATGTGGTAGAAAAAAAGATTGATTGGTTTTCTACGGTTTATCAACATTTTATAGTTTATTTAAAGCCATAAATATTTTAAGATTCAAACAGTCATTTGGAAATAATAATAATCTACTGATGCAAGTCCTACTTTTAAGAGAGGAAAATTGGTACACAAATATTCTATAAAACTTGAAAATTAAAAGGAATTCGATGAGAAGGAAATATAAAAATGTGGTAGAAAAAAAGATTGATTGGTTTCCTAAGGTTTATCAACCTTTTATAGTTTATTTAAAGCCATAAATATTTTAAGATTCAAAGAGTCATTTGGAAATAATAATGATCTACTGATGCAATTTCTACTTTTAAGAGAGGAAAATTGGTACAGAAATATTCTATAAAACTTGAAAATTAAAAGGAACTCGATGAGAAGAAAATATAAAAATGTGGTAGAAAAAAAGATTGATTGGTTTCCTAAGGTTTATCAACCTTTTATAGTTTATTTAAAGCCATAAATATTTTAGTTTGAAAGAGTCTTTTGGAAATAATAATGATCTACTGATGCAAGTCCTACTTTTAACAGAGAAAAATTAGTACGGAAATATTCTATAAAACTTGAAAATTAAAAGGAATTCGATAAGAAGGAAATATAAAAATATGGTAGAAACAATGATTGATTGGGTTTCTACGGTATAACAACCTTTTATAGTTTAAATATAGCCATAAATATTTTAAGATTGAAAGAGTCTTTCGGAAATAATAATGATCTACGGATGCAAGTCCTGCTTTTAATAGAGGAAAATTGGTACAGAAATATTCTATAAAACTTAAAAATTAAAAGGAATTCTATAAGAACGAAATATAAAAATATATAAAAATATGGTAGAAACTAAGATTGATTGATTTCTACGGTTTATCAGCCTTTTATAGTTCATTTAAAGCCATAAATATTTTAAGATTGAAAGAGTCTTTTGGATATGATAATGATCTACTGATGCAAGTCCTACTTTTAATAGAGGAAAATTGGTACAGAAATATTCTATAAAACTTGAAAATTAAAAGGAATTCGATAAGAAGGAAATATTAAAATATGGTAGAATCAACGATTGAATGGTTTTCTAAGGTTTATCAACCTTTTATAGTTTATTTAAAGCCATAAATATTTTAAGATTGAAAGAGTCTTTTGGAAATAATAATGATCTACTGATGCAATTCCTACTTTTAAGAGATGAAAATTGGTACACAAATATTCTATAAAACTTGAAAATTAAAAGGAACTCGATGAGAAGGAAATATAAAAATGTGGTAGAAAAAAAGATTGATTGGTTTCCTAAGGTTTATCAACCTTTTATAGTTTATTTAAAGCCATAAATATTTTAAGATTGAAAGAGACTTTTGGAAATAATAATGATCTACTGATGCAAGTGCTACTTTTAAGAGAGGAAAATTGGTACAGGAATATTCTATAAAACTAGAAAATTAAATGGACCTCGATAAGAAAAAATCTAAAAATATATTAGATAAACGATTGATTCATTTTCTACGGTTCATCAACCTCTTATAGTTTATTTAAAACTATAAATATTTTGAGATTGAAAGAGTCTTTTTGAAATAATAATGATCTACTGATGCAAGTCCTACTTTTAATAGAGGAAAATTAGTACAGAAATATTCTATAAAACTTGTAAATTAAAAGGAACTTGATAAGAAGGAAATATAAAAATGTGGGAGAAACAACGATTGAATCGTTTTCTACGGTGTATCAACATTTTATTGTTTACTTAAATCCCTAATACTTTTAATTTGAAAGAATCTTTTCGAAATAATAATGATCTACTGATGCAAGTCCTACTTTTAATAGAGGAAAATTGGTACACAAATATTCTATAAAACTTGAAAATTAAAAGGAATTCGATAAGAAGGAAATATAAAAATATGGTAGAAACAACGATTGATTGGGTTACTTCGGTTTAACAACCTTTTATAGTTCAAATGTAGCCATAAATATTTTAACATTGAAAGAGCCTTTTGGAAATAATAATGATCTACTGATGCAAGTCCTACTTTTAAGAGAGGAAAATTGGTACAGGAATATTCTATAAAACTTGAAAATTAAATGGACCTCGATAAGTAGAAATCTAAAAATATGTTAGATTAACGATTGATTCATTTTCTACGGTTCTTCAACCTCTTATAGTTTATTTAAAACGATAAATATTTTGAGATTGAAAGAGTCTTTTGGAAATGATAATGATCAACTGATGCAAGTCCTACTTTTAAGAGAGGAAAATTGGTACAGGAATATTCTATAAAACTAGAAAATAAAATGGACCTCGATAAGAAGGAGATATAAAAATATAGAAGAATCAACGATTGATTCGTTTAATTCGTTTTATCAACCTTTTATAGTTTATTTAAAGCCATAAATATTTTCAGATTGAAAGTGTCTTTTGAAAATAATAATGATCTAATGATGCAATTGCTACTTTTAATAGAGGAAAATTGGTACAGAAATATTCTATAAAACTTGAAAATTAAAAGTATTTCCATAAGAAGGTAATGTAAAAATGTGGGAGAAACAACGATTGAATCGTTTTCTACGGTGTATCAACATTTTATTGTTTACTTAAATCCCTAATACTTTTAATTTGAAAGAATCTTTTCGAAATAATAATGATGTACTGATGCAAGTCCTACTTTTAATAGAGGAAAATTGGTACCGAAATATTCTATAAAACTTGAAAATTAAAAGGAATTCGATGAGAAGGAAATATAAAAATATGGTAGAAACAACGATTGATTGGTTTTCTACTCTTTATCAACCTTTTATAGTTTATTTAAAGCCATAAATATTTTAAGTTTGAAAGAGTCTTTTGAAAATAATAATCATCTACTGATGCAAGTCCTACTTTTAATTGAGGAAAATTGGTACAGGAATATTCTATAAAACTTGCAAAATATAAAGAACTCGTTAAGAAGGAAATATAAAAATATGGTAGAAACAATGATTGATTGCTTTTCTACGATTTATCAACCTTTTATAGTTTATTTAAACCATAAATATTTTTAGTTTGAAAGAGTCTTCTGGAAACCATAATGATCTACCGATGCAAGTCCTACTTTTAATAGAGGAAAATTGGTACAGATATATTCTATATAACTTGAAAATTAAATGGACCTCGATAAGAATGAAATCTAAAAATATGTTAGATAAACGATTGATTCGTTTTCTACGGTTTATCAACCTTTTATAGTTCATTTAATGTCATAAATATTTTAAGTTTGAAAGAGTCTTTTCGAAATAATAATGATGTACTGATGCAAGTCCTACTTTTAAGCGAGGAACATTGGTACAGAAATATACTTTAAAACATGAAAATTAAAAGGAATTCGGTAAGAAAGAAATATAAAAATATGGTAGAAACAACCGTCGATTTGTTTTCTACGGTTTATCAACGTTTTATAGTTTATTTAAAGCCATAAATATTTTAAGATTGAGAGAGTCCTTTGGAAATAATAATTATCTACTGATGCAAGTCCTACTTTTAAGAGAGGAAAATTGGTACAGAAATATTCTATAAAACTTGAAAATTAAAAGGAACTCGATATGAAGAAAATATAAAAATATGGAAGTTTCAACGATTGATTCGTTTTGTACGGATTATCAACCTTTTATAGTTTATTTAAAGCCATAAATATTTTTAGTTTGAAAGAGTCTTCTGCAAGTAATAATGATCTACCGATCCAAGTCCTATTTTAATAGAGGAAAATTGGTACAGAAATATTCTATAAAACTTGAAAATTAAATGGTCCCCTATAAGAAGTAAATCTAAAAATATGTTAGATAAACAATTGATTCGTTTTCTACGGTTTATCAACCTTTTATAGTTTATTTAAAGCCATAAATATTTTTAGTTTGAAAGAGTCTCATGGAAATAATAATGATCTACTGATGCCAGTCCTAATTTTAATAGAGGAAAATTGGTACAGAAATATTCTTTAAAACATGAAAATTAAAAGGAACTCGATAAGAAGGAAATATAAAAATATGGAAGAATCAACGAGTGATTCGTTTTCTACGGTTCATCAACCTTTTATAGTTCATTTAATGTCATAAATATTTTTAGTTTGAAGGAGTCTTTTGGAAATAATAATGATGTACTGATGCAAGTCCTACTTTTAAGAGAGGAACATTGGTACAGAAATATTCTTTAAAACATGAAAATTAAAAGGAATTCGGTAAGAAAGAAATATAAAAATATGGTAGAAACAACCGTCGATTTGTTTTCTACGGTTTATCAACGTTTTATAGTTTATTTAAAGCCATAAATATTTTAAGATTGAGAGAGTCCTTTGGAAATAATAATGATCTACTGATGCAAGTCCTACTTTTAAGAGAGGAAAATTGGTACAGAAATATTCTATAAAACTTGAAAATTAAAAGGAACTCGATATGAAGAAAATATAAAAATATGGAAGTTTCAACGATTGATTCGTTTTGTACGGATTATCAACCTTTTATAGTTTATTTAAAGCCATAAATATTTTTAGTTTGAAAGAGTCTTCTGCAAGTAATAATGATCTACCGATCCAAGTCCTATTTTAATAGAGGAAAATTGGTACAGAAATATTCTATAAAACTTGAAAATTAAATGGTCCTCGATAAGAAGGAAATCTAAAAATATGTTAGATAAACGATTGATTCTTTTTCTACGGTTTATCAACCTTTTATAGTTTATTTAAAGCCATAAATATTTTTAGTTTGAAAGAGTCTTCTGGAAATAATAATGATCTACTGATGCCAGTGCTAATTTTAATAGAGGAAAATTGGTACAGAAATATTCTTTAAAACATGAAAATTAAAAGGAACTCGATAAGAAGGAAATATAAAAATATGGAAGAATCAACGAGTGATTCGTTTTCTACGGTTTATCAACCTTTTATAGTTTATTTAAACCTATAAATATTTTTAGTTTGAAAGTGTCTTCTGGAAATAATAATGATCTACTGATGCAAGTCCTACTTTTACTAGAGGAATATTGGTACAGAAATTTTCTATAAAACTTGAAAATTAAAAGGAACTCGATAAGAAGAAAATATAAAAATATGGTAGAAACAATGATTGATTCATTTTCTACGGTGTATCAACCTTTTATAGTTTATTTAAAGCTATGAATATTTTAACATTGAAAGAGTCTTTTGGAAATAATAATGATCTACTGCTGCAAGTCCTACTTTTAACAGAGGAAAATTGGTACAGAAATATTCTATAAAACTTGAAAATTCAAAGGAATTCTATAAGAACGAAATATAAAAATATGGTAGAAACAAAGATTGATTGGTTTTCTACGGTTCGTCAACCTTTTATAGTTTATTTAAAGCCATAAATATTTTTAGATTGAAAGTGTCTTTTGGAAATAATAATGATCTACTGATGCAAGTCCTAGTTTTAATAGAGGAAAATAGGCAGTGAAATATTCTATAAAACTTGCAAATTAAAAGATAAGAAGGAAATATAAAAATATGGTAGAGTCAATGATTGATTCGTTTTCTACGGTTTATCAACATTTTATTGTTTATTTACAGCCATAAATATTTTAAGATTGAAATAGTCTTTTGGAAATTATAATGATCTACTGATGCAAGTCCTAATTTTAATAGAGGAAAATTGGTAGAAACTAACGTTTGATTCGTTACCTACTGTTTATCAACCTGTTATATTTTATTTAAAGCCATAAATATTTTTAGATTTAATAATCTTTTCGAGAAAATAATGATTTACTGATTCAAGTTCTACTAATTAATCCATAGCTAGGGGGAAAAGGAGTTGGATTTTTACTTTTCCCAAGTAACTTGCGCGTAAATCTATATAAAGAATGCAACTGGAATTGGAACTCTGCTCTCCGATTTGCAATTCCGAGCCATTATCATTACACCACCCGCACATCGAAGCTGTCAACAGTTGGTATTCTCAGGATCTTACCCATCTAAATACTGGCCAGGCTCGACGTTTGTTAATTTCGGTGATCGTACGGAGACCGGCGTTTAGACGTGATATGAGTGCAAGTCAATTTTTAATTTTGAAAATGATATTTTCCAAATAATGGCTTCTATTCTCGATGCACTGTTGTAACCTATTTCTGAAGATTTACATTACCTCACGAGCCACCACACCCGCCTGACATATTTCTGTAATTATTTGGCGAATAGCAGCCTTGTAAATAGAACAGCATTTGTAGGAGCATTATGTATGATATTGTCATAAATTACCCTGAGGTTTAACCAATTAAGTTCCCTGAAGTTCTTGAACGACCGTTATTTCGTATGGAATTAACTCGACCTCGACGTGCACAATTCTCCTGACTACGATTTGACAATCCCAAAGCAGAAGCATGTTTTCGGGTTGAACGCGTTGTTGATTGCAAAACAGATTATCTCACAACATTTTCTAGAGTTCGAACGCTTGAAGATATTCCAGGTGGTTTTCTTTTGAACGCTGAAGCAGTGGCGCTGAAATATTCAGTCCATGTCAGTATTGATTTTCTGCCTGGAACAGCATCATTTCGATTTAGCCCGAAGTGAAAACGAAACGTTCTTTGTGTGTCCATCACAGATTCATCATCCTTGATGTTTCAACAGCAAATCTTCTGTATTCAACGGTCGAAAACATAATGGCTTCTGACAGGAAATGGTTAAAATGACATACATAAAGGTTATTAAAAAATATATGTCGAAACATTAGTTGCATAAATCTATCATAACCATATTCCTAGCTTCCCTAACACAACGCCAATAGCCGTGTCGAGAATAAGAGGCTTTAATGCCACATCCTGCAAAATTTTTCTAAAGGTTGCACATTTGAATATTCTGCTCGTCTAGACGTTTCCATGCAGTAAATACTGAACAAACATTGACCTAATATTGAGCGTTACTGTAGGTTGAAAATATATTTTTTTTTTATCTTAAAACAGTTTTTCAGGAAAAGTCCACTAATCGTTATCGCTCCTTCTAGTACTGATGGGAGTTTCCTTCCTAACCGTTTGCTTGAAGTAGGATAAATAATCAATATTTTATCATTTGCGCTGGGATGAAGAAAGAACAGAAAAACCGGTAACCTTAACTAAGGTTTTATTCGCTTTCATTTATGCGCACTGTCCCTTCAGAACGTAAGCGGTCATGGCTCGCCACAACTTCCTGTCTTTTCTAGCTTTAAACAATATTGGTCCCAACACTTTCTTTTTATCTGCCATGTCCTTTCAGGATGTAGGCGATCACGGCTCTCCACCTCCTTCTATCCTTTGCAGCTCTCAACAAGTTCCTTCCGTCTGCTTCGTCCCCCAAACCACGTTCTGTCGTCCACTTGCTTAAGTCCGCCAGGAATGTCACGCGATGTTTTTCCTTGTCTCTCTTTCCCTCTATTCGACCCGTGAGTATCAGATTCTCCAGGCCCTTCTTTCTCATTATGTGTCCCAGAAACTTCAGCTGCCTCTTCATGATATTAAGTATAAGCCTACTCCTAGTTTGCAACCTTTTTAAGATCTCATCGTTGCTCACAGGTTCGGTCTATGATATCCTTAGCATCCTTCTGTAAATTCACATCTCCGTCGCCTCGAGTCGCTTTTTCATCTTTGAGGGAATCGTCCAACATTCGCTGCCGTAAAGAAGGACAGATGTCACGTAACAGTTCAGTATTCTTTTCTTTGTTATCAAAAATATCATCCTATCTCGAAATACTCTGCTCAGCTTTTGGAATGTGTCCTTGCCCGTCCCAATACGTCTACGGATATCAGTGTCCCGACACTATCAAACCTGATTTGCCATCTAGTTCTAGTTTATTCACTCTTTCCTTTTACCCCTTGAAATATGTCTTATGAGTGTCTAATACTTCAAACCTTCTTTTCTCATGATATATCCCAGAAATTTTAACTATCTTTCTGATTCTAAGTATAAGTAGATTTTCTGTTCCCATTTCCCCTAAAAAGATTTTTGTTCGCATGTTATTCTCAGCATCCTTCTGTAGAACCACATTTCTGTTGCATTAAGTCTCATCTTAATCTATGAAAAAAAAAACAGTTCAGTGTTTACTGTCATATCTTCTTTTTTTTCTTCTTCTTTAATGTGCCCTGATGTTGACGATCATGGTTCTCCACAATTTCCTGTCTTTGTAGCTCTTAGTAAATTTTGTTATTTCTCCCCAACCCTGTTCTGGCATCTAAACTCGTTAGGTAGGTTAAGTGTTTTTATCCTCTGTCACATTTGCCTTCAACCTTTCCTGTGAGTATCAAATTTCCTAAGCCTTCTTTTCTCGTTATGTGCCCTAGAAATTTCAACTGTCTCTTCCTGATGTTAAGTATAAGTGTTCCTCACATGTTCAGTTCATGGAATTCTCAGCATCCTCCTGTAGAACTACATTTCTATTGCCTCAAATCTCTTCTTGATCTGTGATTAGATCGTCCAGCATTCATTGATATATAGGAGGACTGATATTATATAACAGTTCAGAAGTTTTTTCTTTGCTTCCAGTGTTGTCTTATTCAGTAAGAATAATGTTTGAGACAGAGGTAGACGTTAGGTGCCTTCACAAAAATCCGAAAAAAAATAATTAAATGAAAAATCTTGAAGATTTTATTTTAGTTTTAATTTCAAGCTAATAGATTAAATTTAATATTTCCAATAAGCAAAATACTGTATTTAAAAAACTATTTTAAAGTAAGTGGAAGGGGATTTTTTTAATAAAATATTTAATTAGCGACCTTTTTATTCGTCTTTTAGCGGAATGTAATTAGCTTCATTAAAAATCTTCCGAAAATAAAATATACTTTCCTGAAACTTTATTTTAGGCGTATTAGCTGGTTTAAAGTATAATTAATCTGATTTGAAACAAATATTGTTTACTTTAAGTTGAAAATATCTCAGAAATGCATCTCTAACCCGGCAGTAGCTGAGTTTTGAATGCGACAGTAGCCGTGTTGATATATTTGACAGCGTGATGACAGTTTATGCTGTTCTACGGAGACTTTATCTGTAATAAAACATAATTGAAGTAAATGAAGTAAGCACCTTTTTAAAAATAATTTTTAAGTACTTAGTAATCTTAAATATTTAAAAAAAATATTCTCCTTAATGTAATATTTTATTGAACTTTAGAAATTTCGGCTTTAAATTGAATATAGTTATCGCGTATGATTTACTGTAGTTACAAAATCAGCACGTTTATACACTAACAAATTTTTTTTTTTTTTAATCTTGGTTCCTGATGATTTGTATTAAGCTGTTCAATTTTGATAAGTAAATATAGTTTTCTCTAAATAACTATGTCAACTAACGATATCAAAGAAATGCGGAAATTTAAAACATTTGAAATCTTTATGAATTATTATAATTAAATTTTTTCAAAAAACGAAAACAATTCTTGTAAAAATTCATTATTCATCGAAAAATATTTTTTTCTTAAGACAATAGTGTCCTTAATATATCTTATTTATAAAAGCAATCAAAAACTTTTCTAATTTAATAATTAAGTTTTATTGCACTTTTTATTTTACGATTCAGAGCAGATTTTCAGTAAATGATTTTGAGTAACTGTTAAACAAAAATTGATCATTTACACTCTCCAAGGAGTCCTGCTTTTAACTAATAAAAACATTTTCGGGTCAAAATTTAATTTCTCGAAATTTCATTAAATTATATAAGTGGGGGTAACAGCTGTGAAAAAAAAATTCCAAGATTTTCATGAAAAAACAGTTTCATTCATTTGTGAAGAAAGTTTTGAAAATCACATTAAAATCCTACTATTATTTGATTTTTGCAAGGATTTCCAAAGCAATGTGTTTTTTTTACAGCAGAAAAAAAGACGCTAAATTTCCCATAGTAATCTTTGGTCCAACGCTGACTCATGAAAAAGATTTTAAAACAAAATTTTGAACGTGCTAGAAGGGATCAAAAAATTAATAAAATAATCAAAAATACTTTGGTCTTTCCTCTTAAAAATAATATTTTGACGATAAAAATTCGTTTTCATCAAGTTTTACACCTTTTTTCATCATGCTATGCTCTTTTCAAGAAAAAAGTGGAGATTTCTACTTTAGATCTGTACATGAAATAAAACTTGCAGTAAAGGAATGTAAAAAATACTCTTGGTACATTAATATAATCGACATTAGCCGTTAATTATATAGAAATTATGGAGCCATGGTGGAGTAATTAATAGCATCTCGTATTGAAAGTTTCCTTCTTAACCTTTTATTTAAAATAGTATGGAAAATCAATATTATATCATTTACCTTGAAAGGAAGAAAAAACTGAAAAGCCGATAACCTTAACCAAGGCTTGATGTAGCATAACAAAATATAAAGAAAAAATTTAATAGGTACCTCCACTTGTCGCTAAAAAACAGCATAGCATGATAAAAATAGGCCTCAAACTTAATAAAAACAAAGACTTATCGTCAAAATGTTTATGTTATTATGAGGAAGAAAGGCCAAAGTATTTTTTAAATTATTTAAATAATTTTTTACTCCTTTCTAACACGGCCAAAATTTTGGTTAAAAATCTTTTTTTTGTGTGTATGTCAACCGTGTAACAGAGATGACTATAGGAATTTTAGCGCCTGTTTGGTAAAATAATAAATTGATTTGAAAATTCTTGCAAAAATCAGATAATTGTCGGAATGTAATGAAACTACCAGGACTTATTCACAAATGAATTTATTTTTGAAATTATTTTTAGAAAGTCTGGGTAAAAAGATTTTTTATATCTGTTATCCCCCACCCACTTAATTTCATGAAATTTCTAGAAATTAAATTCTGCCCTCAAAATGTGTTTTATTAGCTAAAAGCAGGACTCCTTGAAGAATATAAATCATTCTTTTTTTTTTTTAAACAGTTACTGAATTCCCGAAAATCTGCTCTAGATAAGCTTCTAATTTCTTTTCTAAATAATATATATTAAGGACATCATAGTCTGAAGAAAAAAAAAATTTCAATGAACAAGGAATTTTTACAAGAATTTATAATGTTTCAAAAATCTTTTGCTAATTCTTCAAAACTTTAACCACATTAGGTTATTAAATTAGTAAGTGAAGACTATATGTACTAAGCGAAATTGAAAAACTTACTACAAATAATCACGCACCAAGATTTTTAAAATAATTAAAAAAAATTTTAAGTGTATAAACGTTCCCATTTTGAAAGTATGGATGACCATACGCGACATATCAGAAAGTAAGGTCGATGACTACAGTAAATTTAAAGTCAACATTCCTAAAATTCGATTACGGAGAATATTTTCAACCTTTTAAGATTACTGAGTACTTAAAAATATATAAAAAATGCGTTCACTCGGAATTTTCTTAATTTATGTTTTAACAGATAAAGTCTCTGTACAACAACAATAAAAGTGGCATCATCTTCAGAAGCACTTGTTAAGGGATTTACAAAATTTGACAAGCACGTAATAATTGCTACTGTTTCTTTTTAAAATCTATTGCTCTGTTTTTTCAACTTAAATAATATTTGTTTCAAATCAGATTAAATTAGCTAATATTCTTCAGAGAAATTTTCAGTAAAGCATATTTTGTTTTTGGAAGATTTTTTAATAAAAAAAATTATATTGCTATGACAGATGACTAAAAATGAGCGCTAATCAGCTATTTTTAGCCCCAAAAATTGAATCGGATTACAATCAATATAATTTCTGTTTGAAAAAAACACTACAGATTATTTTGCTTACTGTAAATAGTAAATTTAATCCTTTAGCTTTCAATTAAATCTAAAATAAAAGCCTCAAGAAAGTTCTTTTAGTTTCTAAATTCATTTTAAACATTAGGTATCGCGAATTAGTACCTACATTTTAATCACTGGTCTGCGAAAACGGTTGTACACAGATGAAAATTTCTGAACGTGATGGACGCCATGCATGCCACCTACATGAGAGCCTCAATCTGACGAGGCTATTTAAGAACATGACTCGAGTGAGGATGTTTAGCTGTTACCCATTATAAGTAATTTATATTTAATTTAAGTATAATTGTAACTCATCATAATTGAGGAAAACTTAAAGATACGAGCCAACACACAAGAATTTGATTATTTTGTTAAAGATATTGTTTTCTCATATTATTAACTATACACTTAAATGCATTATTGACAAATCTGTTGTGCTACATAAAAAAGACCATTAGGGTTATTTATACTGTAAAATGCTACTTTTTGTACCCCAGCGAATAGTTCGCATTACGTCCTCAACAACAAAAAATAATGTTACCTTGTCGTGGGTTTTAATGTACTATACACCCATCTTTACAACAACAATAATAATAATAATTTTTATTATTGTTGTCATTATTATTATTATTATTATTATTATTATTACTTGATTTGATATCTTCCCGCCGGATTCGTAGGTCTTTCAGCCGTATGATGTATGGTCATATCTTGTTTCCTATCCACAGCTTACAGATACCACATTCTTCAGCACATAAGCTACTCCAGGAAGGGCTGACAACTGCGCATTACCAGTGATACCACGTATCCCCAAGGCGTCCTGCGACTCAAAGATTCCTGGAAATTTTCTTAAGTGCGTCAACCACGAAAGAGTTTTGCTTTACAAGATCTTGATATGGCTGTATTCTTCTTCTTCTTCTTCTTCTTCTTCTTCTTCTTCTTCTTATTATTATTATTATTATTATTATTATTATTATTATTATTATTATTATTATATAAACATGGTACGAAAAAATTCCAGAAGGTATCATTGAAAATGACAAGTACAAAATTTGTTAGGATGCGATGATCCAATGTGACTATGAAATATTGACCAGAAGAAAAAAAAGAAGATATTACGCTAGTTTACTTTGTTTGCAATTGTAGATTGAATTCTTTCCTCATGTATATATCTTCATGTTGGTGCTAAACAAAGATATTCATCTCAGAATATAAAGTTTTAGTTTAAACGATAATTCCATTTTATAATTGTATAACAGGGTGGAATCCGTGGTTCAACGCTTTGCTACTTGATTGGCTATAACAAGGTGATAGTCCTAGTTCAACGATTAACTGCGTGTTTGGCTATAAGAGCGTGGTAAAACTGGTTCAACGCTTTACTACATGATTGGTTATAAGGTTATAACACTGGTTCAACGTTTCACTGTATGATTGGCTACAACAGAGTGGTAATGATAAATGGTTAGTTATAAGAGGGTCTTAATCCTAGTTCAATGCTTTACTGAATGGTTGGCAATAACAGTATGGTAACATTGTTCAACGCTTTACTTCATGATTGACTATAAGAACGTGGTTACACTTTCAGCATTTAACATCATGATTGGGTCTAAGGGGATGATGACCATGGTTCAACAATTTACTGCATGGATGGTTACAAAATAGTGGAAACCCTGGGGCAAGGCTTTACGGAATGATTAGCTATTAGAGTGTGGTAACACTGGTTCAACAATTTACAACATTATTGGTTATAACAGGTTGGCTACCATAGCTCAACGCCTTACTACATGTATGTCTATAAGAGGAGGATATCTCTGGTTCAATGCTTTACTACAGAATTGGATACAACAGGGCGGTAACCATAGTTCAACGCTTTACTGTATGATTGGCTATAAGAGAGTGGTAACCATGGTTCAACTCTTTACTACAACACCAGCTACAATAGGGCGGTAACCATGGTTCAACGCTTTACTGTATGATTGGCTATAAACAGCGTTGCAATCATGGTTCATCTCTTTACTGCAACACCAGCTACAATAAGGCGGTAACGATGGTTCAACGCTTTACTGTATGATTGGCTATAAACATCGTGGCAATCCTGGTTCAACTCTTTACTGCAACACCAGCTACAATAGGGCGGTAACCATGGTTTAACGCTTTACTGAATTCTTGGCTATAAGAGAGTGGTAACCATGGTTCAACGCTTCAGTAGAAGATTAGCTGCAACAGGGGAGATGCTGATTAAAAGCTTTACAGTATCGTTTGATATAACAGGCTGTTAGCCATGATTCAAATATTTATTGCATGATTGTAACAGGGTGGTAATCCTCTTTCTACGTTTTTATAGATGACTGCCTAAAACAGAGTGCTAAAATTGGCTCAACGCTTTTCTGCATGATTTAATATAACAGGGCCGTAATACTCCTTGAACGTTTTACTGTTGATTAGATACAACAGGGTGGTAACCATCGATCAACACGTTATTGTATGGTTGCCTACAAAATTGTGGTAGCTATGATTTAACATTTTGCCTTATAATTAGCTATAAGAGTATCTTAATCGTAATTCAAGGCTTTACTGTATGGTTGGTTATAAGTGGCGGTAACCCTGGTTCAAAGTTATACCCACCGATTGGCTCTAAGAAGGTGGTAACCATGATCCCACTCTTTATTGAATTAATGGTTAAACATAGTAGTAACCTTGGTTCAAGGGTTTACTTGATGATTAACTATAAGGGAATGGTACACTAGGTTCAAGAATTTAGAGCATGATTTGCTATAACAGTGTGTTTACCTGGTTTAACGCTTTAATAACCTGGTTCGACGCTTTACTTCATGATTGTCTGTAAAAGGGCGTTAACCCTCATTCATCGTTTTACTGTACGGTTGGCTACAACCTAAGGTAACCTTGGCTAAACGCTTTAATGTCTGATTGGATATAACAGGTTCGTAATCCTGGTTCAACGCTTTACTGCATGATTGGCTATAACATTTTTGTAACCCTAGTTCAACGGTTTACTTGATACTCTCCTGTATCACTGCGGTAACCCTAACTTAATACCATACTACATGATTGGTAACCGAATGGCAACAGTGGTTCAATATTTTATTGCGTGAGAATTACTAAAGATGATTTGAAGTAGGCAATAATTAAGATTAAGCTGTGAAAAATCTCAAAGAACCTAATTAAGCACCGAGGAAATAAAGAAGGGAAGAGTGGATTTAAAATAATAATTAGTAGCTATAAAATACGTTTGTAGAATGTTCCAGGAAGATCGGGCTTGAAATAAACCAAGTAGAATACATTAATATTTTGTAAGGCTATAACTTCTCTGCTCTAGCCAGTTGCTTCCAATGCACTGAAAAAGCTTTATGGCTTTCTGAAATTTATCAAATTCCAGAGAAATTTTCTTGGTATGTTGATGAAAAATACTATTATATTGAAAAGTTCATTTTGTTACCAAAATCCAGGTTTAGTGTTCGGCCTGACTGCATTTTGAAAAAGGACCATGTATTACTGAACAAAAGTAGGTCATATAAATATTTTATCGAATAATATGGAATAAATCAATGTCTCTCTTCTTCTGCCACTAACGAACACACGGAAACAAACCCAAATAGACAGGAATACAGTGCAAGAATCAAGGTCTCTTATTTTACCAATATGAAAACTTTCCTGTCGTAAAATCGTCAACCATAGCTATGCAGAATGGTTAATAGTTCCTTATACTCCATGTACTTTTAAATTATTCCATTTGTTTTTTATTAAATCTGTTGTTAGTTATCAACAGAATTTGATCGTTGGTTCTGTGAAATTGGTTTTCAGCAAAGACAAACAAGTTATCACGGCCCGTTGAGATTCTTAGTTGAATTCTCAGTAGGAATCACAACGACCACTGTGAGAAATCTGCTAAAATCCTGTTATCTACCAGCATTCTGATGTCTATATGTGATGGTCCCGAAGATCAATAATTGTTGTGGTAGGATCCACCTAATTTGCATAGTGGAGTACCGACCATATAAATATGGTTGGTACCGGGAAGAGAGGGTAGGAATCGAGAGATCCAACCAGAGACTCTGCCCGACTGCGACTCAGTCAACACACATTACAGGAACGGTCTTCCCAGGAATATACAAACGACTATATGTAAATATTGTGTACACTTTCTTGTTTCAATACATTTTGTTCTAAGTACATTTTGTGTTGCATTATTATTCCATGCATTAGTCAAGTTTCAACAATGGCGACGTGGTAGAAAGAACCATACGAAAAAAAAAAGAATTAATAATTGATAGCCTTCAACAATTGGGACAAGATACACAAATTAAAGGTATATTCTTTGTTGCATGAACACTATCAGCTAAAGATGGATGAATTATCCAAAGTCATATCTGAATTATTCAAATCACAGCAGTTGAGTCAGGCTGAATTATTCAAATCCCAGCAAAAATATCAAGAAAAGCAAGAGGAAAGACTTTTAGAAATTCAAAAGTTAATACTGGAGAAATTAAACAACAATCAGGCAAATGAGGGAAATTCTTCATATTCTAATAACACCATATTTAATTCGCTGGAAACTTTCAACTATGTGCCAGACGAATAAAAAACGTTTGAAGCGTACTTTAAACGATATGAAGATATTTTCTACACAGACTGTGAAAACTGGTCGAATTCAAGAAAAGTCAGTCTATTACTAAGAAATCTAGGTACAGCAGAACATAGCAAATTTGTAGTTTTTATTCTACCGAGAAGAACGAATGAATTGGAATTCTCGGAAACAGTGAAATTGCTAAAAGAGCTGTTTGGAGCAAATATGTCGCTTTGGCATAAGCGATGGTTATGCATGAATGTCACTAAATCCGACGATCAGGATTAACATATGCATCTATAGTGAATAGACATTGTGGCAATTTCAGATTGGCAGAGATTACGGTTGAAGAATTCAAGTGTTTAATTTTTGCTCAAGGACTGGTATCCAGTAAGAGTGTCGAAATAAGACGTAGAGTTTTGTCTAAACTCGAATCTGAACAAAACTTTACCCTGAAAAAGTTAGCAGAGGAGTGTCAGCGGGCCGTAAGTTTAAAGAAAGAGTCTCAAAAAATCGAAGAAGCTGGCATTGCTTATATTAAAAAAATAAGAAAAAACAGCCAAATTGCCCATCAGAAAAAAATTGGAGTAAAAATTCGGCGTATTTTAAAAATAGACAAGAAAAATTAAATAAGAACAAGGAGGAAAAAAAGGTTCCACCATATAATTGCAGACGCTGCAACGAAAGACACTGGGAGGTAAATTGCCCATATAGAAATAAGAAATGTTTCGTGTGCCACAAAGGATCGTGTTGTAAAACGAAAAAATTCAATAGCCGAATTAGACAAAAAAAATTCGAATATCAAATCAGATAGAGATTTGAGGAAATATGTGACGACTGAAATATTTAAAAAGAACATCAAATTTAAACTCGATTCGGGTTCAGATTTAACAATAATGAACGATAAAACATGGAAAATTTTAAAAAGGCCTACAATAATGAAGTCAACGAAACGCGCTCGGACGGTAACTGGAAAGGAAATTAACTTCGAAGGCGAGGTTGTACTTCCCATGAAATTGAACGGGATCGTTAAAAAAATAAAGGTTTTCATTCTGAAAAATGAAGAAAACTTGATGGGTACAGATTTTATTGAAACATTCGAATTGTGGGATAAACCGTTAAACTCATTCTGCAGAAAAGTAGAAAGTAATACGCAAACAAGACAGGACATTAAAGATGAATTAAAGGAAAAGTTTCCGGAAACCTTCACACCTGGTCTTAGAAGACGTAACAAGTTTGAAGCTAAATTTGAATTAAAGGAAAATACTATGCCAATTTTTAAAAAGAAACGTAACGTGCCTTTCGCAAGTGTAGAGAAAATTAACGAAGAACTTGATAGGTTGGAAAAAATGGGAATTATTTCGAAAGTAGAATCTAATTCATGGGCTGCGCTGATTGTGTGCATTAAAAAGAAATCAAAGCAAATCAGAGTCTGTGTTGATTTTTCGACAGGGTTGAACTCGGTAATCAAGGACTACCATTACCCATTACCGAGTCCGGAGGAGATTTTTAACAAGCTAAATGGTGGAGTTATATTTTCAAAAATCGACTCATCAGATGCCTATCTCCAAATTCCCGTCGAAGGGGAATGTTCGAAATTACTAGGGATAAACACGCATAGAGGGTTATTCAAGTACAACAGGCTTCCCTTTGGTATTAAAGTGGCACCAGCCATTTTTCAACAAGCTATGGACGTCATGTTGAATGATTTAGACTGTGCGTGCGCTTACTTAGACGACATTATAGTAAGGAGCGAAACCGTCGACGAACATCGAGAGCATCTCAATCAAGTATTTAAAAAGATTCAGGACTTTTGATTTAAAGTCAAAGAGTCAAAGTGCGAATTTGGTTTAGAGGAAATTAAGTATTTAGGTCACATAATCAACAAAAATGGCAGATGTCCAGATCCGGAAAGGTCCATTGCGATTAGAGACATGCCGACGCCCACTAATGTGGCGATGCTACAGAGTTTTCTGGGGCTCGCAAATTATTATCAAGCGTTCATTAAAGGAATGTACAATCTAAGAGCTCCGTTGAATGAACTACTAAAAAAAGACAAGGCATGGGATGAAAAAAAGACAAGGCTTTGATGAAATAAAGAAAATGCTTACATCAGACCTCTTTTTAACCCATTACAATCCAAAACTTGATATTGTAGTGGCAAATAACGCCAGTTCATACGGGATAGGAGCGTGTATACAACACATAATGCCAGATGGTTCTAGAAAACCAATTGCACATGCTTCGAGAACTTTACTCCCAGGAGAAAGAAGTTACTCACAGATAGAAAAAGAGGCGCTGAGTATCATTTTTGCCATAACAAAATTTCACAGATACATCCACGGCAGACATTTTATTCTTGAAACGGATCATAAACCTCTGATCACTATTTTTGGTTCGAAGAAAGGGTTACCCGCTATTACGGCAAATCGTCTGTTGAGATGGGGAACCATTCTTCTCAATTATGATTTTCACATAAAGCATCCAAAAATATAATTCATGCGGATAGCTTATCAAGACTCGTATCGAGTCAAGAAGAAAGATTCGAAGAATCAATTATTGCAAATATCAGAGCAGATTATGAGGTGAAAAGCATGGTAAACAACATTTTAAGAGAGCTACCGGTTACAGCAAAGGAAATCAAAAAATAAACTGAAAGCGATGATTTCATTTTAGAAATAAAAAGCAAAATCGTAGCAAATGACCAAAAAGTGCAGGAGATTTATTCAATTTGTGACGGTGTTTTATTATATGGTGAGAGAGTAGTAGTACCAAAAAAGTTGCAGAAAAGAATACTACGGGACTTTCATATGGGTCACCCGGGGGTTAATAGAACAAAAAGCTTAATGCGAAGCTTTGTATATTGGAAAGGAATGGATGTGGATATCGCAAACATGGTTCATCGATGTAAAGGGTGTGCGTTAGCAGCTAAGGCACCACCTATAGTACAGAAACCATGGCCCAAGACGGATCATTCGTGGACAAGATTACACATTGATTTCGCTGGTCCAGTAGAAGATTATTACTACTTAATAGTGGTAGATAGTTTTACAAAATGGCCGGAAGTACTACGCTGCAAAAAGCCTACGTCCAATACTACAACAACTTTTTTGTATGAACTATTTGCACGGTTCGGTGTGCCAGAGTGTATAGTGAGTGACAACGGTACACAATTCACTTCTGAAGAATTTAAGGAATTTTGTGAGTTATATCAAATTAACCACATAACGACGCCGCCGTATCATCCGAGGTCCAATGGACTCGCAGAAAGATTTGTCGATACTTTAAAGCGCGCGCTGAAGAAAGCCTCTGGAGTTCCAACGGAAAAGGCGCTTCAGCAATTCCTACAGGTATACAGAATTACGCCAAACCAGAGAACACACTCAAACATGGCACCAGCTGAACTAATGTTCGCTAGGAAAGTTAAGTCAGTGTTTGACAAGCTTTTGCCAGGAAATAATAGAGTAAAGAATACTACGTATACAGCGAGAAAAAGATACACGTCAGGAGAGAAGGTCTTTTTGAAGTGCTACAAAAACAACGTTGAGTTCTGGGAGCGAGGCATAGTGGACAAGAGAATCGGTGACCTGATTTACATAATTAAAGGGCCGAAGAATACTCATAAAAGGCACCAGAACCAACTTAAAAAATGTTACGTTCTAGAGCATGAAGAGAGTATACCGGATGAGGAGGAAGATTCCATTGAGGTAATGTATGATATGTTTCAAGTAGAACCTCCGCAGAATATTCCTGAACCGAGAAGATCCGGTAGGAAACGAAATTTCACGGAACCATTGGACGTGAATCCAAAACGGAAAAAATACTAAAATTATGCGAATGGATCTACAAAGAAATAGCCATAATCATCAACCCATATAGGAAGCCAGTTTGAAATCCAAAAGGGATTCCAAGGCTTGGGAGTGGGGTGTTGTGGTAGGATCCACCTAATTTGCATAGTGGAGTACCGACCATATAAATATGGTTGGTACCGGGAAGAGAGGGTAGGAATCGAGAGACCCAACCAGAGACTCTGCCCGACTGCGACTCAGTCAACACACATTCCAGGAACGGTCTTCCCAGGAATATACAAAAGACTATATGTAAATATTGTGTACACTTTCTTGTTTCAATACATTTTGTTCTAAGTACATTTTGTGTTGCATTATTATTCCATGCATTAGTCAAGTTTCAACAATAACAAATGACCATGCCAAGAATACTACGCTTTCACTGGGAACGAAAACAAGAGCCGAAAACTTCAATATAATTACTTGAATTAAATTGAATTAAAGTATCAAGCTCTGTTCCATCTTCAAGCGAAATGTTTTTTTTTGAATAACTAATTCTTGAAATTTACGCATTTTATAAGCATATTCATTATTAAAATTAAAATTACTATGGTAACGGCTAGAGCAATTATTTAAAAATAAAATGGACGTAAGGGTTAATAATTTATATCAATATCTGAGTTACATTCAAAGAGGTCAAGTCAGGGTAAGGTTGGGGTGTCTAAATTCAAAGCGGAAGATGACATATATATATATATATATATATATATATATATATATATATATATATATATATATATATATATCCAGTATTATAATATCTCTAATCCTTATCTTTTCATCAAATGTGGTGTCGGTGATATTAAATCCTTTCTGATGCAATCACAGTTCAGATGGTCTGGTCATGTCATCAGAAAAATGATGATCGGATGCCGAAAATCCTCATGTATAGTCAACATTTTCATGTTAAGCTTAAAGTCAGCTGTCCTTGGTTACGCTTTAAGGACAAACTAAAAATACAATTTAAATACTGCGAACATTCCTATAGAGGAGCTCGAACTTGCTGTTGAAAACCGAGTAACCTGGAGAAACACCTGCTACCGATATATAACTAATTTTGAAAAGAATCGTCTCAAGCATCTGAGAGAATTAAGAATTGACACGAAATCTCGGGTTGATATATCAGCCAAAATGACGGTCAACCCTTCAGTCTGCCCTTCGTGTGGATTTGTTTGCAAATCCCGTGCAGATTTGTTGTCTCATACGAGACATAAACATATAAATTGAACTAAAAGACACTCATACGTCGAAAAAGACGGCAGTGTCTATCGTCTTATATATATATATATATATATATATATATATATATATATATATATATATATATATATATATATATATTTGTTTGAATAAAAACAGACCACTTTAAGGTTCCATGTAATAAGCTATTTCACCACAACCCCACCTTTAACAGGGCTCTGGATCATCAGACTTTACTTCCAAAGGTTGAAATGAAAAATGAAAAGAAATTCACACATTTTTGACGGACCGCATCAAGTATATGTCTCATTTCATTAATTTTACATAATTTTACATGCGGTCCGTCAAAAATGTGTGAATTTCTTTTCATTTTTCATTTCAAACTTTGGAAGTAAAGTCTGATGATCCAGAGCCCTTTAAAAGGGTTGTGGTGAAATGACTTATTACATGGAAACTTAAAGTGGTCTGTTTTTATTCAAACATACTTGCTCTGAACTTACATTGAGCTCTCTGGATATCATCCTCCTTGGGTCTACCCATACGGATTACCTAGTTTTGCATAACCTATATATATATATATATATATATATATATATATATATATATATATATATATATATATATATATATATAATAAACTTTCACATTTCTTTAACCACCTGACGAAACATCTTTAGACGTCAAAAAAATATGCATTTTGTCGTGGTAACTTGCAATATAACAGTTTATAATAAATACTTATTGTTCTACTCATGCATTGAACCCTTTTTTAAATTAATGTCATGAACTTTTGAATTTATATATATATATATATATATATATATATATAAAGTATCGGGACAGTTGCTATGTTAACGGAGTTAAAGTATGCATACTCACTAATTTATAATGCTTTCGTTCATTTCCGTTTTTATAAAAGTGCTTGAAAAGAAAGCGTGTAGAGTGTGGTCGCCTCAACACATCACATAGATTCCATCAGAGACCATCCTTTGTGCAGCAATTTTTGATCATGTATAATTTTTCCAGCTCCGACAATCATATTAGGTTGGTGCAAAAATAATATCGTTTTTGACGTAAAAAAATACGTCAAAAACGATATTATTTTTGCACCAACCTAATAATATTCCTCATATCTAGTTTCTTTCTAAGTTTCTCTCTTCAAAAATAAAATCCCACTTGAAAGGAGCAACATTTGAAGACGTCGAGGTAATCCAAGTAAATGCGACGAGGCATTTCTTCGCTATTCCCCGCCCCCCAAAAAAAGAGTTCCAGGAATACTTCCATTAATGGAAACGACGTTAGGTAATGAATGCAGATTCATAAGGAGACTAATTCGAAGGAGATTAAATGGCGAATTGATATGTGTTGTAGTTTTCTTTTTAAGACAGCAGTAGCGAAACTTTTTATCAGTCCGACTCCTTCAATACTGCATCCGTGGTTTGACAACTTGCATGGTCCGGTATTTTTTCCAATCAACCACCATAGTTTGTTGAGCTACCAGGACAGCGCCACACGATGTTTAAAAATTTCCACAGCAGCCGACTACAGCAGAATGTTTTGGTGATACCATCTTGCTCATTTCTTGCATATAGCTGCATAGTTACCCAGGATGCAACTCAAGAGAACAGGAGGTGCAGATGATGCTTTAAGAGGTAAGAAGCATAAGCATTAATCTTTATCTTTGAAAAGGTAGAGTTGCTAAATTACGCCTGTAATCATAAATCTTCATCTATACGTGAAATGGTAGAGTTGCTGAAGAAATTAAAGAAAAGAATGTCTGTAAAGACTTTGAGTGAGTAATATGGCAACGAATCATTCGCTTTTTTTAACCATTGTATTGTAGGAAACAAAAATAAACTTCTTTAGAAGCAATAATGTTTGTTTTATTTCCTGATGTAAGCTTTGTTCTACCTTGATAACACACACACATATATATATATATATATATATATATATATATATATATATATATATATATATATATATGTGTGTGTGTGTGTGTGAGTGTGGAATGATCTAGTTAGACGATGTTTACATATTGTTTTTTAGGGGTGATTTCTGTTACACGGTAATTTATGTGGTCCGGCAAGTATCCTGCCCCCAGGTGCACCGGATTAAAGAAGTAGACTATATATATATATATATATATATATATTCTAACCTCCAGTAGGTTTCTCATTTGCGTCCCCATACGTAGAAGGAACCACCAATCACTCAAGTCTTATCCACTGATAACAACGTCTGAACTAATAAAAATAAGACGGATTAAAAATTTAAAAAAATTGATTAAATCTTTAGAAATATATATATATATATATATATATATATATATATATATATATATATATATATATATATATATAATAATAATTAGAGATAAGAATAAGCGGGCTCCAAAAGAGCCTGGCCAAGACCTGCACTCTGGATAAAAAGAGTGCTCACGCAATGCCATATAAAAAGGGAGCGCTGTAATATATTTGATGTCAAAATCCATATGGTCAGTGACCGACCACGACTGCTAGTTACATGAGCTTTCATGCAATCATCAAGCGGCCAACTTTCCACCTCTTACATATATATATATATATATATAAGTGCTGGTGTTGTCATTCAACACCATCACTTGAGAATACACCAGAAGTGTGGAAACAAAATGGTTATTTTTGTAGTGATGTTATAACATGTTTATTTCATAATTTTTTAATATATATATATATATATATATTAAAGTAATATTCTACTATATATATATATATATATATTAAAGTAAACAAGAAAATGTTAAGGTAGGATTCGAACCTGAGTCCCTGTTAATAGGAGAGACCACCTTCTGTCTGTTCCGGCGTGCTTTACATATTCTCGTTCAGATTTTTTCTTGAAATCCATATGTGCCCGTTTTCGTAAACAAAGCAATTTCTAAAGATTTAATCAATTTTTTTTAATTTTTAATCCGTCTTATTTTTATTAGTTCAGACGTTGTTATCAGTGGATAAGACTTGAGTGATTGGTGGTTCCTCCTACGTATGGGGACGCAAGTGAGAAACCTACTGGAGGTTAGAATATATATATATATATATATATATATATATATATATATATATATATATATATATATATATATATATATATATATATATATATATATATATATATGTATAAACTAAATAACGAGGTATTTGCAACTGTATATGTGTGCGATGGGGTGCATACACAGATAAGCAAATAAATATTTATTTAATTCATGGTTCAATCAAAACAGTGCTAAATGTAGTTAAACGGGGTTATGAACTATATATTAATAAAACACATATACCTACGTTTTTAGTACAAGTTAAAGTTTCATGGTTTCCAAAGTCGTCAGGCACAAACGCAAACGTAAGTATATGTGTATTTATTAATATATATATATATATATATATATATATATATATATATATATATATATATATATTAGGTTGGTGCAAAAATAATGACGTAATAATGTCGTTTTTTTACGTATTTTTTAACGTCAAAAAACGACATTATTACGTCATTATTTTTGCACCAACCTAATATATATATATATATATATATATATATATATATATATATATATATATATATATATATATATAAGTATTCTACATTCAACATTATCACTTGATAAGACACCAGAGATGTTGAAATAAAATGGCTATTTTTGTAGTGATTTTATAACATGTTTATGTTATAATTTTTAAATAAATAATTATATATATATATATATATATATATTATACTAATATTTACCGCATACAAGGCCCAAGAGCTACCCAAAGTAGAGGATCACTGTGTAGTGGTGTATAAGCTTAAAAAAAGGCAAGAAGTGAAGTTCTCGGGGCTATGTAGGAAAGATAACGGTTAACCGGAGACTTGAAGAGGTCACGATGGCAGCGATTGACGAAACGTCCTGATGGCAGTCTGATCCACAAAGCAGTAGTTCTTGGTAAGAAGCTGTTCGAGTGGAAATTGCTTCTTACTATTGGTGTACAAAGGGTATGGGGATGATTCAATCTTGTGTATGTGTCATAGTGGGTCCTAATTGTAATGGTCAGAGGTGGCGGGACTAAAGAATGTAACTCGTCAGAAAACTACATGAAAGTATCAAATATTGCAGCGAGAGCATCGCCACGTTTCACCTGTGGGAAAGGGGTTTTGAAGCTTTAGAAAATAATTGATCACCCACAAGGCGATGTAGACATCTTTGAACTCTACCAAGATAGGTCTGAGCAGTTTCAGCCCAGATATGATAGCAATACTCTCTTTTTGATCCGATCAGGTTCTTGCGAAGATAAGAGTATAACAAGAGTCAGATGCTTACTAATGTGGTACAAGGAACCGATTATTTTTCCGGTATCTTTAGGAATAGAACGTATATATGAGTTCTACTTGAGGTCTGGGGAAAAAATTGTGTCCCAGAAAACGCCTCCTTGAGGGAATACCCATCGATCATGATAGTTTGATGTTCGGGGTCTGCTCGTTACTAGTCTCGTTTTGGTCGTATTGAATTTTACAAGCCGGTCCTTCCCCCATTGTGCCACCAGTGTTTGGTCGGAGGAGAGATAATCAGCTAGGTTCTGGTCGTCGATATTTTGGAAGGTGCACCTACAAAATGTTGTATCATTCGCATAGATACTCACTAAGAATCGGAGTTGTTAGATCATTAATACACAGTAGAAAGAGAATAGTAACGTCGGCATTGATCTTATGGGATTTCTATGACTGGCCGCTAACAACAATCTTCAGGGACCTACCGTTAGATGACTTGAAAACTGAGAGAGCCCTTCCAGAAATTCCTATTATATGTATAATATAGACCTGACGATTGCGTCTAGCATGAAACAGCCTGCCGCCTGTGTGTTGACTTCAATGTTCACTTTTATATTTATATTTACGTACGCTCTATCTCTGATATTGAGCACTTTATCCCATAAATATAGCACACATTAAAACTATATTTCTTTATATATATATATATATATATATATATATATATATATATATATATATATATATATATATATATATATATATATATATATTTCTTTATATATATATATATATATATATATATATATATATATATATAGTATTTTCTGTTTATTCGTTATTATTATAATTTATTTAAGTAAATGCTCTGTTTTTTTATTAAACAATGTTGATTACATTTATTGACTCGAGGGTTCGAGAAATTTCGTAGAAAATATACGTTCTCCGATAGGAATCGAAACTGCGGCCCTTATGGAAACGGTCATATAGCCTGGCGTGCTGTTAACATTCAGCCACAGAGAAGCGTCTTTGTTAGCGAAGTCCGAATTACTGTTTATGCACACACTTTTAACAATTTTCTCGATCGTTGTTAACGTAAACAATGACGACATATTATGAAATGGATTAAGTCCGACAATTATTTAATATATTTTCTGCTTATACGCTATTTTTATAGATATAATCTAAGTAAATGGTCTATTGTTTTTAACTAAACGGTATTAATTACATTTACCGGCCTGTAATTTAATTAATACTGTATAATATGTTTTCTGAGCATAAAAGATTTTTTTTGTGTAATTTTAATAAATATAACTTTTAAAATAAGTTATCAATGTTGTGTTCATTTTTGCGTAATTTAGACAGCAATTTATTAATTTATCCCTTGCACCCGTATATATATATATATATATATATATATATATATATATATATATATGTCTATGTGTGTAAGTGCGCGCACACGCGTGTGTGTGTGCAAAATTTCAGATATAATTAAAAATATATCTGTAAAAAGCACAATATGAGTAAAGACAAAAGAGAAACTTATCTTAGCCGAAGGGTTTCGTCCTCTGAGGCACTTTATCAAGGCACATGTTTGCACATCGTATAAGATAAGTTTTCCTTTTGTCTTTATTCATATATATATATATATATATATATATATATATATATACATACACACGCAACAAACACACACATATATATATATATATATATATATATATATATATATATATATATGCTCTGTTATTAGGTTGGTGCAAAAATAATGACGTAATAATGTCGTTTTTTGACGTTAAAAAATACGTCAAAAAACGACATTATTACGTCATTATTTTTACACCAACCTAATATAATAAGTACATTGAGCTCTCTGTGGATCATTTTTAATATCTGATATTACTAGGATCTACTTAGATTATATAACAACGGATCTATTACCTGTACTATATATATATATATATATATATATATATATATATATATATATATATACATATAGTTTTAAGGTATGCTTTATTCATAGGTAAATGTGCCCAACATAAGAGATAGATCGTCTGTCTATATTTCTGAGATGAGGTATTATCTCCAGTATTTACATTAGTCGGACTATTGTCCTCATCTTTGTCGCCATATTTATCACAACGTTTCGGCCGTTGTACGCTCCGGCCTTTTTCGGGTGGTTGGAATTTCGAACTGAACCATTTATTTCGATCACTCGGGTAGACTGTTCGAGTTCCACGTGCCATGTTTGATGGATGTCAGTTATCAGTTATCTCCTGCTAATTTTCCCTCTGAAAGTTCTCCACTGCCTTAACCGGGTATTGAACTCACACTCTTTGGGTCCTGTCACTGGATCTAACCAACGCCTTTTATCCCCTGTACCATGTGTCCTCAAGGACACATGGCACAGTTGTGATAAATATGGCGACAAAGATGAGGACAATAGTCCGACTAATGTAAATACTGGAGATAGATCGTATTTAAATCTAAAAGTAATC
Organism: Acanthosepion lycidas; assembly: GCA_963932145.1. Lineage (NCBI taxonomy): Eukaryota > Metazoa > Mollusca > Cephalopoda > Sepiida > Sepiidae > Acanthosepion > Acanthosepion lycidas. The sequence goes on from OZ010610.1 coordinate 48,787,693, forward strand.
ACTGAGATCAACACCAAGCTGTATCAATCTTTCTACGAAAAGAAGAAGTACATTCCATAGTTCCACTAGTTATTAATTCCCGTCTAAGATCCGCCATGTCACTCCCATTATAGCGAACCCACCTCATTCGATTCATATTCCATTGGTGAGATGTAAGTTCCACTCAAGCAGCTTCATCCCACGAACCACAGCTTTGTTGAACCAACTTCCAAGAGGATGCTTCCCCGAATCACAACGATCTTAGCCAATTAAAGTCAACTATTACCTTCCCAACATATCACTGTAAACTGTTCCTCTTACACGGTAACATTCTATCTTGAATATTTCTTTGGTCTTTTACAGGAACATCAATTATAAAAGAAATTAATCAGGGTATTAGTATTATTTTTAATGATTTGCGCAACACAGTCTTCCTATCATTCATTACTTTTCCGTTTGTCTCTATTTCATATTAGGTTGAACACTTCAGTACAAAGCGCCCACCGAGGTTAACGTGCCTTTCTCAAACGATATGATTTAAAATCTCGGTGCATTTTACAGTTTTACTGCATGTGAACGAATTTAATCCAAGCTGCGTAAATATTTATAGATTTTATGTAAGTGCACATGGCTTTGCGGAAGGCAAAACGTCATTATTTACACGGAGAGATAAATTATACCTATCATCCAGAAAATTGATAATTACTTCAAAGAAAAATGTTGGAAGGTTACGCAAGCAAATTTCGTGTTCATTGTATATTAATTGGAAATTATGTTGAACACGATTTGGTGATTATGAAAAGTTCGCAGCCTCACATGTTGTTAACTGAATTTGATGTGAAAATTTCTTTGAATAATTCTCGATCAATGTGATTAATATTCGCCACAGAATGAAATGCATTGACAAGGAAGGTCATTATGTTAAAAAAAATAAATATATTTTGAATAAAAAAAATCCTTTTTGATTATTAGGCTACAAACATATCAATAATCCTCTGAGCCTATACGTTATATATATTAGGTTGATGCAAAAATAATGACGTAATAATGTCGTTTTTTTACGTATTTTTTAACGTCAAAAACGACATTATTACGTCATAATTTTTGCACCAACCTAATATATATATATATATATATATATATATATACGTGTGTGTGTGTGTTCATACAATGAAAATTAATTTTCTTTGTTCCACATAGGGACAATGTTCCAATGTCTGTATATATATATTAGGTTGGTGCAAAAATAATGTAATAATGTCGTTTTTTGACGTTAAAGAATACGTCAAAAAATGACATTATTACGTCATTATTTTTGCACCAACCTAATATATATATATATATATATATATATATATATATATTAATAATAATAATAAGAAGAAGAAGAAGAAATATGCATTTTTTTTATCACCGGTAACAAGGAGAAAATGTATATTTATTATTAATATAAATTTTAGCTGTTATACATCAAACACCATTTTATTAGCATCAACACTCTGTGATATTATATATATATATATATATATATATATATATATATATATATATATATATATATATATATATATATATATATATATATATATATATATAGCTGTTCTATCGGGCGGCAGTTAAGCTAGCTCCTGCGGAGGGCTCTTGATTGAGCCTTCATCACAAATAGGTAGGGAGGAATAGATGCGATAGGCAACAATAAAGTGAGTAAAAGGGGATAAATAAAAAGAAAGATGGAAAAAAGAAGGAGAGCAAAAATATTGTAAAATAGAAAGAAAGAAAGAAAGAACGAAAGAAGAGTGAAAAGAAATAAATCGTTGAAGAATGAAAAAAAAATAAAGCAATTAAAAGAAAGAAAAGAAGAAAGCAAAAGAAACGAATAGTATAAGAAAGAAAGAAGAAATGAAAGAAAGAAGGAAAGAATGAAAGAAAGAAGTAAAGAATGAAAGAAAGAAATAATAAAAGAAAAAATGAAAAAATGAATGAAGGAGGAAAAGAAAAAAAATCTCTTTAGAATGAATGAAAGAAAGAATGAAAGAAATAAAGAAAAGTGAAAGTAGAATGGAAAAAGAGAAATGGCTGAAGAAGGAATGAATGAAAGAAAGAATGAATGAAAGAAGGAATGAAAGAAATAAAGAAAAAAATGAATAAAGACTGGAAAGAAAGAAATCGCTGAAGAAGGAATGAAAGAAAGAAGGAATGAATGAATGAAAGAAACAAAAAATGAAAGAAAAGTGAAGAAAGAAATATATGAAGAATGAATGACAGAAACAAAGAAAGAATGAATGAAAGAAAGAATGAAAGCAATAAAGAAAAAATGGAAGAAGAATGGAAAAGGAAGAAATCGCTGAAGAAAGAATGAGTTAAAGAAAGAAAGAAGGAAAGAATGAATGAAGAGTGGAAAAAAGAATGAGTTACAGAAAGAAAGGAAGAATAAATGAAAGAAAGAAAAACATGAAAGAAGAGTGGAAAAGACGGAAATCTCCAAAGAAGGAATGAAAGAAAGAAGGAATTAATGGAAGAAAGAAAGAATAAAAGAAATAAACAAAAATGAAAAAAGAGAGGAAAAGAAAGAAATCGCTAACGAATTAATGACTGCAAGAAAGAAAGAAAGAAAGAAAGAAAGAAGAGTTGAATGAATGAAGGAAAGAAAGAAAGAAGGAAGGAAAGAAAGAAAGAAAAAAAAGAAAGAAAGAAAAAAGAAAGGCTGAATGAATGAAAGAAAGAAGGAAAGAAGGAAAGAAAGAAATCGGTGAAGAATGCATGACTGAAAGAAAGAAAGAAGGAATGAATGAAAGAAAAAAGAAAGAAAGGAACAACGAAAAAAAGAATGAAAGAATAGTGGAAAAGAAAGAATGAGTGGCTGAAGGAAAGAATGAATGAATAAATCAAAGAAATATAGAAGAAATGAAAGAGGAGAGGAAAAGAAAGAAATCGCTGAACAATGATAGGAAAATAGGTCAATTAAAAAAAGGAAAAAGAGAAAAAGAAACAAATAGCGTGAGAAATAAAGAAAGAAAGAAAGGGAAAAAGAAATCAAATAAAATAGAGCAATTAAAAGAAAGGACTGTGCAAAAGAAAGGGATAGTATAAGAAAAAAGAAAGAAAGAAAAATAGAAAGAAAGACAGAAGGAATAAAAGAGTAATAGAAAGCCATAACTGTGAGCCAAAGAAGTTGTAGAAGAAAGAAAGGAAAAGACAGAAAAAAAGAGAAGACTCAACAGGAAAAAGAGATCAAAATGGAAAATCGAAAAAAAGAAAAAGAATAAAGAATGAAAAAGATGAATAAAAATAAAAACATACAAGATATCAAAAGAAAGCGAACAATAAAAAGAAAGAAAAATAGAGCTAAAGAAATTAAAAAAATATAATGACAAAAAAAAAAGGATGAATGATAAATACACGACTGAGAACAATTGGAAGAAAAGCAGAAAAAAGCAAAGAAAGAAAAAAGAAAAAGAAAGAGAAAAGAGAAAAGAGAACAGGAAAGAGAAAAATAAAATGAGAAAATCAAAGTAGAAAATAATGAACGAATAAATGAATAAAGAAAACAACAGAAAAAAATAGAAAAAAAAAGAAGAAAGAATAAAATCAATAGCAAAAGAATGATAGCCTAAAAGAGAAAAGGAGAGCAAACGAATACAATAAAAGAAAAAGAGAAAGACACAGCTCAGATACTTCAAAATAAACCGAAGCCTTTATCAGCAGATTTATTTATATAAGATCCGACATCTTGCCTATAGTTGGGGTAGAAAAACAATAATTAGAAAAGCTTTTATTTTAATTATTGGATCCATAAATTTTCTTGGACTTAATAGTTGAATGCTTTTCCGTTGCCTTCTCCACGGTGATATTATTGAGACACCATCTAATTAGAGATGGCCGTTGAATCATCAAGATCATCAATGTTCATTGATAGGTCATATTTTTCATCCCACAGGGTTCGTAACGACTCGACTCGTTTGAAATAAAGTAAACAAAAAGAGAAACATTGCTAAGTGCTACAAATCACAGGGAGTTGGGAAAGCCATGATTGCCCACATCC
>OZ010610.1:48796713-48811713 GCA_963932145.1 Acanthosepion lycidas
CATCCGAAGGCGCATTCAGAAAGATGCCTTCCAGAATCTAAGCAAAATATTAAGAAACAGAAAAATTTCGTTAGAAACAAGGAAAAAAACTACTGAACTATTATGTAATATCAGCCCTTCTTATATAGCAGTGAACACCGGACAATTGCTTTGCAGATGAAGAGGATACGCGAAGCAACAGAAATGTGGTTCTACAGGAGGATGCTGAGAATACCATAGACTGAACATGTAAGCAACGACCGACTTTCAGAGAAATTGGGAACAATTATACTCAGTTACAAGAAGAGACAGTTGAAATTTCTATGCCACAGAATAAAGAAAGAGGGCTTGGAAAATTTGATACTCACATGACAAATTGAAGACAAGAGAGACAGAGGAAGACAATGCATAACCTACCTAACGATTTTTGTGCAAATGGATGGCGGAGCCAGTTTTAGGAGAGATAAGAAAAAGACAAATTTTATTAAGATCTACAAATGTGATACTACAGAATGATGCTGAGAATACCATGGGCCGAATATGTGAACAACGACAAAGTTTGAGAGAAAATGGAGACAAAAAGGATACCTATAATATCAGTTTCAAAATTATCTAAGACTGTCAGCGTCTCTATTACAAGCTGGTCTAGTCTGATTGATTTCTTCCTTTTCATTTGGCCTAACGTCAAATTATACTATTATGGATCTTTTTACCATGTTGCTGGTTTTCTCCTCTTAAAACGAAAGAGTTCTTCTGAATATTGAAGTATGTTTTCTCTCCCATTATAAGAATGTGCGGCTGATGTTGTGCGAGCCTACTTACACACGAACATATACATACAAACACAAAATCATATGTACAATGCCAAACGATGATTGGCTAATAAATCACTAATACATTTTCTACAGGCAATTTACGAATCGCACTAATGCGACAATTTTGGAATCGCTTTATTTTTAAGTAGTCAAATTTGTGCAGTTTTGGGAGAAGTGGCTCACAGAAGCTTCCTTAAGACTCCCCAAAGTTCGCTCGCTGATTGATTGATGCCAACTAATCGGATCGTTTTGCACGTGAAGAATATTTTTCCCGCGCAACGAATCGGAGCCTATAGTCGCTTATTTAAGCGAAGATTTTTCTCAGCTCAATTAGTGACACCTCAACTGCTAAATGAATCTACCACAGTTGGAACTCCAGTTCTAACCATGCGCCAATCTTCTCACTCACACGCTCACCCACAATGCTGATGATAATTTGTACATCTTCACTAAAAACTTCTTTTGATACAACAATACTTTCATATCATGAATCACTCATGAACATTTATCCAATGAACTTTAAACCAAATAATTGTCTCTTACGGAACTATTAAATTTCAATCAAAGGGAGGCAACTCTTGATTAATTTAACCATTCTTACTTAAATGCATGTTTTCTTTCACATCGTTGTGTGATATTGTACATCTTGTTAATATACGTATATTATATGTGCAACAATGTCTTGTGGTTATTCTTCTTGCGGGAGTCCTGTTTTCTTATCAAAGTTAAATTAATGTGGTCAAGTCCGCCACAATGTAATGGGGAGAAAATCACAAAAGAAGTTTGCTATGGAGAATTCAAAAGAATGGGACGCGTTCACACAGAACTTCAATCAGTTGACAATTACGATCGAATGAGAAGAAAAGATTAAACATCAACAGCAATAAGACAGAATGCATGGTTGTTAGCAAGAAGATGAGCCCAAAGTGCGAATTACAAATCAGAGATACAAAAATAAAACAACTATAAAAATATCTGGGAAGTTTTTTAACAGAGGAACCTGAAATTTATGTCAGGCGAGTTATAATTCCCAACAGCCTCATTTTGACTGGAATCCTTTAATACAAGGATTAACATTATTCTATTGATTCTTTCCTTCGCGTTTTATCGCAATATTTTGACCCATGAACTAAGACCGGATTTTGACCTTATGAACTTGGGAAGTGTTTTAACAGAGGACGAAAAGTGAGACACCGAGATCCTAAAACGCGTTAGTTTGGCCAAAGATACATTTTCGGGGGTGCTATTTATTGAACTCAACATATCTCATGAACGTCTCTATTGGTCAGCCCAGATAATAGGAACCTGAAATTTGTGCCAGGCGTGGGTATAAAATCCCAACAGCCTCGTTTTGGATGAAATCCTATAATACAGAAATTAACATTATTCCATTAATTCTTTGCACTAGTGCATCTATCCTTGTTGCTTTTATTGCAATATTTTGACCCATGAACAAAGACCGGAAGAATTTTAAGAGAGGCCCCAAAGTGTGATAATGAGATCCAAAGATGCATTCCAAAACAGAGTATTAAAAGACAAGGACACTGAACTGTTACGTGATATCTGACCTCTTATATGGCAGCGGACGCTAGACAATCTCCTAAGGATGAAGAAGAGACTTGAAGCAACAGAAATACGGTTCTACAGAAAGATGATGAGGATGCCATAGACCGAAAATGTGAGCAACGAAGAAGTTTTAGAGAAAATGGAAGCAAAAAGGAAACTTATACTTAACATCAGGAAGAGGTAGTTGAAATTTCTGGGGCACGTAATGAGGAAGGAGGGCTTGGAAAATTTGATACTCACAAGACAGATTGAGGGAAAGAGGAAAGCAGCGCGTAACATACTTGATGGGATTAAGTAAATGGATGGTAGAACAAAGTTTAGGAAAATAACAAAAAGACAAAACTTATTAAAAGCTTCAAAGTACAGGAAGATGTGGAGGGCCATTGTCAACTACGTTCTGAAGGGACACGGAACATAAAAGTAAAAGACGGCTAATGAAATTATGGGGGCCTCCTCAGACGGAGCCACTCTCACCCACACTCGTGATATGTTTTAGCGACATTTACATAGCTTGAAGGAAACCCATTGTAAATTAATCAATAAACCAGAATACTTATATTTTGTTTGTCAACAAAAATACTCTATTAGGTTGGTGCAAAAATAATGTCGTTTTCTCACATATGTTACTATGTGAGAAAACGACATTCTTTTTGCACCAACCTAATATATGATTTTTTTTTCCTTTTATTGCAAGTCGAATTAGCACAATTCAACCGCCCTGTTGGCTGGGGTTTCAGTGAGAATACGCCAACTGCAACTCTGCAGAGGGGTAAGAAGACATCCCCCCACACACACACACCCAAAGAGGTGTCTTGGGTATAACGATAAACTACGTCCGGCAGGAAGGCCTCTGATCAGGAGGTTTTCAGGAGCGTGGAACCACCTCTTAATTGCTGGTGTTCCTAGGTCTACCCTGACCTGGGGTGGTAGCATTTGTTAGGGTCCCAGCTATGGGCAAATAGTTAACCCCCAAACTGGGGCCAAAACACTATGAAAGTGTAAAAATGTTTTTTTATAGTAAAAATAACAGCAGTACATTTTTAGGAAAAAGTTGTAACTATCAATATATATTTTCAAAAATCATTAACAGCAACACATTTTGAAAAAAAATTACCAGCAATACATTTTAAACAAAATATTGCCAGTAATACATTTGACTCTCGACAAAAACCCTCTTTGCAAAAATACGGCAATGAAACCTGATCTACAAACTGATTTCTTACAAAGAATAAATATCCTATTCATACGAGCCTATCCTAAAATTTTGTCGCCATTAAATAACTCATTGAGGTTAATAGGCCGTAAAACAAAATAAACCAAACCAAACCATATTTCAACACAACCGTAGTAAAAAAAAAAAAACAAAAAACAATTCATGACTAGCATTATAGTAATAAAAAAAATTCAGTTTATGAAACTATTTAGAATTTATAACACCTAGAAAATTAAAATTACTACTAAATAAAAATTTCTAAGATTTAAACATTCTGAACTAAAATCAAAAACATCTCATCTCCTTGAAACACAATGACACAAACTAAAATATTATTTTCCTTGCTTTGCTTTATGCAAATTCAAATAAAAACAAGTTCGTCCTGTTGATATTTCAGTTTATAAAATCGAATTGCCCGCGCGTTAACATTTTTTGTAAGAATATGATGATTGATTTTCAAACATTGCTATAATTTGTGGAGAAAAATGATGCATTTCAATATTACTCAGTGTTGTGACCACCTTTTAGGTAGGAATCATTTCTTTGTTCAAATTTAAATTTAATTTAAATCAAAGGGAAGAAATTTTTCAATGGGGGGGTGTCTGTTCCCCTCGGGGGACCCCCTTTGATCAAAATGATCTTGCTGATGTGCTGGCTTTCTCCTTCTATATTTTGGATTGGAGTCATTCCCTTGTTCAAATTTGAATTTAATTTAAATCAAAGGAAAAAAATTGCAGCTATTGATTCAATGTTGTCGCTCCATTTCAAGTCAGTTCAAAACGTGAGGCCAAGAAGGCGTAATGTGTTGCTCTCCAGGAGTCTAGCGTCTCCTGATTAATAGATGATTGGAACGAACTATCAGTAGATAATACGTAGTGTGTATGCGCAAGTTCAAAGTCAATCTGTGCAAAGCGCTTTCATTCTGCGTACTTTATCCTCGGTTACCCTAACAACAGTCCCGATACCTTTTTGATCAGGCCCTATAAATGCTTTATTTATTTTACTATAAAAATGCGTCGAAAATCGGGATGAAAATATCGTTTGTGTTAATCAGTGCTGGCGTGTCTTACCCCTGAAATCCATTTTTTTTTTTTTTGCGGGGCGGGGGACCCCGTTGTGGCCTCTGCAATTTTCTTTTTCAGCACTGTTTTATGGTCATCCGCATCTTTTAAAATTATTTTTGAACTGATAGTCAGTCATCAACTAATAATATATATCGTGTATCTTCATGGCCGGTGCAGGAAATCTCGACAAGGTTGGAACCCCAAAAGCATCATTTTTTTTTTTTGCTTTTTACTTCTTTTCTACCCAAGTCATATTGTCAATCATCAACTATAAAAATAGACAGTGCCAGTGTTTACTACACCGCACCCTTCAACCGCGTGGGGGCCACATGCCTGCTGGGGAGGGGGCCAGAATTGCTAATTTCAGTAGCGCTTTTGTTTTTAAATTGTATATTTTTTTCTTAACAGTTCCTTTAAATCAATTAAGAGGGTAATATATCTCGGTAAAATTATTTTTTATTCCGAGATCATCCACTAATTTTTTTTTAATAATAGTAATACTAAACACAAGTCCACGACTAGTAATTAAATTAAAATAAAATTTTTAGTTCTTATTTTCACATTTCTAGAATGATAAAACCGAGAAAATGATCGCTTAAAAATAAAAATGTTTAATGATTACAACACATGAAAAATTTTGTCGAAAACTGACAAACTGTTTTTAAAATAAGTTTTTAAGAGAATCACGTTTGTGTTGTGTTGGAATCTTTGTAAAACTTTTTTTTTTTTCTGTGGAGGTGCGTCGGTGATTAATCCTTATGGAAATCTAAAAATTTACGACTTGATCATTTTTTCGAGTAAAATTTAGTCATGAAAATATTGGTGGTTATTAAAAAAAGAATAGCATTTTCTCAGATTTTTGTAAAATAAAAAAACTGTTCATTATAAAAGTAAATAATTACTGAATATATACAGTCATTTTCATTTAAATTGGATAATTCCCTGAATTTTGGTAAAATAAAAAAACAAAACAAAAAACGCTGTCCAACCCCCTAATTTTCTTTCAAGGGTTTGTGGCTCCCAGGTTGGGAAACTTTTAATTCGACATGTAGTAGGGAAATGGGCGCATCAAAGTTTCGAGGTGGGTGTGAAGGGCAAGACCCTAGTGTCAGCCCTGGGGTTAATGACAGAATTTAATACTTTTTAAATCAGAGAGGCTCCATAAAGAAAAAAAAATCAAATAGAAAGGAACGCCGGAAAATAAAATAATTTTGTCCAATCCGAAAAATTAACACAAAGAGACATTTGATGTTTGCCGAAACGAAGGTTCGCGTTTGAGTCGCGACTCATGGTCAAAAGGATATAAGCTCATACCTCTGAGCTAGAAGGTAAATAGGACGGCGAGCGTGACAAGTGATGCGGTCGACGGATAAATCAGCCATGCGTGACCGCCTTATAAACAGACATTTTGTGATACCTGATATCAAAGGGCATACTCTACGGCAAGTAAATAAAAATATATTATTTATTTTATACCTTTGCTCTAGTTCGTTTTATTTCTTAATTTTACGATAAAATATAACTCCAAAGAGAACCATCCTGATACAAGTAACCACAAAACAGTTAAAAAGACCTGATTTGGTACAATTATATCTTTCATGACATCAAATAGTTTTAAAGAAAGGTAAGTATTAGGTTGGTGCAAAAATAGTGTCGTTTTCTCACATATGTTACTATGTGAAAAAACGACATTATTTTTGCACCAACTTAATAAATTTAGAATAAATGCCAAATAAAAAAAAAAAAAAAAATAACAAAAAAGGCAACGGAAAATATCACTTATTTTATTATTTAAAAAAATATTTTTATATTAATATTATTATAAAATAGTCTACTAAGTTTCATAAAGGTCTGTAGAATAAAACTTATTGGTTACATAAGTTTTAAAAACGACTATTTTAAACATAAATATAATAGTTTCTTTATTTTGGTAGTTTTGGTTTGGTTTGGTTTTCTTTGTTTTACAGCATATCAACCTCAATGGATTATTTGATACCGACAAGATTTTTATTGCTGGTAATATTCTTTTAAAAAAGTATTTCTGGTAATATTTTTCACAAAAATGTATTGATGGTAATATTTATTTTTTCAAAATTGTATTGCTGGTAATTTTTTTTCCAAAAATGTATTGCTGGTAATAGTTTTTTTTTTTTCCAAAAGGTATTGTTGGTAATAGTTTTTCCTCGAAAATGTATTGCTGGTAATAATTTTTTTACAAAAATGTTGTGCTGGTATTAAAACCTATTTTCACTCGATTTGACTCCAGTTTGGGAGTTAACTATTTACCCATAGCTGAGACCCTAACAGTTGCTACCACCGTAGGTCAGGCTGGACCTGAGAACACCAGTAATTAAGAGGTGGTTCCACGCTACTCAAAACCTCCGGATCAGAGTTCTTGCTCTTGGATGTAGTTTGGTCTTACCCAGGACGCGGTTATTCGTATCTAATTAAATTTGCGGTATATTTTTTTAAGTGAAGTGTTGCCGGCGTTATTGCTATGAACATGTTGACTAGTGAAATATAATCTGCTCCGTTTCGATTTGTTTTTCGTTATTTATGTTCTCAGCTTAAATTAATTAATATCTCTTTTCAAATGTTTGTTTGTTAATACTTAATTTCAGTAATTTCTTTTGGAACAAATATCTAGAATAGATATTTGATTTTTAAAGAGTTTTTGAAAGTGTTGTAAATTTTCTGTCATCTCTTTTCAACTATAGTAGCGAATTGGTGATCGTAAGAGGATTTTTAAAAATGTCCTAAAGCCTTACTGAAATGCATAAAATTATATTTCTTTTTGTTTTGCTTTTGCGCATTTTAAGGGAATGTGACGGATCTGAGTAAAATTCGAACTCCGTTCTCCGAATCAATGGCGCCATGAATTTTATTGAAATGAAGGTAAAAATATAAAATCAATGGATATAAAAATAATATTCTATGAAAGAAAAATTTAATTTGTACTTAAAAAATTCTAATAAGTAAAATAGAGGGATTCAATAAAAAGCATCAATCCTGTTCTAAAATTAGCTCATCGATTTACATAATTATTAAACAAAAACCTTTATCGCCCAAACTATCTTGATAAATAAAAAAAACGAAAAAAATAAATCAAGGGAAATAACTAAGTGAAGGTTTTACAAGAGTTACCTCCCATGAACTGTTATGCTTTTTTTTTAATACTATGTTTTATTTCCAGTGTTTAAAATTTTTAGGCATTTTTTAATGTAATTCCCAAAACTATTTAAATGACCTTGTTTTCCTCCCAAAGGAGTAGTTACTTCAAAAGACCTTCGACAACAAAGCATAAATTTGATGTCAATTCGCAAAAGAAATATTGAATCTCATATTTTACAGGGTGCGGCAGGAATACCTGCTGACGCATACACCTCCCAGAAATTATCTCCAAGTAAAGGAGTAAGACATTAGATGAAGACACCATTGCCATTAATATCTTATTAGTATGTGGGCGGTATTTCTTCTGCATCCTATGTAATGATTATTTACATGGCATCGAACACGCGATATTAGAATTTGGGTCTGAGAGAAGTCGACGAATATACAAACAAGGATCGGTACCCCAAACGCTATTAAAAAAAAAAAAAAGATATCTACAAAATCATATTCTGAGTTATCTCCCATGCATTATAAACTTTATAGAATCCTTTTCAGCCATTGTTAAAATAATCCTCAACTCTTAATTTATTTTCATGCAACACGTGAATACGGCTATTTTGCAGAAAGAATAATTAATAATCTGATTCCATTTCTCTCTGTCAATATATATATATATATATATATATATATATATATATATATATATATATATATATATATATATATATATAATTATTTAAATATAATTATTTTCACACACACACACACACACATATATATATATATAATTATTTAAATATAATGTCAATATATATATATATCAATATCTCTGTCAATATATATATATATATATATATATAATTTAAATATAATTATTTTCACACACACACACACACACACAGATATATATATATATATATATATATATATATATATATATATATATAAAGAACAGTAAGATATATAATCCGGTGTTCTTATTGATATTTTTTATGTTTATTTTTACAAAACAGTGCGCGATGTAAATTTACAGAGCATAAATATTATAAATTAACTGATTTAAAATATGTTTTTTCGCTACACGGTAATGACCATGTTTCAAATATGGAAGCTAAAAACTTAAAATTTAATTTTGTAATTAAATTAAAATCATTAGTTCCATTTCATGTTCAAGTGAATATTGGAACCTTCGATAAGTGACAACTGACATCCATTAGACATGGCACGTGGAACTAGAACAGTCTACCCCAGTGAGCGAAATAAAGGGTTCACTTCGGCCGAAACGTTGTAATAAATATGGCGACAAAGATGAGGACAACAGTTCGAATAATGTAAATCGTATATATATATATATATATATATATATATATATATATATATATATATATATATATAAATTCATGAAACATTCATACAAAAAACAAATATAGAGCTTAATGATTTAAATGCCGAGAATACATCGTCGCAAACTATATAAATGAGATACACCAACCTCGAACCTGTATATCAATGATCTGATCCGCGTTTATAATTTCCAGTTGCATAAGGTCTTTTTAATTTTTTACAAGCTTTCGTCTGTTCCTACAGACATCATCAGGTATGGAAGTAGATTTTGTTCTTGTTTTTACTTCTCAGTAATAAGAGGACAACGAAAATAGAGATGTAATCCGAAAAAATGCTATGAGAAATGTATTTTTTTGGAACGTGCGGTCGCAACGCTGAGTTTGAATTTAAATTTTAAGGTTGTGCGTTTTTGTGCAAATATAGCAATAAGAGAATTCTTTTTTACTGGTAGATTTTCCGCGGATATGGCATGAATTATATTGTTCAATAATTACAGTAATGTCACACTTATTATCCGAGATTTGCACGTTGGATCAGTTATTTTAATTTCAATTAAAAGGTGCAAAAACAAATAAACGGGGATCATATCATTCATATACAGGTTTGGGGTTGATGTATCTTATTTATATTGTTTGCGACGATGTATTCTCGCCATTTAAATCATTAACCTCTATATTTGTTTTTTATATGAATAATTCATGAATTTATAAATCATAATTGCACCTTATATATATATATATATATATATTTGGTTGGATAGATATGAGTTTGTGACCCTGGGTTTCACGCTTTTCCGATCGTCTGACGATCGCAAAAGCGTGAAACCCAGGGTCACAAACTCACATCTATCCAACCAAATATGTTAGCTCTATCTCTGATATTGAGCGCTTTCTAATAAGTACCTCGCATATAATATATAAATAATTATATATATATATATATTTATTTATATTTATATACACACACTTTTCACACACACAGACACACACACACACACACATATATATATAAAATTAATAGTCGCATTACTAAACATAAAAAGAGGTTTTATAAAAATAAATTTCACTCAACATTTCAACTACAAAAATCGGACAGCACTTTCGTTGCAACTTAATAGTTTTGAGCTACAACTGGAGTCCCAAGACGAATTAAACTTAGAAAAAAAGAAAAGTACCGTTATGTATTATGAATCCACCTATATGGTGGATTCATAATACATAATATAATATAAACACTGAATGCTAGAAAATCCCCGCACAGATGAAGAAGAGTCTTCAAAAAACAGAAATGTGGTTCTACCGAAGGATGCTGAGAATACCATGGACCATTTAAGCAACTACGAAGTTTTAGAGAAAATGGCAGCCAAAAAAAGGCACTTATGTTTAACATCAGAAAGAGATAGCTGAAATTTCTAGGTCACGTAATGAGGAAAGTGGGCTTAGAAAATGTGATACTCACAGGACAAGAGGGGATAAAGGACCGAGTGTGCATGATTGAATGAATGGCGGAGCAAGGTTTAGGAAAGATTACCAAAAGACACAATTTATTAAGAGATACAAAAGACGGGGATTTGTGGAGAGCCATGATCGACAACGTCCTGGAGGGACACGGCACATAAAAAAAGAAGATGCTCGTAAGCCGATAAAAGCAAGGAGAAGATTGAACGGGATGAGAGAGAGACAGAGAAACAGAGAATAAGAAAAAAAAGAGAAAGAATAAGAAGAGAGAGAGAGAGAATAAGAAGAAAGAGAATAAGAAAAGTGAGAGAAAGACTAAATAAGAAGAGTGAGCGAGGATATATATATATAGAAAGAGAGAGAATAAGAGAAGAGAAAGAAAGACAGAATAAGAAGAGTGAGAGCGAAAATAAGGAGAGAGAGAATAAGAGAAAGAATGACAGAATAAGAAGAGAGGACGAGAATATGCAGAGAGAGAGAATAAAAGAGAAAGAGAACGATATAGTAAGAAGAGAACGGGAATAAGGAGAAAGTGAGAATAAGGAGAGAGAAAATAAGAAAAGAAAGAGACAAACAGAATAAAGAGAGTGAGGGGGAGCGGGAATAAAGAGAGAGTGAGAGGGAGAATAAGGAGAGAGAGCGAATATGAAAGGAGAAAGAAAGGCAGAATAAAAGAGAAAGAAAGCGAGAATAAGGTGAAAGGGAAAATAAGAAAAGAGAGAAAAACAGAATAAGAAAAGAGCGAGCAAAAATAAGGAGAGAGAGAGAGAGAGAGAGAGAGAAAGAAGAAGAAAAGAAAGAGAAAGACAGAATAAGAAGCGGGAAAACTAGAATTAGCGGAGAGAGAGAATAAAAAAAGAGAGAGAAGACAGTATAAAGAGAGAGAGAGAGAGATGGAATACGGAGAGAGGGAGAGAGAATAAGAAGTGATAGACAAAACATGAGAAAAGTGCTGAGTTATGCGATAATAGATCACCGAAGAAGAGACAGTTGAAATTTCTAGGGTAGATAACAAGGAAAGGAGGCTGGTAAAATTTGATACTCTCGGGATAGATTGAAAGCAAGAGGGACAGCGCAAAACAAAACATAACCTCCCTAGCGAAGTTGAGCAAATGGATGGCGGAGAAAGGTTTAGAAGAGATTACAAAAAAAAGACGAAATTTCTTAAACACAACAAAACGCAGGGAATCGTGGAGAGCCATGACTGCCAACGTCCTGAATGGACACGCCACACAGAAGATGTAGATGCATCGGGCAGATTATACCAGTTCATTTTCAAAGTGACAATAATGCCAACTTAAATGGAAGAAAACTTTAATTTTTTTAAAAATTGGACTTGATTGACAATAGAATTGTTTGCGAGGTATCTATTAGGTTGGTGCAAAAATAATGACGTAATAATGTCGTTTTTGCCGTTAGAAAATACGTCAAAAAACGACATTATTACGTCATTATTTTTGCACCAACCTAATAAATGGAGGCGAGGTTAGGTTTGGTATTTTTATCTAGGTTAATGATTGTAGCATCCAGCCCCAGTCTTTATTTTCCAATTCTTATTTTTATTTTCAATTTTTTTTATCCTGCTCCCGCCAAACAAAATAAACTGATTATTTCTGTCTCCTTTATCCAGATTTTCACTTGTTTCAAGTAAATAGAAAATCCCCACCATCTCCAGAAGACATGGCAACTTTTTCCTTATGTATGTTTAGGGTGGTTCACATACTAACCCGCATTTTTTATTTGTAATTATTGTCCCCTTTCCAACAATGAATATTTGGCTTTATTGTGAGTGATGACGAAAGTGGACTTCCAAAAGCTAAGCAAGGTATTAAGAAAGAGAAAAAAATTGTTAAAAACAAGGAAAAAAGTACTGAACTGAACTCCTTTATGGCAGTGAATGTTGGACAATCTCTTCACAGATGAAAAAGAGATTTGAAGCAACAGAAATGTGGTTCTACAGAAGGATGCTGAGGATACCATGTACCAAACGTGTGAGCAACAGCAAAGTTCTAGAGACAACAGCAACAAAATGGACACTGATGTTTAACATCAGGAACAGACTGCTGAAATTTATGGGGCACATAATGGGGAAAGAGGGCTTGAAAAATTTGATACTCACAGGGCAGATTAAAGGTAAGAGAAGTTTTCCCTTGTTTCGGACATAACCTAAATAATATATATTCATAAATTATGTCTTTAATTATAAGTATTTTTTAATCATTTCACTTTAAGGAAGGTAATAAAACCACTAAGACGCAAGTGGTTACATAGAGTTAGTGAATATAGGAAAAAGAAAACATTATTAAGGAGAGAGGACAATAAAAGAACAGGAATTAAGAAGACAGAAGATAACGATTGACACTGCATTTAAGTTTTTGAATATCAACGTTGCCTGGAAAGAAAGAAGTCGGAAGGAAATTTGACTGGCGAAAAGTTCGAAAGAAGAAACTGTTAGCATAGAACTTACGGTTACATCTAGTCATTTCAACTCTAAAATAATGAGACCTTGTCACCAATCTACGACATTTTACACGCACACACATATATTGTCATCCGCAGAAAGACTGTTTCGCAGTTCATCTGTGTGGCTAGACGTCCGGTTGCCTCTAGTTAGGATCGAAACCCGACTGAATTGACATCAGTCAGAGATTCTACCACTAAGCCTTTGGCGCACGGAAGGGAGGAAGTTGAATTTTAGCGTATTTATTTTTTAGATAAACACTCAGTGACTGAGAAAACATCGATTCGATTTACCAAAGAGTCTTGCATTATTAGCCGTAATAGTCACTGTTTACAAACCTAAACTTTATATATATACCAAGTTTTGGGAGTCGTGTAAGGTTGGGTTGTTTTTCTTTTTTTAACTGGTTACAATGGTTAATCTTATCCGACTCCCAACTTCAATCAAAGCAGTGACCCCTTGATAATAAAAAACAAACCCTAGATCACACCCTCATTTCAAAACTATAGATGAGTAAAACATTCCGTAGCATAGTTATTCCAAAAATCGCCTCAGGATGACACTGCCACCCGGTAGTTAGGGTTTAACAGTGAAATTAAACCTGAATACTGCTGATCATTATTAGGTTGGTGCAAAAATAATGACGTTTTTGACGTTAAAAATACGTCAAAAAAACGTCATTATTTTTGCACCAACCTAATAAAATCTAGGCTCTACTTCTGTATCGAGAACTGTTTTAATAAAAACAATAATACTAAAGAACTTCGGATCATCAATCTAACAGTTCTTTCCTATTATATCAATACACCCCCCACACCCCATATATATATATATATATATATATATATATATATATATATATATATATATATATCCAGGTAGGGGCACCATTGAGGCATAGAACAATTACGACTGAGTAGTGAGTTTGATCCTCACTGGGTACCCCCTAATTTCGGCCTTGTGCCACATCTAAGCTACGCTTGGAAAAAGGGCACCTCGAGGTGGGATAATGGTTAACGAGCTTGTCTCGCTAGAACAAGTAGTGAGTTCGTTCCTCACTGGGTGCTCCGTACTTTCGGCCTTGTGCCACATCTGAGCTACGCTGGTAAAATCACTATATATATGTCCAGGTAAGATGTTAACGAATAGAGTACAATTCCAACGTTCGTAACATTTAATTTAAAAGAGGGCTCAGTACAAAATAGACCAATATTCTTTATTTTAGGATATTACATAGAAAACATGTCAAAATCGCTACACAATTGCAGTCGTCTTTCGGTGCGTATCAATACATCCCATCAGGCGATTGTAAAATACTGGCGAGTGAACGATTTTTAAACATGAGATGTTTTTTCGATGTAATATCCTAATATATATATATATATATATATATATATATATATATATATATATATATATATATATATATATAGATAGATAGATAGATGTGGTGAGAGAGATTAGGTTTAATGTATTTTTGTTACGCATGAATAAATACTAATTTAGGGATTCAATTTCAAATCACGAACCGATACCCCTAATTAATGCCGATGAATCTGTTTTTCAGTGCTGTTCCTTAGCAATGGGTGGCGACGCGACTCCATCCAGTCAACGTACTGAATCAGACTACCTTACCAATCTATTTGCAAGCTTAAATAAATAAATCAAAATAACAAACGGTGTTAATCACCGTGTCATTAATGCCAAATTGGTTCCCGCTGACAGCAATATGAATGATATTTATAGAGTTTTGCTTTATTTGGTGTCAGAACTCAATTTTAGAGCATCCAATAAGGTTTGAACTCACTACACCGTCTTGTCATAGAGAACCCTACAGACAACTAAATTAAATATCACAATATTAGATTAATTGAGGTGTCCAATATATATATATATATATATATATATATATATATATATATATATATATATATATATATATATATATATATATATATATATATATATATATATATATATATATATATAT
>OZ010610.1:48816713-48848759 GCA_963932145.1 Acanthosepion lycidas
AATAAATTGCCGGACTTTGTCCATTTCTTAATGTATATATATTTATATATATATATGATCTTTTCTGTTAATTCATTCCAAATAATGTAAAGTTTATCGCGAATATTAATTCACGGCAAGAAATTCTAAATTTTCAATCAAAGTAACTTTGTATTTTTATCAAACTTTTGGCAGTCATTTGAAATTATAAATTTTAAATCAAAGTCTATTTTTTTGTTTTTTCAATAAAATTTTTGTCACGGTACAGAATCATTTTTTTTTACAATTTAAAAAATCTGTCTTTGAAATGTTTATCGATGTGTGCGCGAACTATGACCCCACAAAGAGCGCACCCGTGTCGACACATTTGGAGCGATCACAAACGTCAGCCCAACCGGAGTGCAATGGAATCGCTTCACTCTGGGAGAATTTAGTGTGAATTTTAGTATATATAAATTCTTTTTATTTTGTTTGGGGTAAATTAATATTTTGGGGTGAATTAACAGAAAGAATCCCCCCTTTCTCTCTCTCTCTCTCTCTCTCTCTCTCTCTCTATACATATATATATATATATATATATATATATATATAGAAAAGTGAAGATAGAATTCAACACTTAAAGGCGACAGCCTGTTTCATGCTAGATGCAATCGTCAGGTCACCGACGATTGCGTATAGCATGAAACAGACTGTCGCTTCTAAGTGTTGACTTCTATGTTCACTTTTATATTTACACACGCTCTATCTCTGATATTGAGCACTTTATCCCATAAATATAGCACATCTTAAGACTATATTTCTTCATATATATATATATATATATATATATATATAATATTAGGTTGGTACAAAAATAATGACGTAATAATGTCGTTTTTTGATGTATTTTTTAAGGTCAAAAAACGACATTATTACGTCATTATTTTTGCACCAAATTAATACATACATATTCGTTAATTGCCTGGCGGTGTTGCAACTCTTGTTCGCTTTGACCTCTTTTTACAACACGAACATACACCAACACACACACAAACACACACATATATATATATATATATATATATATATATATATATATATATATATATATATATATATATATGTATGATAACCCCGCCCTTCTTTGTTCATAGTTCGCTGGTCCTTTGATCGATGTCTCGAGCAAACACAAGCAAACACTTCATTCTTATTCTCTTTTCATTTTCATTGTTAAAGTCTTCACACAAATAGGAACTGATAACTTACACTGGAGATCAAGTGACAACAAGTCTTCTCGATAGCCATACACTGTCCTCCGTATTCTTATTGATATTTGTCATGCAGTCGTCTGGATGGTTTCGTATGTTTTTCGGATTTCCATTTCACTCTATGACTATCAGAACAGCACGTTCTCTTCCGTTTTTAAGAATTACCATCGGAAAGTGCGACACTGAAATCCGAAGACGCATTGGAGTATCCAAAGATCCATTCGAAAATCTAAGCAAAGAAACTGGAGAAAAAATTGTTAGAAAGAAAGAATAAGTATCGTTACACGATATTATTTAGCAATAGATGCTGGACAATTTCTTCAAAGATGAAGAAGAGACTTGAAGCAACAGAATTGTGGTTCTACAGAAGGATGCCGGAGACATTATGGACAGAACATGTGAGTAATATATATATATATATATATATATATACTTAACATACTAAACAACAGGGAGACGCAGTTGAAATTTCTGGGTACATAATGAGGAAAGAGAGCTTAAAAAATCTGATACTCACAGGACAGTTTAAAGGCAAGAGGGACAAAGGAAAACAATGCATAAAATACTTGAGTAAATGGATGACTGTACAGGGTTTAGGAGAAATAACAAAAAGACAACATTTATTAAGTGCTACGAGGGGCAGGAAGATGTGGAGAGGCATGATTGGTTACACCCTGAAGGGTCACAGTTCCTAAAGAATAATGAAGATATACTCTCGCTAATGGAAACTAGAGGAAACGCTTCAATGTTAAAATCTAGAGCTATTTTGTTTCTTTCATTTTATAAGATGGATTCTGTTTATTATTCGGCAAATTGGTTTATTTGGTTGAATCTCATTCGAGTTTGAACGATTTCTAGAAATAGTTCCGAATAAGCCAACTACAAAACAGACAACTTTAGCTGCCGCTTGGCATATCGCTCCGATTTGTCCGACCACGTCTTGGTAACTCTGTATATATATTTTTTTTTTTGTTTACCTACTCCACCTTCACGGTGTTCTTTATCCCAAATACGATAACATTTATCAGGATCCATTCAGAGATGTTCTTGTGCACAAGTGTGACCTAAGCGCTTTGGCATCTGTGCCCTCCAAATGTTGTCAGGTATTCTCAAGGCGTTATACCGATTGTTACTTATAATACAATACAGTGTAACTCGGATATAAGAGACCCGGATATAAGAGAAACCCGGATATAAGAGATATTTTCTCTGGTCCCAAATTAGAGCCATACTTACCTAAACAAAATAGATCAAACCCGGATATAAGAGAAACCCGGATATAAGATACTTATTATCCGGTCACGACAACTCTCTTATATCCGGGTTACACTGTATCATCAACTGGAATATAAATGAAGTAAAGAGAAGGGATTCCAAGTTAAAAAAAAAAAAGTAATATTTAAAGAAATGCTTACCGTAGATCCCGGTTAATAAACTGGTAAGTGTCTTAGTGAAATAATAATAATAATAATAATAATAATAAACCATTTTGCTTTCCATCGGCATGACTGATGCTAACCTCCAGGAGAACAATTCATTGTGCTTACTTGTTCTCACGTTTTCTACTGACATGAAGTGAATTGATTATAGTGTATCAATTGCTAGGGATGATGTTTGGCATATTTCTCCGATTTGACCTGCTAGGTCTTGGCACCTCTGTATTTTCGCGTGCCCACCATCACGATGTTCATATCCCAAGGGTACCGCAACGTTTATTACGATCCATTCATGAGAGCTCTTGTTCTCAAGTGAGACATCAGGGCAACTGCTCTCCGAATGATTGTCATCAATGATGGTCGTATCTAACACGCGCTTCACTTGCTTATTTTTTTACGACAGACAGTGGTGAATGTCCATACCAATTCGTGCACTCGTGACCCTACAACCTTCATAATTGTTGTGGATTCCGAGATGAATTCGGTCTCCAAGGAATGACAAACGCAATAATTAAATATAAGAAATAAAATGTATTTACACAATCATACAAAGAGTAATACTGTTAGTAAGTCCAGGAACGTGGTTAGTAGCAAATACAGATAGATATATACAGTCTCAAAATAGAACTTCCTTAGAGTCTACGTCCTTGTAACCGACTTCTACAAGAGGTTACCTCACTCTATCTCCGTTCGTATATTCTCTCACTCTCCGTATATCCTCTCACTATCCGACTACCGAGTACCGAGTGTAACTCTGGGTATTTAACGGCAGCAGTCCAGGTACGAAAAAAATATGAAAAAGGGGTGGACCCCATAACAATAATCCTCAAGGTATTCTAAAGAGCTAATTTGTCATTGCGTCCTCTGTACTCTTTTTGTGCCAGCTAGGTGAAGCTGCTAACAATGGGTTGCACATTTTCAGTAGCTTTCCTACGCAACACGCACAAGTGTAAATCAAATGTTCTATCAAGAGATTATTTGACTGAATTTGTTCTTTCGCTGCACTGATCATCCATTTGGTTTCTTTCTACAAGAACAAGTTTCTGAGCCACCTCCATGATTCAGGATATTTCTTTCTTAATCATCTCTCCCCAAGCAAGGCAATAAAGCCACTAAGGCGCAAGGGGTTACTGAGTTTTAAAGAAGATGAGAAAAATATCCTATTAAGGATAGAGGACAATAAAAGAACAAGAATTAAGAAGACAGAAGATTTTCGAAGATCAAAGTTGACTGGAAAGCAAGAAGCCGGAAGAGAGTTCCACAAGTGTGATAGAAGAAGTTGTTAGCATAGAACTTACGGTTACATCTAGCTATTAACACTGTAAAATGATGAGACCTTACCGCCAATCTAGTACTGCGCTTAAAGCCATAAAGTCTAGGTATCATAGAGGAAAATTATATTTATTTTGAAAATACAAAAATGTGGCACAAGGCCAAAAAGGGAGGGGATAGGGGAAGGCTATAGGCCTCATCTTAAACGTCTCTAGCCACTATTACTGACCCAAACATAACACAGTATTCCTTACACCAAAACAACACATTCTTAACTGCCATTCTTCCTACATCCACTATAATAAGATGGAGGTAAGTTCATCAGAACGACAACCATGAATGTATTTATAGTTATCTCATGTCTAGGGTTTCTTGTGCAAATGCTCCGTATAAGGATTATTATTGTTGTTGTTGTTTACTCATTGAAATTTCCCACTGGTTGTGACCGGTAGCTTACACACGAGGTCAAGTGACAACAAGTTGCAGCACTCTCCACGGTATTTTACCTGTTTCGAATAGTGCTGTCGTCTGGATGTTCACGACTTTTTCCCCGATTTCCAGTTACTTCAATCTTTTTCAGCTTTTCGGGTGTGTTCCCGGTGCTCCAATAAAAACTGGCACAACTGCTACCTTCCTTATCCACCACCTTCTCAAGTCCTCAGCAAAATCGAAATATTAGCTTGGTGCAAGAATAATGACGTAATAATGTCGTTTTTTGACCTTAAAAAAACGTCAAAAAACGACATTATTACGTCATTTTTTTTTTGCACCAACCTAATACTTATATTTGTTTATCCTTTATTTCAGATTTACACTGTGGTCTGCCGTGAAGAGAGAGAATTTCTGGACTGTTGATTTCTTCTTACAACGACCAAATAAAGACTTTGACTTGGTTTCGCTGATCCGCTTGAGTCTCAAAACCCCAGATGAATTTACGTAATTTGTTCTTCAGAATTGATTCTTCTATTGCTATTATTATCAGGGCCGGTGCAAGGGTCTTGTGCACCACTGAATCTAGGATACACCCCAATTTATGATACAACCCTTCACTCTATTCAATTTTTATAAGGTAGTATTCATATAAAATACATATTTTATTGTATCCTGATTATGTACATTAATGGATTATATGCAATATAGGTGTACAATTCAACTAAAAAAATTGAAAATAAATACAGTGTATGTAAATACAAATTAGAGACATGTCATAATAGACCATTCCATCTTAAATAAATCAACAATATCTGGCGACAATTTTCAGCATCAACTTGAGATTTTAACTAGTTCAACATTATAGATAAAAAAAATTGTGAATTTTATATACAGTTTTTCGAGACTTAGCATCAGTTAAAAAAATTCACGGACGAAAAAAAAACAAACCTCAGAATAACGTCAAAATTCGCGAAAATTTTTCATCCTTTAATAGTCAGTTGTGTAAATGTCGATAACATAGCGAGGGTCACAAGGCACTGAGCGAGGGTCGCAGCCAAGTTTGGTCCAAAAACTGACTCTGAACTACAAATACACGAAACCCAAAGAACACATCATGATGCCCAAACTGATTATGCCCTAATTTCTCAACCTAATTGCTTAACCTGTGCGCCCGGACGCACTAATGCGCCCTGAAAGGTATCCAGGTGAGCTCCAAGTTAACAGGAGAGTAATTCATGAATTATTTTTATATTTAAAAAGAAAAATATCTTTAAAAAGCTAGAGACCCCCAAGCGCATGGCTTTCATGTCTAAATCAAATCTTTGTCATTTGATATTTTATATTGAATGCTAAATTTCTTAACCTTTAAGAATGATTGGATAATCCTTCTCCTTTTGCCTTCCTCAAGGGATTTAAATCAGTCTTTATAGATCTCTTTAAATGAAAATAGATTCTTCATAAATCCCTTTAAATAAAAACTAGCGCTAATGTTCTTTGGGAATGTTAAAGTAAAATTTTATAATTTCAAATTTCATGACTAATTTTTTGTTATTAAAATTAAAAGTACGCCCAGCTTATTCTACAAGTGCGTTCTGAAGTGAAAAAAAAAGAAGAGATTAATAAACACTGGATAGGGTATACCAGTCACATGCATCACAGCCAAATGTGAGAGATATAGTGACAAGTTTTGATAAATTCAATACATAGAAATGCAAGTGGGGGGGGGCGAAGGTCGGTTTACCTAGTTCGTTCAGTCGGTTTTCATTTTAGCGTGTTTCTAGATGTATCTAGATATGACTTTCAAGTCATCTTAGATACTTCATCATTCAGCCTATATATATATATATATTAGGTTGGTGCAAAAATAATGTCGTTTTATCATATATGTTAATATGTGAGAAAACGACATTATTTTTGCACCAACCTAATATATATATATATATATATATATATATATATATATAAATAATTCAGGTATGATGCTCTCTCACTACTCCCGTTTATAACCATAGATGCAGTGTGTCAGCCCCGAGGAAACATGACGAAATTATCACACAGGTGACAAGAAAATCCGTGGTAGTAAAAAGGATATTTACTGTAAGATACCTTAATTCCCCAAGAAAAAATATACATATGTTAACACCTCCAATTAATTTTTTTTTTTTTTAAGCAAGTTCACCCCAAGCAAGACAGTAAAGCTACTGGTATACAAGGAGTTAGTGGGTGTGGAAAAATTAGAAAAGAGAAACATTACTAAGGAGCGGGAACAAAGGGAGACTAATCAGGAGGACAGCAGATAGCGATTGGCATTACATTTAAATTTTTTAAGATTAAATTTGACTGGAAAAGCATGGAGCTGGAAGGGAGATCTACAAGCGAGAAGTACGAGAAAATAAACTGTTAGCATAGAACTAACGGTTACATCTAGCAAACTTAACTGTAAATTGATGAGACCTCATCGCGAGTCTAGTACTGAGTTTAAATTCATAAAATCTAGGTACTTTAGCAAGGAGCATATCCGAATAATTACGATAAAAGTATATCAGAAGCTATGAGAGTCATACCTGTTCTCGTATCAGGACGTATATTATTATTATTATTATTATTATTATTATTTGGGCTCACAGTCCTAGTAAATGGTTGACGCCCACATCACGATGAAACCAGTTCCCGAACGATCGCCGAAGTTAGACGTCGAGTCTAGTCAGTACCTAAATGGGTGACCGCTTGGGAATACCAGGAGCTGTAAACTTGGATGTGAGGGTGGTGTAATGGATTATGGCTCGGAATCGTTAATTGCAGAGCCAAATTCCTATTTCAGGTGGGTTCGTTATACTCACGTGCAAATTCCCCTGTGAAAGGTATGAATCTACTTATTCTTCCCCACCCCGTTATTGGTTAATTAGTAAGATTTCTATCGCTAAATCACTATTATCTCAAAAAAAAAAAAAATCTTACAATTAAAAAAAATATTTTCTGGCTTTAAATAACCTGCAAAGGGTTGATAAGCCGTAAGAAACGAATCAATCAAGCAATCCTTAATAACGTTTTCTTTTTCACGGATATTTTTCCTAGGACAGATTCTTCTTCTTCTTCTTCTTCTTCTTCTTCTTATTATTATTATTATTATTATTATTATTATTATTATTATTATTATTTCTCCATTACAGAAGCGGCTCTTATTGTTATGAATTGAATAGGTTCAAAAACCCAGCTAATCTCAAATTCAACAGGGTACTTACAGAGTCTCCTTGGGTGTCCCAAAGTACTCGGTATATGATATCCAAACACATCCAACAGTGAAACTGTGTTCACAACGGATCAACAATGGTATGGCGTGGGATCCTGAAATGTAATGTCAAGTACTCGAGATTCAAGAACAATTAAGCATGAGGATATTCCCTTTCCCGAATCTCTTTCTCTCTCTCTCTCTCTCTCTCTCTCTCCCCACACACACTATCTATCTATCTATCTATCTATCTATCTAACAAAAATGCATCCTGATCATTTAAGTCCGTCCATCCGTCCGTCTATCTATTGATCTATCTATTTATGTATCTGAGTGCATCCTGATAATTTGTCAGTCTATCTATCTATCTATCTATCTATCTATCTATCTATCTATCTATCTATCTAAGAAGAATACATCCTGATCATTTAAGTAGTTAGTCATTCAAACTCTCTCTCTCTCTCTCTCTCTCTCTCTCTCTGTGTGTGTTTCTTTCTCCTTCTCTGCCTCTATCTGTCTCTGTCCATCTATCTAAAGAAGAATTCATCCTGGACATTTAAGTAGTCAGTCAGTCAGTCTGTCTATCTATCTATCTATCTATCTATCTATCTATCTATCTATCTATCTATGTTCATATCTGTCTGAAGTTGCCTTTTTATATCTTCCTTCCTTCCTTGCCTTTCACATTCCTTCTTTTCTTCGTTCGGTAATTCATTCATTCTTCCCTCCTAACTTATTTCTTCTTTCCTTCTTTTCTTCCCCCTTCCTTGATTTCTTCTTACATTCATTCTTTTCTTCGAACGATTGTTTCTTAATTTTTTCCTATCTCCTTTCCTTCTTTCCTTTCTTGCTTATTACCTTACTTCTTTTCTTCCTTTGTTCATTCATATCTTTCTTCCCTCCTACGTTCATTCCTTTTTCCTCCCTCCTTTCTTTCTCCTTCCTTTATTGTTTTCTTCATTCATCGCATGCTTCTTACCATCATTCTTTACTTCATTCGCTTGTTTATTCCTTTTTTTCATTCCTCCTTTCCTTACTTCCTTTCCTTCTGTCTTTTCTTCATTTGTTCATTATTTACTTCGTAACCTCCTGTCTTCCTTTCCCTATCACATAAAATCTTTGTCTTTCTATGTTTCTTTACTCACCTTTAATTATTTTTTACCAATTCTGCCCTCCTTCAATTCTTCCTCGTATAAAAATTAGTTGTTGAATCATCGAATCGTTATTTTGTAAAATCTGATTTATCTACGTACAAAGCCTTATTCTTTCTACCATTCCCTCTTCTCTTCTGCCCTCCCCTCGTCTCTTCTCTCACTCCCTCTTCTCTTCTGCCTTTCCCTCTTCTCTCCTCTAATTCCCTCTTCTCTTCTGCCTTTCCCTCTTCTCTTCTCTGATTCCATCTCTTCTGCCATTCCTCTTCTCTTCTGCCTTTCTCTCTTCTCTTCTCATCTCCCATCCCCTCTTCTCTTCTGTCATTCCCTCTTCTCTTCTGCCATTCCCTCTTCTCTTCTGCCTTTCTCTCATCTCTTCTCATTTGCCATCCCCTCTTCTCTTCCGCCATTCCCTCTTCTCTTCCGCCATCCACTCTTTTCTTCTGCTATACCCTCTTCTCTTCTGCTAGACCCTCTTCATTTCTCTGATTTTATTCCTTCTTCTGACATTCCTTCTCTTCGGCCTTTCACTCTACTCTTCTCTCATTCACTCTTCTCTTCTCTAACTCCCTCTACTCTTCTGCCATTTCCACATCTCTTCTGTCATTCCATCTTCTCTTCTGTCATTCCCTCTACTCTTCTGCCATCGACTCGTCTTTTCTGCTATACCTTCTTCTCTTCGGTCATTCCCTATTCTCATCTGCCTTTCTCCCTTCTCTTCTCATCTGCCATCCCCTCTTCTCTTCTGTCATTCCCTCTTCTCTTCTGTCATTCCCTCTTGTCTTCTGCTATACCCTCTTCACTTCTCTCATTCTATTCTCTCTTCTGACATTCCCTCGTCTCTTCTGCCATTCCCTCTTGTTTTCTGCCATTCCCTTTTCTCTTCTGCCTTTCTCTCTTCTCTTCTCATCTGCCATCCCCTCTTCTCTTCTGCCATCCCCTCTTCACTTCCCTCATTCCCTCTTCTCTTCTGTCTTTCCCTCTTCTCTTCTGTCATTCCTTCTTCACTTCTCTCATTCTATTCTCTCTTCTGCCATTCCTCTTCTCTTCTGCCTTTCTCTCTTCTCTTCTCATCTGCCATCCCCTCTTCTCTTCTGACATTCCCTCTTGTCTTCTGCTACACCCACTTCACTTCACTCATTCTATTCTCTCTTCTGACATTCCCTCTTCTCTTCTGCCATCCACTCTTCAATTCTGCTATACCCATCTACTCTTCTCTCGTTCTATTCTCTCTTATGACATTCTCTCTTCTATTCTGCCTTTCATTCTAGTCTTCTCTCATTCACTCTTCTCTTCTCTAACTCCTTCTACTCTTCTGCCATTTCCACATCTCTTCTGCCTTTCCCTCTTCTCTTCTCTCATTCCCTCTTCTCTTCTGCCTTTCCCTCTTCTCTTCTGACTTTCTCTCTTCTCTTCTGTCATTCCCTCTTTTCTTTTGCCATCCCATCTTCACATCGGCCATCCCCTCTTCTCTTCTGTCATTCCCTCTCCTCTTCTGTCATTCCCTCTTCTCTTCTGTCATTCCCTTTTCTCTTCTGCCTTTCTCTCTTCTCTCTCATCTGCCATCCCCTCTTCTCTTCCGCCATTCCCTCTTCTCTTCTGCCATTCCCTTTTCTCTTCTGCCTTTCTCTCTTCTCTTCTCATCTGCCATCCCCTCTTCTGTTTTGTCATTCCGTCTTCGCTTCTGCCATCCCCTCTTCTCTTCCCTCCCGTATCTCTTCCGCAATTCTCTCTTCTCTCATTCTATTCTCACTTCTGACATCCCCCCTTCTCTTCTGCCTTTCACTCTATTCTCTCATTCACTCTTCTCTTCTGTAACTCCCTGCGCTCTTCTGCCATTTCCACATCTCTTCTGTCATTCCCGATTCTCTTCTGACATTCCCTCTTCTCTTCTGTCATTCCCTCTTCTCTTCTGTCATCCCACCATGTCATATGCCATCCCCTCTTCTCTTCTGTCATTCTCTCTTCTCTTCTGTCATCCCCTCTTCTCATCTGACATCCACTCTTCTCTTCTATCATTCCCTGTTCTCTTCTGCCATCCACTCTTCTCTTCTGCTATACCTTCTTCTCTTCTGTCATTCCCTCTTCTCTTCTGCCATCCCACAATCTCATCTCACATCCCCTCTTCTCTTCTGCCATCCCCTCTTCTCTTCCCTCATTCCCTCTTCTCTTCTATCATTACTTCTTCTCTTCTGCCATTCCTCTTCTCTACTGCCTTTCTCTCTTCTCTTCTCATCTGCCATCCCCTCTTCTCTTCTGCCATTCCCTCTTCTCTTCTGTCATTCCCTCTTTTCATCTGTCATTCCCTCTTCTCTTCTGCCATTCCCTCTTCTCTTCTGTCATTCCCTCTTTTCATCTGTAATTCCCTCTTCTCTTCTGCCATCCCCTCTTCTCTTCTGTCATTCCCTCTCCTCTTCTGTCATTCCCTCTTCTCTTCTGCCATCCACTCTTCTCTTCGGCTATACCTTCTTCTCTTCTCTCATTCTATTCTCTCTTCTGACATTCCTTCTTCTGTTCTCCCTTTCATTCTACTCTTCTCTCATTCACTCTTCTCTTCTCTAACTCCCTATACTCTTCTGCGATTTCTACACCACTTCTGCCATCCCCTCTTCTCTTCTTCCATCCCCTCTTCTCTTCCCTCATTCCCTCTTCTGTCTTTGGCTTTCCCTCTTCTCATCTGCCATCCACTCTTCTCTTCTGTCATTCCCTCTTCTCTTCTGCCATCCCACAATCTCATCTCACATCCCCTCTTCTCTTCTGCCATCCCCTCTTCCCTTTCCTCATTCCCTCTTCTCTTCTGCCATTCCTCTTCTCTACTGCTTTTCTCTCTTCTCTTCGCATCTGCCATCCCCTCTTCTCTTCTGTCATTCCCTCTTCTCTTCTGCCATCCACTCTTCTCTTCTGCTATACCCTCTTCTCTTCTCTCATTCTATTCACTCTTCTGACATTCCCTCTTCTATTCTGCCATCCCCTCTTCACTTCCCTCATTCCCTCTTCTCTTCTGTCATTCCCTCTTCTCTTCAGCCATTCCCTTTTCTCTTCTGCCTTTCTCTCTTCTCTTCTCATCTGCCATCCCCTCTTCTCTTCTGTCATTCCCTCTTCTCTTCTGCCATCCACTCTTCTCTTCTGCTATACCCATCTACTCTTCTCTCGTTCTATTCTCTCTTATGACATTCCCTCTTCTATTCTGCCTTTCATTCTACTCTTCTCTCATTCACTCTTCTCTTCTCTAACTCCTTCTACTCTTCTGCCATTTCCACATCTCTTCTGCCTTTCCCTCTTCTCTTCTGCCATCCCCTCTTCTCTTCCCTCATTCCCACTTCTCTTATGCCTTTCCCTCTTCTTTTCTGTCATTCCATCTTCTCTTCTGCCATTCCCTCTTCTCTTCTGCCTTTCTCTTTTCTCTTCTCTTCTGCCATCCCACTATCTCATATGCCATCCCCTCTTCTCTTCTGTCATTCCCTCTTCTCTTCTGCCATCCCCTCTTCTCATCTGCCATCCTTTCTTCTCTTCTGTCATTCACTCTTCTCTTCTGCCATCCACTCTTCTCCTCTGCTATACCCTCTTCTCTTCCCTCATTCCCTCTTCTCTTCTGACATTCACACTTCTCTTCTGTCATTCCCTCTTCTCTTCTGCCTTTCTCTCTTCTTTTCTCATCTGTCATCCACTCTTCTCTTCTGCAATCCCCTCTTCTCATCTGCAATCCCCTCTTCTCATCTGCCATCCCCTCTTCTCATCTGCCATCCCCTCTTCTCTTCCGCCATTCCCACTTTTGTTCCGCCAGTCCCACTTCTCTTCTGCCATTCCCTTTACTCTTCTGCCTTTCTCTCTTCTCATCTGCCATCCCCTCTTCTCTTTTGTCATTCCGTCTTCGCTTCTGCCATCCCCTCTTCTCTTCTGCTATGCCCTCTTCTCTTCTGTCATTCCCTCTTTTCTTCTGCCATCCCATCTTCTCTTCTGCCAACCCACCATCTCATATGCCATTCACTCATCTCTTCTGTCATTCCCTCTTCTCTTCTGCCATTCCCTCTTCTCTTCTGCTATACCCTCTTCTCTTCTCTGATTCTATTCTCTCTTCTGACATTCCCTCTTCTATTCTGCCTTTCATTCTACTCTTCTCTCATTCATTCTTCTCTTCTCTAACTCCCTCTACTCTTCTGCCATTTCCACATCTCTTCTGTCATTCCATCTTCTCTTCTGTCATTCCCTCTACTCTTCTGCCATCGACTCGTCTCTTCTGCTATACCTTCTTCTCTTCGGTCATTCCCTATTCTCATCTGCCTTTCTCCCTTCTCTTCTCATCTGCCATCCCCTCTTCTCTTCTGTCATTCCCTCTTCTCTTCTGTCATTCCCTCTTGTCTTCTGCTATACCCTCTTCACTTCTCTCATTCTATTCTCTCTTCTGACATTCCCTCTTCTCTTCTGCCTTTCATTCTACTCTTCTCTCATTCACTCTCCACTTCTCTTACTCCCTCTACTCTTCTGCCATTTTTACATGTTTTCTGCCATACCCTCTTCTCTTCCCTCATTCCCGCTTCTCTTCTGCCATTCCCTCTTCTCTTCTGCCTTTCTCTCTTCTCTTCTCATCTGCCATTTCCACATCACTTCTGCCATCCCCTCTTCTCTTCCCTCATTCCCTCTTCTCTTCTGCCTTTCCCTATTCTCTTCTGTCATTCCATCTCCTCTTCTGTCATTTCCTCTTCTCTTCTGCCATCCACTATTCTCTTCGCTCATTCCCTATTCTCTTCTGCCTTTCCTTCTTCTCTTCTGCCTTTCCTTATTTTTTTCTGTCATTCCCTCTCCTGTCATTTCCTCTTCTCTTCTCTAACTCCCTCTTCTCTTCTCAGGATTCCCTCTTCTCTTCTGCTATACCCTCTTCTTTTGACAATCCCTGTACTCTTCTGCCTTTCCCTCATCTCTTCTCTCATTCCCTCTTCTCTTTTCTAACTCCATCTACTCTTCTGCCATTTCCACATCTCTTCTGCCATCCCCTCTTCTCTTCCCTCATTCCCTCATCTCTTCTGTCATTTCCACTTCTATTCTGCCATTCCTACTTCTCTTCTGCCTTTCTCTCTTTTCTTCTCATCTGCCACACCCTCTTCTCTTCTGCTATCCCCTCTTCTCTTCTGCCTTTCTTTCTTCTCTTCTAATCTGTTATCCCCTCTTCTCTTCTGTCATTCCCTCTTCTCTTCTGCCTTTCTCTCTTATCTTCTCTTCTGTCATTACCTCTTCTCTCATTCCCTCTTCTCTTCTCTCATCCCCTCTCCTCTTCTGTCATTCCTTCTTCTCTTCTGCCTTTCTCACTTCTCTTCTCTTCTGTCATTCCCTCTTCTCTTCTCTCTTTCCCTCTTCTCTTCTCTAACTCTCTCTTCTCTTCTCAGCATTCTCTCTTCTCTTCTGCTATACCCTCTCCTCTTCTCTCGTTACCTCTTCTCTTCTGCCATTCCCTCTTCTCTTCTGTCATCCCCTCTTCTCATCTTTCATTCTCTGTTCTCTTCTGCCTTCCCCTCTTCTCTTCTGCCTCTCTCTCTTCTCTTCTTTTCTGTTAATCCCTCTTCTCATCTGCCATCCCCTCTTCTCTTCCGCCATCCCCTCTTCTCTTCCGCCATCTACTCTTCTATTCTGCCATTCCCTTTTCTCTTCTGCCTTTCTCTCTTCTCTTCTCTTCTGCCATCCACTCTTCTCTTCTGCTATACCCTCTTTCTTCTGCTATGCCCTCTTCTCTTCTCTCATTCTATTCTCTCTTCTGTCATTCCCTTATCTCTTCTGCCTTTCATTCTACTCTTCTCTCATTCACCCTTCACTTCTCGAACTCCCTCTACTCTTCTGCCATTTCCACATCTCTTCTGCCATCCCCTCTTCTCTTCCCTCATTCCCTCTTCTCTTCTGCCAGTCCCTCTCTCTTCTGCCATTCCCTCTTCTCTTCTGCCTTTCTCTCTTCTCTTTTCATCTGCCATCAACTCTTCTCTTCTGCTATACCTTCTATTCTGCCATTCCCTTTTCTCTTCTACCATCCCACCATCTCAACTGCCATCCCCTCTTCTCTCCTGTCATTCCCTCTTCACTTCTGTCATTCCCTCTTCTCATCTGCCATCCCCTCTTCTCTTCTGTCATTCCCTCTTCTCTTCTGTCATTCCCTCTTCTCTTCTGTCATTCCATCTTCTTTTCTGTCATTCCCTCTTCTCTTCTGCCATCCCCTCTTCTCTTCTGTCATTCCCTCTTGTCTTCTGCCATCCCCTTTCTGTTCTGCCATCCCTTCTTCTCTTCTGTCATTCCCTCTTCTCATCTGCCTTACTCTCTTCTCTTCTCATCTGCCATCCCCTCTTCTCTTCCGCCATCCCTCTTCTTTTCCGTCATCCCCTATTCTCTTCTGCCATTCCCTTTTCTCGTCTGCCTTTCTCTCTTCTCTTCTCATCTGCCATCCACTGTTCTCTTTTGTCATTCCCTCTTCTCATCTGCCATCCCCTCTTCTCTTCTGTCATTCCCTCTTCTCTTCCTTCCCGTATCTCTTCTGCCATTCTCTCATCTCTCATTCTATTCTCTCTTCTGACTTTTCCTCTTCTCTTCTGCCTTTCAGTCTACTCTTCTCTCATTCACTCTTCTCTTCTCTAACTCCCTCTACTCTTCTGCCATTTCCACATCTCTTCTGCCATCCCCTCTTCTCTTCTCTCTTTCCCTATTCTCTTCTGTCATTCCCTCTTCTCTTCTGTCATTCATATATATATATATATATATATATATATATATATATATATATATATATATATGCGCTTTCTCCCAGAAACTGTAACTAAGGTTTTTAGTATGAACCACAGGTGCGCTCTGTGGGTGTTGAGTAAACACAAATGCGCATGACCAACTCTAACCACTCTAGTAGATGGGTCTCCTCTAATACGGGTGGCCAGATATATATATATATATATATATATATATATATATATATATATATATATATATGTGTGTGTGTGTGTGTCTGTGTGTGTGTGTGTGTGTGTGTTATGATTTGGGCATAAAAGTCTTTTGTTCTTATATATATATATATATATATATATATATATATATATATAATGGGATGGCAGAAGAGAATAGGTGATGGCAGAAGAGATGTGGAAATGGCAGAAGAGTAGAGGGAGTTAGAGAAGAGAAGAGGGAATGTCAGAAGAGAGAATAGAATGAGAGAAGAGAGAATTTGATGATTTTTTTTTATTGAGTTTTTCTAGTGTTCTTAATTTTTTCTCTTTGGTAAAGTAGTGTAAATATTGTCTCAAGCATTTTCGGACAATTCTTTAACGATTTGCAAAGAGTTTGTTGTTAATTGTTGTTAATTTTGTTTCACTGTTGTCTTTTAATTTGTAACTGTGTTATGCATATTGAATGGTAGTGGTGTTTATGTGTATAAATTCCTAGGTAGTATAAGACGCGGTTTAAAAAAGCAGAGAAATTCCAGTGGGAAGTGCTTATTTTCATGTATAAAACGCACCTGATTTTTGACGAAAGAAAATGACCGAAACTTGTGAAAAAGGAAAAGAGAGAAAAAAAAAACGGGGTCATTTTGTTTACTTTTGTAAATCTTAAAATTACGAAAACATGATTATGATTCCTTGTGTATAAGACCACAAAATCGCAAATACACATTGGGAAAATAAATGAAATTGAACAAAATTGTATGGATAAATCATCAGTTACCTTCCCTTAAGATCTAGGAGGTATAAAAAGGACCCTGTTATGTCCGTCAGTAGTCGAGTAGTCAGAGTAAAGTGCAATAAAGCTTTCGTATAAGTTTATTCTCTGGTTTTGTTTTTACTACACAAATATTAACTTTTTGTTTAGATTTTATTTTTTGTGACAATCTGAGGTATTTTTTTATTATTTGTCGTAAATTAAATAAAATGTTTATATTTGAATGATTTCCAAACTAAAATTTTGTCATTCTGTTTTCTGCTTCAATCTTCTTCTGTTACCATTTCTTCCTGAAAGATTTCTTCATTTATGTCCCTAATTTCTCTTCTTTCTTTTTTATTCATTTTCATTCATTACTTCTTTTCCCTCTTTTTTTTTTCCTCTTCTTCCTGAAAGATTTCCTCATTTTCTTCTCTTTCGTCTCTAATTTCTCTTCTTTCTTTTTTATTCATTGTCATTCATTACTTCTTTTCCCTCTTTTTTTCCTCTTCTTCCTGAAAGATTTCCTCATTTTCTTCTCTTTCGTCTCTAATTTCTCTTCTTTCTTTTTTATTCATTGTCATTCATTACTTCTTTTCCCTCTTTTTTTCCTTTTCTTCCTGAAAGATTTCCTCGTTTTCTTCTCTTTCGTCTCTAATTTCTCTTCTTTCTTTTTTATTCATTGTCATTCATTACTTCTTTTCCCTCTTTTTTTTCCTCTTCTTCCTGAAAGATTTTCTCGTTTTCTTCTCTTTCGTCTCTAATTTCTCTTCTTTCTTTTTTATTCATTGTCATTCATTACTTCTTTTCCCTCTTTTTTTTCCTCTTCTTCCTGAAAGATTTTCTCGTTTTCTTCTCTTTCGTCTCTAATTTCTCTTCTTTCTTTTTTTATTCATTTTCATTCATTACTTCATTTCCCTCTTTTTTTCCTCTTCTTCCTGAAAGATTTCCTCGTTTTCTTCTCTTTCGTCTCTAATTTCTCTTCTTTCTTTTTTATTCGTTGTCATTCATTACTTCTTTTCCCTCTTTTTTTTCCTCTTCTTCCTGAAAGATTTCCTCGTTTTCTTCTCTTTCGTCTCTAATTTCTCTTCTTTCTTTTTTTATTCATTTTCCTTCATTACTTCTTTTCCCTCTTTTTTTCCTTTTCTTCCTGAAAGATTTTCTCGTTTTCTTCTCTTTCGTCTCTAATTTCTCTTCTTTCTTTTTTATTCGTTGTCATTCATTACTTCTTTTCCCTCTTTTTTTTCCTCTTCTTCCTGAAAGATTTCCTCATTTTCTTCTCTTTCGTCTCTAATTTCTCTTCTTTCTTTTTTATTCATTGTCATTCATTACTTCTTTTCCCACTTTTTTTCCTTTTCTTCCTGAAAGATTTCCTCGTTTTCTTCTCTTTCGTCTCTAATTTCTCTTCTTTCTTTTTTATTCATTGTCATTCATTACTTCTTTTCCCTCTTTTTTTTCCTCTTCTTCCTGAAAGATTTTCTCGTTTTCTTCTCTTTCGTCTCTAATTTCTCTTCTTTCTTTTTTATTCATTGTCATTCATTACTTCTTTTCCCTCTTTTTTTTCCTCTTCTTCCTGAAAGATTTTCTCGTTTTCTTCTCTTTCGTCTCTAATTTCTCTTCTTTCTTTTTTATTCATTGTCATTCATTACTTCTTTTCCCTCTTTTTTTTCCTCTTCTTCCTGAAAGATTTTCTCGTTTTCTTCTCTTTCGTCTCTAATTTCTCTTCTTTCTTTTTTATTCGTTGTCATTCATTACTTCTTTTCCCTCTTTTTTTCCTTTTCTTCCTGAAAGATTTCCTCGTTTTCTTCTCTTTCGTCTCTAATTTCTCTTCTTTCTTTTTTATTCGTTGTCATTCATTACTTCTTTTCCCTCTTTTTTTTCCTCTTCTTCCTGAAAGATTTTCTCGTTTTCTTCTCTTTCGTCACTAATTTCTCTTCTTTCTTTTTTATTCGTTGTCATTCATTACTTCTTTTCCCTCTTTTTTTCCCCTTCTTCCTGAAAGATTTCCTCATTTTCTTCTCTTTCGTCTCTAATTTCTCTTCTTTCTTTTTTTATTCATTTTCATTCATTACTTCTTTTCCCTCTTTTTTTTTCCTCTTCTTCCTGAAAGATTTTCTCGTTTTCTTCTCTTTCGTCTCTCATTTCTCTTCTTTCTTTTTTATTCGTTGTCATTCATTACTTCTTTTCCCTCTTTTTTCCTTTTCTTCCTGAAAGATTTCCTCATTTTTTTCTCTTTCGTCTCTAATTTCTCTTCTTTTTTTTTTTTTATTCATTGTCATTCATTACTTCTTTTCCCTCTTTTTTTCCTCTTCTTCCTGAAAGATTTCTTCATTTTCTTCTCTTTCGTCTCTAATTTCTCTTCTTTCTTTTTTTATTCATTTTCATTCATTACTTCTTTTCCCTCTTTCTTTTTTCTCTTCTTCCTGAAAGATTTTCTCCTTTTCTTCTCTTTCGTCTCTAATTTCTCTTCTTTCTTTTTTTATTCATTGTCATTCATTACTTCTTTTCCCTCTTTTTTCCTTTTCTTCCTGAAAGATTTCCTCATTTTCTTCTCTTTCGTCTCTAATTTCTCTTCTTTCTTTTTTTATTCATTTTCATTCATTACTTCTTTTCCCTCTTTTTTTTTCTCTTCTTCCTGAAAGATTTCCTCATTTTCTTCTCTTTCGTCTCTAATTTCTCTTCTTTCTTTTTTTATTCATTGTCATTCATTACTTCTTTTCCCTCTTTTTTCCTTTTCTTCCTGAAAGATTTCCTCATTTTCTTCTCTTTCGTCTCTAATTTCTCTTCTTTCTTTTTTTATTCATTTTCATTCATTACTTCTTTTCCCTCTTTTTTTTTCCTCTTCTTCCTGAAAGATTTTCTCGTTTTCTTCTCTTTCGTCTCTAATTTCTCTTCTTTCTTTTTTTATTCATTTTCATTCATTACTTCTTTTCCCTCTTTTTTTTTTCCTCTTCTTCCTGAAAGATTTTCTCGTTTTCTTCTCTTTCGTCTCTAATTTCTCTTCTTTCTTTTTTTATTCATTGTCATTCATTACTTCTTTTCCGTCTTTTTTTCCTCTTCTTCCTGAAAGATTTCCTCATTTTCTTCTCTTTCGTCTCTAATTTCTCTTCTTTCTTTTTTTATTCATTGTCATTCATTACTTCTTTTCCCTCTTTTTTTTTTCCTCTTCTTCCTGAAAGATTTCTTCATTTTCTTCTCTTTCGTCTCTAATTTCTCTTCTTTCTTTTTTTATTCATTTTCATTCATTACTTCTTTTCCCTCTTTCTTTTTTCTCTTCTTCCTGAAAGATTTTCTCGTTTTCTTCTCTTTCGTCTCTAATCTCTCTTCTTTCTTTTTTTATTCATTGTCATTCATTACTTTTTTTCCCTCTTTTTTCCTTTTCTTCCTGAAAGATTTCCTCATTTTCTTCTCTTTCGTCTCTAATTTCTCTTCTTTCTTTTTTTATTCATTTTCATTCATTACTTCTTTTCCCTCTTTTTTTTTCTCTTCTTCCTGAAAGATTTCCTCATTTTCTTCTCTTTCGTCTCTAATTTCTCTTCTTTCTTTTTTTATTCATTGTCATTCATTACTTCTTTTCCCTCTTTTTTCCTTTTCTTCCTGAAAGATTTCCTCATTTTCTTCTCTTTCGTCTCCAATTTCTCTTCTTTCTTTTTTTTTATTCATTTTCATTCATTACTTCTTTTCCCTCTTTTTTTTCTCTTCTTCCTGAAAGATTTCCTCATTTTCTTCTCTTTCGTCTCTAATTTCTCTTCTTTCTTTTTTTATTCATTGTCATTCATTACTTCTTTTCCCTCTTTTTTCCTTTTCTTCCTGAAAGATTTCCTCATTTTCTTCTCTTTCGTCTCCAATTTCTCTTCTTTCTTTTTTTTTTATTCATTTTCATTCATTACTTCTTTTCCCTCTTTTTTTTTCTCTTCTTCCTGAAAGATTTCCTCATTTTCTTCTCTTTCGTCTCTAATTTCTCTTCTTTCTTTTTTATTCATTGTCATTCATTACTTCTTTTCCCTCTTTTTTTCCTCTTCTTCCTGAAAGATTTCCTCATTTTCTTCTCTTTCGTCTCTAACTTCTCTTCTTTCTTTTTTTATTCATTTTCATTCATTACTTCTTTTCCCTCTTTTTTTTTCTCTTCTTCCTGAAAGATTTCCTCATTTTCTTCTCTTTCGTCTCTAATTTCTCTTCTTTCTTTTTTTATTCATTTTCATTCATTACTTCTTTTCCCTCTTTTTTTTTCCTCTTCTTCCTGAAAGATTTTCTCGTTTTCTTCTCTTTCGTCTCTAATTTCTCTTCTTTCTTTTTTTATTCATTTTCATTCATTACTTCTTTTCCCTCTTTTTTTTTCCTCTTCTTCCTGAAAGATTTTCTCGTTTTCTTCTCTTTCGTCTCTAATTTCTCTTCTTTCTTTTTTTATTCATTGTCATTCATTACTTCTTTTCCCTCTTTTTTTCCTCTTCTTCCTGAAAGATTTCCTCATTTTCTTCTCTTTCGTCTCTAATTTCTCTTCTTTCTTTTTTTATTCATTGTCATTCATTACTTCTTTTCCCTCTTTTTTTTTTCCTCTTCTTCCTGAAAGATTTTCTCGTTTTCTTCTCTTTCGTCTCTAATTTCTCTTCTTTCTTTTTTATTCATTGTCATTCATTACTTCTTTTCCCTCTTTTTTTTTTCCTCTTCTTCCTGAAAGATTTTCTCGATTTCTTCTCTTTCGTCTCTAATTTCTCTTCTTTCTTTTTTTATTCATTTTCATTCATTACTTCTTTTCCCTCTTTTTTTCCTCTTCTTCCTGAAAGATTTTCTCGTTTTCTTCTCTTTCGTCTCTAATTTCTCTTCTTTCTTTTTTATTCATTGTCATTCATTACTTCTTTTCCCTCTTTTTTCCTCTTCTTCCTGAAAGATTTCCTCATTTTCTTCTCTTTCGTCTCTAATTTCTCTTCTTTCTTTTTTTATTCATTGTCATTCATTACTTCTTTTCCCTCTTTTTTTCCTCTTCTTCCTGAAAGATTTCCTCATTTTCTTCTCTTTCGTCTCTAATTTCTCTTCTTTCTTTTTTTATTCATTGTCATTCATTACTTCTTTTCCCTCTTTTTTTCCTCTTCTTCCTGAAAGATTTCCTCATTTTCTTCTCTTTCGTCTCTAATTTCTCTTCTTTCTTTTTTTATTCATTTTCATTCATTACTTCTTTTCCCTCTTTTTTTTTTCCTCTTCTTCCTCAAAGATTTTCTCGTTTTCTTCTCTTTCGTCTCTAATTTCTCTTCTTTCTTTTTTTATTCATTGTCATTCATTACTTCTTTTCCCTCTTTTTTTTCCTCTTCTTCCTGAAAGATTTTCTCGTTTTCTTCTCTTTCGTCTCTAATTTCTCTTCTTTCTTTTTTTATTCATTTTCATTCATTACTTCTTTTCCCTCTTTTTTTCCTCTTCTTCCTGAAAGATTTCCTCATTTTCTTCTCTTTCGTCTCTAATTTCTCTTCTTTCTTTTTTTATTCATTTTCATTCATTACTTCTTTTCCCTCTTTTTTTTTTCCTCTTCTTCCTGAAAGATTTTCTCGTTTTCTTCTCTTTCGTCTCTAATTTCTCTTCTTTCTTTTTTATTCATTTTCATTCATTACTTCTTTTCCCTCTTTTTTTCCTTTTCTTCCTGAAAGATTTCCTCGTTTTCTTCTCTTTCGTCTCTAATTTCTCTTCTTTCTTTTTTATTCGTTGTCATTCATTACTTCTTTTCCCTCTTTTTTTCCTTTTCTTCCTGAAAGATTTTCTCGTTTTCTTCTCTTTCGTCTCTAATTTCTCTTCTTTCTTTTTTATTCGTTGTCATTCATTACTTCTTTTCCCTCTTTTTTTTCCTCTTCTTCCTGAAAGATTTCCTCGTTTTCTTCTCCTTCGTCTCTAATTTCTCTTCTTTCTTTTTTATTCGTTGTCATTCATTACTTCTTTTCCCTCTTTTTTTTCCTCTTCTTCCTGAAAGATTTCCTCGTTTTCTTCTCTTTCGTCTCTAATTTCTCTTCTTTCTTTTTTATTCGTTGTCATTCATTACTTCTTTTCCCTCTTTTTTTCCTTTTCTTCCTGAAAGATTTTCTCGTTTTCTTCTCTTTCGTCTCTAATTTCTCTTCTTTCTTTTTTATTCGTTGTCATTCATTACTTCTTTTCCCTCTTTTTTTTCCTCTTCTTCCTGAAAGATTTTCTCGTTTTCTTCTCTTTCGTCTCTAATTTCTCTTCTTTCTTTTTTTATTCATTTTCATTCATTACTTCTTTTCCCTCTTTTTTTCCTCTTCTTCCTGAAAGATTTTCTCGTTTTCTTCTCTTTCGTCTCTAATTTCTCTTCTTTCTTTTTTATTCGTTGTCATTCA
Source organism: Acanthosepion lycidas (assembly GCA_963932145.1). Taxonomy (NCBI): domain Eukaryota; kingdom Metazoa; phylum Mollusca; class Cephalopoda; order Sepiida; family Sepiidae; genus Acanthosepion; species Acanthosepion lycidas. The sequence continues at coordinate 48,839,454 of OZ010610.1, forward strand.
TTACTTCTTTTCCCTCTTTTTTTTCCTCTTCTTCCTGAAAGATTTCCTCGTTTTCTTCTCTTTCGTCTCTAATTTCTCTTCTTTCTTTTTTATTCGTTGTCATTCATTACTTCTTTTCCCTCTTTTTTTTCCTCTTCTTCCTGAAAGATTTTCTCGTTTTCTTCTCTTTCGTCACTAATTTCTCTTCTTTCTTTTTTATTCGTTGTCATTCATTACTTCTTTTCCCTCTTTTTTTCCCCTTCTTCCTGAAAGATTTCCTCATTTTCTTCTCTTTCGTCTCTAATTTCTCTTCTTTCTTTTTTTATTCATTTTCATTCATTACTTCTTTTCCCTCTTTTTTTTTCCTCTTCTTCCTGAAAGATTTTCTCGTTTTCTTCTCTTTCGTCTCTAATTTCTCTTCTTTCTTTTTTATTCGTTGTCATTCATTACTTCTTTTCCCTCTTTTTTCCTTTTCTTCCTGAAAGATTTCCTCATTTTTTTCTCTTTCGTCTCTAATTTCTCTTCTTTTTTTTTTTTATTCATTGTCATTCATTACTTCTTTTCCCTCTTTTTTTCCTCTTCTTCCTGAAAGATTTCCTCATTTTCTTCTCTTTCGTCTCTAATTTCTCTTCTTTCTTTTTTTATTCATTGTCATTCATTACTTCTTTTCCTCTTTTTTTCCTCTTCTTCCTGAAAGATTTCCTCATTTTCTTCTCTTTCGTCTCTAATTTCTCTTCTTTCTTTTTTTATTCATTTTCATTCATTACTTCTTTTCCCTCTTTTTTTTTCTCTTCTTCCTGAAAGATTTCCTCATTTTCTTCTCTTTCGTCTCTAATTTCTCTTCTTTCTTTTTTTATTCATTTTCATTCATTACTTCTTTTCCCTCTTTTTTTTTCCTCTTCTTCCTGAAAGATTTTCTCGTTTTCTTCTCTTTCGTCTCTAATTTCTCTTCTTTCTTTTTTATTCGTTGTCATTCATTACTTCTTTTCCCTCTTTTTTCCTTTTCTTCCTGAAAGATTTCCTCATTTTTTTCTCTTTCGTCTCTAATTTCTCTTCTTTTTTTTTTTTATTCATTGTCATTCATTACTTCTTTTCCCTCTTTTTTTCCTCTTCTTCCTGAAAGATTTCCTCATTTTCTTCTCTTTCGTCTCTAATTTCTCTTCTTTCTTTTTTTATTCATTGTCATTCATTACTTCTTTTCCCTCTTTTTTTCCTCTTCTTCCTGAAAGATTTCCTCATTTTCTTCTCTTTCGTCTCTAATTTCTCTTCTTTCTTTTTTTATTCATTTTCATTCATTACTTCTTTTCCCTCTTTTTTTTTCTCTTCTTCCTGAAAGATTTCCTCATTTTCTTCTCTTTCGTCTCTAATTTCTCTTCTTTCTTTTTTTATTCATTTTCATTCATTACTTCTTTTCCCTCTTTTTTTTTCCTCTTCTTCCTGAAAGATTTTCTCGTTTTCTTCTCTTTCGTCTCTAATTTCTCTTCTTTCTTTTTTATTCGTTGTCATTCATTACTTCTTTTCCCTCTTTTTTCCTTTTCTTCCTGAAAGATTTCCTCATTTTTTTCTCTTTCGTCTCTAATTTCTCTTCTTTTTTTTTTTTTATTCATTGTCATTCATTACTTCTTTTCCCTCTTTTTTTCCTCTTCTTCCTGAAAGATTTCCTCATTTTCTTCTCTTTCGTCTCTAATTTCTCTTCTTTCTTTTTTTATTCATTGTCATTCATTACTTCTTTTCCCTCTTTTTTTCCTCTTCTTCCTGAAAGATTTCCTCATTTTCTTCTCTTTCGTCTCTAATTTCTCTTCTTTCTTTTTTTATTCATTTTCATTCATTACTTCTTTTCCCTCTTTTTTTTTCTCTTCTTCCTGAAAGATTTCCTCATTTTCTTCTCTTTCGTCTCTAATTTCTCTTCTTTCTTTTTTTATTCATTTTCATTCATTACTTCTTTTCCCTCTTTTTTTTTCCTCTTCTTCCTGAAAGATTTTCTCGTTTTCTTCTCTTTCCTCTCTAATTTCTCTTCTTTCTTTTTTTATTCATTTTCATTCATTACTTCTTTTCCCTCATTTTTTTTCCTCTTCTTCCTGAAAGATTTTCTCGTTTTCTTCTCTTTCGTCTCTAATTTCTCTTCTTTCTTTTTTTATTCATTGTCATTCATTACTTCTTTTCCCTCTTTTTTTCCTCTTCTTCCTGAAAGATTTCCTCATTTTCTTCTCTTTCGTCTCTAATTTCTCTTCTTTCTTTTTTTATTCATTGTCATTCATTACTTCTTTTCCCTCTTTTTTTTTTCCTCTTCTTCCTGAAAGATTTCTTCATTTTCTTCTCTTTCGTCTCTAATTTCTCTTCTTTCTTTTTTTATTCATTTTCATTCATTACTTCTTTTCCCTCTTTCTTTTTTCTCTTCTTCCTGAAAGATTTTCTCGTTTTCTTCTCTTTCGTCTCTAATTTCTCTTCTTTCTTTTTTTATTCATTGTCATTCATTACTTCTTTTCCCTCTTTTTTCCTTTTCTTCCTGAAAGATTTCCTCATTTTCTTCTCTGTCGTCTCTAATTTCTCTTCTTTCTTTTTTTATTCATTTTCATTCATTACTTCTTTTCCCTCTTTTTTTTTCTCTTCTTCCTGAAAGATTTCCTCATTTTCTTCTCTTTCGTCTCTAATTTCTCTTCTTTCTTTTTTTATTCATTGTCATTCATTACTTCTTTTCCCTCTTTTTTCCTTTTCTTCCTGAAAGATTTCCTCATTTTCTTCTCTTTCGTCTCCAATTTCTCTTCTTTCTTTCTTTTTATTCATTTTCATTCATTACTTCTTTTCCCTCTTTTTTTTCTCTTCTTCCTGAAAGATTTCCTCATTTTCTTCTCTTTCGTCTCTAATTTCTCTTCTTTCTTTTTTTATTCATTGTCATTCATTACTTCTTTTCCCTCTTTTTTCCTTTTCTTCCTGAAAGATTTCCTCATTTTCTTCTCTTTCGTCTCCAATTTCTCTTCTTTCTTTTTTTTATTCATTTTCATTCATTACTTCTTTTCCCTCTTTTTTTTCTCTTCTTCCTGAAAGATTTCCTCATTTTCTTCTCTTTCGTCTCTAATTTCTCTTCTTTCTTTTTTATTCATTGTCATTCATTACTTCTTTTCCCTCTTTTTTTCCTCTTCTTCCTGAAAGATTTCCTCATTTTCTTCTCTTTCGTCTGTAATTTCTCTTCTTTCTTTTTTTATTCATTGTCATTCATTACTTCTTTTCCCTCTTTTTTTCCTCTTCTTCCTGAAAGATTTCCTCATTTTCTTCTCTTTCGTCTCTAATTTCTCTTCTTTCTTTTTTTATTCATTTTCATTCATTACTTCTTTTCCCTCTTTTTTTTTCTCTTCTTCCTGAAAGATTTCCTCATTTTCTTCTCTTTCGTCTCTAATTTCTCTTCTTTCTTTTTTTATTCATTTTCATTCATTACTTCTTTTCCCTCTTTTTTTTTCCTCTTCTTCCTGAAAGATTTTCTCGTTTTCTTCTCTTTCGTCTCTAATTTCTCTTCTTTCTTTTTTTATTCATTTTCATTCATTACTTCTTTTCCCTCTTTTTTTTCCTCTTCTTCCTGAAAGATTTTCTCGTTTTCTTCTCTTTCGTCTCTAATTTCTCTTCTTTCTTTTTTTATTCATTGTCATTCATTACTTCTTTTCCCTCTTTTTTTCCTCTTCTTCCTGAAAGATTTCCTCATTTTCTTCTCTTTCGTCTCTAATTTCTCTTCTTTCTTTTTTTATTCATTGTCATTCATTACTTCTTTTCCCTCTTTTTTTTTTCCTCTTCTTCCTGAAAGATTTTCTCGTTTTCTTCTCTTTCGTCTCTAATTTCTCTTCTTTCTTTTTTATTCATTGTCATTCATTACTTCTTTTCCCTCTTTTTTTTTCCTCTTCTTCCTGAAAGATTTTCTCGATTTCTTCTCTTTCGTCTCTAATTTCTCTTCTTTCTTTTTTTATTCATTTTCATTCATTACTTCTTTTCCCTCTTTTTTTCCTCTTCTTCCTGAAAGATTTTCTCGTTTTCTTCTCTTTCGTCTCTAATTTCTCTTCTTTCTTTTTTATTCATTGTCATTCATTACTTCTTTTCCCTCTTTTTTCCTCTTCTTCCTGAAAGATTTCCTCATTTTCTTCTCTTTCGTCTCTAATTTCTCTTCTTTCTTTTTTTATTCATTGTCATTCATTACTTCTTTTCCCTCTTTTTTTCCTCTTCTTCCTGAAAGATTTCCTCATTTTCTTCTCTTTCGTCTCTAATTTCTCTTCTTTCTTTTTTTATTCATTTTCATTCATTACTTCTTTTCCCTCTTTTTTTTTCCTCTTCTTCCTGAAAGATTTCCTCATTTTCTTCTCTTTCGTCTCTAATTTCTCTTCTTTCTTTTTTTATTCATTGTCATTCATTACTTCTTTTCCATCTTTTTTTCCTCTTCTTCCTGAAAGATTTCCTCATTTTCTTCTCTTTCGTCTCTAATTTCTCTTCTTTCTTTTTTTATTCATTTTCATTCATTACTTCTTTTCCCTCTTTTTTTTTCCTCTTCTTCCTGAAAGATTTCCTCATTTTCTTCTCTTTCGTCTCTAATTTCTCTTCTTTCTTTTTTTATTCATTGTCATTCATTACTTCTTTTCCCTCTTTTTTTTTCCTCTTCTTCCTGAAAGATTTCCTCATTTTCTTCTCTTTCGTCTCTAATTTCTCTTCTTTCTTTTTTTATTCATTGTCATTCATTACTTCTTTTCCCTCTTTTTTTCCTCTTCTTCCTGAAAGATTTCCTCATTTTCTTCTCTTTCGTCTCTAATTTCTCTTCTTTCTTTTTTTATTCATTTTCATTCATTACTTCTTATCCCTCTTTTTTTCCTCTTCTTCCTGAAAGATTTCCTCATTTTCTTCTCTTTCGTCTCTAATTTCTCTTCTTTCTTTTTTTATTCATTTTCATTCATTACTTCTTTTCCCTCTTTTTTTTTCCTCTTCTTCCTGAAAGATTTTCTCGTTTTCTTCTCTTTCGTCTCTAATTTCTCTTCTTTCTTTTTTTATTCATTTTCATTCATTACTTCTTTTCCCTCTTTTTTTTTCTCTTCTTCCTGAAAGATTTCCTCATTTTCTTCTCTTTCGTCTCTAATTTCTCTTCTTTCTTTTTTTATTCATTGTCATTCATTACTTCTTTTCCCTCTTTTTTTCCTCTTCTTCCTGAAAGATTTCCTCATTTTCTTCTCTATCGTCTCTAATTTCTCTTCTTTCTTTTTTTATTCATTTTCATTCATTACTTCTTTTCCCTCTTTTTTTTTCCTCTTCTTCCTGAAAGATTTCCTCATTTTCTTCTCTTTCGTCTCTAATTTCTCTTCTTTCTTTTTTTATTCATTGTCATTCATTACTTCTTTTCCCTCTTTTTTTCCTCTTCTTCCTGAAAGATTTCCTCATTTTCTTCTCTTTCGTCTCTAATTTCTCTTCTTTCTTTTTTTATTCATTTTCATTCATTACTTCTTTTCCCTCTTTTTTTCCTCTTCTTCCTGAAAGATTTCCTCATTTTCTTCTCTTTCGTCTCTAATTTCTCTTCTTTCTTTTTTTATTCATTTTCATTCATTACTTCTTTTCCCTCTTTTTTTTTTCCTCTTCTTCCTGAAAGATTTTCTCGTTTTCTTCTCTTTCGTCTCTAATTTCTCTTCTTTCTTTTTTTATTCATTGTCATTCATTACTTCTTTTCCCTCTTTTTTTTTCCTCTTCTTCCTGAAAGATTTCCTCATTTTCTTCTCTTTCGTCTCTAATTTCTCTTCTTTCTTTTTTTATTCATTGTCATTCATTACTTCTTTTCCCTCTTTTTTTTCCTCTTCTTCCTGAAAGATTTCCTCATTTTCTTCTCTTTCGTCTCTAATTTCTCTTCTTTCTTTTTTTATTCATTGTCATTCATTACTTCTTTTCCCTCTTTTTTTTTCCTCTTCTTCCTGAAAGATTTCCTCATTTTCTTCTCTTTCGTCTCTAATTTCTCTTCTTTCTTTTTTTATTCATTGTCATTCATTACTTCTTTTCCCTCTTTTTTTCCTCTTCTTCCTGAAAGATTTCCTCATTTTCTTCTCTTTCGTCTCTAATTTCTCTTCTTTCTTTTTTATTCATTTTCATTCATTACTTCTTTTCCCTCTTTTTTTCCTCTTCTTCCTGAAAGATTTCCTCATTTTCTTCTCTTTCGTCTCTAATTTCTCTTCTTTCTTTTTTTATTCATTTTCATTCATTACTTCTTTTCCCTCTTTTTTTTTTCCTCTTCTTCCTGAAAGATTTTCTCGTTTTCTTCTCTTTCGTCTCTAATTTCTCTTCTTTCTTTTTTATTCATTTTCATTCATTACTTCTTTTCCCTCTTTTTTTTTCCTCTTCTTCCTGAAAGATTTCCTCATTTTCTTCTCTTTCGTCTCTAATTTCTCTTCTTTCTTTTTTTATTCATTGTCATTCATTACTTCTTTTCCCTCTTTTTTTCCTCTTCTTCCTGAAAGATTTCCTCATTTTCTTCTCTTTCGTCTCTAATTCTCTTCTTTCTTTTTTTTATTCATTTTCATTCATTACTTCTTTTCCCTCTTTTTTTCCTCTTCTTCCTGAAAGATTTCCTCATTTTCTTCTCTTTCGTCTCTACTTTCTCTTCTTTCTTTTTTTATTCATTTTCATTCATTACTTCTTTTCCCTCTTTTTTTCCTCTTCTTCCTGAAAGATTTCCTCATTTTCTTCTCTTTCGTCTCTAATTTCTCTTCTTTCTTTTTTATTCATTGTCATTCATTACTTCTTTTCCCTCTTTTTTCTTCTTCATATCAACTTCTGCTTCTGATATTTTGCTCTTCCTTTTCACCTTATTCCTCTTCCTTTTAGCCTTTTCCTGTTTTATCTTCTCTTTCTACTATTTCTTCTCTTTGTTTCGCACTTTCAGTGATTGTTCTTCACTTTTATTTTTCCTTTTCTTCCGGCTCATGACTTTTTCTATTGGACTTTTTATTTCTGCCCTTTCTTCTCTTTCTTCTTGTCAGTTAAACATATCAACAATTTTTTTTCTTTACTCATTCTATTTTTCATCCATTTTTCCCATCCTCTTCCTCCCGTCTCCGATTTGTTTCCTTGCTCATTTTTCGTTGGCTTTTCATTTCTGCGTTTTCTCTTTTCTCCTTCCTCTTCTTCTCTCTGAAGACATTTCTCTTATTTCTTTCTGATCCCCGATGTTTCTTTCTTCTTACCTTTACATTTCTTCATCAGATCTCCGATCGATTTTTCTCACCTTCTTTGCTGTCTTTTCATTTCTGCTTTTTCTTCTCCTCTTTTCTCCTTGTCGATTTTTCTTCCTCTTTCAGACGAAGGCCTTTTATTTCCTTGATTTCGCTTCTTCGTGTCAACCATTTCTTATTTTGTGTCTTTTTTTCTCGACATCTTTTTATTACTACCATGTTTTTATCATTTCTTTTATATCCGTTTCTTAATTTAACTTTACTATTCTCTTCTTCATTCTTTTTGTCCTTACTAATTTCTACTCCTTCTACTTTTTCCTTCTTCTAATTTTTTCTTTTTGTTTTCTTCTTTTGCTGTTACTACTTCTTCTTACTTCTTTTTGTTGCTTCGTCTTCTTCTTGCTTCTTCTTCTTTCCTCCTTCTTCATGTTTTTTTCCTTTTGCTTCTTCTTCTACATCTTTTCTTCGCCTTCTGCTGTTGCTATTTCTTTTTCTTCGTGATTTTTCTTCTTACTTCTTATGCTTCTTTTCTCCTTCTTCATGCTTTTTCCTTCTTCTTTTCTTCTTTGTTTTCTTTTTCTGATGTTAATGCTTCTTCTTCTTCTTGTTTCGTTTTCTTGTTGTTTCTTTCTCTTCTTCTTTCCTTCTTCTTCATGTTTTTTCTTTTTGCTTCTTCTTTTTTTCTTCTTGTTGCTTCTTCTTTGTCTTCTACTGTTGCTATTTTTTCTTCATGCTTTTTCTTCCAACTAATTCTATTTCTTTCCTCCTTCTTCACGATTTTTCTTCTTACTTTTTTCTTCTTTTCTTTTTCTTGTTTTTTTTGTTACTGCTTCTTCTTACTTCTTGTTGCTTCTTCTTCTTCTTCTTCTTCTTCTTCTTTACTTCTTCTTCACTTTTTTCTTCTTCTGCTGTTGTTATTTCTTATTCTTCATGCTTTTTCTTATTACTTCTTATGCCACTTTTCTTCTTTGTTTTCTTTTTCTGATATTAATGCTTCTTCTTCTTCTTGTTGCTTCGTTTTCTTGTTGCTTCTTCTTCTTCTTCTTTCCTTCTTCTTCCTCATGTTTTTTTTTCTTTTTGCTTCTTCCTCTGATTCTTTTCTTCTTCTTTTTGCTTCTTCTTCTTTTTGCTTCTTCTTCTTCTTCTGCGGCTGCTATCTATTTCTTCTTCTTCTTACTTTTTCTTCCTTCTTCTTCATGCTTTTTCTTCTTATTATTTCTTTTTCTACTGTTACTGCCTCTTCTTACTTCTTGTTGCTTCTTCTTCTTCTTCTTCTATCCTTCATGTTTTTTCTTTTGCTTCTTCTTCTTCTTCTTCTTCTTATTCTTCTTACTAATTCTATTTCTTTCCTCCTTCTTCATGCTTTTTCTTCTTACTTTTTTCTTCTTTTTCTTTTTCTACTGTTACTGCTTCTTCTTACTTCTTGTTGCTTATTCTTCTCCTTTTTCATGTTTTTTTTTGCTTCTTCCTCTTCTACAACTACTACTACTACTACTACTACTACTACTGCTGCTTCTTACTACTTCTTGCAGCTTCTTCTTCTTCTTCTTCTTGCAGCTTCTTCTTCTTCTTCTTCTTCTTCTTCTTCTATCTCCTAAGTGACCTGTCCAAATTCTTTTCTGAAATCACTGTCCCTACCGCAATCAAATATTTTCTACTTTGGCCTTTTCCCTTTGTTGATTCGAAACACCCCAATTCCGCCGTTCGCTACGTGGAGGGCCGGCGAAGAGTCAACTAGTGGAATATCATTTATCTGTTGTTGCGGATCGTAATGTTTGCTGGCGGAGGGTGGAGGTCAAAATAAACACGGCTTAAAAAAATGTTAGAAGAAAAATGCTTAATAGAGACGGAGAGTGGGGGAGAAAGTGGGGAGAAAGTGGGTAGAGAGAGAGAGAGACGAAGAGAGACAGAGAGAAAGACGAAAATGTAGTGGATCGTTATGAATTCGTCCTTTGACAATAGGTTATTTAAGTCGTAGGGCTTTCTTTCCCTCTTTTTTTTGTCAATAAACCCTCCCACCAAAACCATAACCCTTAACTGATAAATTATCTATCTATCTATCTATCTATCTATCTATCTATCTATCTATCTCCCACTTCTCTTTCTCTCTCCCTCTCCTCTCTACTCAACACACACACACACACACACA
>OZ010610.1:48848959-48858959 GCA_963932145.1 Acanthosepion lycidas
CCTGACGATTGCCTTTGGCATGAAACAGACTGTCCCCTGTGAATGTTGACTTCATTGTCTACTTTTATATTTACATACGCTCTATCTCCGATATAGAGCACTTTTGAACCCATAAATATAACATACCATATAACTATATCTTACACACACACACACACACATATATACATATATATATATATATATATATATATATATATATATATATATATATATATGCTCAGTATAATAATTGTGGTGGGTGTATATTGACAAAAAATAAGGACGAAAACAGTAAGACTTGAGTTATGGTCAAAAGACGATTTTATTTTATCGTCTCTCTCTCTCTCTCTCTCTCCCCTTCCCTCTCTCCATTAAGCATTTTCCTTTTTACTTTTTTAAGCCGTGTTTATTTTTTCCTCTACCCTTCTCCAGCAAACATTATGATTCGCAATTACAGGTAAATGATATTCCACTAGGTAACTCTTCGTCGGTCCTGCACATGGCAAGCGGGAATCTTCCTGATTTCCGGTACACATTTAAATATAAATTATCTAATTTCTGAGTTACTATATATATGATATATTCCACAAACTTTCAAACCATTTGAACTCGAAAATAATTAACGATATATTTCGGAATATAGCAAGCATTCCTATTTGGAAATTTGGGGAAAATCCTACAGTCGTATTTGAAAGATGTTTTATTAAAAAATGGACTTCAATCTGATACTTAAAAATTAGCTTGTTGTAAACACAAAAGAGGCCAAAGCATCAAGGTAAGAGAACATCGTAAAAAAATAAAGTTGCTGTTAGTTTGGTCTAAAAATCTATCGTTTGTAAAGAAATCATACATTTCGTCATTGGATTCAGTATTATGATCAAAGAGAATGACACCTTTGATCGAAACCATTGCAATATAGATCCCACATTTCTTAAATAACTTAATCAATATAACATTTTTTTCGACGAATTTTTCCCACATTTGCACACCTGATCAAACTTCGGACTTTTCCTTCGTTCTTTACGGGTTGTAGCGACATCTTTTTACTCTTAATTGCATTAATCCCGGTGACTGGTTAAGCGGATAATCATATGGATTGTTTAAAAGGCTAGAATTCGCCCTTCGGGAGGGCTTTAGACTAGCTCCAGTTTTTTGGACCTTAGGGCTTTTACCTTCAGCGTCCTATGTACGTACAGTTATAAGTATTTATAAATAATAAAATCTTTATTCGACGCCTTAATTCGGCATAATCTTTCTTCGTATACGCAACCGATCTCTTTAATTTTTTGTTTACATTTATTTTAGGCGCAATTTTTTTTTTTTAAATCATTCTTTATAATCTCTTCGCATAAATCACTGTTAAAAGACATAAGGGAACTGGAACTATGTAATATTTCGAATACGTCACAGTATGCATGCTAGAAAATGAAAATAAAAATATGAGCAAGGTACCGTGCCCCACTTAAGGTTTAATTATGTTTCAATTTGACGATATCAGTTGCAATTGCGACGGAAAGTGAAATTGAAGTTAAACCTTTAATAAAGAATTGTTTTTTTTTTTAACCTTTCACTCTGTTCTATATTTAAATTTAACTTTAAATGATTTATTTAATTTTTTTATCGCGTGTTGCTACAGTAGATACTACCTGTTACTTGAGGTTGTTTAGGATTCACTGAGTTCGAAAAACGGACGGACACACATACACTGCGCTTTATTTATATAGATGTGTACCCTCTCACACACACACACACATACACACACACACACACATATATATATATATATATATATATTAGGATATTACACCGAAACCATCTAAAATCCCTACAAAATTGCAGTCGTGTTTCAATGCATATATATATATATATATATATATATATATATATATATATATATATATATATATATGTACTTGTTATTCATACCTTCGGTTTAAAGACGGGAGGAAATTTTGACATCAAATTTTGGTGTACATAGTGCGTCTTATACACCGAAAATTGCTTTATTTAACATAACTCTTTTAATTAGAAACGATACACGTATCCTTACTTGTTAGGACACTGTTCACAAACGGTAGCCGCAAACGTCCGTACAGCCATTACATTGTGAGCTCTGTTAATTTTCCTTGAACTTTCGTGGTTCTATTAATAATAATAACAATTCCATCGACTCGATATATGTAAATATTAACTGAAAGGTAATTTGAAATTTTCACCGTCTAATGATTTTCACCGATCTATATGATAAATATTTACCATCTAATTAAGTGCATTGACAAGGAAGGGAATTATGTTGAAGATAAATAACTGTTGTGGAAAAAAAAGCTTTTTTTTTTTCGCTATTCGCTTACACATGCCTATGTGTGCGATGTATGGGTAAGCATTACTTCCAAGCCACAAACTGCGATAGATTTCAATTTTTATTATAGCTTTAGTTTTTTGATATAATAAGGTGTTTTCATGATTCACGCCGCTTGAACTTAAGGACTCACTTTGTCTATGGGCCTACCCATCTCTCTCACCCGACCACTCTGAGGCACCCGCGCGCCTACACACACACACACACACACTAAGAGCTTACATTACCGATACAGATTTCTCAAACACGTATAGTGCCGGCCAAACGAAAGACTTACAGCAAGCCTAGATATGAACTCAGATACTCAGATAGTTAAATAGAAATTAACATAATCATAGCAGCAAACTACCCGCATTCACTCCATATTCAATCGGTGAGAAGTAAATTCCACTCGACCGGCTTCTTCCCGAGAACCACTTCTATGTGGAAAAGACTCCGAAGAGGATGTTTCCTCGATCACTACAATCCACTTGAACAGGTTATGTTCAAGTCTAGAGTTAACCGTTATCTTCCCCTCCTGTTCGTATAAACTATCCCTGTACATAACTCACTACCACGAGTGGCCCTCAGGCCTTGTATAGGGCGAACCTTACTGTAAAATAAAATAGCTATTTCTTTGAATTTTACGAAGAATCTCTAAATAAATAGCTGAAGCGCCAGATACGACGACTACAGTATTCATTGCATGGACGAATTGTAGACTTACAGATGGCAATTTTCCAAGCGTAGCTCAGATGTGGCACAAGGCCGAAAGTATGGGGAGCACCGAGTGAGGGTCGAACTCACTACTCACACGTAATTGTTCAAGCAAGACAAGCTTGCTAACCAGTACACCATCTCGGGTTGTCCTGATAGCCTTAGATAGATTCTGGTAAGAAAAATTGATAGATAAATGATAGGTTCTGGTAAGAAAAATTGATAGATTGATATATTCTGGTAAGAAAAATTGATAGATAAATGATATATTCTGGTAAGAAAAATTGATAGATTGATATATTCTGGTAAGAAAAATTGATAGATAAATGATATATTCTGGTAAGAAAAATTGATAGATTGATAGATTCTGGTAAGAAAAATTGATAGATAAATGATAGATTCTGGTAAGAAAAATTGATAGATTGATAGATTCTGGTAAGAAAAATTGATAGATAAATGATAGATTCTGGTAAGAAAAATTGATAGATTGATAGATTCTGGTAAGAAAAATTGATAGATAAATGATAGATTCTGGTAAGAAAAATTGATAGATTGATAGATTCTTGTAAGAAAAATTGATAGATAAATGATAGATTCTGGTAAGAAAAATTGATAGATAAATGATAGATTCTGGTAAGAAAAATTGATAGATAAATGATAGATTCTGGTAAGAAAAATTGATAGATAAATGATAGGTTCTGGTAAGAAAAATTGATAGATTGATAGATTCTGGTAAGAAAAATTGATAGATAAATGATAGATTCTGGTAAGAAAAATTGATAGATTGATAGATTCTGGTAAGAAAAATTGATAGATAAATGATATATTCTGGTAAGAAAAATTGATAGATTGATAGATTCTGGTAAGAAAAATTGATAGATAAATGATAGATTCTGGTAAGAAAAATTGATAGATTGATAGATTCTGGTAAGAAAAATTGATAGATAAATGATAGATTCTGGTAAGAAAAATTGATAGATTGATAGATTCTGGTAAGAAAAATTGATAGATAAATGATAGATTCTGGTAAGAAAAATTGATAGAGTGATAGATTCTGGTAAGAAAAATTGATAGATAAATGATAGATTCTGGTAAGAAAAATTGATAGATTGATAGATTCTGGTAAGAAAAATTGATAGATAAATGATAGATTCTGGTAAGAAAAATTGATAGATTGATAGATTCTGGTAAGAAAAATTGATAGATAAATGATAGATTCTGGTAAGAAAAATTGATAGATTGATAGATTCTGGTAAGAAAAATTGATAGATAAATGATAGATTCTGGTAAGAAAAATTGATAGATAAATGATAGATTCTGGTAAGAAAAATTGATAGATAAATGATAGATTCTGGTAAGAAAAATTGATAGATAAATGATAGGTTCTGGTAAGAAAAATTTATAGATTGATAGATTCTGGTAAGAAAAATTGATAGATAAATGATAGATTCTGGTAAGAAAAATTGATAGATTGATAGATTCTGGTAAGAAAAATTGATAGATAAATGATAGATTCTGGTAAGAAAAATTGATAGAGTGATAGATTCTGGTAAGAAAAATTGATAGATAAATGATAGATTCTGGTAAGAAAAATTGATAGATTGATAGATTCTGGTAAGAAAAATTGATAGATAAATGATAGATTCTGGTAAGAAAAATTGATAGATTGATAGATTCTGGTAAGAAAAATTGATAGATAAATGATAGATTCTGGTAAGAAAAATTGATAGATTGATAGATTCTGGTAAGAAAAATTGATAGATAAATGATAGATTCTGGTAAGAAAAATTGATAGATAAATGATAGATTCTGGTAAGAAAAATTGATAGATAAATGATAGATTCTGGTAAGAAAAATTGATAGATAAATGATAGGTTCTGGTAAGAAAAATTTATAGATTGATAGATTCTGGTAAGAAAAATTGATAGATAAATGATAGATTCTGGTAAGAAAAATTGATAGATAAATGATAGATTCTGGTAAGAAAAATTGATAGATAAATGATAGATTCTGGTAAGAAAAATTGATAGATTGATAGATTCTGGTAAGAAAAATTGATAGATAAATGATAGATTCTGGTAAGAAAAATTGATAGATTGATAGATTCTGGTAAGAAAAATTGATAGATAAATGATAGATTCTGGTAAGAAAAATTGATAGATTGATAGATTCTGGTAAGAAAAATTGATAGATAAATGATAGATTCTGGTAAGAAAAATTGATAGATTGATAGATTCTGGTAAGAAAAATTGATAGATAAATGATAGATTCTGGTAAGAAAAATTGATAGATTGATAGATTCTGGTAAGAAAAATTGATAGATAAATGATAGATTCTGGTAAGAAAAATTGATAGATAAATGATAGATTCTGGTAAGAAAAATTGATAGATAAATGATAGATTCTGGTAAGAAAAATTGACTAGTAGGACACGGGGAACCAACTTTCCTGGCTGCTCCTTACCAAAGGAACACCAAAGGAAATAAAGATGGTTTGGCACCGTGAATGTGGCATAATGGTTGTGTTGTGAGTTCTGGTCTGAAGTAAAACTATTGCAAAATGATTCTAATATTGAACATATCGCCATTGTTTATCAATATTCGATGAAAATCAGGTTTGAATTATACGCTATTTATGACAGGCGTGAAGACAAAAAAAGCCAAATGTCAGGTCATTTCCGTCTCTACTGTTGCCTATCAACATTTGTTGATTTTGGGGTTTTTTTTTGCTTTATGTCACGCAATTTGAGTTTTAATTTGTCGAGCGATTGATAGATGGAAATAGGTAAATATATCGCTTGATTTATGTACACATGTATATATAACATGATGTAAAAAATATATGGATCTTAATCGAATGAGATAGATATTATAAGACTGTGATACACAGATATAAACAGTATGAAATATATTCGCCAGGCCTAACCTTTACGGCAAGGACCCGACATGCCACTTACATTGTAGCAAACTACCCACATTCTCTGTATTCCATCGGTGAGAAGTAAATTCCACCCGAACAGCTTCTTCACGGGAACCACTGCTCTGTCGTTTCCCGATCGCTACAATCCTAACCTGTTCAAGTCTGGTGTTACCGTTATCTTCCCCTCCTATCCGTATAAACTAAACCTTAACGTAACCGTCTACCTCGAGTACCTCTCCGAGCCGTGTAGAGGGTGCACCTTACTGTAAAAAAATATACTTACCCTAATTTCCAAGCCTAGGAACCTTTTCAAATTTTATTTTCGCTTCTGTTTTCATAAGCCAACAACACTTAAAGTCTCACGGCGATATTACGTTGAAACATTGGTTCCTGTACGATCTCCGAAGTTAGAGAACGCCGAACCTGGTCAGTACCTAGTGTAAAGTGAGCCTTCTAGACAACGTGATTGTGGTATAACCAACATACATATTAACGTTTTTGTTGGAGATGGAATATCCCAAGGGATATTTAAATTGATATATATATATATTTTTTTTTTGCAATACTTTGTTAATTTGTGGTGAGGAATTATTACAGATGATTAAGTTAGTAGTATTAAATTTATTATAGTATATAATTAATTATATATAAAGATTTAACATAGGTTTCGTATTCTAATCTATATTAGAAAGTCCGTTTCATAAAATACTATAGTACTCATTTACATTTCATGAAGAATTATCTCCGAGCACTGGAAGTTTTTATCTTAGAAATATTAACCTAACGCCTCTAGGTTAACCGTTAGAATCCGAATTCTATAATTCGACGGAATTCCATTGGTTGAATTTGTCCTTTTTTTAGTTTATCTTGCCTACCTCCCGCCTTTTTATCTCGACCTTTATTTCCTTTTCTTGACCTTTTTTCTCTTAATTCTTTTCTCCCCCCTCACTGTTACTAATGACTTGGCTTCCTTTCTTTCTCTACATGTAAATTATTTTTTAGCCTTTTATATGACGGAAGTGGAAGATGTGCTTCGTTAACAGCATCTCGAAATAAAATATTCTAGTAGCATCGTGACTTCCCACCTGATGAAACGTTGAAAAATAATTTTAACGTTGAAACAAGATGTACAGTTTTGTAGTGGGTATGTGCATATTCTAATGTAACATTGCATAATATATATATATATATATATATATATATATATATATTAAGAAATGGACAAAGTCCGACAATTTATTTATTAAAGACATTTTTTTTATGTTTAACGTTCTTTTTATAGATACAAGTATTTAAGTAAATGCTCTGTTTATAATAAACAGTATTAAATAACATTTACCGGCCTGAATGTCCGAGAAATTTTCATAGAAAATATTCGTCAATATTCTATGAAAATTTCTCGGACATTCAGGCCGGTAAATGTTATTTAATACTGTTTATTATAAACAGAGCATTTACTTAAATACTTGTATCTATAAAAAGAACGTTAAACATAAAAAATGTCTTTAATATATATATATATATATATATATATATATATATATATATATATATATATATATATATATGTGTGTGTGTGTGTGTGATAAGTAACAAATAGGAAACGTTCATAAATTTAACGTTTCGTATTTATTTAAGCTTAATCAGAAAATGAATTAGAAAAAAAAATTGTGGTATATTTTATTTTTACATTGTTCAAACTGTTGTCCTCATCTTCGTTGCCATACCCACTTCATTTCGGCCTTCTTTAGGTGACTGGAATTTCAAACTGAACCCTTTATTTCGTCCACGGGGGTAGTTTTTCTCTAATTCCACTAGTTATTATTAGGTTGGTGCAAAAATAATATCGTTTTCTCACATATTATGTGAGAAAACGATATTATTTTTGCACCAACCTAATAACTCAACTCCCCAAGTTTTTGTTCAGCTCTTTTTTTTTTATATTGAACCCACAACTCTTTGGATCAAGTCACTGGATTCAACCAACGTTTCTATTAATTGTGCCATGTGCCCTTGAGGACATCGGTGTATGACTTATAAACCTAATGACTCAGCAACTATTTTACCAGAGCTATATTACAATTTTGTTGTTGTTATTTTTTTTTTCTCTGCACACTGTATTACTGGTCCTCGTACTGTATTCATTTCTATGTTTGGCCGGCTTAGATTTCTGTCGCCTAGCATATGCGCTGATTCCTTAAGTTTTCGTATTTTCCAGTGATGTTCTATTATTTCAACCACATCCCACTGGGGTGGGGCGATGATCTCCCGTTAACATCCATATATGCTCAGCCACGCCTGATTTTTCTATTTCTTCTCGTGTTACGGCTTTACGGTATTTCTGCAATCTGATCTGGTCGGCCTGTTTCTCCTTTATATTTCTCACTACAGCTGCATGGGATGGCGTACACACAGTTCTTGATCATGTTCTCCTCTATAGGAGGTCTTACTCGGAAGAGGTGTCTGCGAAGTTTGAAGGTCTAATGTTATTTGGATCACAGATCTTTTGTATATTTTTCCAATAATCCCTGTTTTCTGAGTGTTGTTTTTCTCTTGAATCCTATCACAGTTTTTCAGAGCTACTGTCATGTAACCAGCCTAGTTAAAGAAGACCGGAGCGTACAACGACTGAAACATCATTAATATGGCTATTAAGATGAAGACAACAGCCCGAACAATGTAAATAATTACAAAACCTCATCTCAGAAATATAGACAGATATATTATTTTTGTGTTTATTTTTCATTGGTTAAGCAAACCTCACGAATGTTTCTTCTATCAAACAACATTTATGCGTTTTATTCTTGTGTGTTTGTGTATCACAATTCTAGTTGATATGTGTGGGATTTGTTTGCTAATGTCAGTGTGTGCGTGCGTGTGTGTGCGTGTGCCTGCGTGCATGCATGTGTGTGTGCACACGTTTCTACGTCTTATGGGCATTTTTATTTATGTCTGGTAATATCCGTATGTTGATTAGTGTGAGAAGGATAAAATTAAGGTAACATCGATTGCGGTTGTAGATAGACAGCTCTTAGATTCTTTAAGCGCGAATTTTGTAAAAGCTGATGATATAAAATTAAAAAAAAATATCAGAAGTTTCTTTTCGCCTCTATATTTCGTTTTCTGATGAAGCTTAAATAAAAGCGAAACATGTTAAATGTATAAAAGTTTCCTATTTGTACATTATCCTATCATTCTCCCGGATTTTGATCCATATTTGGCTATATACGCGTCCTGAGTAAGACAATAAACTACATCCGACGGCAAGGACTTTGATCAGAAAGTTTTGAGGAGCGTAGAACCACATCTTAATTGCTGGTGCTCCCAGGTCCACCCTGACCATGGGTGGTAGCTCCTGTCAGGGTACAGCTATTGTCAAATAGTTAGCCCGCAAAGGGATCAAAACACTATGAAAACATAAAAATAGATTTTAATACAAGCAATACTTTTTTGAAAAAAGAATATTACAAGCAATAAAAAATGTTTCGACATTAAATAACCCATTGAGGTTGATATGCTGCAAACCAAACCAAACCAAACCAAACCAAACCATATTTGAACCCAATTCTTATATATATATATATATATATATATATATATATATATATATATATATATATATATAAATTCATGAATAATCCATACAAAAAACAAATATAGAGGTTAATGATTTAAATTCAAACTCAGCGTTGCGACCGCACGTTCCAAAACAATAACACATTTCTCATAGCATTTTTTCGGATTAGATTTCTATTTTCGTTGTCCTCTTATGACTGAGAAGTAAAAACAAGAACAAAATCTACTTCCATACCTGATGATGTCTGTAGGAACAGACGAAAGCTTGTAAAATTAACCTTATGCAACTGGAATTTATAAACGGGGATCATATAATTCATATACAGGTTCGGGGTTGATGTATCTTATTTATATTGTTTGCGACGAAGTATTCTCGCCATTTAAATCTTTAACCTCTATATTTGTTTTTTGTATGAATGATTCATGAATTTATAAATTATATTTGCACCTTTTAATTGAAATATATATA
>OZ010610.1:48863959-48921459 GCA_963932145.1 Acanthosepion lycidas
GTATTCTGAATAAAATAATTAATTTCCACCTTATCTTACAGCGATTTAGCCTTACGGCTAGCACTACCACTTGCAATAGAACTATTCTTCAGGGCGATGGGCAAAAGCGTATTCTAAATCACAACTGAAATGTAACTGAAAGAACCTCAACGGCTGAGCACAGATGTAAACAAGTCTGAATTTAAAATCGATGTTGGAGCAGAAAAACAACGCATGAGTGCCGCCTGTCGGCAGGAATTTGAAGTAAGAACATCTGCTGAACATACTTTATTATGCTATTTTTTGTTTTTGTTGATTTTATGATATATGTAATATATATAATATTATTTTTGAATTTATTTAAATATGATTCTGTATGTGTTTATTATTATTTTAGTGCTTTGACGTTTCTAATATTTCTTAACGGCCAGCATAAACTCAATTAAAACGAACTAAGGTGAGTTTTATTTTTCCATATAATATAATAATATAATTATAATATAATAAGAAAAACCGACGTATCTTCGAAAATGACTTAAATCGAAACGACTTAAGTCAAGGCATCACTGTATTGAAAATCAGTTCAAATGAACTATAAAAAAACAAATAGACGTAACTGGGTAGGAAGTGTGATCAACTGTTATTTGCATAAAAAAACCCCAAAAAACCCCAAATAGTCGATCATTAAAGCAACGATAAATGCATTAAAAAGAATGCTCTCTTACGGAATAGAAAGCGTAAAATAATGTTCAAAAACATATATGCATTTTCATTCCAAACATAGACTTTATTCAGGATATAAGTACTTTTATTCAGCTTTATAAACATTCTTATTAACCTCTGTAAGTATTTCGAGAAAATAAAACTTTAATTTCAAAGTTTAAAAATATTTAAAAGTGTGTTTTAATTACCGTATTTGACAGCATATAAGGCGCGCTTTTTTTTTTTTTACTAAAAATACCTTTAAAATTTCCATGCGTCTTATATGCCATATGTAGTTTTTAAATGGGCGATAGTCAGCCGAAATTAGATAGGTGGCAACTTCTACTAGCTTAGACTTTAGAGTAACTTTTATATACCTATTGCCATTATTTAAAAGGCTATTATGCAGTTTAAAAGTGTTATTGATAATATTCATTATATTAATTTCATCACGTTTAATATTAGTACTTTGTTTCACTAAAATTATATGCAATAAATTCAAATTATATATTTGTAAAATATACTTGTTTCATTATCTTTCTTGTGATAACTTCAGTTTCATTTGTATAAATACAATCAAAATTTGTATATCCTAATTATTCCAATATGACGTTTACAAGACGCAGGTTGTACAGATCATAGAAATAATATAATAAAGATTTTATAGGCTTGTGTTCGTTTTTCCTCTTATTTTTCATTTAATTGTAATCATGGTTTGTTTAACCAAAATAACACCCCATAATATTTTTAATAAAGTACATTTATTTTGAATAGTTGTGAATAAAGGTCGATATCGTTTGAATGAAAGTACATCTGTTTTAAATAATAGTATTTATAGTAAACGCATTGACCTGCAGTTAACTGTCCCAGTTTAATTAGTGTGTCATTGTGACCTTGAGCTTGACTTAATTTGCAGAAGTGTTCGATCCTCCCTACTATGCTACTATCATGTTCTTTTGCTGAACTAAAATAAATTTCGTAACTACAGCTTTTAGCAACACTTGGGGAATAGTTTTCATTTAGCTTATACTTATATCAAACATTCATATCCACCAGAACGGTTCAAATTTGCTTGATTTCAGATCAACTCCATCTATTTTAGAGCTGTAAAACTCAAACAAAATTTCCACACACGTTTTTATTGTTACAGACATATTGTGTTACAAAAGGTTTATATAAATATTAATAAATGCATGCACGCAATAATATTTATTTATGTACGTCGTGTTTTTTTTTTTTAACTGTTAATTTTTATTAGATTCAATAATCACAAATGACACATATAAATCACAAATGACACATATATATAACAAATGACACATATATATAACAAATGACACTAAGTACAGTGCTGTTCGATAAAAGTGACTCACCTGATTTTTTTTACGAAAAATATTTTTGTCTATTGTTTTTGGGGTTAAAATAATTTTTAATCTCACTAATATAAAGACCACCTAGGAAAAAAAGTTTATTCACCCTAAGGTATTCTCTTGATAATTATAAATTTGGATATAAATGAGATTCAGGAAAAAAACTCTGTGCAAAAAAAGTGACTCAGATATCGCATTCTAATGATTAAACTGGCAAATTTAAAGAGCTTTTGACAAAATATTGAAAACTATTTTACAATACACTCAGAACAATATTCTAGAGAATTCTAGAACAGCTTAAATTAAATCTAGAGTATTCCAGAATATTCCAGAAAGCCTCATACAGTATAAAAACAGCTTGAAATAGGCACACAAGTCACTAACCAGATGAAAGGGTACAAACACGCATCAGAACCACTTAAGACATCTGTTATTGCCCTCTCAGAAGCAGGCAAGTCTACCAGAGAAATTGCAGAAATTGCTATAACCTCGCAATCAACTGTCTCTCAAGTGCTTAGGGCACATAATGATGCCACTACTGATCCAAGGAAGGAAACAAGGGAACGAAAGAAAAAGATTGATGATAGAACTGGCAGGGTAATCAAGAGAGAAGTTGCGAAGAATAGGACTATAACTAGCCAAGAAATTGCAGCCAGTCTAAGCGAAGAGCAAAGTGTTAGTCTTGCCTCTTCAACAGTTCGTTGGTGGCTTTTAGAACAAGGCTACAAATGTTGTACACAAAGGTTTAAGCCGCTAATAAGCAAAGCCAACAAAGCCAAGAGACTTGAATGGGCTCACTATTACAAAAATTTCACCGTAGAAGACTGGAAGAATGTTCTCTTCTCCGATGAAACGAAAGGAGCTAAATTCAAAGGATAAGGTGAGTCACTTTTATCGAACAGCACTGTATATAACGAATGCTTTCAAAATTTTCACCAATGATAGTTTTAACAATATTGTGCGTATTTAATATGGAAATGCGCCACAGTAATCACGAAGAAAAATATGCAAATTAGAATAAGTAGAATAAAATAAATTATAAGTAATATAATAAACAGTGAATATAAAGTTTTATTTTTTTCTTCTTGTTCAATAGGAAAAGAAAAACGGTCAACATATTTTCACGAGCAGCACATGAAAGGTGGTTAGAGTGCTGCAAGTGGTCAATCTTTGAGCTACGATAGGTACTCTGAATGTTTTCTAATTTTAGACTCGTTTACGACTGCTCCAGATTAATTTTAATTACGATAAAGTACGATAGTTTCGTTAATATTTAAAATTAAATTTTAGGTTTCCTATATCGAAAGCCATCATTTCTTACGTTACCCCAAAATAGCACAGAACTTTTCGTAAGACAAAAATGGCGCAAAATGAAAAAGCGATTGCTATTAATTTATGTGCGAAGTTTTCTTTTGTTTTAACGAGAAACTAAACTTGCTTGAGATTTTCGCTACAACTGAGTGTGATTGCAATAATCTCAGAAATGCATCTTGTTAATTTTGAAGGGGAAAGTAAATTTAGATTTCCAGGATGATTGGGACACCAACAAAGATCCGGATGAGGGCATAGGTAATGGTTAATTAGCTAATCTATTGAGTAACGAGTTCAGTCTTCATTGAGTTCCCACTATTTATGACCTTGCGCCAAACTAGGCCAAGCTTTGGTGGTGCAGCGTGGGTTAGTGGTTAACGACCTAGTCTGATTAAATATAATAGTGATTTTAATATTCATTCAGTGCTAAAGCTAAAGGTGCCTTGGAGTGAGGTAATGGTTTATGAGCTATATATATATATATTTTTTTTACTATTACTACTGAGTAGTGAGTTCGGTCCATGCTCTATGCTCTATAATTGTGACCTTGTACCAAACTAAGTTAAACAGAGAAAAATAATTACAAAGAGGTGTACAGCAGAACAACAGGTAATGCTAAGCAATCAAGCACACTTTTACAATTCAAGCCTTTCACAATAGCCACAGCAGACGATGAACCTTGAACTTCGATAACAAGGCAGGCAGACGAAGAAGAAAGCACACAAAAATATATCCTATGTAAAATAATGGTAGTTTCTTCTTCGTTTTACGCCATTTCGGATAGCGGGGAAAACATCAACTAATATAGGTTTTTGGTAAAAAGGAACTGGCGTAAAGCGAATGTATGTATTGACTTTTACTTGGATTCGAAATCCGACGGTGGCATTAACCTCTGTCCCGTCCTCTGACAAAGACTTAATGCAAAATCTTTTCAGAGGTGACATCATGCAGCATAAGAATGGACAAATTTATTATGAAAGAAATGTTATAACTTATCCTTTCGGGGAGATAGCGAAATAGATAGATCACCAGTGCCAACAAAAATAATAAATCTCTTGCTCATAACCCTCAACAATTTTCTTTAACAATTTCTCATTACTTTTTTAGCCTTTTTCAAAGAAGGCAATAAGGGTTAATTGCAAAAAGCTGTTAACTCCCATTGTCAACCTTGACAGTGATAACTGCCTGAGCGGGGGATATTGTTATTGGTGGAGGTATCAAAATACTCGCTCAACTATTGTTTACACTGCCAAACATCGTGGTATGTTAGTAATAAAATGTTCCGATAAAATAGCGTTCAGGGAGTATTAGCTTCATGCCTTTCTTAAGAGCATTATTTCAGTTGAAATTCAAACTCTGTCATTTCGGATTGCAATACTTTAATGTCTGTTAGTAGTCGGAGGATAGAAGACAGGGAGAAGATGTTTCATGTCTCCTAGAGCATTATTTCTACATCAGTATTAGCGTCCTTAGTTGAAAATCAAAATATGTTTGTCATTTCAATTTCCCTGTTGATAATTTCTGGAAATGCTGATGAAATAGTACAAGGGTTCCATGCCTTTATGTTTAAATCATCACAAGCAGCCTCAGCCGAAATTCGAACTCAGTTAAACGGTTCTGTTTTCTCCGCCATTACATTTATCATTTATCTCGATGTTAAAAGCATTTTTTTTTATTTTTGGAAATATTTCGCGAAATACTTGTCATGTCCATAAAAATAAATCAGACGTTGAGGCTTTTATTAAAATGGCGACCCTGGGTCATGATATAAGGTCAGGCAAGAAAGCGACTCTTCCTTTCATCTATAATTGTCACGAAGAAACGCTTTTGGTGTGGACTGACAGAAAAGACAAAAAACAAAAAAAACAAAACAAGCAAAATGCAAAAACAAAAAACAAAAACAAAACAAAATAGACAAATATATCCAGGCGATAGGAAAACTATGAAAGCTACTTACAAATCCGGTTCTTTAGTCGGGCCTAGAATAGATTTTTCAATTTCGAATATCGAAGATTAAAATAATGCTATCAGGAAAAAGCCGAGCATAACCAGAAAAATTAACTAAATTAACTTTTGTTTATAATGTCATTGCTTTATGTTAGTCTGTCTCAGTCTTATAAGATCATGTATCATATCTGTCTATCTATTTATTATCAGTCTCATCGTTGTCTGTCTGTCTATCTATCTATCTATCTATCCATCCCATTCTCTTCATCTATCTATCTATCTATCTATCTATCTATCTATCTATCTCATTCTCTTCATCTATCTCTTCATCTATCTATCTATCTATCTATCTATCTATCTATCTATCTATCTCATTCTCTTCATCTATCTATCTATCTATCTATCTATCTATCTCATTCTCTTCATCTATCTCTTCATCTATCTCTTCATCTATCTATCTATCTATCTATCTATCTCATTCTCTTCATCTATCTCTTCATCTATCTATCTATCTATCTATCTATCTCATTCTCTTCATCTATCTATCTATCTATCTATCTATCTATCTCATTCTCTTCATCTATCTATCTATCTATCTATCTATCTATCTATCTATCTCATTCTCTTCATCTATCTCTTCATCTATCTATCTATCTATCTATCTCATTCTCTTCATCTATCTATCTATCTATCTATCTATCTATCTATCTCATTCTCTTCATCTATCTCTTCATCTATCTATCTATCTATCTATCTATCTATCTATCTCATTCTCTTCATCTATCTCTTCATCTATCTATCTATCTCATTCTCTTCATCTATCTATCTATCTATCTCATTCTCTTCATCTATCTCTTCATCTATCTATCTATCTATCTATCTATCTATCTATCTATCTGTCTGTCTATCTATCTATCCCATTCTCTTTATCTATCTATCTATCTATCTATCTATCTATCTATCTATCTATCTATCTATCTATCTATCTATCTATCCCATTCTCTTTATCTATCTATCTATCTATCTATCTCAAACCTCGGCGTGGTATAATTGTTATCAAGACTAGTCTGCTTGAATATTAGTAGTGGGTTCGATCCTCAGAGCGTTATCCATACAAAATAATTCCAGATGAACTAAGCCAACAAGGTTTGACATGTCTTAAAATAAATCAATTTAACCGTTTTTTATTTTATCGATTTACCTTTCAATAATATCAGTTTCATGGTGATGAACAATATAAGGTCAGTGATCTTCTGACATAGTGTAAATATTAGGTTGGTGCAAAAATAATGTCGTTTTCTCACATAGTAACATATGTGAGAAAACGACATTATTTTTTGCACCAACCTAATAATACAACAACAATGCAATTTGTTGTACTTTGACTGAGATCCCTCACTTTATTCTGGTGTAAAATAGAGAGAGAGAGAGCGAGAGAGAGAGAGAGAGAAAAAGAGGTCGAAAAACGACACAATATTTTCATATTCAAAATTTCATTGGCTGAGAAAAGATAAGGTTTAATTATTTAATATCGCCTAACCACTTTCAGTAATAAAAATTGTAGCACTCCTTCCATCAAAGCGGGGTACTCTCAAAATGCTGAACAAGACATACAAGTACTCTGTGTTTCCTTTATTAGTTCTTCTTTTATGCACCGAATTCCTTCAGGACGTAGGCGATCATGGCTCTCCACTACCTCCTATCCATTGTAGCTCTCAATAAGTTTTCTCCCTTTGCTACTTCTCCCAGACCATGTTCTGCCATCAACTGGCTTAAGCCCACTAAGTATGTCACGCGTTGCTTTCCCTTGTCTCGCTTTATCTCTATTCGCCATGTGAGCATCAGATTCTCCAAGCCATCCTTTCTCATTACGTATCCAAGAAATTTCAGCTGCCTCTTTCTGATGTTAAATATAAGCTTGTTTGTTTGGGGAGGATGAAAACAAGGAGGAAGCTTGTACTTTATTGGTTACACTTTAAATATGCATTTCCTGGATTACAACAGCATCAATCGCTGACAACGAGTATTTAGTTAGTCACATGATTCCCCATGAGTTATGTCTTGCTTGAAACATCGTATATTAAGTAAGAGATATGTATTTTTGAGCATGCCAACAATCGTAAGCTTTGAGGAAACTTGGTGATCATGGCTCGCACTTTGAAACGCTTAGTAAATTTTGTATGTTTGCTATCACTCCTAATCTCTGTTCTGCCATCCATTTACTAAAGCTCGTTAGGTAGGTTATGTGTTGCTCTTCTTGGTGGTCCCTCTTGCCTTCAATATGTCCAGTGAGTATCATATTTTCCAAGCCTTCTTTCTTCATTATGTTCCCTGGAAATTTCAATTGTCTCTTTCTGATGTTAAGTATAAGGGTCCTTTTTGTTTCCTTATTGTCTAAAACTTCGTCATTGCTCACATATTCACTCAGTGTCATTCTGTAGAACCACGTTTCTGTCGCATCAAGTCTCTTCTTCCTCTGTGAAGAGATTGTCCAGCATTTACTGCCATATCGCCGGACTGATATTATGCAACAACTAACGAAAGGCAACTTATGTGATCCCACGCGCCTTCGGATATCGGCGTCGTACTTTGCGTCCCTCTGTTAAGAGACTTCCCAGATACCTAAATTTGTAATTTGTATGTCAGGTTGTTCCTTTTGCTGATAACCATCTTGCAATTGATATATATATATATATATATATATATATATATGTAAGCAAATATATGGATATAGATCCGACAGTATGAAGAAAATATATGAAAAAAACAAACAAAAATCCT
Organism: Acanthosepion lycidas; assembly: GCA_963932145.1. NCBI lineage: Eukaryota > Metazoa > Mollusca > Cephalopoda > Sepiida > Sepiidae > Acanthosepion > Acanthosepion lycidas. The sequence goes on from OZ010610.1 coordinate 48,872,050, forward strand.
TATATGCAATTATGCTGTTTTAATGTTAATATGTCAACGTCGGATGTTTCGGTCTAATAAACCATCTTCAGGACATATTCATAAAATATAATTAACATTATCAATTATCGTCTTTGTCATGTTGAATTGATAATGTTAATTATATTTTATGAATATGTCCTGAAGATGGTTTATTAAACCGAAACATCCGACGTTGACATATTAACATTAAAACAGCATAATTGCATATAAGGATTTTTGTTTGTTTTTTCCGTATATTTTCTTCATATATATATATATATATATATATATATATATATATATATATGCTTAAAACATAAGCAGAAATTCAACTAATTATGTAAAAGTCGTCTCACTAACAGAATGATCGAATGTACGGAAAATAAAGAATTTAAAATTTGAGAAACAGGTGCGTCGAATTCGTCTCGCTTTACAAGTCGAGTTGAAGCATAACTTGGATTTGTGAACCGGGTAAAAAAAATTGTCCCCAAAATCCCGGTTTTCGTGTAGACCAAAGTAAGTGGTCGAGTAAGGTTAAATATATATATTCTAAAGTCTTTATTGATAATAAAGAAAGTTAAGGTGTTAACAAATTGTGTATGTACCGAGATGTATGTAGAAAAACGCATACAAATATTGGAAATTAATCACAGTTTACAGGAGAAAAGGAAATACAAGCACATCGACTCAATAGCTACAAGGAAAGATAGGTCACCAAGGTGGTGTAATGGTTAGCAAGCTTGTATCGCTAACACGTTTACGAATTAATACTGAGATCGAGCTTCACTGGGTGGCCCATACTTTCGGCCACATCTAAGCTACGCTTGGAAAATCACTACAAGGAAAGATAGGTCACCAAGGCGGTGTAATGGTTAGCAAGCTTGTATCGCTAACACGGTAACGAATTAGTAGTGAGATCGAGCTTCACTGGGTGGCCCATACTATCGGCCACATCTAAGCTACGCTTGGAAAATCACTACAAGGAAAGATAGGTCACTGTATTGTGCAAGAAAGTTTTTCTCATCTGAGTCCATCTTGCAGATTTACAAATCTGACATTCGTCCGTGCATTGAATACTGTTGCCATATCTGGTCAGGTGCTCTTGCTATTCATTTCGAGTTTCTCGACAAAATCCAAGGAAGTATCTGCAATGTAATCGGTCCTGACTTGTCATCTCGACTGCACTCATTTTCTGATAGACGTCATGTGTCTTCCGTCTGTCTTTTCTACAAATATTTTCATGGCAACTGTTCATGCGAGCCTTTTACCCAGGTGCCTCGCCTGCGTGGCTTTAAGCGTGCAACAGTAAAAGGGTTGAAATACTTAAATGTAATCGCCACTTCTACACCAACAGTTTCTTTTCTCGCACTTCCCGCCTATGGAACTTTCTTCCGTCTCCTTGCTTCCCTAAAAGCTACAATCTTCAAAAATTTAAATGGAATGTCAATCGCCATTTTCTGTGTTCTTGAATCCCATTCATCTTTTATCCTTTCCTCAATCTCCCCTATGCCCAATCTTTTCTCTCACTTTTACTCTCTGTTACACCCCTACGGACTAGTGGTAATGATTTTTTAAAAATATGGACCTATAGGAGCGGGTATCTAATTTCAGTTTGTCAGTGAATTTTGATTTCATCCTACTTCGTTTCTATCTTTTGGGAAAGTTAGTCACTGGAGTTCGGTTTTTTGTAGAAAATCTGTCATTTCGAAACTAATTGTTTATCTGATTTAAAGGACAAATAAATTCAAAAGTTTTAAACCAACGGTAATTGCTTTAGTGTAATTTTCTCATACCCTGTCAGCCATTTTGCTTTTTTTAGTGTTGCATTCGCTGATTTTTAGCATTGTTTTAGATTTTATTTTTACCGACGAGCGCATACCACTTTTGTTGATCCTTTTTTTTGTGGGGCATTTTTATATGTCTCTGAAATCTTTATATGGTGGCCATATTTACCATTAAATTATCTCATCTTCCAGTTAATTGTCCCTTTTTTCTGGCAACGGAAAGATATTCCTAAGAACGCTCTTCAATAATAAAACTAATGCGTTTGGAAAATGTTCGCGTAAGGTTTTGCGTGAAAATAAACCTCGTCCACATGACACGAACGATAAATACATTGAATTTATTGTTTTGTAAAAGATGCTTCTTCTTTTCCTATGAAATTTTATTTAAATTCATAATTATCTCACCGATGTGCTTCTTAGAACTTTTTTACAGTCTATTTTGTAGATTACTGCTTCAGTTTGTTAATATTTTATTTTGAGTCAAGTGATGGGCTTACTGTTTTTAAAGTAATTGTAGCAAATTTTATACTAATTTTACTCGAGAAGCCTTCACTAATTTTCGACAAATTATAAGAGAATGATTATAGTGGAAATTGAAGAAAGGATAAAAGATAAACGGGATTCAAGAAGACAGAAGATAGCGATTGACGTTGCATTTAAATTCAGGGAAGCAAGGAAACAGAAGGATGTTCCACAGGCGGGGAGTGCGGGAAAAGAAACTGTTGGATTAGAAGTGGCGATTATACTTAACTATTTCAACAGTAAAAGGGTGGAACCTGGATCCCAATCTTGGACCCACCCTTTTACTGTTGCATGCATTCGGGGCACCAGAGTAAAAAAACTGGTCAGAGCAGTTGCCATGAAAATATTTGTAGAAAAGACAGACGGAAGACACTTCACGTCTACGAGAAAATGAGTGAAGTCGAGATGCCAAGTTAGGACCGATTACATTGCAGATACTTCCTTGGATTTTGTCGAGAACCTCGAAATGAATAGCAAGAGCATCTGACCAGATATGGCAACGATATTTAATGTACGGGCGAATGGTAGATTTGTAAATGTGTAAGATGGACTCTGACGAGAAAAAATACCTTCTGGCACGGCACAGTGACCTAACTTTCCTTGCAATAGTTGCAGCTGTTGTGACGATGTGCTTGTATTTCCTTTTCTCTTATAACAATTAGGATATATTCGGGTAAATGAAACTGGTCAGACACAAGTGGAAAACCTCCGCTGCCTCACGCCAATACCCAATCATGGGAAAGGCTTCCCGAGTAAACCCTGAGGATAATACCGGAGTCGGAGTCCCTAAGACAGTTCGATGTTATGTTAAACTCTGTTCTGGCAACTTAAGCGTTGACTCAGGTGCCAAGATTTATTGGCTTCTGCCTTTTCCTTGGACAACATTGGTGGCGTGGAGAAGCGAGATCTGATGCACAGGCAACGACTTCTGGAGCGAACACGCCAGCATCTTCTGACCGCGACGGTAAAACGCGGGAAACAGCAATTTGCTGATGAGAGGATTCGGATGGTCATTCTGCATGAGGAATAGACCACTGGCAACAGGACATGAGAACGACCTCATCTTCGCTTCAACTAGTTCAAAGGAGAATAAGTACCGTAGCTTAGATATGGAATAAAGCCGAAAATATGGGATACCCGGTGAGGATCAAACTCACTACTCAATCGTAAATGTTTTAGCGAAACAAGCTTGCTAATCATTGCACCGCGTTGAGGTACCCCAATTTGATATGTGCTGTATGCTATTTAAGAATGGTAGCTTTGATGAGGCACAAGCCGTAAATATAGCAATTTTCTAAGCGTAGCTTAGGTGGGGGACAAGGCAGAACGTATAGGGCACCCAGTGAGGACCAAATTCACTATTCTGTCTTAATTGAAAATGATTTTCTAAGCGTAGAAATTTATATGTGACGTATGCCGAATCAAGAGAAGGAAAAATCTTAAATTAAACCTCTGTTGCCTTGCAGCCACACCCAAATCATGGGAAAGGCTTCAAGAGTAAAACCTGGGGAAAACTCCGGAGCTGAAGTCCCTAAGACAGTCTTATGTTACGTTCTGGCAAATCCTACGACGACGCAGGTGCCAAGCTGCATTAGCCTCTACCTTTTTCTTTAGACAACATCGCTGCTGTGGGAAAAGGTCAACTGCCGATCTCGCATAAAACTCTGCTCAGGTCTGCACCCTGAAGAAGGATCATTAGCAGCTAAAGGCATAATTATTTGCGAACAGATCCATGGTCTCTCGAAACCGACGTAATGTCACACCATTTAGGATATAGTAATGTATGTTCGAAAAAAAATTTACTTGATCTTGTAAATAAACTAACCAACGTCATACATACTTTCGAATTTACTTATGGAACAGAAATAAGCTATATCAACTTTCGTAGATATCATAAGAAATCGTATGGATAATGATCTCTTTAGCCGTTTATCCAAAAAAACATAAAATGATCTCAAATTTCAATTCGCGTCATTGTAAAAAAAATAAAATGTTGAATAATAATCGGTTTCCTTTGAAGAGCACTTAGAAGTTTTAACCTCCAATATTTACATGAAGAGAAAGTCATTGAAAATACGGTAAAGTTTAACCTTCGTGAACACACACACACACACACACACACACACACACACACACACACACACACACACACACAAAACGGTTTGTAGAAAGGGCAGTTTTTACTTTGACACTGCTAGTGTTTTAACTACCTTCACCTCTTCGGTAATGTTTGTGGTCTTAAAAAGCGATGATTAGAATTTTAATAAAACCCAAACATGAAAGTGAATTTATATATTTTCTTTGTTTTTTGAAAATTTACACCAAAAATATAAAACACTATTTATCAGATCGCTATAGAATAATTTTATATTTGCAACATTCTATGAATTTGAACCCTGAAAATGCGAATTAGAATAATTAAAAGTAATCTGATATAAAATAATCTGAGAAAAATATTATGTTCAGAAGATCATGATTATTCAAATTTTCATTTATAATTCATTGATACTTTTTATAAAATAATGAATAAAACATTTATTTTCATAGCTATTTATCAGATAATAAATTGATATAATGGATTATGCATACACCTGTGTTCCCCTCACTGGAATAGGATTGGCTGGTGTCCGTCATAAATATCGACGGACTTGTAGGTACGACAGAGTTTAAGTCTATGACGACTCTCATTGAATTACACCATTGGCTATTCTATTGGTCTACATTTATTACCTGCGACTACGACGCGTACCAGTCGATTACTGCTACCGTATTCTACTTGGTTATAGTAGCCAAAACCACTTAGCTACTTTGATCAAATATATCCCTTTCCGGGACATATTATAAATAATAAATATAGGATTGTAGGTATCTGTCTATATTTCTGAGATGAGGTATTATGTACACTATTTACATTATTCGGATTATTGTCCTCATCTTTGTCGCCATATTTTGGTTGAAACGTTGTGATAAATATGGCGACAAAGATGAGGACAATAGTCTGAATAATGTAAATGTACGCATTGTAGGTGTTTTACATGTTTCGATAACTTTGTAATTTTTAAAGAATTTCTTATAAAATGGTAAATAATGAATATCGCATTACACTTGATTTACGGATTTTTTATTATCTTGTAAATAAACATTGTCACGAGAGTGAATAATACAAAATAATCGCGGAGTCAAGGGAACAACTGTCCCTTTGAGACACCGCTTTCTTTTGGGGGGCGGGGAGCACGTAGGTTAAAGATTGTCGAAAACATTTAAACTTCTCCGGGATACAAATCTTGATAAAACTAGACACATAATACTGCCTACCAACTCAAAAATGACTACAAATGAAAAAATTAACTATAGTACAGTATAGTATAGTATAGTATAGTACTAACTATAGTATAGTATAGTACTATATCAGATAAGCGTCTGCGCTTTGACGCAATTACCAACCGGATATATTACCTTTTTGAAACAAGTGCAAACCGGACATATGTTTACATTTTTGACTCAAGTTTAAACCGAACATGTCTGCTTTTTTTAATCAATTTCGAACCGGACATATGTGTACCTTTTTGATTCAAGAGCAAAACGAACATATGTCTATCTTTTTTATTCAAGTGCAAAGCGGACATATGTCTACTTTTTTTGAATTAATTGCAAACCGGACATATGTGTACCTTTTTGACTCAAGTGCAAACCGCGCATATGTCTATCGTTTTTAATTAAATGCAAACCAGACATATATGTACCTTTTTGTCTCAAGTGCAAACCAGATATATGTCTATTTTTTTTACTCAAGTGCAAACTTTTTGATTCAATTGTAAACATGACTTGTCTTTCTATTTATTAATTCATTGCGATTTTTTCCCTATAAAACTTACATTTGACATTGAATAACTCAGCAAGGGTTGATATATCGTTAAACAACCAAATATAAACTAATCTTCTCAGCCCAATACGATCACCAGAGCTGTCACACTTTGAACATATCTGTTCGAACATTATCGGATAACCTCTCATTAATTCGGTTACTCCAGCTACAAATCCTGCTATATTTCGTCAAGAAGCGTAAATATTTTCATAGGATATGATTCATTATCTGTATGATCTTATGGTGAGTATAGACCATAGTGTATTAATATGGGGTCTGCGTGCTGTTGATACACCTTTATTTTGAATACAGTGCTCATATTGAGCTATGTTATCTGTACGCTTAATTTTGGATGAATTGAAAAAAATTCAGGATTTTGTAGTTTTATTTTCGGTCAGTACACACACACAAGAAAACACACACATGCATATATATATATATATATATATATATATATATATATATATATATATATATATATATATGACGTCATACATTATGAAATGGACAAAGTCCGACACTTCCGAGTCATTATAAAAAGAACGCATAAGCATAAAATAATGTCTTAAAATAATTGTCGGACTTTGTCCGTTTCATAATGTGTGACTTCATTTGTTTACATTTGGATACGCATCGAGCAGATATGAATGTACGAGAGGAAAATCATGGTGAATTGTAGTTTAAAAACAGTAAAATCGACCTCGCTAACCGAAACGCTCGTCTGTGGCTCAATCGGTAGAAGCACGTCAGGCTATATGATGGTTCCGCATAGAATACAGATTCGATTTCTGTGGAGGACGCATATTTTCTCTGAAAATTTCTCGGATATTCAGGCCGGTAAATGTCTTTATATATATATATATATATATATATATATATATATATAAGCTTTTAAATTCCTTGAGAAATAGGGCCGCAAAATATCGTTGCCGTTACTATAGCAAACCGCTTCTTAAGCGAGTAGGTTGTTAGCCTACTGCAAGGATGATCAGTTATTGATTTCTGAGTTCTTCTCCAGTTGCCACCCAAGGCTATAGATCACGATCTGTCCTGCTATTTATCCATAGCTGAGGGGGAGAAGAGGATTCATAACTTTCCTAAGGTTATTAGCACGTAAGTAAATGTAATGTATTCAACTGGAATTCGAACACAGCTCTCCGAATCCTCAATCCAAGCCGATATATATCCATTACTCGACCGTGCCTCCTTCATGCATACATACACACGTATATATTTACATTTATGCTTGTGTGTATATGTATATGCAACTCGATCAGTACTTTAGTGACTGTTTAGAAATAGAAAATTTGGGGAGGGAAATTGAATAAATGTTTAGCAAATAAACAGTCGGATACTGTAGAGCTATGGTGAGTTCCAAATCGTAGACCAATCCGCTCGTGTAGCGAGTTCGATCCTCCGCATTTCCAGGTTAATCCCAGCATTCAAAATTCGTGAAGAGGAAACAGCTCTTAATCATCATCTAAGAGACCGCTTTCTATCAGCATGACTGCTGCTAACCACCAGGAGAGTGACACATTACGCCTTCTCGTGCGATTATTCTCAGCTGACATGAAATGGAAAGACGATATTGAATCCAGCTCATCTTCTAAGAAAATTGATAAACTGTTTCGTGTTAGAAAATTTTTCTCTCCCGAATCTATTTTACATATCTATGGGTTTACCATTTGTCCATGCTTAGAATATTGCTGCTATATTTGAGATTCTTGATAAAATCCAAAGAAGAATCAGCAATGTTATTGGTCTTGACCTGGCGTCTCGGCTTCAGTCACTTTCCCAAACCCATAATATTGATTCACTGTGCCTTTTCTATAAATACTTTTATAGTAATTGTTCGGATGTTTGGTTTCTTGTAAATAGTTTAATTTTCATATTGTAAATACACATTAGGGTAGATTTTAAATTGTTTTATTTCTCTCTTTTCCACAGACATATGGAGACTAGTTAGGATTTTCATAGAGACAATGAGGTATTATAGTGGATGTAGCAAGAGAAATAAGTAAGAATGCGTTGTTTTGGTGTTAGGAATATTGTGGTATGTTTGGGTCAGTGATTGTGGCTAGCTAAGTTTAAATTTAAGAGAGAAGAAGACCGTCCTTTTGCCCCATTCCCCATTTTGAACTTGTGCCACATTTTCTGTAAATAAACAGGAATAAATATCGCTCTTCGTTGTGGTGCCTGGGCTTTAAGAATTTAAGCGCAGTGCTAGATTGGTAACAAGCTCTCAATAATTCACAGTTGAATAGGCTAGATGTAACCGTAAGTTCTATGTTGAGAGTTTCTTTTCTCGGATTTCTCGCTTGTGGAATACTTTTTCGGTTCCATGCCTTCCAGCTAAATTTGATTTTCAAAAATTTAAAGGCAAAGAGAACCGTTATCTACTGTATTCCTGATCCTTCTTCCGTTCTCGCTCCTTCTGTTTTGTAATTCCTTCAAACCCAGTAACCCCTTATGTCCTAGTGGCTTTATTGCCTTGCTTTGGGTAAATAGGATTTAAAAATAAAGGTGTAAAACAAAGACTACAAATTGGTGACCACGTGTTTTCAATTACGATGCTCTAAATAAAGACTTCCTAAAATATGGTGTCGCAACACCCTTGCGGAAATTACGTGGTGCCGAGAGTGCAACTGATTTTTTTTTAAATTTTATATTAAGAAAAGATATTTTGTATATTTTAATTTGGTTTTTATACAAAAAAATCTAACAAACCTTTTTAAATTTAATTTTTTATTTTTAGATTTTAAATTTGATTTTTCTAAACTCAGATCTTCTGCTGATTCTTATTTCTTTAAATTCTTGAGCAGTAAAAATATTTTTGCTACATATATGTGGATAATTTCCGATTAATCTGAGTTCTCCACTTCGTGAATAAAAAAAAATCTAGACAATGTATACATCTGCCTATATTCCTGAGATGAGGTATTGTATTTATTTACACTATTTACATTGCTTTGACTGTTGTCTTTAACTTCACTTTCATGACGTTTCAGCCATTGTACACCTCGGCTTTCTTAAGGTGATATAAATAAAGACTTCCATTCGAAATTCCAAAAAATAACACATGAAGAAAGCCGAAGCGTACAACGGCCAAAATGACGTGAATATGGCAATAAAGATGAGGACAGCATTCCAAACAATGTAAAAAGTGCTGATAAAAAATACATTTAATTCCCTTGAACGAATAAATAAATGCATTATATACCCTATTTATATTCGGACTATTGTCCTCATCTTTGTTGTTGTTATCACAGCGTTTCGATTGTTGTGCCCTCTGTCCTTTCCCAGGTGTATCTCGGACCCCAATGGGGGAAAAACTGGATGGTCGTATTCAATACCACGAAAAGCAAACTAGTTACATTCCATCATCTCCGGTCGGACCCCGAACTACCGCCAGTTACGATGAATAAATTTCCCTTCGGGGAGGATACGTGCTTTGAGAAACTATTTGTCCTTAAACTCATCCTAGACCTCAAATAGAACTTTTACATACCATCCATCACTGAAGACGCGGGAAAAATTGTTGAATTCATGTATCGCTCCACTAAGTATCTTAAAGACACCAAAAAAAAAAAAAATTAAAATCCGTAAATATACGTCGTCACGTAAAGCTTCTGGCAACCTTAGACCTTCGTGACCATAAAAAATGCAGTGTGAAAAGGACGTTTTATTCCCTTGACAACGCTATTAATTTAACTACCTTTACTCCTCGAGAACAATTATTGTTTGAAAAAGCGATGATTAAAATTGTAATAAAATCTAAACATGTTGAAAGTGAATTTATACATTTTGTTCTTGAGAATTTACAACAAAAATATTAAGCACATTTTATTTATTAGATTGTGTATTTGAAAAGAATTTTATTATATTTGCAGCATTCTAAAAACTAATACAATTTTACTGAAACTCATGCAGTGCAATATTTATAATTTATCAATTTATAAAGACATACATATGAAAACAATTTTTATTCATAAATTTATAAACATTTACTAAAATTATCAAAATATGTGAACAGCTATAAGCAAATTCTTATTATTTACCATTTTATAAAGATCAAATCGATTGACAATTAGCCGATGTTTGCCAACGATTCCAACAAGCAATCTAATAAATCAATAGTGTAAATAACCAATCTAATAAATCAATAGTGTAAACAATCTAATAAATCAATAGTGTAAACAATCTAATAAATCAATAGTGTAAATAACCAATCTAATAAATAGTGTAAATAAACAATATAATAAATCAATAGTGTAAACATCAAATAAATCAATAGTGTAAACAAATAAAAAATAGTGTAAATAAACGATCTAATAAATCAATAGTGTAAATTAACAATCCAATAAAGAAATTGTGCAAATAAACAATCGAATAAATAAATAGTGTTTATTATTATTTTTGTCAATTCTCAAGAACAAAAAAGGCACAAATCCACGTTCATCTGTTTATGTTTTATTAAAATTCTAATCATCGCTTTTTAAAACAATAAACACTGCCAAAGAATGAAGGTAGTTAAAATAATAGCGGTGTCGAGGAAAGGCCGTCCTTTCAATTAATTTTTTTTTTTTTTTTTTTTTTTGCAGGAGCGATGACTCAAGAGTGCCAAACTTTTTTTTACATTTTCTGAAAACATTGTTATTCTGAAATATATATCAAACGAGCATTCAAATACAAGTCATTGAGTAATAAGACAATTGACAATTAATTAGCTTATTGTAAATTAAGCTATCACGACATTCAAATGTTCGCTACTACTAATCGTGGAAATGAAACCAATCAGGAGTGGCAATGTTCTGGGGACTTTTAAGAAATCGTCTGCATAATTGGAAACTAACGATATGGTAATGAGACTGAAGTCTGCGAAAATTCAGTTTGTCCGTGTGCCAGAAAATCCACGGACCTCTACAGAAAGACAAGTCACTAAGACTGCATCACTAATATCACTAAACCTGCTGATGGCTGCATCTTGAAACTTATCTTTCATCGGAAATGCGCATGTCGCCACTCCTAGAATTGTTATTAGGTTGGTGCAAAAATAATGTCGTTTTCTCACATAGTAACATATGTGAGAAAACGACATTATTTTTGCACCAACCTAATATTTTGATTCCCGCTCGTAACTGCCATACCACGTCTCACCAGCGGCGATGACGCGATCCATAAAACGTCATCTTCAGTCTCGCCTGTGGTTCGGCAAGTTCAGACAAATCGCCATTCGTTGGTCTTTCTCTTCCTGCGCTAGCGTCCATGGAACCCAGCTAGCGAAAATTTTACGTTATCCAAAAGTTTCCGACATCGTTTTCAGGCCATTGAAACCGGTATCCAGCTCTGTACATATTTTATTGGTCGTAAAGCGCCGATTCCTCGCGGATGAACTTATCTTGGAGCTCTTCATTTCGCGTGCTGACGGCTGTGAAACCTTTGCCTAGAACGTTGATTGTCGTATATCGATGTTGCCACTGCTGAAAAGCATTATCCCCGATTCTAAAAGTGCTCACATCCACTATGTGGTCTCCCTAATTATGCGCCGATGAATGATATTGGGATTTTTTCCGTACGAAGAAATTCAATGATACACCTCCACTTCGTGTGAGAGTTCATGTCAGATGCTACTTTGCCAGAGAGCCTCAAGTCTTGTTTGTGTAACAAGGGGGAAAGAATTGTATGTTATTGACGGGGAAGATGAACCATCAACATCCACCTCTGACGCCATCGGCCAACCTAATAAATGAGAAGCATTACTTTTAAAGCAAATCATATGTGTGTGTGTGTGTGTGTGTGTGTGTGTGTGTGTGTGTGTGTGTGTGTGTGCGTGCGTGCATGCGTGCGTGCATTAGCATCAAAGTCGATGGATACTTAAAATGGCTGATAGCTTATAAATATTAGGTCCCATGAGAAATTTGAAGTTTACTGTCACACTAAGGAAAAACAATAAATAAATTGGCGCCTATCGTAGAGCTATCGGGAGCAAGTTCCAACTCACAAAACAGTTTACAAGTGTTGTGAGTTCGACCGCACGTCGGTGTGATCTTGTGCCAGGTTAAAACACGCTTAGAATATTACTACACACACACACGCACGCGCGCACACACACATATATGTATATATATAAGTGTGTGTATGCGTGCGTGTGTGATTATCTGTGTGTGTATGCATGTATACGTTGGTATCAAGGCGCGCGGTTAATTTAGCTAATGTCTTACCATTATGTAAGAATTATTTCTGGGAGGTATACGTGGGAGGTATTACTGGGATACGTGAGAGGTATTATCCGGGTGGTGTATATATATATATATATATATATATATATATATATATATATATATCTGAAGGAGCGCGTTTGCAGCACACACACGTAGAGAGAGAGAGAGAGCGAGTTTACTTTAGTTGATTTTTGCTGGATTATTTAATGTCGAATTTTATACGGGTCGTCCACTGGGGATTGAACTTACTAAGTAATAATACTCAGTCTAGGGACGCCTAATTAATCTCCTTGCCCGGCCATTGTGTGTGCGTTTGTGTATGCCTGTGTGTGTGTGCGCGCACGTGCACGGACTCGAGCGTGTGTGTGTGAGAGAGAGGTTAGATTGGTTGATTTTTGCTGGGTTATTTACTGTCGAATTTGGTACGGGCCACCCAGTGAGGTTCGAATTCACTTTCTAGTGATAATGTTCAAACAGTCTAGCACCACTTAGCATACTCCTTGTCTTAGAGCTCTGTGTGTGTATGTGTGTGCGCGCGCATCAGACCAAGAGAAAGGGAGCGAGAAAGAGAGAGAGAGAGAGAGTGGGAGATTTTTTTTTAAGCTTCATTTTGCGCCGAGTTCTTTTCGCCCAACGAAATCAGAATTTTCGAACGAAGCCATAATTCCATTGATTAGGTCCAGACTGTCACATTTCGTGAGCCAACACCGACAATGAACGGAAGGAACGATTGCCAGAGATTGTAAAAAGATTAGAAGACGTAGACATCCGTGGAAAAACTAAAATGAAAGAAACACGACACCGTTGATTTCGGCGAGACATCACAAGTTCTGAACTGTGATTGTAAATTGGCTTCTGACGTGAAGATGCAAATAACGTAAAGTTTACATATAATGTTCTCCACTCTAAAGGTGATACTGACATACTGTATGAAAAGAGAAAGGAAATGTAAAAAATGGTACGGCATTAAAGATTCTGTTCAGTCAAAATGATCGTTGCCTCGGTGGGGCCTGGAATATGTCGACCTCTACAGATGCATATGATCCTTTCCCCAAAGGCTTGTCAGAGTTCATGCCTGCAGATTTGAGTATAAAGCAATGGTTATCTACAGACTTAAGTATAAATTAAACCCATTTATACCTATATATTCAAGTATGAATCTAGCCCATGTTTACCTGTAGACTCAAATATAAACATGACAAATGTTTACCTATAGACTCAAGTATAAACCTGATAAATGTTAACATATAAACTTATGTATAAACCTGGTTAATGTTTACCTATAGACTCAAGTATAAAGATGACTATTGTCTATCTATAGACTCAAGTACAAACCTGACCCATGTTTACCTGCAGACACAAGTATAATCTTGACGAATATTTACCTATAGACTCAAGCATAAACCTGATGAATGTTTTCATACAGATTTACGTATAAACCTGGTTAATATTTACCTATAGACTCAAGTATAAAGATGATTATTATTTATCTATAGACTCAAGTACAAATTTGATCAATTTTTACCTGCAGACTCAAGTATAAACCTGACGAATATTTACCTATAGACTCAAGTATAAACATGGAGAATATTTACCTATAGGCTCAAGTATAATAAACCTGATGAATGTTTACATACAGACTTACGTATAAACCTGGTTAATAGACTCAAGTATAAAGATGTAGAATCAAGTATAAAGATGACTATTGTTATTTATAGACTCAAGTACATACTTGACCCATATTTAATTGTAGCCTCATATATAAATCTGACTAATATTTACCTATAGACTCAAGTATAAACCAGACGAATGTTTATCTAGATACTTAAGTATAAACACAAATCAATGTTTACCGATAGGCGCAAGGTTTAATAATTACAGGGAAAATATATTTCACATGAAATAACCTAGCAAGCTTTGGTATATTGAAAACTTCATCAATTCCAGATTTAAAATGCCATTCGCAGTTGTTGTAAAAATAAAAGATTGAAAAAGTAATATAACAAAATATAAAGAGATTAGACCATGTCAGTGTTGTAATCAGAGATAATACTGAGAAGAGAGTTGAACATTTGATTATCCTCACTAATACCACAGGAGAGTGATACATTGTGACTTCTCAGGCAACTGTTCTCTGTTGACATTAAATGGAAAGATAATATTGAAACAATAGCTAGGTTTGCTCTCAAGAATTAACTCACTGGGTCGTGCTCGACAATTTTTCTCGCCGGAATGTATCTTACACATTTATAAGTATCATGCTTTGAATATTGCTGCCAAATTTGGTCTGGTGATTCTGTTATGTATTTAGAGATTACTGATAAAATACAATTGGTCCTGACCTGGCAACTCGGCTTCAGTTACTTTCCAGACACCATAACGTAGATTCCCCCGTGCGTTTTCTATAAATTTTCTTATGGTAATTGTTCTGATGAACTTCCATCTATCATACCTAAACACTATCAATTTAAGCGTAGTACTTGATTGGCGGCGTGGTCTTATCATTTTACAGTTGAAACGGCCAGACGCAACCGTAAGTGCTATGCTAACAGTTTCCTCTCTCTCGCACTTCCCGTTTCTCAGCGGACTGTAGAATAGTAACCAAGGAATTTGATGGAAGTATAAAGACCTGGAAGTCAAAATAGAATAAAATATGGAAATTGAAAACAAGAATAGTACTAGTCATAGTAGGTGCGCTTGGAATGATAAAAAAGGAACACAACAACACATCAAAAAATACCTCGAAATCCTGGTTTAAGAGAAATACAAAGAATTGATTTAATAAGTACAGCCCACAGACTAAGAAGAACTTTATCCATATAATGCTAGCGATGTTATTAGAGTTAGAAAAACAAATCATGAAATGCAACCATAACAACACACCTTCCTTAGGTCTTCCCGTAGACTTCGTAGGTAGTGTGACCATAGCAGAAATTGAAATATAATAATAATAATAATAATAATAATAATAATAATAATAATAATAATAGCAGCAATGAAAGCGGGTCTGGATGAATGAGGAAAACGAGAATTTTTTTTCAAATTGTGAATGTGATTATTTTAGATAAATAATAACAGAAAAAATGTAAAAAGAAAATTAAAAAGAAAAATAAGAGTAGCCTCACATAGAATATCTGAAAAGCAAACAAACAAACAAAAAAACATGATGGTAGTGCTGAAACATAATGGTCTGTCAGTTACGTGCCACGCGTGTTACAAGCTTTCTATACATGACTGACGAGGCAGATTTTTACCCGCAATAGGTTGCCATTTCTTTCTGCGGTAGACCAGTTGCCACCCAAGTCTACAGAACTCGGTCTGTCCTGCTATTTACCCATAGCTGGGAGTAGAAGAAGAGGAGTCATACCTTTCCCAAGGAAAGTGATTGTAATAGATTCGACTGGAATTCGAACTACAAGGAATCAGTCAGTTATTTGCCAGGCGTGATACACGCTTAGGCGATCATGTATCTTTCGATACATGACTGATGAGAGAGATTTTTTTTCCTACAGTAGGCTGCCATTTCTTTCTGCTATTTACCCATAACTGGCGGGGGGAGAATAAGAAGATTCTTAACTTTCTTAAGGGTATTAGCACGTAAGCGAATGGAATGGAATCGACTGGAATTCGAACTCGGCTCTCCGATTCCGAGTCACTATCCATTACTCCACCGTGGTACTAGCATAATACCCAGCATACGAGGGACTGTCCAAATCCTTATAGAATGGAAGAACTAAATCGTTCAGACAGGTTATTGGGCTTTGTAGTTAATCTACGAGCATTAGGAATCTGTCTTGAATATGGAGACGCATTAAGAAATAATTTTCGATTTGGTTTTTAAAAAAATGATACTAACGATCAGAAGCCGGATATTTTCAAATATTTTAAGACGTTTTAATTGTTTCAGATTCCGTCTGAAGAGCATTTACATGCAAACCACAAAATACGGTACTTTAATCGACGTAAAATTAAATTAATATGAATTGGACAAATGTGGTTATTTTATATTCTTCACGTATAATTCTATTACTACGAGAACTTTCTGAAAATGCCTGGAAAACTCTAGTTTACTTACTCGATCTCATATATATATATATAGGCGAATATATATATATATATATATATATATATATATGATAAAATAGGAAACTGAGTAATGACACATGACACGTTTAGTTCCGGGAAATAACATAGCGTGTTTTTGCTGAATAAATCTTACATGTAAAAAAGCGGGAAAAGTGTGTGAGGTTGAATAAAAGCAATACACTCAGTCTATTAGCCATTCATAGTAATAGGTTTGTCCATAGTTGCGGCTTAAAGAATTCGGTTCTGATTAAAAGGGAAAGAAATTCAATACAACAAAATTGTAATGAAATTGCAATCATTTGCGAATTTTTTTAAGCAATCATTTTTTTCTCGTAACAAAATTACAAATAGTGCAATATGGGAAAAGCTTTAAGGATAAATGACTAATTTTGTGTAGATATAACATCAGTTCAAAATTAAATTCATATGTTGAGCGTCTTTGTATATTTAACGTTTCGAAAACCGTTGCATGCTGAGTGGTATGGATTTAACAAAACAATGTCCATTAAATGTAATAATCTTGCTACTTCTTTACGAAATAAGGAATACATCGGATTTAAGGAACACACACTCGTCATTAATTATTTAAATCTCAATTAGTTCTTTCATTCGATGTTGTATTGTATCGTATGTACTCGAGTATAGTACGAGTTTTTATGTTCATTTTCTTTAGGCCGAAAATAGAGGGTCGTACAGATAATTTTTTCAAGAGTTTAAAATTCATGCATTTTCGGTGACCAGTTGCACTATACACACGTAATTTTTTCTGTAGGGTTTAAAAACTCATGCAAAAATTCAGAAGTAGAATTATAAATGAAATCGACTTATACACAAGTATATACGGTGTGTGTGTGTGTGTGTGTGTGTGTGTGTGTGTGTGTGTGTGTGTGCATACATACATATATATATATATATATATACATATATATATATATATATATATATATACATATATATATATATATGATATAATGGAATATGGATACACCTGTGTTCCCCCTCACTGGAATATGATTTGCTGGTGTCCGTCATAAATACAGACGGACGTGTAGGTACGACAGAGTTTAAGTCTATGACGACGCCCATTGGACTACGCTATTGGCTATCCTATTGGTCTACACCTATTACCTGCGACTACGACGAGTACCAGTCGATTACTGCTACCATGTACCACTTGGTTACAGTAGTCAAAACCACTGAGTTACTTCGATCAAATATATCCCTTTCCGGGACACATCAATATATATATATATATATATATATATATATATATATATATATATATATATATAGGAAGCAATTTTTCATTGATGCATGTTTCATTAAATAATATAGACAGGTTTTGTCCGTTTATTTTAAGTACGTTTTTTTTTATTGTTTTCATGTTTAAGAATAGTTGTGTTTTCAATGAGGATTTTCCGGAATTGTTTACGCGACCAGGCATGTTGTTTTAAACAATAAACGAAAACTAAAAATTCTTTAAGCTATATGCATAAAACAGTTGAAACCTAACCTGAACAAAATAAACTACGAAATCTCCACAAATATTCTTAAATGCCTATAATTGATAACTGAATCGATTGGTTTATACGAACGGCTTCCCATACTTAATACATCTCGTTTTCACTCTTGCGTGGTCATGTGTGATGTCACGAACTGCGATGCGATTTTCGCTTCCGCGTTTCGTATACACGATTTTGTCGTTGCTTTGAAATTTTTCATGCAACAAAAACAAACGATCATTATTGTTTCGTCCGTGTATTGTTTTATATATTTAAATGTAATTGTCATCTTTGATAATGGCTTATGCAAGCCGAAAGCTTAGATAGGATTAAAATATATATCAATATGGTGATTTCCTTTCGTCGTTCAATGATAATGCTATTAGGCTTATCAGACAATATGAAAGGAACTTACTTAAAATGAATAGACAAAACTTGTCTATATTATTTAATGAAACATGCATCAACATATATATATATATATATATATATATATAAATATGTAATGAAAAACAAATCACTTTAATGTACCATTACGATAATTTATTTCACCTAAATCCTTTTTTAAGGATTCAGGATCATCAGGTAAATCTTCCAACAACGAAATGAGAAAAAAAATGGGATTAGAAATTGGTGGGTAGTGTAATTTTTGTAATTTAATAGAGGGGGTTTTAAAAAAGGATTTAGGTGAAATAAATTATCGTAATGGTACATTAAAGTGATTTGTTTTTCATTACATATTAGCTCTGTCCTTACATTGAGCTCTCAGGATTTCATCCTCTTTGGATTTACCAATTCGGTTTACCAAGTTCCTTATAACTTAATTATATATATATATATATATATATATATATATATATATATATATATATATATATATATATAGTAATTTCTGTGTCGCGATGGAATCATATTTTTTTAAATAATTATAATCTACGCTCTACTTCTGTATCGGGAACAGTTTTTTTTTTAAAATAAAAACAAAAATTGTAAAGAACTTCGGATCATCAATCTAACAATACTTTTCTATTGTATCAATACACACACACACATATATATATATATAGTCATCCACATACAAGTCTGTTTCGCTGTATCACAGCTCATCAGTGTAGCTAGACATCCGATTGCTCATATATATATATATATATATATATATATATATATATATATATATATATATATGGTTGGATAGATATGAGCTTGTGACCCTGGATCTCACGCTTTAGCGATCGTCAGACAAACTGATTAATTTTTTTAAAAATTTGGGTTTATGTAGATTGCGTGTATTGGTGTTATTGTGGAAGTGGTGGGGGGAAACTTCGTCGTTTTTTCATCGTACTGACGCAAACATCGATGTATGCAGACACATATACATACTTGGTCGTCCGTCGGGACTCATACATATATAAACATATGTGGGCAGTTTCAGATATGACATATGTATGTATACGGGTGGTGTTGTGTCTATACATACGCATTTGTATGTTGAAATTTAAAGATTGGAAGTGTGGCGGAAATGTCTCGTGAATGTATACATGTCATTTTTTTCCGGTGAATATATATATATATATATATATATATATATATATATATATATATATATATATATCGTTGCAATCAGATCACTCGGGCTAGTCGGGTTTATCCTCAGTACTTATTATTTTTAAGAGAAAAATCCTCCTGGGACATCTTTATTCTAGCCAGCACGTTTCTTAAATATTCAAGAAATTAATCTCCCCCCACACACATCCGACACTTAATTTAGTCTGCGAGCGTTGTTGAACAAATCGTTTCATTTGAATATTTAATAAAAGGGGTAGTTGGAATAAGGATGTCCCGGTGAAAATTTCTCGAAAAGACTAATCGTCCCGGCGCATTTATCAAAAACTTAATTTCAAATCAACAAGAACAAAACGTTCGTTCGTTAATGGCTGACTCAGGCTGACAAATTTTGGTCCGAACTATTAAGAATAAAAACGTCCCGATTATCGCATATACTATTATATAAGTCTACTTAATGTATAGTGCGACCCTTGTATTTTTTTTACAAACCTACCCGAAAGTGATGAGAAAAAAAAAAAAATCTGATACGGAGATTTAGATATCGTCTCCCTCCAGCCATGTGTAAATAGCAGGACAGACCGGGTTCTATAGTCTTGGATGGCAACTGGTCTACCGCAGAAAGAAATAGCAACCTACCGCGGGAAAAAAATCTGTCTCGTCAGTCATTTATCAAAAGATATATGATCGCCTAAGAGTGTAACACGCATGGCATATAACTGACTTTTGATTTTGTTCATGCCTCACTACGGTAGCTCATTTAACCCTTGACCTGCCTCTTACGTAGCCTAAGTTTTCCCCGTCGCCCCTTTTGTCGTTACATCAAGAGAAAAACCTCATCCACTATATATGTTACTTAAAACCAACAAATACTTTACATAAATGAAGAATTAATAGAGTTTTTCCCATCTCAAATTTTTCATTCAACTTCGTTCCGCAAGTGTTTACATCGGCCTTTTCAATGTTAACATTTCTGCCAGGATTACACATAATAACACATGCGAACGAAGATGAACGCAACATGATGAAAAGAATAGCTAAACATTGTTAATTCTTCATTTATATAAGATATTTCTAGATTTTAAGGAGCACACAATTACGTTCTGCTTCTCATGTAGTAAGATAAAGCAAGAATCTAAGCTACGGGAAGCAGCCTAAAGAAGCTAACTTATACCGTTACGGTTAGCTAAAGGTGCTGTAGAGATGGTACACCTACCAAGTAGGTTTCAGTCACCGAAAATGCATAAATTTTAACCCCTCCATAAAAAATCACCTGTGTATAGTGAAACTGGTCACTGAAAGTGCATGATTTTTAATCTCTTAAATTAAATTACCTATGTATAATGCGACCTCCTATATTTGTGATAGAAGCTGATCATAAAGACTTGCACTATACTCGTGTATATGCGTTAGTTTTAATTCACAATTTATCAAGGAAATTTCATAATTTTAATTGTTAACTGTATATAATCATAATGCTATATTAACAAACATTTTTGTGACTAGCTCAGACAAATTCAGTTCAACCCGAGGAAACTACTAAACAAAATTTTCATAACATGTGCTCGGATAATTTTGCCTAGATTATTCAAATCTAATGGTTTTAATTTACTATTTTCCAAGGTATATACCTCTGTTACAAATTCATAATTTAAATTCTTCTCATTAAATATTGCGTTTCGTGATAATGTTATATGAATAAAATTAAATGAAGCCAACTTGGGCTTGCCGTAATTCCCCATGTATAATACTCATATTTGTCTAAAAATAATAAGCAACATTTGGGGTGCGTATTATGCCCAGCTACAAAAAATCTTACTTATTATAAAACGCAGATTGTTTGTGTGTGTGTCTGTACGTTTATATATGGGATCGTATTTCCTACATTTTTCAACCGATTTCAACAAAACTTCACAAGACTACGTAAAATTACCTTGCTGTGGTTCTAACAGCGCCAAAAAATTGAAAAAACACAATTGTTTTTGCACGAAATCAATTTGAAAGCACGATTAAGAGGCATTAATGAAAGGGGGACAACTCATATTGAGTTATACTTATTATAAAACCCAGGTTGGTTGTTTGTGTGTGTGTGTGTGTGTTCGTTCGTTTATATATGGGATCGGATTTCCTACATTTTTCAACCGATTTCAACAAAACTTCACTTTTTTTTGGCAGGTAGTCTTTCTTATTGTCTTGCACACTTTTTTCTTTATTTTTACATTCAGAATTCTTTAAAAATTCCATTTACAAGACAATTGTTTATAATGAAATTCTATTCAATCGGTAGACTCATAACGATTGAAAACAATGTTTTTGTCTGAGTTTGGGTTTGACCAATTCGTAAAAAAAAAACAAAAAAAACAAAGACATGCGTGTCCGTCAAACTTAAACAATAATCTTTGTCAATTTTATTTTCAGTCTTTATGATGGTCGATACTTGATCTATCTCTTACTGTTACATCTCCGGGCAACGCCGGGCTCTACTGCTAGTCTTTAATAAATTGCCATTCATAGGTCGATTTCAGTTACGAAATGACTACTCACCACAAACATGCGACAATTTGACACTAACATTCGGCGATTGCGACCCCATAAGGATGTCAAAATACAATCATATGTACCTAACAATACTGACAAATGTAAAATAAAATAAGAATTATTATAAAACTAAGTTAGAATAATATTATTCTATGTTTACAACCATTTTTAAATAAGAGTAGGAAACGTTGGCCATAACGAAATTAGAGAGATACAATTTATAGGGTTTGATTACCAAACAAGGGGTGTGTAATATTCGTGAGTAGAAGAATTTTCTCACACTTTCAGCACAATTTTAAGGGTGCGTATTATGGATGAAGGTATATTATACATGGGGAATTACGGTATTTAATTTAACCCGACCCGTTGGAACGAACTGTAACACAAAGCCGGAATAGTAACCACTATTTGCTAAACACTTATGAATGTTTAGCGTTTTCATTTATGTATTTGGTCAATCAGTGACGGTTTTTGTATGAAAATGAAATCGAAAATACCTTTAGCATTATTGATTCTTATGTAAAATAACAGCAAAAATTATCTACATTATATATATATATATATATATATATATATATATATATATATATATATATAATTATAATAATAATAATAATAATCGACTCTCCCGTCGAGATTCGACGTATGAGGGTCAAGCAGATCAGTTTCCAGGAAACCGACAGCCGACACCGGCACATGAGATTTGATTATAGTGGTGAAGGCCTCGTGCAGGACCATCCACACTTTTTGGAGGGACGAATACAGAGACCTGGTGCACCGAATGCCACAAGGTTCCCAAACGACCCTCCGCAGGTTTTGAATTCAAGAGTTGTCCTTCTCCAAGACGAGTGGCCATCCAAGGCTATAGAACCCAGTCTGTCCTGCTATTTTACCCATAGCTAGAGGGAGAGGAGGAGGATTCATACATTTCCCAAGGGTATTAGCACATAAGTGAATGTAATGGATTCGACTGGAATCCGAACTCGGCTCTCCGATTCCTCAATATATATATATATATATATATATATATATATATATATATATATATATATATATATATATATATATATATATATATATATATATATATAATAACAACATAATAAATTATTGTTTTAACACGATTTACTTCTGTGATTTTATTTATTTTTATTTTTGCTATAATTTAAATGAATTAAAATATCGCATTTTATGAATAAAATTCATGTTTTTACCCTTTTTTTTAAAATCATTTTACCGCAAGCAAAACATTAATGCCACTAGCTAGCATGGAGTTACTTTTTTCTTATTTTTTTAATAATCTTCACTCAATACAAAGCCCAAGAGCCACTCAAGGTAGACGGTTACTGTGTGGTGCTGTATGAGCATAAGAAAGAGAAAGAAGTGAATGTTCGCTCAATACAAGGCCCAAGAACCACTCAGGGTAGATAGTTACTGGGTGATGTTGTATGAGTATAAGAAAAGGAAAGAAGTGAATGTTCACTCAATACAAGGCCGAAGAGACACTCAAGGTAGATGGTTGCTCTGTGGTATTGTATGAGCTTAAGAAAGGGCAAGAAGGGACGTTCTGCTAACTCCAGACTTGTAGAGGTCAAAATCTAATTAGTGAATAACGTTTCGGAGTTCAGTAGGAGGCGTTAGAAGTGCAAAGAAGACTTTAGTGAGGAGAAGTGAAGAGAAAGTACAAAAAAAGAACAGGCTTCAGAAAGACAGAAGATGGCGACTGGTGATGAATTTAATTTTTGGAAGTTTGTAGCTATCAGGGAAACAAGAAATTGGGAGTTCCACAAACGTGACGTGTGAGAAAAGAAAATATTAGAATAGAACATACAGTTGCATCTAAGTAGTTTAGTAGTAAAATGGTGAGACTCGTTTGCCAATCTTAAATTCATGCAGTGGATGAAAGCTCGTTAGAACAATTCCCATGAAAATATTTGTAGAAAAGACAGAGGGAAGCCATGTCGATGAGAAAGTGATTGAAGTCGGGATGTCATTTCTGGGTCGTTTACGTTACAGACCCTTCTTTGAATTTTGATGAGAATTTCGAGATATATTTTAGGATCATCAGACCAGATATGGCAGTAATATTCAATTCACTGACGAATGGTAGATTTGGGATGTTTTCAACAAAACTGAATAATAACTTGAATTAGTCGCACTAATTGTTATTTGATCGAGAAGTCACAGACAAAATATCACAAAAACAAAAAACATTCAAATTTTTAAAAAAATAGATTTAATCATTATTAATTCATATTAATTAAATAATTCAAAACATTATTTATTCTATTAAAAATATTACTTATTTCGTTACTGGACATACCATGATATTACTTATTTTACTTAAAGATATTTTTCCAGTGACATATGTTTACTATGCTAAATACAAATGTTTCACAGTACAAATATAATCAACTGTTTGATTACAAATCCTTTTCTTTTTTTTTTTTGCATTAAAAAAAAACATTTCAAGCAAGAAACCAACTAAGACGTAAGGTGATTACTGAGTGTAGGAGAATATGAGAAAGAAAATCACTATTAAGTAGAGAGAACAATAAAATAACAAGAATTTAAAATTATTTACATTGATCGGACTGTTGTCCTCATCTTTATTGTCATATTCACGACGTTTCGGTCGTTGAACGCTCCGGCTTTCTTCAGGTGATTCGAATTTCGAACTGAACCTTTTATTTCGTCCACAAGATAGATTGTTCTAGTCTCATTTGCTACATGCCTCTTCTGGGTGTCACAGTTATCTTCTTTTAACTCAACGTTCCATGTTTTTGTTCACCACTGCAGTAAGCGGGTATTGAAGTTACAAGTTCTGGGGTCAAGTTACTGGATCCATCCAACGCTTATATCCACTGGGCCATGTGTCCTTGAGGGCATCAGTGTATGAAAAAAATAGGAAAACTTAAGGAATCAGTGTATATGCCAGGCCACAAACATCTCCTAAGCCGGCTAAACATAGAAATGAATACAATATGGGGACCAGTAAAACAGAGTGCCAGAGAAAAGCAATGGTAGCAACAAAATTGCAATATGAGGTCTGGTAAAAAAAAATAGTTACTGAGACATTAGTTTTTAAGTCCCAAAAATTCATGCACTGATGTCCTCAAGGACACATGTCTCAGTGGATAAAAACGTTTGTTGGATCCAGTGACTTGGGCCAAAGAGTTGTGAGATCAGTACTTGGAGAGTTGAGTTAAAGGGAGATTACTGAGACATCTGGAAGAGGCATGACATGTGGAACTAGAACAATCTTCCCCGGTGAACGAAAGGGTTCAGTTCGAAATTCCAGTCATACAACGAAGTGGGAAATGACCGCAACGTCGTGAATACGATAATAAAGATGAGGACAGCAGTCCGAACAATGTAAATAGGTACTATATCTTTTCTTCGAAATATATAAAGGATTTAAGAAGTTGCATTTTACTAATTGCTTTTTAACCATTTCACTCCAAGCAAGGCAATAAAGTCACTAAGACCACAAAACAAAAAAAACTTTTATTTATTCAATTGCATCTACCAAATCTCATGCAAAAACTGTGACCTAAAATATGTGGGTGAAACATGTAGGTCTGTAAAATCTCGTGTTTTCGAACATAAACGAGATATTCGCCTCGGAAATTTAAACAGTGCTTTAGTTGTACACATAACTAAAGCAGATCATAATTTCGATTTTGATTCCGTGAAGATTTTAAAATATTTTCATAATAAAAATCTTAGGAGGATTTATGAAGCAGGCATAATATCCATCTCACGCACGGTGAATACTAGACCTGGCTTCTTTAGTATTTCCCCTTTTCTAGCGAGATTAATGCTCGACAAGTGTACATATAAATTTTAGATCAAAATAGAATTCTTTTAATTTTTCATTTTTCTTTCAAAATACTCAAATTTTAGGAATACATTTTCACAGCATCGCCCACGTGACGACAACGTGACCATGTTTAAAACGGAACGCTGATCATATAAAACTTTCAGTTATCTGTTTAGATAAGTCTTGTTCTTATGTCCATCGTCTTTGTCATGTTGAATTGATAATGTTAATTATATTTTATGAATATGTCCTGAAGATGGTTTATTAGACCGAAACGTCCGACGTTGACATTATATTAACATTAAAATAGCATAATTGCATATAAGGAATTTTGTTTGTTTTTTCCGTATATTTTTCATATATATATATATATATATATATATATATATATATATATATATATATATATAGCCTCTGTCAGTTATTTGCCATGCGTGATACACGCTAAGGCAATCATGTATCTTTCGATACATGGCTGATGAGACAGATTTATTTTTTCCCGCACTAGGTTGCTATTAACCCATAGTTGGTGGGGGAGGGGAGAAGAAAAGGATTCATACCTTTCCCAAGGGTATTAGCACGTAAGTGAATGTAATGGATTTGACTGGAATTCGAACTCGGCTCTCCGATTCCTCAGTCCGAGCCGCTATCCATTTCTCCACCGTTGCGAAATCGGTGAGATAGTAATAGTCAGTTCAATTCCTGACCCGGGCTGTGTGTACTTGGTCTCAGTGGCAAAAGGGCGAGTAGTAATCGAGCAGTACGAAAAATGAGAACTAGACGAGATATCACTAGAAAAGGAGTGTAGAACGACTACAGGTTCGAGTTCTGAATAGTCTGTGGGTTACTCAGATTTATTTATATGTTTATACCTCTATTTCTTAAGAACTTTCGGTCTGCAGAAATTAATATAAAATATTCACGAAATAAATTATAACCGAAATAGATCTTTAAGGTTTTTTTCGAGATTAATTATTATAATGCTCTGTAATTTGAATTTACATTGAGCTCTGCTTGGAATTATCCCTACCAGTCACAAATTGGTAATATATATATATATATATATATACACCCACACAAGATAGACCTGCTTACGGAAGTGTTGAGGCCTCACACTTATGCACACACCCACACGAATATACACACTTACACATCATACTTACTCACTCCCTAATGAGCCAAATGATAACACACACCTACAGCAATATACACGCTTACACATATCATACTCATTCACTCCCTAAGAACCAAATAACACACACACAAACATTTAACAGAGACACATCCCCTCTCCAGGACCAATAAAACTGTCAAACTGACCAGGGGAATTCAGAGCAGCATAGATCCATTCAGCTCTTATATCAAATAACAACTTAAAAGAGACTGTTTGACCAACACAAGGAATGTTAAAAGATTCGTGTTAAAAAGATAAAAAATTAAAAAAAAACAAAAAAAAACAAAAAAAAACAAATAAAAACTACAGACAAAAGTTCATTTTCTCCATCAAGACATTCATTTCTGTAGTTTACTGCTACCAGCAAGCATAAATATTTCTTTTCCTGATGATGGCCATTTTGGTTGAAACTAGTCGAGGAAACTAAATGAAATAATAATAAAAAAAAACGAAAGAATATTAATCTACAACCCAGTGTGTCTCAAGATTTTAATTTTTTAATATTTTTTATTGTTCAATATATATATATATATATATATATATGTGTGTGTGTGTGTGTGTGTGTGTGTGTGTGTGTGTGTGTGTGTGTGTAAAATATCAGAAAATATAAACCTAAAAGCTTAAAATATAAAATAAACTGAGGGCTCAATGCTAAAATCAAAAAAGCTTAAATACAATACATTATAATAATATTAATACAATAATATTACAAATATAGCAGATCTCTGCATAGTGGTATTTGACAACAAGCTATTTTAATATTATTGTATTATTATTAATATTATTAGAATATACATTGGTGGACGTACGTGCGGTGACATATTGGGTACAATTGACTATTGGATTCATTTTTAGTGTAGACCACGCTATAGATAATTTACATGTAGATAATTCTTTAAAAGGCTCCTCTTTGTTTCCTTGTGCTTTCGTTACTGGGTAGCTCAGTTCTTTCTGCTTCTTCCTGTTTTGCCTTTTTAACTAAACTCTATATAACTATAACTCTATAACTAAACTTGCACAGTTCAAATTCCATTCCAATGTCTTAATTAAACTTTGACTGCACCAATTTTTTTTTTTCGTAAATAATTCTATTTATATTAAAAACTTGATATTTCTGATAAATTACTAAATTTATATTCAGCTTTTTTTCGGTTCTGCATAAAGCATTTCAGTGAAACAGTATGAGGAATGGAGAGTTTCCTTGACATGTTGACTTGCTGTCACTTGATCTCTAGTGAAAGCTACTTCATACTACGGGTATTAAAATTCAGAGTGTACAAATACTAACAATAAGAAGTGAAGCCATTCAGAATACAGTATTATTAGGTTGGTGCAAAAATAATGACGTAATAATGTCGTTTTTTGACGTATTTTTAACGTAAAAAAAACGACATTATTACGTCATTATTTTTGCACCAACCTAATAGCAAAATCAACAAAAAATACTGGGTATGATGCTGGAGTTTAGGGAAACGTGCTGTCCATTGTTCTCCACTAAAATCCCACAGCTCGTGTTGGTGTGATAACACAATGAGTAGAAATAATAATAATAATAATAATAATAATAATAATAATAATAATAATAATATGCTTCGCAAATAGATCCTATCACTGTCACATAATCAAGTATGGAATTAATCCTAAATGAAGGATCTGCGGAAAATATGATGAAACTTTCGACTATATTATCTCAAAATGTCCGAAACTAGCAAAAAATGAATATAGTCACAGACATAACAAGTTAGCGACGTATGTGCACTGGAAAATATGCAAGAAGCGCAAAATCGAAACCACTGAGAGATGGTATGAACACCAATCAGACACAGTTGCCCAAAATAACGATGTAATTCTCCTCTGAGACATGCCAATTCAAACTGACAGGGAAATAAACGCCAACAGACCTGATATCATAAAAGACAAGAAGTTCAGGAAATGGATGTTTATTGTCATAGCAGTACCATCTGAGAGAAATACCTCCATGAAAATTATCGAGAAATTGTCCAAATATAAGGACCTGGAGATCGAGATTAATATGATGTGGGGAATGAAGACTGAAACTGTACCAGTAGTAATCGGAGCACTGTGAGAAAAGGAATGGACAAATTTACTAACAGTACCCCAGGTAACATCAACATACAGGTTTCCGAAGAAGATCGTCCTACTAGAAACATCCCATATACTAAGAAAAATGACAATTTTTCTATAGGGCCTAAAAGGATAAAAGATTCTTCTCTAAAAAGAGAAGCAGGGCCACTCCTTAGTTTGGACCCGACTCTACTGGATACAAAGAAGGAAACATTACACAAATGATTACAATATTAAGTCAATGAATATGCATAAGACTCTGAATCCAACCAGTGATGTTGACAGACTGCATATTCCAAGAAAGAAGGGCGATAGAGGGTTAAGGAGAGTTGAAGAAGCTGTGTTATGGTCTGTTGGGTGACTTGAGAATTATGTTAAGATTTCTACTGAATTTCTTTTAGCAGGTGCACGTAGAGTGGATGGGGGTTTGAAGGCATGAAATATCGTAGCAAAGAATCGACATAAACAGAAGCTGCATGGAAATTTAAAAGTAAAGAAGCTTCATGGTCAGTTTTTTTCCCAACGGACAGAGACAATTACTGAACGTGAGAGGTGACTTTGGGTAAAAGATGCTTTTCTAAAGAGAGAATCAGGATCAGTCCTATTTACAGCACAGGGGCAGGCTATCAGAATGAATGGAAACAAAGGCCCGGATAAACCGATCACTTGAATGAGTTACAAGATATTATGGGATTTCTCAGTGCAGACAGATCATGTCATTGTAACACGAAGACCCGATCTTTTTGTTACAGAGCAGGAGAATAGCAACTGTCAAATAATTGACCTGTTGCATATGATACAAGAGTAGACACCAAAGAAACTGAAATGGTCGAAAAATATCAGGATCTGGCTAGGGAAGTGAAGAAGGTAGGGAACATGAATTTAATTCTTGTAGTAATCGGTGCACTTGGAACACCACATACAAAGCGCTTAGGGTGAATTGGAACTGAGACGAAGATTGTAGAGCTCCAGAAAACTGTCATCATTTACTTTGCGAGGATTATCCGAAATGATCTTGAGCTGTGAGGAGCCTTATTGGCACCATGCCTCAAGAACAGAATTTCCATTGACTACGTTATTTAGCAGCAGCAGCAGAAACAACACCACCACCAACAACAACAGCAGCAGTAGCAACATAATAATAATAATAATAATAATAATAATAATAATAATAATAATAATAATAATAATAATAATAATAATAATCAACACTACTCGTTGTAGTTGGAGCCCTCGGATTGGTTGGAAAAGATTCCAGTAGACTAATTGAAGGAATCCCTGGAAGCCCATGCCTTAAAGAAATACAAAAAATTGTTCTCACGAGTACAGCCCACACCTTACGAAGGGCTTTGTCTATGTAAACTTTTTTGTTTTTTTTTTGCAGTGGAAAACGTCATGATGCCATTTATAACCTTAGGTCCCTGGGCGGGACCCGGAGAGAAATGAATACACATCAGAAATCAAAGGAAATAATAATAATAATAATAATAATAATAATAATAATAATAATAATAATAATAATAATATTGGTATCTGATCGAAAGAAAGAAACTTCTGAAAAAACTGAAAAGATTGAAAAATAGTAGAATCTGATTCGGGAGTTATGGAACATGACTGCTGAAGTAATTCCTGTAATAATGCATTCGCTTGGAACACCCACTTAGAAACTTGAAAGCGCGCTTAGGGAAGATTGGAATTGAGACGAAGACTACAGACCTCCAGAAAATCGCCATTATTTGCTCTGCGAGAATTCTCCGAAAAGTTCTTGCGCTGTGAGAAGTCATGTGAGTTACCATACCTCAAGAACAGAATATCTATTATCCATAACAATTTGCAAGACTAACATAATGTCTTATGATTTTAACTGATTGGATATTATAACACGTGCAAGTTTTGCCGTAGTGAATTAAATTATGTTGCAATAAATACCCCGTTTAATACCATAGATTTGCTTCTCATTTATCTGAGCATATCCGATTGGACATGTTTCCTTGTACCCGAGGTACTGTGCTGCTCTGTTAATTAGCAGGGTTAACAGGTGTGTGTGTGGGGGAGCATTATAGTTAGGTGTTAAGATTTTTTTCTCCTTTTTTAAAGTTTGAAAGATGAGACAACCAAGGCGATTTAACAGTTATATCGAAATATTTGAGAGTAGGCTCAATCGTAAACCGTCTGGCCGGACTGGGTTACTAGACTAGTATTTTCTAATTGATTCTTTAAATTTATCAAAACCTGTCACCATATTGCACATTCTGGGCTGTGATGCATGTACTTGCTATACACTTGGGTGTCATGTTGGGTGTATTGAGCTTCCGATATTTATTGCCCAAGCGTCACTTTGTTGGTGTGCTAGTCTCTTGCTAAACAATATTAATTGATTATCAGGATTACTAAGGAGGGTGTTACATTACTGATATGATTTGCTGGTACCTGACTTCCAATCAGGACAGTCAGTTCATTGTACTAGTATGAAAATTCGGCGATTACAAAATAAAAGAGTTTCGGGGTAGGAGGACGGGGAGGAGGAAGAAGAAAAAACAACAATAAATTACTCAAATAAAAACCTGCAAAAAACAATACTGAATGTCTTTCGAATACATCTTAGCATTACTTTATAGTATTTATTTTTATCGTCAAATGCAAATACGTGGATGTCAAATAAGTTTTTTTTTTTGTCATTTACTAAAGAAATACGCTGACTAAATATCAGTCTTCGTAAGTAAAATGTAAAGTTAGTGAACTATCAACAGCCTGATGTACAAAGAAAAAAATAAATAAGACAAAAAACTTAAAAAAAATTTTAAGTGCAAGTAATAATAATAATAATAATAATAATAATAATAATAATAATAATAATAATAATAATAATAAACAAACAAACAAAACGTTTGAATTGAAACATTAATTTCACAGTTCCTCAAAATGTCCAATGTTGTTAGTGATTATGACAGTTTTCTTTTTTTTTTTTCTTTTCTTCCTTGTGTTTTCATTTCTTTTTCATCTTTTTTAAGGTTGTTATTTTCTCGGTAAATATTTTTGTTTGTTTAACTGTTTAGTTTTTTTTTTTTTTCGAATATATTTTTTTATCGTTTCTTGTGTTTTGAAAAATGGTCCTAAGAAAGCTGATCAGGTCAGTTGAACAAGTGCTATAATAAAAACCAAATTAATTTTTAATCCTTTCGTTTTTCTAACTTATGTAATACAACAAACCCGAAGTATTTACAAACTTAAAAACAATGGAGTTCGTTCGTTCATTTATTTGTTTGCTTGTATGTTTGTTTGTCCTTTCAAATAAAATAAAACAAAAATTCTCGTCTTTCGTTTTCTACATTTACGAGAAAATCCGTTTTTTTCCTTCTTTTTTTTCTTTCTTTCTCTTTCTTTCTTTATTTCTTTCTCTTTCTGATTTTTTTCTTCTTCTTTTTTTGCGTAACTTTTTCCCGTTGGAAAAAGTATGTTTTTGTGGAAAAAGGAGGGGATCAAGTTCTTGTAAAAATTAAAACTTAGACGTATAATTTCCATAAACACATTGAACTTCTTCTAAATATTGATTTGAACTCTAAAAGCAAATAAACAAAAAATAAAAAGGTAAAAATATAGTAATTATTATAAAGCAAATTCTTATGTCAAGATAAACTATAATTTTAATTGTAATTAGTAAAATCCTGAATACAAATCTCTAAATAATAATAATAATAATAATATATTGTAATTTGTCAAGACGTAAACATTTTGAATAAACGAAAAGTTTATAAAAACTAAAAAAGATATTAGTATTATTATTATTATTTATTTTGTCGTAGCCATGTTCAGTTAACGTACTGAATCAAATTCAATATTAAGAACTTTTATTTCAAGAATATTTGGGTACATGTGAACAGTATGAATCCTTCTGGGATGTCGCTGACGTCACGCACGACGGCATTGTGTAGTTATTTTCTACGACGCCATTTTGTAAAAAATTGTCTACTTCCGCTTTAGTTTAAAAAAAAATACGAAAGTAATTTTTTTTCAAATGTTTTTTGTTTTTTTGTTTTCTGTTTCTTTTTTTTTTTACTTGTAATAGAACAATTTATTGAAATATTTTTTTTGATTTTCTTATTACAAAAGAAAATACAATATAATTTAAAACAAGAGCATTGGAAATGCATATAAATTGAGAGAAAACACACATAAAAGTATACAAAAAAAAAAAGCCAAAAAAAAAAAAAACAAAAAAAAAACGAAAAACCTGCTTTCGTTTAAAAATATGCGCTATTTACTTTTACAATTGTTTCGTCTCTGTCGACAGCACATTAGTGACATCAGAGACATACCTGAAAAGGTCCAAACTGTTCTCATGCACAGAAAGTTGGTGTTTTAACCATAAAATCTTTCCTTTTGTGATTTTTATATTAAATTTAATGTTAAAGTTTAATGTTGTGTTCTCCTATTTACTTATTTACTTGATTAATTTATTTAATTTTTTATTTCATTAAATATTGAATCCATTCACGAATTTTCTAAGTTCAGACAATCTTACTTCCTAATTGGATATTTTCTTGCCGTTTTAAATGATTTTGCTTCATTTATATTCTTGATTATTTTAATTTATTTTTGCTTAAATAAGTAATTAATGTTCATATTTTATTGATTAAAAAAAAATGAATGTGGAACGTATGTGCCTCCGTAGTTTTCTATCTGGCCTCGTTTTGGTTCTCATCATCCTGGGTCACGTTTCTTTTCCTTTTTTCTTTTCTTTTCTTTTCTTTTCTTTTCTTTTTTTTTTTTTTTTTATCCGTTCTGGGATCTACTACTCATTTCTTCTCTGATGGGCTGGGTCCCTTACATGTGTGCACATCGACATATTCGACACATTCTTTGCATTTCACTTGACAGCACCAGTGGAATTTGCACTGACATTTACGTGTTTGTTTTACTGTTTCCGTATCGTAACCTCGACCGCAGCACATGATATCACAACCATCTGTCCCGAGAGATGTCTTGTTACAACGGCGACCAGCCGTACCCAGGGATCCTGTAAAAGAAAACAGCGTAATTTTAACAAAACTGGACAAAATCCTGAAACATCGACATGAAATTAATTCTGATTCGTCAATAAAATACGGATTTAGGCATTATTTAATTAAACCGATCAACTCGGAAAAAATAGTGATGACTAATTGTTTGTAGATTAACTTTCTTTAGATCTTTCTTAAACAGAATCGAAAAAATATTGATTACTTATCATTTTCAAAAGCGGTGGGAATTCTCTTCATAATATCCATAGTGTAAAATCGCCCCCTGACTTTTTACAGGTATCGGAACAATTTCAAGTCACGACGATATTTGATTAATTGATTTTTTTACGGCTTATCAACTTTTGTAGGTCTCTTAAAGCTTTGTAAGAATTTTGGGGGTGATAAAAAAAATACAATTCTTAATAAGGGGAAAAAGATGTGTATTCATACACGTAAGTGAATATAACAAAACCAACGCGAATTGGAACTCAGTGCTCCGATTAACAATCCCGAGCCATTATCTGTTACATCACACTCACATCCATGCTTACAGCACTTGATATTCTCAAGCAGTCACCTATCTAGGTACTGACTACACTCAACGTTGCTAAAACTCGATGATTGTACAGGAACTAATATTTCAACTTCTACCGACACAAACAAGGTTCGATTTCACACGATTGATATTATAAACGAGACCACACATCTAAATCAATATAAAATCAATATTTTTCGATTTTGACAAATGTCGTGGCTTGAGGAAGATCTAGTAATTTTTAACTTTTTTTTTTACGGGTGGACAAGTCTTTTTAAACAATGCTCGGATTTATATATATATACTAGCAGCCATACCCAGCGTTCAATTAGAAGGGAGCAAAAACAGCATCATGTTTAGATGTAACAGAATCTATCTTCTTCAATTACTTTAAAGTACTTACATTAAAAAAAGATTTTGAATTAATACAGTTACTGATATAACAGAAGTAGTCTGTATTTATTTAATCGAAGTAAGCCGAGGACATGAAGGGGTAAAACAGGCAACATGAAAACCCACTTCAGACCACAATTATTTTGAAGTTTTTGAAATTCAATTTGTTAGTGTGCTACCAGGAGTGTAAATTTATACAGTAATTGTTAAGTTTGATGAAAATTGGCTGAAAGATCAATGAAAAATAAGAAAGAAACCAGTAAAAATCATTTTTTGCTATTTACGCGGCTTTTCACTGCATGGGTGTACTTAATTATCAAGTTAAATAACTGTTAAAAAATCAACTTATTGTTGGTTACAATTGAGTGAAGTTTGTATTAGATTGTTTGAAAATTGGGGGTGTTTTTAGTATAAAAATTGTGTTGAAATCGATTTGTGTTGAAATCTATTTTTCGTTTTTCGTGGTTTTTCGCTAAACGCAGTTTCATAGAAATAAAAATGAGGTATCGTTGAGCTCGTCATGGTGTAAGTAACCTACATACCGAGTTTGAACGAAATCGGAGGAAAAGGTTGAATTTATCGATTTCTGATCGGCTTTATCGATTTGTTTTAAAATTATCGATTTTTATGCTAAAACCATTATACAATGTATGTGCCAAGTTTGGTCAAAATCGGTTAGATGGATTTCGAGTGAAAAGGTATCACACAGACAGACAAACAGACATCCTCTGTTTTATATAGAGAGTTTCAATGTTTTATTCAAAATCTTCACAAAAGCAATGCGAACTGAAAGATATAGTTTTGTCAGTAACTCTTATTCTAATTCCTGACCACTGACAACTCCTTTTCTTCTTTTTTTTAATCATTTCGCCCCAATCAAGGCAATAAAGCCCCTAAGATGCAATGGGTTACTAAGCGTGAGAGAATATAAGAAAGACGCATTTTTAAAGAGAGTCAATGAAGGAACAGAAATTAAGAAGACAGAACATAACTATAGACAGTGAATTTAAATTTCCGAAGATCAAATTTGGCTGGAAAGCAAGAAGCCGGGAGAGAGTTCCGCAAGCGATAAGTGCGAAAGAAGAAACTGTTAGCATAGAACTTACGGTTTATATCTAGCAATTTCAACTGTAAAATGATGAAAACTTGCCGCCAATCTAGAATCGCGCTTAATTTCATAAAGTCTGGGTACCATAGAGGAAAGTTTATCAGAACAATTACCATGAAAATATTTCTAGAAAAGGAACGGGGAAGCTACGTCACGATAGGAAAATGGCTGAAGCCGATGTGCTAGGTCAGATCCAATAATATTGCAGATACTACTTCTGGATTTTATCAAGAATCTCTAAATATATAACAGAAGCACCAGACCATATGTGACAGCAATATTCAAACGATTGAACGAATAGTAGACTTATAATTGTGGAAGATAGATTCTGGCGGGAAAAATTGTCTAGCATAATATGAAGAACCAACTTTCTTAGCTGCAGACCTAGCAATTGATTCTGTATAATGCAAGCATGATCATTATGAGAATATTTGCATTAAGTTCACTAGCAAAATGTCCTATGATGTTAGCTTGTAGATCATTGCGCTACGGGAGGCACATATACGTTGGGTAAAAATCTGGCCCTCTACTTCTATACGAGTACCTGTGTGCCCGAGTAGGCGTGTGAACACGTCTACATTTTCGTGCCGCTTTCGCGTGTGCGTCCCCCAGTCGCGAAATTTGAGTGTGTGGGAACACGCACGCGCATCTGTGTTCCTTTATTTTTTTTAAAAAGATGGCTGACTGCGTGTCGCTGCAGAATCAAAAACCCCGCCGTTGATATAGCAATTAGAGGCAGTCGCATTGAAAACCTGGCCAAACAATCGCAAAAGAAAAGAAAAATCTCTATATCCTTTTACCTTTTTTTTTCTATTCGTCAGTATTTCTTTATTTTTTATTTTTTTTTTAAATACTTCATCTTTTCCTTCTTTTTTTTTTTTCAAACATTATTTTCAACTT
The DNA here is from genome assembly GCA_963932145.1 of Acanthosepion lycidas. Taxonomy (NCBI): domain Eukaryota; kingdom Metazoa; phylum Mollusca; class Cephalopoda; order Sepiida; family Sepiidae; genus Acanthosepion; species Acanthosepion lycidas. Next base: position 48,909,149 of record OZ010610.1, read on the forward strand.
TTTTATTTCACTTACGAATTGCCGTGTTAGCTTGCGATTTACTTCTTTCTTTCTTTTTTCTTTCTTTCTTTTTTCTTTCTCACATATTTTTTAAAATTTATCTTATTCCTTATCTATTCAATTTTTTCATTCTTTTATTCCACATTCTTTTTCTTCTTTCTTTCATTCTTTCTTTCTTTTTTCTTTCTTTCTTTTCCTTTCTCACATATTTTTTTAAATTTATCTTATTCCTTATATACTCAATTTTTTCTTTCTTTTATTCCCCATTCTTTTTCTTCTTTCTTTCTTTCTTTCTTTTTTCTTTCTTTTTTTCTTTCTTTTTTCTTTCTTTCTTTTTTCTTTCTCACATATTTTTTAAAATTTATCTTATTCCTTATATATTCAATTTTTTCATTCTTTTATTCCCCATTCTTTTTCTTCTTTCTTTCTTTCTTTTTTCTTTCTTTCTTTTCCTTTCTCACATATTTTTTTAAATTTATCTTATTCCTTATCTACTCAATTTTTTCTTTCTTTTATTCCCCATTCTTTTTCTTCTTTCTTTCTTTCTTTTTTCTTTCTTTTTTTCTTTCTTTTTTCTTTCTTTCTTTTTTCTTACTCACATATTTTTTTAAAATTTATCTTATTCCTTATATATTCAATTTTTTCATTCTTTTATTCCCCATTCTTTTTCTTCTTTCTTCCTTTCTTTCTTTTTTCTTTCTTTCTTTTTTTCTTTCTTTTTTCTTTCTTTCTTTCTTTTTTCTTTCTCACATATTTTTTTAAATTTATCTTATTCCTTATATATTCAATTTTTTTCATTCTTTTATTTCCCATTGTTTTTCTTCTTTCTTTTTCTTTCTTTCTTTTTTCTTTCTCACATATTTTTTTAAATTTATCTTATTCCTTAAATACTCAATTTTTTTCATTCTTTTATTCCCCATTCTTTTTCTTCTTTCTTATTTTCTTTCTTTCTTTCTTTCTTTCTTTCAAACAGATATTTATTTTTTGAATTTATTTTATTACTTATATACACATTTTTGAATTTTTGAACTCTCCATTTATTTTTCTTGTTTTTTCCTTCCTTATCACCGATATTTACTTTTTTAAAATTTATATTATTCTTTATATGCTCAATGTTTTTTCATTCTTGTAATCACTATTCTTCTTTTGTTTTCTTTCTTTCATCCCTTTCTTCATTCCTTCATTCCTTCTTTCATTTTCATCGATATTCATTTTTAAAATTTATTTTATTCTTTATATATTCAATATTTTTCATTCTTGTACTCGTCATTCTTTTTTTTTTCCTTCCTTCTTTCAACCTTTACTTCCCTCCTTCTTTCATTCTCATCGATATTTAATTTTTTAAATTTATTTTATTCTTTATTTACTCAATTTTTTTAAAGCTCGAACTCTCCATTCTTTTTTCATTTTTCTTTCCTTCCTTTCTCCTTCTCTCTTTCACACTTTGTTTATTCTTTTATTTATTCTTTTGCTTGATTATTATTATTATTATTATTATTATTATTATTTACGGCTTATCAACCCTTTGTGGATTATTTAAAGCGGAAACGTATTTTTGATTGTAGGATTTTGTTTACAGTACCCGATATTCCTAAGATTTCCCCAAGTCTAAGTAAGCGACAGGGCTTGACGCCATTTAATTCCGGTGATCGAACGAAAACAGACATTTTCAACGTGATTTGACCGTAGGCAGTTACGTATTCCTTGAATTTTCTTTTCTTCTTTTCTGATTTAATTCTTCCATACATTTTCTCGGATTTTTTCTCATGTCATAGAAAAATATGTTGTTATACTTTCTTTCTTTCTTCCCTTCTTTCTTTCTTTCGTTCTTTCTTTCTTTCCAGATTTATTCTTTCTTTCTTTCTTTCTTTCTTTCTTTCTTTATTTATTTATTTATTTATTTCTCACTTAATCCCACATTGTTATTTTTACTTTTTTCTTTCTGGAACATTTTTTTTTTTTTTTCATTATTTTTTTAAATTTTAATTTTTTCTCTCATTCGCCCTCGGCTATTTTCCCTTTTTATATGATGCTTCTCAGTATTTTCATAATTTTGTAAAATTTGTTTTCTTTTACCTTTATTTCTTAAATGCATTTTCTTTGTGTCTTATATAATCTCGTAAATCTTTCTTCGCTCTTTAATATTTCTTAAAAGTTTTAATAATTTTTTCTATACTTGCCTTTTTTTTTTCTTTTTTTTCTTTTTTGAATTATGTTCTTCCTTTCTAAATCGTTTTCCTTGTGTTCTTTCTTGAAATATTGCCTTTTTTTCCGGGATTTTTACTTTTACTTTTTTTTTTCCACGAAATTCCACTTTGAAACGACACTTCTCAAATATTGTTTCCTTTCTTTCGTTTTTACTTAATTTTTTTTTTTTTTTTTACAATTTCTTTGTTGCTTTCTTTTGTTTGATTTTTTTCAATCTTTTTGTTTTCATTCTTGTCAGTTTTTTTTTCTGCGTTTGTCTTATTTTCTTTCTCAAAGTATTTCTTTTACTCATACCTTTTTCACATATTTTCTTTCTTTCTTTCAAACATTATTCTTTTCTTTTTCTCACGTGTCCTTGCACTCTTTCTTTTTTTCTTTCTTATTCCCACGTTTTATTATGCTTTATCTTCCTTCTCCCAGCTTCTTCTTATTCTCACACTTCTTTTTTTCAATCGTTTTTCTTTTTTAATCTTTCTCACGTTTTTCTTCACTTTTCCCTCAATTTTTGTTCCTGCTTTTTTTTCTCACAATTTATCACTCTCCTTTTTTCTCACACTTCTTTCTTTTGTACACTCTTTTTCTCCCTCTTCTTTTTCTTTCTTACGCTTTCTTTTTTACACTTATTTTTCTTTCTTTCTAACATTTTTCTTCTATTTTTCATTCTTTCTTTTTTCTAACAATTTATTTCTCTTTTACTTCTTCCTTTTGTACACTCTTCCTTTGACTTTCCTTCTTATAATTTCTTTTTTACACTCATTTTTCACTCTTTCTTTCTTTCTTTCACTCTTTCCAGATATATTCTTTCTTTCTTTCTTTCTTTCTTTCGCTCTTTCTTTCGCTCTTTCCAGATTTATTCTTTCTTTCTTTCGCTCTTTCTTTCTTTCTTTCTTTCCAGATTTATTCTTTCTTTCTTTCCTCCTTTCTTTCTTTCTTTCCAGATTTATTCTTTCTTTCGCGTTTTCTTTCTTTCTTTCTTTCTTTCTTTCTTTCTTTCTTTCGCGCTTTCTTTCTTTCTTTCGCAATTTCCAGATTTATTCTTTCTTTCTTTCGCTCTTTCTTTCTTTCCAGATTCATTTTTCTTTCTTTCCTTCTTTCTTTCTTTCTTTCTTTCCAGATATATTCTTTCTTTCTTTCTTTCTTTCTTTCTTTCCAGATCTATTCTTTCTTTCTTTCTTTCTTTCTTTCCAGATCTATTCTTTCTTTCTTTCTTTCTTTCTTTCTTTCTTTCTTTCAATAACGTTACTTCTGTTACTATCTGCGGTTTTAACGTTTTTTTTTTATCTTACTTTCTGTCTTTTTTCTTTACTACTTTCTAATCTATTCTTACATTATTATTTCATTAAATGTCTTTTCTTTCTCATTTTTTATTGACGTTCACTTTTCCTTTCTGTTTTTGTTTTCTTTTTTTCTTTCTTTCTTTCTTTATTTCTGTCACTTACCAAATATTTTCTTTCTACAAATCTACTTGACATATCTTTCTATTATATTCATTGTTGAACTAATTCTAATGTCTTTATTTTCTTTCTTTTTCTCTTTTTATTTAATTTTTACATTTTTTATTTTACAAATTTCATTCGTTTCTGTTTTTGAATTTCTGATTTAACATTTACTCTTTTATTTATATTTTGTCTCTTTTTCGCTCTTTCTTTCTTTCTTTCTTTCTTTCTTTCTTTCTTTCTTTCTTTCCAGATCTATTCTTTCTTTCTTTCCAGATCTATTCTTTCTTTCTTTCCAGATCTATTCTTTCTTTCTTTCTTTCTTTCTTTCTTTCTTTCTTTCTTTCTTTCTCACTTCCTTCTTCTCTTTATCTTTCTTCTTATGCTACTTGCATAATTCTTTTCATTCTTTCTTTCTCACACTTTTCTATTTTCACTCTTTCTTTTTGGTCACACTTTATCGCTCTTCTTATTCACACTTTCTTTCTTTCATACACTTTTTTCTTCCCATTGTCTTTCTTTCTCACATTTTCTTTCTGATGTTTTGGTAAACTCTCGCTTATTAAGGTAAAAATTCAAACTTGATGGGAGATATCGTTTATACAAAAGAAAGTCTTGAGAAAGCAATCAATAAGAGACTTTAAAAAGTAGCGCTCTTTACAAAATGGAGATAAAAAATCACAGTAAGTTTATTTCAATATTACGGTGGAAATTGGTACCTGTTTATTTTGAACATACCCTAAATCGATTGCTCTTTTCACGTTTGTCAAAAGGAATGCGACAGCTTGCCGACAGTTAGAAATAATTTAATACTTTTTGTTTATTATATTATTTCTGTTCTTTAATTCTACATGAAAAACGTGTAAAAAACGATCATGAAAGCGTTCAAAATAAACAGATCACCATTTTGAAAAATCGTAAAGCGTGAAACTACTTGTTAATGGGTAAATAAATGGAAAATGTTATTTTTTTCTGCATTAAAAACTCTTTCAAGTATTTAAAATAGAACACCCTTATGTATATATAAGAAAAGGAATATACAAATTATATACATATATGTGATTACTGCCACCACGATTTTTTTTACTAAAATCATCACAAAATATTAATGTCAGACTTCGCTGTAGTTTGAACGAACGACAACATGCACACACACACACACACACACACACATTTCACTCAATCTCTCTTTGTCTGTATATATATATATATATATATATATATATATATATATATATATAATTATTTATTTAAAAAAAATTATAACATAAATATGTTATAAAATTACCACAAAAATAGCCATTTTGTTTCAATACCTCCAATGTCTTATCAAGTGATGATGTTGAATGTGAAATAAATGGTTTTAAAAGTTTCAATATATATATATATATATATATATATATATATATATATATATATATATATATATATATATATCCAAGTATAGGATTGGTGTATACGGAATAAATTCCAATAACCGGCAATTACTATTCTTAAAAGTGTGCTCAATACAGAGTAGAACAAATATAATTATTTATTCGAAAATTATAACATAACTATGTTATAACATAGTTATGTTATAATTTTCGAATAAATTTTCAAAATTAGCGATTTTGTTTCAACACTTCTGGTCTCTTATCAAGTGATGGTATTGAATGTATAATCTGCTCATACATTCAGCACCGTGACTTGATAAGACACCGGAAGTGTTGAAAAAAATGGCTATTTTTGAAGTGATTTTATAACATTTTTATGTTATAATTTTCGAATAGATAATTATATATATATATATATATATATATATATATATATATTATCGCTTATTACATTCGAACATGCATATTTCCGCTACCAAAATACATTATTGTTTCGATGCAAAATAACATCTCGTCAGGCGGTTTTTAAATTTCATGACGATTCCGTTTAGCAGGAAACAGGCTGTTGCATCTGGGGGTTGACTTCAATGTTCATATTGACATACGCTCCTGATATTGAACACTTTAACCCATAAATATAGCATCCTTTAAAACTATATTTTATCATATATATATATATATATATATATATATATATATATATATATATATATATATATATATATATATATAATTAATGAACAAAAAAATTCAAAATCAACTCATATAGGGAATAGCCTATTGCTGCAGACGAAAAATTATTTTATTTTTTATTAATTATTTGCTCTATTATAATAAATACTTTGAGCTTTGTTTGTAGATTAGTTTTAATATCTTATATTACTAGGATACACTTGGATTATATACCAACGGTTTTGTTACCTTTACTATATATATATATATATATATATATATATATATATATATATATATATATATTTAAATATTAGGTTGGTGCAAAAATAATGTCGTTTTCTCACATATGTGAGAAAACGACATTATTTTTGCACCAACCTAATAGAAATATTAAAAATAAATACAATGTATCTAAGTACAAATTAGAGGCATGTCAGTATATAGATTATTCCATCTTAAGTAAATCAATGTTTTGTGGCAACTTTTAACATCAACTTGAAATTTTCTTTCTTAAATTTAACTAATTTTAACACATTTTATCTAGACTGAGCATGAGCAAAACAAAATCACGGATCTGAAAAAAAAAAAAAAACGATCCCAGAATGACGTCAAAATTCGAAAAAAAATTTTCCTCCTTTATTAGTCAGTTGTACTTAGTTTAGTTTGTAACGTATATAAATGTAGATAGAAAAAAGTAAATGTTGAGGGTTACAAAACACTGCCTGGTACCACCTAATGAGGCTTTCCCCCACTCCTATCGAGGTCGGGTGGAATTTCGGGGCTGGTATGCGCCGGCCTGTATATTATATATTTAGTATGATGAGGCATTAATTTTTAATTTCTTCCAACAGGTGTTATTAAAAAGAATAGACCTTCTATGATTATTCAATATATCAATCGTCTTTCCCCAATTGTAAATAAACTTCCGTAAAGCTGGCTGCTGCAGATTTAAAATATATCCGAAATCAAGACTGTATCTAAACTCTCGACTTACAAGAGTCTTGATTACAGATATGTTTGCATTTGCAGCAGCTTCCTTTTGTGAAAGTTTGTTTGTAATTTAAAAAAAAATAAATAAAGAAAACGATTGATAAATTGCATAGGTATAGAATATAATATTGTATATTGTATATTTCGTCGTCTAAAGTGTCGTGGGTGATGCATCCATGAGCGAAGGGTCCGAAATTAGAGATGTCCATGGTGCCGTGCCGTGTCCAAGTCCTGTGTTTGAAGCATAGTACCAAGCCTGAGGAGGCCAATATTTTCTGTCGCGTCTCGAACTAGTGGGGCCAGTTTCTATCTTTTAGACGACATTCGAAGTGGATTTGTTTTTGAAGTTACCTTCTTCCAGCCTTTGCCAAAATAGGCAGGATCTACAAGGCATCAGGTGGTTTGAAATCAGAGTTGTCCTTCTCCTAGGCCGGTTGCCACCTAAGTCTCTAGGACACAGTCTGTCTTGCTATTTTGCCCATAGCTGGCAGAAGAGATGGCTTCATACCTTTCCATATTTCGCCTTGCCTTTCTTCATATCTTTCTATCACTCTCACTCTCTCTCTCTCTCACTCTCTCTCTCTCTCTCTCTCTGTCTATCTGCGCGCGTGCGTGTGAGTTTATATATATATGTGTGTGTGTGTACAGTAAGCGAGGAGAAAAAATAGGAAGAGCGGAATGCAGAAAAGAGAGAGACAAAGAAAGCATGAATGCCGTTTTCTTCCTTGTGTCTTATTTCCCGCCAAAATTTGACGAGCTCGTATTCACCATGCAATCTCTTGTTTTCTCAGCGCGCAAATACCGTTGCATTTCGCACAAATGCCTCCACGCCGGCCCAAGGAAAAAGTTGTTAAAAGAACAAAAGACTTCCTTTCCGCTAAAGAACCCTCTTCAAAAGGAGACATGAAAGACATCTGTTGAAGTAAACAAAAACTCAATAAGACTGGTGGAGCTGGTGAGATGGTGTCTGGGGTCGGGGAGATGTGAAAGAGGCGGGAAGATCGACAAGATGACGACGGTAGAAAGGTCAGGACGTCCTCAGCAGCCTAGAAGCAATGTATTTAATTACCGTTATTGGTTTCAGAACCTTTTTTTTTTTTGTGGAATTTGTTGTCAGTGGGACGCATCTTCACAAGACGGCTCTCAAAGTGCACCGTTCAATCAAGAGTCGGAGGAGCCGATTCCCAGTGCATTTAGTCCGGTGCGTAAAAGTGCAAAAGGGTAATCGATACTCATCGAAATAATTCTCCCCACATCTCCACCTTTCTTATTGACTGACTTACGGATGCACTTAAGTGCTACATATTCATGTTTATTCACATTTCACTCCTCTATCTGAATTCGTTCTAATATCCCGATTATACACGTACATACAAGCAAACACGTCCTCAATATGTATATATATATATATATATATATATATATATATATATATATATATATATATATATATATATATATATATATATATAACAAAGTCATAGTTATATGATATAGTTATATTGTAACCAATAAAATATAATTATTACTATAGTTAATATAATAAAAACTATGAAGGTAAATCTAAAGGGGTGCTAAAAATGAGCGGACATGATGAAAAGATGCTCCAAATTTAATAAAACAAAGATTTATCGTCAAAATAAATTATCTAGAGGAAAAGACAAGCAATTTTTCGATGTAAAAGTTGTTTTTTTTTTTTTTTAATTATTTTTAGAAACTTCAAGATTTTGGTTAAAAATATTTTTTTCTCCAGTGCATAAATTACTACGGGAAATTAGAGCTTTTTTTTTTACGGTAAAAACATTAATTTGGAAATTCTTGCAAAAAAAAAATAAAAAATCAAAGAATTGTCGGATTTTAATGAAGTTTTCAGGACTTATTCACAAATGAATTCTATTATTTTAGAAATGTTTCTTTTTTTAGAAAATCTTGGTAAAAATATTTAACCGAAATTTACTTAATTTTATGAAATTTAGAGAAATTCTTTTTTGTAGAATTTAATGGTTATATTAGTCTTAAGGAAATTTCCTTGGAGAATTTAAATTATTAATTTTTTGGTCAAACAGGACCTCAAGTTACCTAAAATGCAATAAAACTAAGACATTATTTAATTAGAAAAGCTTCTAATTGCTTTTTTGAATAAAATATATTATGAAAATTATTATCTCATGAAAAATTTTTTCAGTGACTAATGAATTTTTACAACAGCTGTTTTCATTCTCTTAAATTTTAATTATAATGATTTATAAATTTTTAAATCGTTTAGAATTCTGTATTAATTTACAGCGGTCAAGAGATCTTGTTATTGAATAAAAACCGAATTAACTAATCATAAATGCAAAACCTTGCTACAATTCACTTATCCCTTTAATGTAAAAAGAATTTTAAATTTTTTTCGTGTGTGTATAAACGTGTCTATTTTTGTAAACGTCCATACACATTATGAGAAAATAAGGCCGTGATCTATAATAAATCTAAAATTTTCTGACATTTCCACAACAAGCGTTTTCGTAAGCAAGCCTATAAAGCCAAAATACCTAAAATTTAATAAAATATTAGAATGCTGAAAATATTTTAACTTTTAAAGATAGTAGGTAGTTAATAAAAGTATATAAAACAACCCTTACATTGTATTTGTTATGTAATTTTATACAGTGTAACCCGGATATAAGAGACTCTGATATAAGAGAACCCCTGATATAAGAGAGATTTTCTCAGGTCCCAAATTACAGCCATACTTACCTAAACAAAATAGACCAAACCCGGATATAAGAGAAACCCCGGATATAAGAGACTTCTTCTCGGGTCCCGACAACTCTCTTATATCCGAGTTACACTGTATTTATTATATCCTCCTCAGATAAATTTCACAGATAAATAGAATCCGTTAAGTATTCTGTATTCTGACAAACACAACGAATTAAAATATATTGTTCTACCTACAATTGATATCACAACTACAACTGAAAATAATTAAGCTTAACATAAAATTTGTTGCATCTATTTCTCAACAGAAACAGACTTAATTAATACAAAACAAAATAATAATAAATTAAAACCTGAAGGAGGGATTTACTGTATCACCTGTAATGATTGTCACACGGATTACATAGGAGAGACCTCAAGGAATTTAAACAGAGTATTATATGAACAAAAAAGGGATCTTTTAATAAATAATACACATTTGTTGTTCACCAAAATGAGTCTGGACATCATTCTTACAAAAATATTACTTTAAGTAAAGAATAGAGTTTATTAAGACGAAAGTGTATGAAAATTGCTTTAATTGCGAGATCATGTACAGTTAGTTTGGACTCAAGATTGTTACAACATTTCACCCTTCTTTACAGATCTATTATGACAGTGTCGGATATGTATTAACATAAACAAAAAGAAATAGAAAGTTAATGAAATTGACTAGAGGAAATACTTAAGGACATATTTCTTTTAAATAAATAAATATAAAAGTAACAAATTTCAGCGTCCCTCTACTTCGTGCGCATGCGTAATGCCATCCACGTAAACATCGCTTGAGTCCGATTAAATTTTAAAGGACGAAACCCGTCACGAGAAAATGTTTTCTACTCTGTCGTTAATTTTCCTAACATTGTCCCATATATAAAAAAATGTATGTCCGTACGTATGAAGGGTATCGATTCAGCAAAAATTTGTCTAAACAAGTTTTACTGAATAACACCGAAAAGTTATAAAAATTTAAACATACAGACCTTCTTTGTGTTATTCAATAAAATTTATATATATATATATATATATATATATATATATATATGAAAATGAACAATCGTCAGACGATATGTGGTCTGATGTTACGCCTAGCATGAAACAGTCTGTTGCCTCTGAGTGTTGACTTCAATGTTGCCTTTTATATTTACATACGCTCTCTCCTTCAATAACGACTCTAAAAAGCTTATCCGTGAATATGAAACGATCCAATTTGAAATAAGTAGACAAAACATATCCAAATTATTCAACGAAACATGTCTCAATGAAAACATGCTGCCAATATATATATATATATATATATATATATATATATATATATATATATATATATATATATATATATATATATAAGAAAAGCAAGTAATGATAAATTTAATGCATGAAAGGAACTAAGTATGTTTTAAGTATCTTCCCGAGAACAATTTTCCCATATTTTGTAGAGGTAATATATATATATATATATATATATATATATATATATATATATACAAGAGGATAAAATCCAGGTAGAGATCAATGTCCAAGACAGAACAAGAATATATTATAAAAGGCTCAAACACTAATATTCCATGGTTATAATTTATTAAATTGGAATCGTAATCACGATCCAATTCATCAGACCTACAAATTAAAAAAAAAAAAATTTTAAATTTTAGATGTGATGAATTGGATCGTGATTACGATTCCAATCTAATAAATTATAACCATGGAATATTAGTGTTTCAGCCTTTCATATTATATATATATATATATATATATATATATATATATATATATATATAAGGATTACACGTGTTTCAGTATATATCTACGTTTTTTTTAACAGTGGAAATATATGTATGTGCATTCGAGAGATTTAATAAAGAAAATCTAATTTTTGGCAGTCTCCTTTGCAGGATAAATCACTGCGTGCTTTTTGAGATCATCCAAACACAGAAGATTTTTGCAGTCAAACAAAGTTTAATTACCCCATTTACGAAATGCACATGTCGTGTTCGGATCCCTCAAAGCCCATATCTGAAAAAAGTTTTTTATATCCGAAACGTAAACACATACACATACAAACACATTATAATTTTTTGTATACGGACAAAAGAATTACTCCCGACAAAGATGCATTTTTGTTTCGATACGTAATCATCTCGATTGGTGAAGAGCAAAAGTTGTTATATAAAATTGCATTTATGACGTACGTAATTGTTTCTGTCCGTATATAAAACTTTATAAAAAATAATTATTGCTCTATCTACTCTTACTATTGAACCCTCTTTTGAATCAATACTTTGAACGTTAGTATTTATATTATTTTCGTTCTCATTACATTAGGATATATATATATATATATATATATATATATATATATATATATATATATATATATATATATATATATATAGTTAATAAAAATGAACACGCTACCACTACTTGTCTGAATGATTGTATTTCTCTGTATCCTTGGAAACAGTGAATTATGAAATTTTGTGTGCGTTTAAAACTCAGTAAATTTAAAAAAATAAGTTACACCAATGTTCGCTTGAAGATGAAATGGAACTAATGTTTTTAATTTAATTACAAAATAAAATTTGAAGTTTTTAGCTTCCATTTTTGAAATATGGTTATTATTGTGCAGTGAAGAAAACATATTTTAAACCACTTAATATATATATATATATATATATATATATATATATATATATATATATATATAGGTACTATCAAAGAAGAGTGATATGTAATATTTAAAATGAATTTCTAAAACTGAAACATCTTTCTTGAAACTTTTATTTTAGTTTTAATTTCAAGTTAATATATTAAATTTCATTTTTCCAATAAGCAAAATACTTTGCTGCATTTCAAAACGAATCTAAATTGATTCGAAGGA
>OZ010610.1:48926459-48938959 GCA_963932145.1 Acanthosepion lycidas
AGCACTTACGTAAACCACTCTCCCATAGCTACCTTACATGACCGGCCAATAGTCACCGTAAAAAAAAAGCTGTTATATCTATTGTCAACGTTGACAGGGGCAGCATTTTTAAATATGAACCCTAAACCAAACAAACAAAAAATATAATAAACATTTTAGTATTTTCTAAATCTTGGTGTGAAGGAATTTCTTATGGGGAAAATCTTTTGATATAAATCTGAAGGCATTACAAATGCAATCAACTAGTAAATTATAACTATTGCATGGACAAGTAATGTCGTTTTTCCACTAAGCTGGACACGGTCATGATCTCTGCTGACTTAATTATAGCCAGAATAACCTAAGCAAACTTGCGCTTTTCAACTTAAAGACCCTTTTGGATTATTCGCTAGAGTTTTTTTTTTCTTTCACGAAAAAGCCGCATATTTGTTATTCAGACCAAAATAAATAAAAAACGAAAAAAAAAAATCCTTGAATATACCCTCTATTCTTCTGAACTATGAACCCTGATTTGTGCTTCAGAAGACAAAAACCGCTCGACTGGAAACACAGTATTTAAACTAGGCATTGAAGCACTTTTCGCATGCTAAGCAGACGACCAAGGTGAAGAAGGTGGCTTTAATATCGACAATGTTTCAACTCAGGTATAACTAACTGATTCACAAAGCCGTCTAATTGGTACCCCCGCATATCTATTCAGTATATCGCAAACGACAGACCAGGCAATATTTACATTTGTTAAATGCTGGAAAAAAATAAATAAAGACCACCAAAGGGAGGGAAAGATTTTTTTTTCTTTCAAATTGGGATAACGATACGTGTACAAGCTATAGTTCGGATCGACATAGAAAAAAAAATGTACTCGAATGAGGTATAATAAAAAAAGAAATAAAGTAATTTATTTTTATTTTTTTTTTTCATATCTTTTCCCACCATTTTTTTTTTTTTTTTGCCCGACCTCACATTTAGATCAAACTTGGTCAAGTCAATCATTTACCTACCAGTTATTTATCTCTTCCTCTTGCTTCTCTCTTTACTCACTAACACTGTCCCTTCGGCTTGAGGCTGATACCCATTGCATTTACTGTTTGTACAAGCGGATTTAGATTCCTCTCCGTCAAAAGTATCGGTTGGTGGAGGCTGGGCCTGTGCGTACTACACCTGACTCCCCCCACCCAACCGAAGTCGGGGTAAACCTAATTGGGGGCCCCGGGCAATGCTTTGTGACGCTCGTTATCTTATCAACATGTACTATCATCTATCTACATTTATATACATTACAAATTAAACTAACTGACTATTAAAGGAGGAAACATTTTCCCAAATTTTGACGTCATTCTGGGATCGTTTTTTCGTCTAAATCCGTGAATTTGTTTTGCTCATGCTAAGTTTCGAAAAAATTATATAAAATTCATTAATTTTTTTTATCCATAATTGATGAATGTGTTAAAATACTTGAACTTTTCATCAATAAAAAAAAATCTCATATTGATGTTCAAAATTGCCGCAAAACATTGTTGAATTATTTAGGATGGAATGATCTATTATGAATCATGTGCCATCATGTATCGAAGAGGCAGATTTTTTCCCCCGCAGTAGGTTGCCATTTCTTTCTGCAGTAGACCAGTTGTTATCCAAGGCTACAAAATCCGGTCTACTAATTACCCTTAGCTGGTTGGTGGTTAAGAAGAAGTTTCATACCTTTTCCAAGTGAATGTAACGGATTCGACAGGAATTCGAACTCGGCTCTCCGATTCCTCAATCCAAGCCGCTACCCATTACTCCACCAGATACATTGTATCTATTTTGAATTTTTCTCGTTGAATTTTTCACCTATATTGCATATGATACATTACTGTACATAATTCCGTTATGTGCCATGCGTAATACACGCTTAGGCTCAATCCGAGCCGCTATCCATTACTACACTGTGCCTCCTACCCTGTACATAAGAGCTTACAATAAAATGTGTATTTTATATGAATACTATCTTATGAAATTGAGATGCATGGGTGGGGGGTCCGAGACCTCTGTTTCGAGGTAAGTAAAAATTGCATGAATATCAAGTAGATCCCTAAATTACAAACAAGTTAAATTCCCGATGTTTGTAAGGCCAAGTTTGTAGTTCGTAAATACGTTCTACAGTTCGCCTTAAGGTCCTCGACAAAATGCAGAGACGGATATGCAATGTAACTGGCCCTGATCTGGCATCCCGTCTACAGTCGCTCTCTAACAGACGTGCCGTCGCCTCCCTCTGTCTTTTCTACATATACTTTCCCGGTAACTGTTCCGACGAGCCACTTTCGCTAGTTCCCAGACTGTATGAATTTAAACGTGCTACTAGGCTGGCATTACGGTCACACCCTTTCACTGTCGAAACGGTTAAATGTGGCCGTCTCTTCTATTCCGATAGCTTCATGTCTCGCACCTCCCGTCTGTGGAAATTCCTTCTTATTACTTGTTTCCATGATAGCTATAATCTCCAACTATTCAAATGTAATGTCAATCGACATCTCCAGATGCCTTGATTTATTTCCTGTCCTTCTCGTCATCCTTTCCTCTATCACGCCTCTTTACTCTTGCTCACACTCTCTGTAACCCCTTGCGTGCTAGTGGCATCCCGCCTTGCCTGGGATGAAATGCTTAAAAAAAAAATACTGTACTCATTCACGGTGCAATAGAAGGCGGGAACTGAGGCCCAACTCCATTTGTTGAAAACTAAATAGAAACGTAAATTTATCTTTCTGGTTTCAATCTACGACAATTCTATTGAGCTAGACAGCATCATTTATCTAAAACTATTAGTTTTCCAAATAAATCATGTAAGTTTATTGAAACAAAGCAAGTTCAGTTGACCATTGACGACAATTCCAGAAACTATAAACAATTTTTTTTGCTATCCTCTGCCAGCCGCAATGATGGAGAAAGCATTACCTCGAACCATCGCCAGTGAGACACGCTGCAAGAGTCACTCCGTATGGCGAGGCTCGTCGCTTAATCGAGACGTAATCGCGTCAATCCTCCGAAGGAACGCCATCGAACGAGGGCCAATAACCCCTGAAGTCTCCACTGCCACAGGAGTAAAAAAAAATCTATCAGCAAGAGAAGAATATTTAACTATTTTTTTCATCTCTGCGTCCCGGGCGACGGACCCCGGCTCAATTTATCGATTTATCGTTTTTTTCCCTCAAACATTAGATTCTAAAATTGAATATAAGTCTTACATACAGAATAAGTCAATAGGTCTCCTTCTAGAAGACACCGTATTGCTTTGTGTGTAATACGAGTTGAGTATGATACGACACCGTGTTTCTGAAGTTAAAGACGTTGAATAAATTACATCCTTGAGTTGACACAGTGTTGATAGCAGACGACACGGAAAGAAAACTACAAAAACTCCCACAGACGGTGGTGAAGGAAAGCGAGAAGAAAGGATTAAACATCAACTGAGGAAGACAGAATAGCATGGTTATTGGTAAAAGGATGAGCCCAAAACGCAAAGTACAAATCGAAGATTTCAAAAGTACAATTTAAATATCAGGGAAGTGTACTAACAGAGAACGGAAAGTGCGACACAAATCTGAAGGCGGATTAGGATAACGAAAGATCCCTTCCAAAAGCTAAGCAAAGTATTACAAAACAAAATAAACTTCGTTAGAAACAAAGAAAAGATTACTGAACTGTTACGGGATATCTGTCATTGCAGTGAATCCTGCACACTCTCCTCAAAGATAAAGAAGCGACTTGAAGCAACAGAAATGTGGTTCTACAAAAGGGTGCTAGGAATACGTGTGAGCGACGACGAAGTTTTAGAGAAAGTGGAAACAAAAAGGAAATTTATACTTAACAACAGGAAGGGCCTGTTGGAATTTCTAGAGCAGATAACGAGGAAAGAGGGCTTGGAAAATCTGATACTCATCGGGCATAATGAAGGCAAGAAGGACAAATGAAAACAACGGATAACATACGTAGTGAATGGGTGACGAAACAGGGTTTAGAAGAAATAAGAAAAAAAAAAAGAAAAAATTATTTAGAGTTACAAAAAAACAGGAAATTGTGGAGAGCCATAATCGCCCACGTCCTGAGGGGACACGGTATATAAAGAAGAATAGGTATAGCCATCCCTATGTAAATTCTTTATGAAATGTTTTACGATATTATCCATTAAAATTTCGATGTCGTACATATATTTCCCTAAAATATTTAATTTTTCATGAATAGAAATGAACCGGATGTTTAGCGATTACATGTTTTTTTTTTTCAGCATTTCCGTTTTCAGACATATTTTCGAATTTTTGGAGGAAGGTGCTAACTAGATAAATCTTCTGATAATACATTATAATGTTTTGATTTTTTTCTTGATTATCATTTTCCTAGGATACGACACATGCTAAACAATAGACAAGGCGGCTGAAAATAGTTCATAAAACGTCATTCCAACTACCTGAAGAAGGCCGGAGCGTACAACGGCCGAAACGTCGTAATAAATATGGCGATAAAGATGAGAACAATAGTCCGAATAATGTAACTAATGCTCACTAGGTAGGTTATACATTCTTTTCCTCTGTCCCTCTTGCCTTCAATCCGCCCTATGAGTATCAAATTTTCCAAGCCTCCTTTCCTTATTATGTGCCCTAGAAATTTCGACTGTCCTTTCCTGATATTAATTATAAATGTCCTTTTCATTTCCATTGTTTCTTGAACTACATCGTTGCTTACATGTGCGATGCATGGCATTCTCGGCATCTTTCTGCAAAAAAGCCTTGACTTACTGATTAGACATCTAGTCACATTAGTTTTCATTCTTTACAAAGTACCCTTTACTTTTATCCTTGTGTCGAACTGATCTATTGTTGTACTTTAACATCATATCAACTGTCGTTTATTTAATGCTGAAAATATATATATTTTTAAATATATAGTTTGTAAGGCAAATCACTACAATATAATGTTTTACTGTATATATTAGGTTGGTGCAAAAATAATGTCGTTTTCTCACATATGTTACTATGTGAGAAAACGACATTATTTTTGCACCAACCTAATACCTTGTGAAATGCTGTGCATTCAGGAGGATGTTCATTTTATAGGCGAAACGAATGAGTAATATAGAAGTGTCCTATTCTGACTCTTGATAGGATGAATTCTTCCTTCTTTCCTCCCTCCCCTCTGAGAAAGTCGTAGATCATGATGCTATAACATTAAACTTATCAGTTTGGGACGAAAGTTCTCTCCGATTTTTATCGTGTGTATTACGATTGAAGATACTAATGTTTATAGAAATATTTAATATTTTGGTAAAGGATCCATTTCTCATCGCAGGAACAAGACTGTCCAAAAAGTTCACTTGAAGTTGCCGTGTAAGCAATGACGCGCAACAATCAATACGTTGTTGGCGATTCTCAAGAGATGGGTTGTGCAGGAGCCATTTTCCAACCACTGAAACCTTATCAAACCTCTAATTCGCATAGGACTGTCGTATGACTTACATTAAATTTCTTACTGACTTCTCTAGCCTTAGTGGCAGGGTTTGCTGTAACATTAGCTTTTAATTCCCCTGAATCGAATTATCCCTTGGTTTGTCTTCTAGACTAAAATTTCCATTTTTGAAACGAGCAAATTGAGAATAGGGAGAGTTGAGGAAAGGACAAAAGATGAACAGGATTCAAGAAGACAGAAGATAGCTTTTAATTCCCCTGAATCGAATCCTTACTTGGTTCGTCCTCTAGACTAACATTTCCCATTTTTGAAACTTTTCTTTTCACTCAATCCGTCGACCTCATAAATGTGCTTCATGAATTTTGCTGCTGCACTTGCGTTGGCACTTTCTTTAAAAAAAATATCCCCCCCCCAAGCAAGGCAAGAATTCCACAAGCACACAGGGATTACAGAGAATAAACGTGAAAGAGAAACTTGAGAATAGGGAGAGTTGAGGAAAGGACAAAAGATGAACAGGATTCAAGAAGACAGAAGATAGCTTGTAATTCCCCTGAATCGAGTCCTTACTTGGTTCGTCCTCTAGAATAAAATTTCCCATTTTTGAAACGGGAAAACTATCTCTTGAAACTTATTTTTTACTCAGTCCATCGATTTCATAAATGTGCTGGATGAATTCTTCTGCTGCACTTGCGTTGGCACTTTAAAAAAAATCATTTCACCCTAAGCAAGGCGAGAATGCCACTAGCACGCAAGGGGTTTCAGGGATAAAGTTGAAAGAGAAAACTGAGAATAGGGATGATTGAGGAAAGGACAAAAGATGAACGGGATTCAAGAAGACAGAAGAATGCGATTTTTTGAATTTTGTAGTTATCAGGGAAGCAAGTAAAAGGAAGGGTGTCCCACAGGAGGTAAAGTGCAAGAAAAGAAACCATTGGAGTATATGTGCCGGTTTCATTTAGCTATTTCGTCAGTAAAAGGGTGGGGCCTAGATATATAGCATTTCTAATGCCCTCTATAGTTGGGACGAACATAGGGGAAGGTTTCGAAATACATTATGAATAATATTCTTATAATCTGAAAGAAAAAAATAAGATATAAATTACCCATAGTCGCATTACTAAACAACATAAAAAGGCAATACTTAAATAAATCTTGTTCAACATTTCCACCTCAAAATTCGGATAGAATTTCGTTTCAAACTAATGACTTTAACCAAATATATGCCCTTAAACAAATGATAGTAAATTCTTATGACTCCTATTTCATAATTCTCGGACTAACTTTTTCAGGTGACATGAATTGGAAAGATTATATTGAATCAAGTGGTGGGTGTGCTGCTAGGAAAGTTGGTTCACTGGCCAGACAATTTTTCTCGTTGGAACTTACATATTTATAAGTCTACCATACAACATTACTTTGAATATTGCTGCCAAATCTGGTCTATTGCTCCTGCTATATATTTAGAGATTCTTGATAAGATGCGAAGGATAATCTGCAATTTTATTATTCCTGAACTGGCATCTCGGTTTCAGCCCTTTTGTCACGTAGCTTCCTTGTGCCTCTATAAATAAGAGGGAAGGTCAAAAAATATCCACACTCTTATATAAAGATATGTTGTGGCGAATTAACTTACGCTCGTACTTTCATGGTGATCATTCTGATGAATTTTCCTCTTTGGTACCCAGACTTTATGAATTTAAGCGCAGTACTAGATTGGCGGCAAGGTCTCATCATTTTACAGTTCTAATGGTTAGATGCAACCGTAAGTTCTATGCTAACAGTTTCTTCTATCGCACTTCTCGCTTGTGGAATTCTCTTCCGGCTTTTTGCTTTCCAGTCAACTTTAATCTTCAAAAATGTAATTGCAATGACAATCTTTATCTTCTGCCATTTTAATTATTGTACTTTTACTGTTCTCTCTCTCTCTTTAATAGTGTTTTATTTACTCTCACATTCTCTAACACTCAGTAACTGTCCCCTCGCGTCTTAGTGGCTTTATTGCCTTGCTTGGGATGAAATGATTAAAAAAGACTCTTTTCAGCAAAAGAAAATCGTTCAATTATTTTTAAAGTGAAGGGTTTAATTGCAGAACATGACTAGAATATGCTAAATGCGATAGTTTGGTATTAGGTTGGTGCAAAAAATAATGTCGTTTTCTCACATAGTAACATCTGTGAGAAAACGACATTATTTTTTGCACCAACCTAATAATATTTTAGCGATTGTAATTCATTGAAAATGATTTGACTATAGAAATGCATTAAAAAAATAGTAGTAAGTTTATAAAGAATTATTTGGAATGAATACACGTAGAACAAAAGATTAATACATTTCAGGCAAATGTATAGCTAATAGTTTTACGATAGTAATGCATTGTAAATAATTTTACTATAGAAATATATTGAAAAGAATAGTATAATTAATGGTCATGAAGTAATTCACACAGAAGAGGGATAAATATGATTCACATAACTGTATGCCTAATAGTTTTACTATAGTAGCGATTTGTAATTGATTTTACTATAGAAATGAACTGAAAATCAAGAAATGTATATAGTGATGGTTCTGCATCAATGATAGAACAAGACTAAAGTATTAGGTTGGTGCAAAAATAATGACGTAATAATGTCGTTTTTGACGTTAAAAAATAAGTCAAAAAACGACATTATTACGTCATTATTTTTGCACCAACCTAATAAACTTAGCGTTATTGCTTTGCTAATGGTTTTATTATAGAAATGTTTTTTAATTGGTTTTACTGTAGAAATACATTAAAAATTAGAAAATAAAATATAGTGAATGGTCACGTGTTAATGCATACATTAATGACAGAACAGGATCTACGATACAAATGCATTGAAAATTAGGAAGAGATTGTCAAAGGGCAATAATTAATGCAAATATTACTAAGATAACAGGCCCATCATATCTATAAAATAAACACATTGCTATTAACGTAAACAGACTGCTAATATTTGACAATAGAAAGGTTATTTTTATAGATACAAATATTTATGTAAATGATATGTTTATTATAAACAGTATTAACAACATTTACCCTCCGGAATGTCCGAGAAATTTCATAGGAAAATATGCCTTCCCCCGACAGAAATCGAACCTGCATCCTACAAGGAACTGTCAAATAGCCTGACGTGCTATACCATATACCTACAAAGGAAGCGTCTGGTTAGCATGGTCGAATTATTGCTTTTAAATTACAAATTTCCCATGATTTCTCTCAGGCTGTATGACGGTTCCGTGTTCGATTCCTGTCGGAGGACGCATATTTTCTATGAGAATTTCTCGAACATTCAGGCCGGTAAATATCGTTAATACTGTTTATTATAAACAGAGCATTTAATTAAATATATGTATCTATAAAAATAACGTATAAACATTACATATATTAAAATAATTGTCAGGCTTTGTCTATTTAAAAAATAAATGATGTTACAATAGAAAAGTATTGAAAATCAGTAGTAGTCAGGAATATAAGTTTTACTAGTTTTGTTATATTTATAAATGCAGGGACAGTGATTTTTCAGTAGAAATTTATTGATAGTCATAATGAAAATCATTGTTAATGGTCATCAAACGTTACTGATAGAATAGGGATACCATTTGTAGAATGTAAATGCATCGTTTAGGAATTTGCAATAGAAATATATTGAAAATGTGGAAAAAAAATGGAGGTATTGTCAGTGGTCAGGAATCAAGGTAAGAATTGCTGACAGAATTGGATTGTTATATGCAAAATTATGTATCGAGTAACTATTTTCATTTGCGATTGTGTTAACGAGCTTCACCAGCCGCAAAGTACTGTTAGAAATTAAGCTTCATTTTTGTCGGTACGTCACTCAGTGGTTTTCAACTTCGAACCAAATTAGCAAGTGTTTATGATCAGTCTCTGTTTCGTTTGTTCTAAGTGCAACGGTTCTGAGGGAACGTCACACCCCCGCGTCACTCACCCTGACGCCTTAAAAAAAAAAAAAAATGCAACCGTTTTTATCTGCGCAGAAATTTGGAAGCCGCTTTTGTGGGTGCTTTTCTTTTCTTTCTCTTTTACTTTTCCTGATGATTTTTGGAATTGCTTGAAAGGTGTTTGTTCCATCAGTTTTCCAGAGGTGAACGAAATGGCCCTGACATAATGTTACAAACGCAAGGCTTTAAGCAAAATTCGTAATTTGTACGTATATTCATCTGTTTATTTTCCCCTTTTTTTTTAACAAAATGTTTTTTTTTCTTTCTTTTTTGTTTGTTTGTTTGTTCGTTTGTTGCTTTGATCTGATCAAAGAAACATCACATATGTTGTCAGAATTTTTTTTACCAATTATTGCAAGTATTTACACTTCTTCTTTTTCTTCTTCTTCTCATTATTATTATTATTATTATTATTATTATTATTATTATTATTATTATTATTATTATTATTATTATTATTATTCCGGCGATTTATTCATCAGACAATGATAGGGATTAGAAAAAAACGTTATTCGCTTTGAAGATGTTTGAAAACGTTGTTTGTTAGTTTGTGGTAGGTGGAGTTTTTTATATCTTTCATCATTTCCAACATATATATATATATATATATATATATATATATATATATATATATATATATATATCCAGGAAAACTACATCTGTAGAATTTATAGGAAAGGAATAATTAAAAAGCAGCAGAAATAAAGTTACACACACACACACACACACACACACACATACATATATGTATATATATATATATATATATATATATATATATATATATATATATATATATATATATATATATATATATATATATATCGAATCAAATACACGTATTTATTTTTCCTGTTAATCCTCCTGATTCATCAACTAAATGAAGCCGGAATGTTTAAACCTGTTTAATATGTGGACATTTTTTTTTTCTCGCTCTTCTGTTTTTGCTTTCTTTTACAAGATTTACCGCGCTTTTCTTCCCGACATTTTTGTATCTACCCTTTCCAATACTTTCTTTGAGTTCTGTAAAGTTTCTTTCTTCTTTCCTGGTATTTTATTTTTAAATTTGTCGTCATTTGGGATTCCGTATTTTTTCCTACTTTTTTTTTCTCTTCATTACTTTCTTTTATAATACTCGCCATCTTTCTCTTTCTTTAATATTATTTACTACAGTATTTCTTTCTTGGAGTTTCCTCCTGTATTTCTCTTTTCTTTTTAATCATTTTCTTTTTCTTTTTCCAGCATTCTTTTCCTCCTTTTTTTCCTTCCCTGGCATTTTCTATTTCTTTCTTTCTTTCTTTCTTTCTTTCTTTCTTTCTTTCTTTCTTTCTTTCTTTCAATACTGTTACTTCTGTTACTTTCTATGTTTTTAACATTTTTTATTTTACTTTCTGTATTTTTTCTGTAATTCTTCCTATCTATTTTTACATGATTATTTCATTAAATGTTTTGTCTTTTCTTTCTCTTTTTTTCGTTCACTTTTTCTTTCTCTTTTTATTTCCTCTCTTTCTTTCTTTCTTTCTTTCAGTTACCAAGTATCTTCTTCCTTCCTTTCTTTCTTTCTTTATTTATTGCACTTACCAAATATTTTCTTTCTTCAAATCTTCTACTTGACATATCTTTCTATTATATTCATTGATTTTATTTCTAATGTCTTTCATTTTCTTTCTTTTTCTTTTTATTTAATTTTTACATTTTTTATTTTACAAATTTCATTCGTTTCTGTTTTTGAATTTCTGATTTAACATTTACTCTTTTATTTCTATTTTGTCTCTTTTTCGCTCTTTCTTTCTTTCTTTCTTTCTTTCCAGATCTATTATTTCTTTCTTTCTTTCTTTCTTTCAATAACGTTACTTCTGTTACTATCTGCGTTTTTAACGTTTTTTTTATCTTACTTTCTGTCTTTTTTCTTTACTACTTTCTAATCTATTCTTACATTATTATTTCATTAAATGTCTTTTCTTTGTCATTTTTTATTGACGTTCACTTTTCCTTTCTGTTTTTGTTTTCTTTTTTTTTTCTTTCTTTCTTTCTTTTTCTTTCTTTCTTTCTTTATTTATTTCTGTCACTTACCAAATATTTTCTTTCCTTCAAATCTTCTACTTGACATATCTTTCTATTATATTCATTGATTCATTCTTTATTTCTAATGTCTTTCATTTTCTTTTTATTTCATTTTTACATTTTTTATTTTACAAATTTCATGCGTTTGATTTCCATTTCGTCTCTCTTTCGATCTCTCTTTCTTCCTGTCTTTCTTTTTCGCTTTCTCTTTCTTATTATTCTACTTGCATTTTTTTTTATTATTTTCATTCATAATTTATTGTCATTCTTTTTCATTGTCAGTTTTTTTTTTTCATACGCTACTTGAGCCATTCTTCGTTCTCTTTTTTTCATTCTCTCTTTTCATTCTCTTTCGTTCTTTAAATTGCGCAGTGTCTTCTTTTTTATTGTCTATTTAAATTTCATTCTTTTATATTTTTTTATATTATTTACTTTTTCGTTTTCCTGTACTAATTTCTTCCCTGCATTTTTTAAAAATCTTCTTTCCCTTTTTTATAGCTAATTCTTTGTCTTTTCTTTCTACTATAATATTTTCCTTTCGTTCATTTTCTATCATAATTTTCTTTTATTTTTATTTTCTTTTTTACTTTCTTTTCTTTTTTACTTTCTTTTTGTATCTAATTATTTACCTTTTCTTTCTACTATACTATTTTTTTTTCCTTAATTGCCTTCTTTCTTTCGTTTTTTTTTTTTTTCTGTCATACACTCTCTTTTCTTTTTATCTTAATTGGCGTTTTCTTTTCTTTCTGTCTTTTCTTGCCTGCTTTTGCGCGGTGTGGGGGCGTGGCTAGCCGCATTGGCGCCATTCAATCTGCCGACTGCGCGAAACACTTTGATGAAACGAAGAGTCATTCAGTTTAAAAGAGCGAGAAACAGGGCCCCGTCAAATGGTGACTTCCGTGTTTGGTGTCTGACTAAAGTACATCGTTAGGTGAATTGATATCATTCATAAACGAACGTAAGCAGATAAGGAAGAAGGGGAAACAAGAGGGGGGAAGTGGGGGGAAGCCATGCAC
>OZ010610.1:48943959-48973959 GCA_963932145.1 Acanthosepion lycidas
CCCAAGTCGCAACTGAATGTGACACAAGGTAAGTTTAAAGTCGGTTTAATGGCAATACCGTAGAAAAATTGCTCATGCCACCCTTTTGGAGACGCCTCATGCGTCAGGTAATGACCTCAGTCCCCTCCCGGAGGAGAGGTACTACCTGGCGAGGATGATCCCTAGGACTTGAGCTGATTTAAGTTGATACTTTCCCGTCAAAATGCTTCAGGTAAGGTTATTTTTCAGCGCGTCCACGTCGCTTCGGAATGTAATGCATGGTCGCGTTTTAAAGTGTGTTTAACGGCAATACTATGGAAAAATTGCTCAAGCCCTCTCGGCACTTCTCCTTATGGGGACGCCTCTGGCACCGGACAATAAATCCAGCCCCCTTCTGAAGAAGAGGTATTGCCTGGGGGAAGACCTCGAGGTGGAGGGTTAAAAATTTCCCGAGATGTTCCAGGTAAGTATGGTCATTAGAGTAAGAGATCGTTTGCAAGATCGTTGTTTTGTAACCTGGTTTTGTAGGGAAGCCTCATCCCGGAGATCCCCACTCTACAGCAATACTTCCCTCATTGAACTAAAGAGGGTAAGTAGAGTTTGTTGTGAGGACTAGGAAACTTTCCCGCGTTGAATCGATTCTGCATCACAGCCTATCATCTTGCGCAAGGAAGGTAAATGTCTTCATGACATATGCTTTGTGATGATAAAGAAAAATCGTAGAGAATATATTTTTTTATATTCTCATTATGATATCCATCTTCTTATATGTCAGTGAATCCTGGACAATCTTCCCACAGAGTAGGCGAAAACTAGAGGCAACATAAATGTTCTACTGAGAATTCCATTGACGAAGCGAGTAAGCAACGAGGAAATGTTAAAGAAAATGGCAACAAAAAGTACACTTTAGGTTGGTTTGTTGATTTTGTTTAGTGGCATATCAACCTCTGTGAGTTTCTATGCCGGAAACTAAATATTTTGAACGCAATTATATGCCTTCAACTACAGATAAAATATATCGTTGGTCATTTTACTATAAATATGTATTGTTGGTTGGCTGATTTTGTTTAGCGGCATATCAACCTCTATGGGTTATTTAATGCCGAAATCTAAATATTTTAAACGCAATTTTATGCCTTCAACTACAGATAAAATATATCGTTGGTTATTTTACTATAAATATGTATTGTTGGTTGGTTGATTTTGTTTAGCGGCATATCAACCTCTATGGGTTATTTAATGCCGAAATCTAAATATTTTAAACGCAATTTTATGCCTTCAACTACAGATAAAGTATATCGTTGGTCATTTTACTATAAATATGTATTGTTGGTTGGTTGATTTTGTTTAGTGGCATATCAACCTCTATGGGTTATTTAATGCCGAAATCTAAATATTTTGAACGCAATTATATGCCTTCAACTACAGATAAAATATATCGTTGGTCATTTTACTATAAATATGTATTGTTGGTTTCAGTGAGAAAATGAATGAAATAAAGAAGAGAAGTTTGAAGTGTCTAACGGCTGTTTCAATGAAATGGTAAATGGTTTCAATTTCAAATATTTAAATTTGTATCCACTTCTTTAAATAACAACCAACATTCATATTTATAATTGTTATTGTAATATTTTGGTAATGTTGTTAAGCTCAAATATTTAACGATTCAATAGGGGAATTTCTACGGAGATTGAATTGTCGTTATGAGCTTACTAAATTCTTAACTTAAAAAATCATCAGATTAATAAGATTTTCACGGGTTAAAATTAGTATGTACCAATGAGAGATTTACTGTCCAAATACACAACTATATATATATATATATATATATATATATATATATATATATATATATAAAAGAAGGGAAATGATCGGTAAAAAAAAATAGCATGGAGACTATTGTCTATTCGATTTCTTCATGAATTAAAAATAATGTTTTCTGATCGAATGCCCTCAACAAATACCTGAAGACCTTCGGTTTATGTGTATGTCACTCAACAATATATATGCGTGCGCGTGTGTGGGTGCATGTATGCGTGCCCGTATATATAATGGTGCGTATAGTACTATATATATATATATATATATATATATATATATATATATATATATATATATATATATATATATATATATATAGAGAGAGAGAGAGAGAGAGAGATTCATTTCTGTAGTTTACTGCTACCAGCAAGCGGAAATAGTTCTTCTTCTGATGATGGCTATTTTGGCCGAAACTAGTCGAGGATTCTAAATAAAATAATAATAATAATAAAATCGAAAGAATATTAATCTACAACCCAGTGTGTCTGAAGATTTTAATTTTTTAATATTTTTTATTGTTCAAATATATATATATATATATATATATATATATATATATATATATATATATATACAAATAAAGAGAAAGAACAGTGCAGATTAAAAACAGTTCTTTGCATTTATTTTTTTAAAAGTGATCGATACAAAGTAGAGCTTAATATATATATATATATATATATATATATATATATATATATATATATATATATATATATATATGCCTCAAAAGATTTGTGAAAAAATTAATGAGCATACGTTGAAACAATCCTCTAAATTAAATCAAAAAGCTTTATTGTCAAAATTTCTATGTTAGAATTAAGAGGAAAGAATTTATTATCTAAATTATATTTTTTGATCCTTTTCTGATCGTTCGAAATTTTGGTTAAAAATCTTGTTTTTCTTGCGTCAGTGGCGGACCATAAAGTAGTATACTAAGTTTTAGCGCCTCTTTGATTTGATTTGGAAATTCTTGCAAAAATCAAATAATTGTCGAATTTTAATGTAACTTTCGGCATTATTCGCAAATGAATGAAGTTATTTTTTTTTTTTTTATTTTAGAAATTTTTAAATCTGTTATCCCACCACTCCAATTATTTAATTTTATAAAATTTCGAGAAATTAATTTTTTTTACGGTTTAATGTTTATATTATACGCATAACTTTTGGGAAAATTTAAATCAATTTTTTTTTTTTTGTAAAACAGGACCCCCAGATACTGAAAAGACATCATTTAATTAGAAAAGCTTTTAATTGCTTTTATAAATAAAATAGGTATTACCATTCTTTCAATAGTGTCCATAATATATTTTATTAAAATATATTATGGACGCAATTGTAAGAATGCTTTTAAGTTAATTTTTTTTTAATTATAATAATTTATAAAGCTTGAAATATTATTTTGTAGCGGTGAGGTTATACTGTTATTAAGTAAAACCTATATTTACTAATCATAAATGGAAAAGCTTACTACAATTCAGCGACCCCTAGTATATATATTTTGTGTGTCTCTATGTGTATGTGTGTACACGTACCAAGGTTTGTAAATACGGACGTCCATACACGACAGTATGGATTCAGAAGTAGTTGTAACAAGTTTTATGTTAAGTTTAGATAATTAATTTTTCCACTTTTTCATAGATTTCCCTAAAATTGTTCCCGATATATAAAAACTTATCACACACACACACAGACATATATATATATATATATATATATATATATATATATATATATATATATATATGTGTGTGTGTGGGGGGGGGGAGGGTGTATGTGAAAAGTGTGTGCATATAAATATAAATAAATATATATATGTATAATTATTTATATATTATATGCGCGGTACTTATTAGAAAGCGCTCAATATCAGAGATAGAGCTAAAGCGTGAAACCCAGGGTCACAAACTCACATCTATCCAACCAATATATATATATATATATATATATATATATATATATATATATATATATAAATATATATATATATATATGAATTGTGTTAATACTGAAAAGTAAGACTATGAAAATATCTATTGCTATATTTTTTTAATATTACAAATTGTTATAAATTGTTGTAAATTTAGTACCTGGGAATGGTCAGCAGAAATGTTGATATTGGTGGTGTGTATGGCCAGTAGACTACTTCCGGTTCTGATTCCCACTCTAATTTCACGGCCTCACAAATCCAGCTCTAACACATCCTCACTAACCGTGGCCCCATTTTTTTTTTAAAATCATAAATCATCTTAGCGTTTGTTTCTAATTATCCTTTATTGTCTGTTTCTTTATAAGCCGGAGCTGTTGGGACCACGATAGTCAATGTCTCCAAACTTTAATCAAAATCTTCAAAACAAAAATGACTCGGATAATAAAGAGGATCAAACGCAGAGAATGTTCTTACTCTCAGTGGGCGCTGTTCCTGAACTCTCTCTAACTCTCATTTACTCAAGACTGCAGGTCCTAAAACCGCTTAACTTCTTTGTCTTCGACACTGCTCGCTTGAGACATTGAAGAGGCAACGGAAAGAACCCCTGATAAGCGGACAAATAAAACCTTCCGTTGTATTAAGATTTTATCAGTTCTTTGTATAATTTATGAACTTCTTTCCATTAGAATCTACAGAGGGAGCAGAAACATATGTACAAAGATCAAGATCAAAATGACTGTACATATATTCATACGCACATATAGAAGTGTTGAAAGGTTCTCAGCTCGACCAAGAAGGTAGTTTTAAAATCTCCTGTTCATTTAGTCAGAAGTTAGGATGTGGGTTGGGTGGAGAACAGCGGGTACTGAAAAGTCCACGACCCAACCAAAGTAGATACAGCTTACACATGCATAAGTACACACATGTAAGGGCTAAAATGCTCTCGTACCCACCCATGCACATAGACGCGCGTGAACATAAATATCGCAAAAAGTTCAGACCCTTTTTGGCAAAATCATTTATTTTTTATAAATTAATGTTTTATTATTATTATTATTATTACAACAGCAATAATAATAATTATTATTATTTTTATTGTCGTAATAATAATAATAATAATAATAATAATAATAATAATAATAATAATTATTATTATTATTATTATTGCAGGTCAGGACCAAAGCCTCGCAACCAAATCATATCACTGTCACATAATCAAGGATGGAATTAACCGGAAATGCAGGATCTGCCAAAATATGATGAAACTGTCGGCCATATTATCTCAAGATGTCCGGAACTAGCTAAAAATGAATACACCAAGAGACATAACAATGTAGCAACATATGTGCACTGGAAGATATGTAAGAAGCACAAAATCGAAACCACTGAGAGATGATACGTGCAGCAACCAGACACAGTTACCCAAAATAACGATCTAACTATCCTCTGGGACATGCCAATTCAAACAGACCCGATATTATCATAAAAGACAAGAAATTCTGAATTTCTAGCTCGACACAGTGAACTAATCTTCCTATCAGTCAATATAGCAATTGATTCAATATAATCTTTCCACTTCATGTCAGCTGAAAACGTTAGTCCGAGAAGGCGTAATGAGTCACTCAGTTTGGAGGTTAGCATCAGCCATACTGATGGAAGCCAAAAAGGGTTTTCTCATACTTCTGTTGCTTTTCAAATGCTCCGTTTATGTGTTATATTTTCAATAAATTTTTCCCATAAAAAGTTTGTTTTTAATTGCTATTTTTCATTCCTGCTTTAGATGCCAGGTACCAGTTATTTCCGTTTAAAAACAAAACAACAACAAGCAAATACAAAATAACACTAGTGGTTGTCTCCTTGATGGCAAAATCACCAAAACGAGATAACTCATGGTCGGCGTCATAATAAAAAAAATATCAACAACGTGTTATCTTGTAGCTATCAGTCAATGTGTTAAAATATTACGTTTGATTGTAAAAACTTACTTTTCCCTGCCAAAAAATTTATTTTTGAGTATTAAAAAAATGGTGTGTATATATAAATCTTAGTAATCCAAAGGTTGCGTTTGCTGTTACGCATGGTTATGTAATCGACTTTTATTTTTTTTTAAATGTGTATTATTACCTCTTCCGACATGATCATTTGAGAGACTTACTAAAGAAAATGCGCCTCTTCCTTGGAGGAGAAACCACCGTCTGATCTGGTGTGTTTTAGTCCGCTAGGCCAGGTATTAATTCACGAAGTAAAAAAAAAAACAAAAAACTGGGCGTTTGCTTAAACTTGGGTATGCACAAAATAACGTCTGGAGTAGCTTAACAGCATTTTTGGTTGAATAATATGAACGAATTGTGTTTATCCATGTTTTTTTGAGAGAGAACGTCGAAAATTTATCTTACTGTCCTTGTTCGCTGCAGGGTTTTAGAATTTAAATAAAGTGCCTGTTGGCAACAAGAATTCTTTGAAAATTGTCGATATTATTCAACCAAAAATGTTTGAAAGAATTCATATATATATATATATATATATATATATATATATATATATATATATATATATATATAAAAACAGGTTCGGTTAAATAATTTAGACATATCATATAGATTAGTTTTCGTTGTGATCCTTTCAAGTTAGCGAATTCATTTTTTTGTAGCCTTAGAAAATTGATTAAGAAACATAGCAAAATTTTCTGTCAAATCGTTTTTATTTTTCCAAGTTATTTCAATCTCATATAAGACCATCTTCAGGGGTTGTCTGTGAGTAGGCATACGTGTTTCTGTAAAGTTAAAACATTTCTACTGTTCTTTTTTAGTGCTTATGCAGCATTCTAGAGTTCAAAGTTCACATGATTTTTTCGTTTTTTCCAGTCTAAGGGAAGCAATCTTTCCATTTTTGCTCGTGAACATATAGTTTTTTATAAGCATTTTAGGATTTTGTTGCTATACTCATACTTGACTTTGTTTATATTCTCTTATATAAAAGCGCTTCAGGGATTTTTACTTTTTGCTTATTATTATTTTTATGTATATCCATCTAATCTGTGAGTGTGGGCAAAAGTGTTCCTTACATGCTGAGATATTGAACTATGCTTAACCAAATGAAATCTAAGACCTTTTGATACCATCGTCGTAGTAAAGCCAAAACATTTTTATCAGATATACAATCTCCTAAACCGCATTTAAATTGATATACAATTTTAGCTTTTTGTAAGATCCGCGAAAGGATCACGATGAAAACTAATCGACATGATATGTCTAAATTATATAACCAAACCTGTTTGAATGAAAATATGCTGCCTATATATATATATATATATATAAAGAAGTAATGGATTTTATTTTTTAATTCAACGTATTTTTATTATTCAAACATTATTTTTTAGTGGTTACCCGTATTTGGGTAGACGCTTCGTTTACTTAAACAGTATTCATTTCGTCTACCGTCCTGCATACTCGAGAAAGCTTATTATATAAAATGAAACCCTCCAGCAGGATTCGTACCTGCGTCTCCATTTTCAAAAGAAAATTATAGTTAAAATCAATACTTTATCAATTATCCGTACCTCAATTTTCAAAACTTCAATTATCCGGACGTGAAATGAAGATAAAATCTGAAATCATCCAAATATTTATCAGTTGTCCGAACTAAGCCCATTGTAGTGTTTCATCGTCGACAAGCGTTTTAGGAATTTTAAAAACTATATTCAATATCTGATAAAATCACTGATAAAATCGGTTAAATAAATTCTTAATTTTAATGTACAAGGATAACATACATGGGGTATTACAAGCCCCTTTGGAATGGAGTGAGAATACTGCACAAGGAAGAACACAGAAGAGTTAGACGTCTGGAAGAAGCAGCGGGTATACAAGGCTATGAGAACCTCCTAAGTGCGCCTAGCATAGAAATAAATAAAATATGGGAGCCATTAATAAAAAGAGAAAGAGAAATGTCAGCAATTCTCCAAATGCAGCAGCAGTCAAAATATGATCAACAGCAGTCAAATCATGACAACCAACAGCAATAGCAGTGGCAGACTAATCAGCAGCTGGGTTAAGTTTAAAGCTCTAAACTTGCTACATGAAATTGTCCTACGAGACAATGTCTTTGTGGATAAAATCCCTAGGTTAGGCAGTGTGTAGTTGCACTTAGTTGACGAGCAATAACTGAACGGTACTAAATAAAATAAGAACTAGACTATCTCCTTTGACATGAGCAGTGGAACAAGAACATTCTACCCCAGTAGATTAAATAAAGGGTTCAGTTCAGAATCACCTGTAGGTCAGCCAGATCGACATACACCTGAGGAAGACCAGAGAGTACAACGAACGAAATGCTTTGATAACAAGATTAGGACAATAGTCCGAATGCAAATAATGATATTTCTTCATCTCAGAAATTCAGACAAAAAAGGCAATAGTCTAAATGTAAATAATGATATCTCCACATCTAAGAAATTCAGACAAAAAAAGCAATAGTCCAAATGTAAATAATGATATCTCCTCATCACAGAAATTCAGAAAAAATGGCAATAGTTCGAATGTAAATAATATTTCCTCATCTCAGAAATTCAGACAAAAATGCAATTGTCCAAATGTAAATTATGATATCGCCTCATCTCGGAAATTCAGACAAAAAAGGCAATAGTCCGAATGTAAATAATGATATCTCCTCATCTCAGAAATTCAGACAAAAAAGGCAACATTCTTTTTCCTAAAAAATAAATTAGACAAAATCTTGAACAAAGAGTTTGCAAATGTTATTTAATGATATTAAATGTTATCCAGAAAATTACTTTTTCCTTCTTTTTCGATAATTTAAATATTCAATTATCCGGAATTTTGAATTCTTCGAACATATTTTTTCAAGTATTGTCCCAAGATGACGAAGAAAATTGTACTGCTTTGCATTGTTATTAGCGTGAAAATATTATCTTTTGGAATAAGATTTATTTCCGATATATATATATATATATATATATATATATATATATACATATATATATATATATATATATATATATTAATGAATGTTTCATTAAATAATATAGACAAGTTTTGTCTATTTATTTTATGTAAATTCTTAATAACATTATCATTCTTAATAACATTATCATTAAAAGATGAAAGAAAATTGATACATATTTTTTATCCTATCTAAGATTTCGACTTACATAAGACATTATCAAAGATGAAAATTACATTACAATATATTAAACAATACACGGAAAAAACAATAATGTCTATTTTTGTTTACATGGAAGATTTCCAAGCAACGACAATCTCGTGCAGACGAGAGGCTGGATCGAAAATCGCACCACAGTTCATGACGTCGCACATGACCACGCGAGAGTGAAAACGAGAAGTATTAAGTATGGGAAGCCATTGGTATAAACCAATGGCTTCTGTTATAAATTATAGGTATTTAAGAATATTTGTGCAGATTTCATAGTTTATTTTGTTCAGGTAAGGTTTCAACTATTTTATGTATATAGCTTCAAGAATTTTTAGTTTTTGTTTATTTTTTTCATGTTTAAGTATAGTTGTGTTTTCAACGAGGATTTTCCGGAATTGTGTATGCAGCCAGGCATGTTGTTTTCAATGCCTAAAATGTTAGAGTCAACATTCAACTGTAGTGACAAGCGTCGTGAAAGCGAGTTTGTGGTGTGGCCAACATAAATATTATTTAATATATATATATATATATATATATATAGATATAGATATATGTATATATACAGATATATATACACGCACGCACACACATACACACACGCACATTATTAGTACGCCATCTTTTGATGAAAGAAAATAGTGTATACAGCAAAGGGAAATAACTCACCAATTTCCAAGTTCCTCAGACAGTAATCCGGTGAAGCCTCGAAATAAACGAGGTCGGATCTCGTTGGCCGTTTGTGGTCCTTGTTGGCCACGATTAACCCTGTGCCTTCCTGGTTCATCATCACCTGTACGGCACCATTGTATTTATTCTTGAGGTAGTCTCCGACTCGCCGGAATTCCATCATGGCCGACCAGCAGGTGCGAATAGAACACGATCCAGATACTCCGTGACACTTGCATTCCAACTTCAGGAAGCGTTTTACTGCCTCCAGAAGAGAATAGAAAAAGAAAACATTCAATCAGGAATCGAGGAAAAATAAAGAACAACTGTATTGTTTGTTTAATTCAAAGAGCTAGCGCCATTTAAGAATGTATTTTTTTTATTTTTTTTATTTAGATTCGCTTGAAGGCCTTGGAAATTGACTCGTAAGCCAGATATCAAGTATTTACGCATTTGAAGAATTTTTAAAGGGTGTTCTAATAACTTGGACCAATTTTAAATGTGAATTAAGTTTAAGCCTCTAATATGTTTTTTTTCTTTTTCTTTCAGATTTAACAACTTAAGTTTTTGGCAATTTCAACAATGAGAAGATTAACAATCAAACAACGTGTTAAAGTTATCGAAGCCTGTAACGAAATAAATAAAATAACGACGTTCAAACGGAAATGCATTTCTTCCACTTCGTGAGTTTTTGGTCAACATAATCGACCAACCGGGTGTGCAATTAGTAAAGATATAACGTTGTTGTGGAGAGGTTCAGTTCCTGCGCGCGATGACGTATAGAGGTGTCTGGATTTTCGGCCACATTCTCGTGCACTGCAACAATGTTTTCAGCTAAACGGCGCAAACACATCTGGCACTGACCCAGTTTGTTTGAATTTACGAACAATTTTTCCAATTGCACTCTTGAAACTTGAACACGTTGTTTGATTGTTAATCTTAATTTTGCTTTCTAGTCAAGTTTGCTCAAATTTAAATTCAATGTCTATCATTATCTTCTGTCTTGTTAATTCATGTTCTGTTATTGTTCTCTTAATAATGATTTTATTTTCCCATTCTCTCACACTCAGTAACCCCTAGTGTTTTAGGGGCTTTATTGTCTTTACATAGAGTGAAATGATTAAAAAAAACAAAAATAAAAACATGCAAATAAGTAATGAGAACTGCTTTAAATTTGTCAAACTATAATTGCATTTAAAATAGAGTTTGCCTATACTATTGATCAACTAATCAGTATAAATCAAGGGTTAAATGATTTCTGAGCATAAATGCTTTCAATTTAGAATTTTCTTTTGTTAGAAAGTGTTGACATGCTATGATGAAATAGAACTAAAGTAAAGGAAAACATTACTAATTGCTACATAAAATAATGGCACCCGTGAAATATTAATACATTTATTTTTTACGGCCTATCAACCCATTGCAGATTATTTAAAGCCTGAAAATATTTTTAGATCGTCAATTTTTTTTTTCGTTGGGTGTGGGGGTGGGATATAATAATGATTTAGTGATACAAGTTTTACTGATTAAGTCATATCTTGCGGGAGAAGAAGTGGATTCATAGCTTTCCCATGCATATCTGATATATATATATATATATATATATATATATATATATATATATATATATATATACTGTCATAAGTTTTTGGATATATTTCTTTTTATTATTATTATTATTATTATTATTTGTGAGTTGCAGTTGAGCCAGAGACCAACATAACGTCTTCTAACACCAAAGGATTGTAGCGGCATTCACCAACTTAAACAAGTAGACTGTCCAGAAGAGTTGTAGGAGATTCCAAAGTCATCTGCAGACCGTGGTTGAAGCCAATGGCGACTTTATTTAATAAATTTACTCTTTAGCATTTCAAGATATTTTAGTGTAATTTTGGTAAATATATTTGTTAAAATGAGATGTCAGTGTTATTTTCTTTTTTGTTTAATTTAGACGACAATTTATCCATCGCACCCGGTGTGTCTGTGTATGCATATATATATATATATATATATATATATATACATATATATATATATATATATAGAGAGAGAGAGAGAGAGACAGACAGACAGACAGAGTGAGAGAGAGAGAAAGCGAGAGAGTGTCCACCTGTAGTTTTATACTGCAACTATGCTGTGAATACCTCAGTTAATGTTTCTGGGAGTGAGCACATAATCTGCTGTGGTGATTTTTTTAACAAGTCCAGCACGCTCAAACGCTCGGTCACGATGACTTGTGAAATTGTGCTAGTACAACAGTCGACAGGTTTGTTGATTTCAGAGTAATCATTCTTTTAGACTCACTACCACCAAATTCTGTTTTGATATTCATAGCTGGTGGGAAGAGAACGATTCACTTTGTTTTTCTGTTGTTTTTTTCTGTTGTTTTTTTCCAATCACACTGGTGAGAAAATATGCATAACAGCCCAGGCCAGAATTTGAACCCGGTTGACAGGCACCATTTTCGACGCCAATAACAGTTACACTACCTGCGCATATATTTTGGCCACAATATTCTATTTCTTTCATTAGATGGCGACTGAGATACATCATCGTAAGCAGCTTGATGAAAAGTGATTGTTACTTTACTCTGACAGCCACTATAACAAAATGCATTTTAATAAAAATGAGTAAATCGCATTTTTTATTTTTTTTTTAATTCTAACATTGAAGTTAGAAGAAAATAAGAAAGTGTTTTACGCTTGTTTTACCATTTTTGCTTTTTTATTTAAAGCAAAGTAAAAATGTATCGAAGGTTCTTATAAAAGTGTAATAATTATGGAGAATATAATAGGATTTCTATAGAAGGGTAATAATTATGGAGAATATAAGATTTCTATAGAAGGTAATAATTATGGAGAATATAATAAGATTTTTATGGAAGTGCAATAATTATGTAGAATATAATAAAATTTATATATAAAGGATGCTCCAATAAATTGGACCGATTTTAAATGTGAATTAAGTTTAAGCGTTTAATGTTTTTTTCTTTTTCTTTTAGATTTAACAACTTAAGTTTTGGCAATTTCAGCCATGGAAAGATTAACAATCAAACAACGTGTTAAAATTATTGAAGCCTATTACGAAAATGGACGTTCAAACAGAAATGCAATGAGAAGTTCACTGTTCGCATCATCTCTCGAAACAGCGAAGTCAATTGGCCTCCACGATCGTGCGACTTGACGCCTTTAAATTTCTTTCTTTGGGGTCATCTCAAAAGTAAGCTCTATACTAAAAAGCCAACAACAATTCAACAGCTGAAGGATGAGATAATAAGGCATATTGGTGAGATCGAAGAGCAACTATACGAAGATGTCATCAAAAATTTTGACCATCGAGTCGGGGGGGGGGGTGCCGCCGAAGCCTTGGCGGACATTTGGGAGATATTATTTTTCACACATAATTGCCATGACTTAAGTAACATGATCCAATAGAAAAATAAATAAATTTTCACCAATAAAACTGATTTATGCTGACTTTGATCCGTGTTAATGAAACACCCTTTAGAAGGGTAATAATTATAGAGGATATAATAAGATTTATATAGAAGTGTTATAATCATGGAGAATATAATAAGATTTATATAGAAGGCTAATAACTATAGAAAAATACAAATGTAATAATTATAGGAAATGTAATAAGATGTTTATGCAAATTTAGTAATTATAGAAATAGAATATAATTGTTATAAATAATATAGTAGCTTAATATATTAGGTACTGTTCATAAAAATGTTATTACATTTAAAATAATTAAAAAATATTATTAATAAGATTTTTATATAAAATTTAAGGTTTCGTTTTATAGAAAATACAATGAGATTTAACAAATAGATTTTATTTAACCCGAGGGCTCACACGTAAAGAAAGCCGCAGGATGTCATCAACAGGGCAGTAAAAGAAAGCGAGAAAAAAGACTAACCATCAAAAAGAGAGGGAGTGTAGTTATCAGCAAGAGAAAACGCCCCAAAATGCGAGTTTCAAATTGGAGATGTTAGCATCAAGCAAATACAGAAGTTTTAAATCTCCGGGAAATGTTTTAACAGAGAATGGAAACATGCGGTACCAAAATCCGGACACGTATTGGACTAGCAAAAGATGCCTCCCAAAAGCTAAGCAAAGTGCTGGGAAACAGAAAATGTTCATTAGAAACAAAGAGTGCTGGATATCCGTTTTCTTAGTGGTAGTGAATGCTGGCCAATCTACCCTCGGTTGAGGTGAAAACTGGAAGCAACAGAAATGTGGTTCTACAGAAAGATAATGAGAATTCTATTGCCGGAACAAGTAAGCAACAAGGATAAAGAAATCGATAAAGATAATGGCGTACTAACAGTCACTCACCATCATCTTCTCTTGGTGCAATTTCGGTTTTGAAATGTGTTTGGATGTTTCACCAAGATCCTGTCACTCAAAGATTGAAATCACAATTAACTACCTAGTGGATTTATGTGTTGGCACGTAAATTTTGTGACATGTATGCATTGAAAGCCAAGTACACACTACTACCCGCCCTAGGGATTGAACTCACAATTACTATGTCACCAAATTCCTTGAACTTAGTGGAAACGAAGTGAACCGTTCTAGAGAAGAACTAGACGAAATGTTCAGCAGAACGCGAACAACCGACTCCCGTGGTTTAAATAAAGGGTTCAATTCCTTGAAATTCCTTAAAGGTTAATCGGATTGTCAAACACCTGAAGAAGGCCGGGTAGTACAACTGCTGAAACGTTGCGATAATAACAGCCTAAATGAAGAAAATATACTGATTGTAAATAGTGTGAACAACAATAACACCTTACCGCAGAAATTCTGAAAAAAAAAAAAAAAAATATCGCCATCTTGAAACTAGTGATAAAAAGTTGTCCGTTGTCGCTAGTTGATTTCAGATAAGTGTTTACTTCTGTTTATTTTTTTTTTTCGTTTCTTTTCGATCGTACCGAAATCCGAACACGTATTGGACTAGCAAAAAATGCCTTCTAAAAGCTAAGCAATGTGCTGGTTAACAGGAAAATGTTCATTAGAAACAAAGAATAGAGTGCTGGATATCCGTTTTCTTAGTGGTAGTGAATACTGGACAATCTACCAGAAGTTATGAAAGAAAAATATCGCTCTCTTGAAACCAGTGATAAAAAGTTTTCCGTTGTCGCTAGTTGATTTTAGATAAGTGTTTTCTTCTCTTTTTTTTTTTATTTCTTTTCGATTATTTCTGAAATTTTCTTCTGTTTTTACGAACCCTTGTATCGTTTCTTTAATGCCATGTCACCCAGAAATCATTTCAGTAAAAGAAAGCGAGAAAAAAGGACTAACCATCAAAAAAAGAGGGAGTGTAGTTATCAGCAAGAGAAAACGCCCCAAAATACGAGTTTCAAATTGTAGATGTCAGCATCAAGCAAATACAGAAGTTTTAAATATCTGGGAAATGTTTTAATAGAGGATGGAAACATACGGGGCCGAAATCCGAACACGTATTGGACTAGCAAAAAAAGCCTTCCAAAAGCTAAGTAAAGTGCTGGTAAACAGGAAAATGTTCATTAGAAACAAATAATAAAGTGCTGGATATCTGTTTTCTTAGTGGTAGTGAATGCTGGACAATCTACAAGAAGTTATGAAAGAAAAATATCTCTCTCTTGAAACCAGGGACACAAAGTTGTCCGTTGTCACTAGTTGATTCCAGATAAGTGTTTTCTTTCTTTCTTTTTTCGTTTCGTTTCGTTTCGTTTCTTTTCGTTTCTTACTTTAATTTTCTTCTTTTTTTAGGAGCCCTTGTATCGTTCATTTAGCGCCATGTTAACCAGAAATCATTTCTTTGGAAAAACGAAAAATCCTTTCATTTTCACCACATGGCCTGCTTTGTGCAGATGAGCCTTTTGTAGTAGATATTTAATGCGATATAGCACTGGCTGTCTTGAGGATTTCTGATTTTGTGATGATGTCACTTCAGTGCACATTTAGAGAGATGCAGAGGCAACGGTAGCAGAAGTCTTCGAGAAGTTCAGGCCTCAGTCACACACACGCGCGAGCACACACCCACACATCTCTGCTTCTCCCCCCCCCCCCCACACACACAATCTCTCTTTATAAGCGGAAATATCGGTATTATACGAATAAATAAGACAAATGAACTTTCTCCAAGATTGTACGATATTTATGGAATTCTAATAATTATAGATAGCACCACAAGATTTTATAGAAATGTAATACTTATAGTATATGAGATAAGATTCCTATAGAAATACAATAATTATAAAAATCGATAAGATTTATATAGAAATAATTATAGAATATGATAAGGTTTTTGTAGAAATGTAATAATTATAGAATATAAGATTGTTCTAGGAATGCAGTAATTATAGAATATATGATAAGATTTATATAGAAATGTAATAATTGTAGAATATGATAAGGATTTTATGGAAATGTAATAATTATAGGATACGATAACATTCTTCTAGAAATGCAGTAACTATAGAATATGTGATAAGATTTATATAGAAATGTAATAATTGTAGAATATGGTAAGGTTCTTAAGCACATGTAATAATTATAGAATATGATAAGATTTTTCTAGAAATGCAATAATTATAGAATATGCATAAGATTTATATAGGAATGCAACAATTATAGAAAATCTGATAAGATTCTTATAGATACGTAACAATGATAGGGTATGAGTTAAGATTATTATAGAAACATAATAATTATAAAAAAAATTGATGAGGTTTATATGGAAACATAATAATTATAGAATATGTGATAATATTTTTATAGGAATATAGCAGGAATTATAGAAATGTGAATAGATTTTTTTTCGAAATGTATTAATTATAGGAAATGTGGTAAGTTTTTTTAGAGAAATGCAATAATTGTAAGAAATTGATACGATTTTTATTCAAATGTAGTAATTATTGCAAATAAAATATGCTTGTTATAAATAGGTTTGTCTATCGTCCGGTTCACACTTCTCCCCAGTTTTTGAACAGAAACAGGATTTTATATCTTTTTTGCTCTTTAGGATTGGTTTTCCGGTTCCTTCTAAAGTCTACTTCCGCTCTACTTCTCACGTCTCTGTCTGAAACTGAAATGTTATTCACTAATTAAATCTTGCCCTCTTCAAGTCTGGAGTTAATAGTTATCTTTCCTGCATGGCTCCAAGGACTTCACTACTTGCCCCTTTTTACGCTCATACGATACCACACAGTAACTCTCTACTTCGTGTGGCTCTTCGGCCTTGGATACAAAAATCGCTACGATGTTTGGGTGCATCATGATTTAAAGGGAATAAATTTAATGGACTGCAATTCCATCTTCGACTCTCTACACAAACGCAACAAACAATATATTCTCCTCCCCAGCTATGGGTTGAGTAGCCGAACAGGCAGTGTTCTTTTCTTTCTTTCTTTTTTTTAAGCATTGCGCCCCGAACAAGGCATGAAGCCACTAGGATGCAGGGGAGTTGCAGAAGATTTGGAGCAAGAGCAGATAGGAGTGATAGAAGAAAGGATGAAGGGAAGGATAGTGTGTAGATCAAAGTAACTGGATATGTCGATTGACATTACATTTGAATAGTTGGAGATCATAGCTATAAGGGAAACAGTAATTGGGAAGGGTGTTCCACAGGCGAGAGGTGCGAGGTATGAAGCTATTGGAGTAGAAGAGATGGCTACATTTAAAAGTTTCTACAGTGTAAAGGTGAGAGCGGGATGCCAGCCTCGTAGGGTGCTTGAATTCATGGAGACTGGGAACCAGTGAAAGCAGCTCATCGGAGCAATTACCATGAAGGTATTTGTAGAAGAGACAGAGAGAGAGGCGACGGCGCGTCTGTGAGATAGTGGCTGCAGAGCCTTGGTTGGCAACCAGTCTACCGCAGAAAGAAATCGCAACCTCCTGCGGGAAGATCTTCTGCCTAGTCAATCAGGAATCGAAAAAGACATCATTGTTCAAACGTGTGTGGAATCTTCCACAACACAACCAGCCTCACCTCTTTTTAGGAAATGCGCCCTTCCTATCTGATAAGCAAAATTCTACTTTCATACATTATAACAAGTATTCATTGGTCATTCACCTCCAATCTGGCTTGCTGATTGGTTAGTTCCGACCAATCAAACCGCCTGCACGTGACCAATCTGTTTTCCCGCTCATGTGCTGGGAGCCACTTGACCAGTATAAAAGCAAAAACACGTGTGAACTTTTTAGAGAGAGAAAGGATTAGTAATTTTCACACATCTCTCTCGCACGTCTCAAGATGTAACCTTCGCCAACTTCCGTCTTAGTCATTGCTGACAAGACGTTTTTAAGACAATTACCAACATTCATGAACTCTGAAATCACTCCTGAACTTTTATCAACTTTAGAACTCACAATTCCAAACTTTATTCTTCTGAATTACAAGTTCAATATTACAGTAAAAGGTAAATTACTTCTTAAGAACTTTCTGTTTAAAAGACACTTAATATTAACAACTTTAATATCAACATTAACGAACGATTACAAGAAAGACATTCTGAAACCTAAAACATCATACATATTTGCCAACATAACATATATCAAATATTCTGCTTGTACATTGTTTTGAATGTTTTATTAGTTTCTAATTAAATATGTCTTGTTCGTAATATGAACTCTGGTACAAATATTTCCAAATCAAAGGGACACGACTCTGTCCTACCTTTTCTTTGCATGTTGTACACCAACCTAAATAAATCTAATTGTTACGTTTTAAAACAATTCAGTTGAATTTTGTATTTTATTTTGATGTTAGTGGAAATAGTTAATTGACACGCAACTTATTCTCAACAAATATTACCACATAATTAACCCATACACTACATGTGTATCACGTAATTGGCTGACTGATTGAACATTTTCATTCTTTTCTATATTAGATGAAGCCATTGAGCCGATCGTTTACGACTGTCGTTCGGGATCTATTTCTTATCATAAATCGTAGAGATACTTCACTTAACTTAGATGAGCATTGTAAGGCGTTCGAAAATATTTGGATGCAAGAATCACTACGATGTAAGGGTGCATCAGGATTTAAAGGGAAAAGATTTAATGGGCCGCATTCCAATCTGTAA
This sequence comes from Acanthosepion lycidas, assembly GCA_963932145.1. NCBI lineage: Eukaryota > Metazoa > Mollusca > Cephalopoda > Sepiida > Sepiidae > Acanthosepion > Acanthosepion lycidas. Next base: position 48,962,601 of record OZ010610.1, read on the forward strand.
CTCACTACACAAACGCAATACTACCTATTAAAAAAACGATCATAGGCTATAAAAAAGGATTGTTTATACACGAGTAGTTCTCAACTGTTTTTACTCAATTCACCCTTTTCAGCATATGTTTGAATGCTATTACCCCACTTTCCAAAACTTTGTGCATTCCAATAGACAGGATGTGCGTTCTGTTGTAATGGATATCAACTCTGAATGAAAAATTGGAGAGCTGAGTTCGAATTCTTTATATTCACTTACGCACAAATACCCCTGGGAAAGGTATTAACCATAACTTCTCCTCCCACTACAACCTATGGGTTGAATAGCAGGACAAACTGGATTCTTTAGCCTTGGCTGGCAACCAGTCTATCGCAGAAAAAATGGCAAACTACTGCGCGAAAAATCTTCTGCTTAGACCAATGATTCTCAACGTGGGGCGCATGCCCCACCGGTTGGACATAGTAATATTTTGATGGGGCGTGCGTAGGAGTGATGAGACAGTAACTAAATAACCAAATTCAACCACCCTTGTAAGAAATCTTTTGTTACCATTTCTATCTTCATATTTAGCTGAATGTGACTTTAGTGCTGTAAATGATTGGTTATTGAAGAAAGGAAATCGACTGGATATCACTAAACGAGGAGACTTGAGGTTTAAGCTGACTAAATTGGTGCCTAATATAAAATCTATCTGTAGCTGTCATGACGAACAATGATCTCACTAACAGTCATTTTTCAATGAGCCCAAATTTCATTTTGCATTATTATTTCATGATTAAAACGATCAAAAGTATATTACAGAATAACATTTCATTCAAATATTTTAGATTTCTGCCTTTCAGTTCTCTATTATATGTTTTGAAACTATATATATTTAACTGTCTTTTTGGTTTTTAATTTTCCTCTTTCATGTACGCCATGGTCTTTGGAGGTTCGTTTACAGACCAAGTTAATGGCCTTTTAAGCTTCCTTCACGTGAACTGCAGTAAAGTTTTGAATATGTAAGAATTAATTATTACAGGGGCGGGGTACCAGAATTTTAGAAATGCCAAGTGGGGACATGGCCCAGAATCGGTTGGGAAGCACTGTCCTAGACAGTCAGGAATCGAAAGAGATATGATCGCCCAAACGTGTATCACGTATGGCACATAACCGACTGACTGATTGAAAATCTTAAACCAAGAGAGCCAGACAAACCTACCACGGTTTCACCTTAGCGGATCGTCAAGGAAGGCCGGCTAAGGTGAAACCTTCGTAGGTTTGTCTGGCTCTCTAGGTTTAACTAGGTCTGCTCTACTTACTGTATCGAGCACTTTATTTAGTTATTTTGCATATTTTACTCGTATCGGGTTTTTTTTTTCTTTGGACATTGGACCTGCATGCTATTACGTTGGGGCAAAAATAATGTCGGTTTTTGACGTTAAAACATACGTCAAAAACCGACATTATTATTTCCTTATAACCTAATAGACGATAATTTTTGGCTAACGTACATGTTCTTGGGTCGTCCTTTTTTTTTTATACCTTTTTTCCCTTTGGTATTGGTTTAATTATTTGCAAATCAAAACACCTAAGCTTTTCCGAACGTGTATAGTTTCTTATATTAGGTTGGTGCAAAAATATTGTCGGTTTTTGACGTAATTTTTAACGTCAAAAACCGACATTATTTTTGCACCAACCTAATACTTATAAGATTACTACTACTACTACTACTACTACTACTACTACTACTAATAATAATAATAATAATATATATATATATATATATATATATATATATATATATATATATATATATTTCTGTATTTCATTTATGTAGTTTAGTGCTAGCAGCAAGCAGAAATATTTCTCCTCCCGATGATGGCCATTTCGGCCGAAACTAGTCGAGGAATCTAAATGGAATAATAATAAAAAAACGAAAGAATATTAATCTACAACCCAGTGTGTCTGAGGATTTTAATTTTTTAATTTTTATTGTTCAAAATATATATATATATATATATATATATATATATATATATATATATATATATATATATATATATATACATATATATAAATATATATGTATATATATATATTTACATGGATTTTTTTGTTTTACAAAATTAATAGCCTCATAAAATATTAATGGATGTTGAATACATGTACAGTAATTTGTTTTAAGTCATGACTAATTATTAAATAAATAAACTGAAGCAGACTTCAATAAACAAAATAGTTCGATATAATGTCGAGGTATTCAAGCAACGAAATTTTCTAAATTAAATAGAAAAGAAAAAATAAAAGATTCCCTACTTCGAAACTCAGGGAACGATTTGGAGCGAAAAGAGGAATAAAAGAAATTGTCGAACTTTAACCACACCAAAATTTGTCGCTATCGGAAGAATTTCTTTTGTCTACGGTCTTGCGTAATCTCACCTTTGTCCTCCTTTGCAGAATAAATCACTGCCAAATCAGGTTGTGACGCTTACCGCTCAGCTATGAAGAGAATCAACATACAGCGGATTTCTATTTTTACCTTTAAAGCATATCCGAAACCTAAACAAAGCAATTTCTAAATAATGAATCAATTTTATTTTTTTAATTTGACTATTTTTTATTACTTCAACTAAATGGGGCGTTTATAATAAACGGTGAGTCTACTCAAAAACGGGTATCCTCTAAAAATAACGTTTGGAGTAATGAAAATATGTCGGATTAAAAAAAATAAAATCCATTAATTCTTTTAATACTGCATTTCAAAAACTAATTTAGATTGAGTGGATAGGATTTTTTCTTGTTTGTTTTCTTCTTCTAAAACAGCTGATTTCTGCCCCTTTTTAATTGTCTTTCATTGCAATGTAATTCTCTTTATTAAAAAAATCTTCGAAAATAAAATATACTTTTCTGAAACTTTATTTGAGGAATATTAACTGATTTAAAGTATAATTAATGATTTGAAACAAATATTATTTACAGTTTAAGTTTAAAATAACGCAGAAATACATTTTTTTTAACCAGACAGTAACTGTTTTTTTTAACCGACAGTCGCTGTGTTGACGTCTTTGACAAAGCGATATCAGATCTAATGTTGTTCTACGGAGACTTTATTTGTAAATTGTAATTGAAGAAAATTTTATTTGCAATTGAAGAAACGCGAGCACCTTTGTTATTTAACTTCTAAGTACTCAGTAATCCTTAAAATTTAGGAAAATATTCTTCGTAATCTAATGTTTTATTGAGTTTAAGAAATTTGGGATTTAAATTTATTATAGTTATCGATCTTATTTTCTGATAATGTTGTGTATGTCCAGCCGTATCTACAAAAAACGGTACGTTTATAAACGAATAAAAAAATTCAAAATTCTTTTAAAATATTAGTGTTTGATGATTTGTATTAAGGTTTTCCATTTATGATTAGTAAATATAGTTTTAATTTAATAATAATATCATTTAAAAGGCTGAAATTAATACAGGATTTAAAAAAAATTAAAACTTAATACATTTTTCTAATGAAAATTGAAAAAAAATGAAAATCATTATTGTAAAAATTCATTATTCATCGAAAAAATGTTTTCTTAAGACAATAGTATCCTTAATATATCTGAATTATAAAAGCGATTAAAGTCATTTCTGATTAAATAATGTTATAGTTTTATCAAATCTTTTATTTTACGATTCTGAGCAGATGTTTGGTAAATTGTGTTTCTGATTTACAAAAACAAATTGATAATTTAAATCTTCCAAGGAGTCCTGCTTTTGACTAATATAAATATGAAGATGGTGAAATTTACCTTGAGCTTCTTGATAAAATCCAAAGAATATTACCTTTTGATTTTTTTTTTCATATTATATAAAATCCAGCAATATTGTCAGAGATTATGTATAATATACTGCAGTCATGGAAAGAGCGGGAGCGATAAAGAAAAAACAGATAGCTGGCAATATATAATAATGAAAAAACGGAAGTGCATGAAAAAGTTGTCTGGGGACTCGAGAGACAATTCCCTTGCCATCGGAAGATTATCCCAGATGGGAACACCAAAGCCATGCATGTGAATGCTGGAATCTTTTCAGCAAAGGGGAAAATCACCTGGAACTGAGAATTCATTGATGGCAATCGAAAAACTTGAATTTGTTTCACAACGTGCAGGATATCTGGCGACCGTTCCTAAAGAAAAGATTCTATGCTGCAGAAGTTGGAACTGATGCCACGATTATTAGAGAAAGAAAGATTGAGTTGGAAGGTGGAGGGGTTTTTGTTATTGTTTATTGGTTTACTTATAATTCTTTTCATTGTATTTGTCATAATATTTGTGTTTAGAAGATTATTATCATTATCAGTCGTCCATAGCAATACAAACTAGCCAGATCGTGAATGAGAATGTTCGAGAAATCTTGTTAAAGGCCGGTAGACGAAAATAAATATATATACTGTTTAATAAATAAACAGAACGTCTACCTAAATACGAGTTTCCACAGAAAATTGCGTTTAACTGATAAACAATCTCTCTCTCTCTCTCTCCATATATATATATATATATATATATATATATATATATATATATGTGTGAAAATATTATAGAAAATAGGAAAGAAACTGGTTTGGTAAATAATCCAAAGTTCCTTAGACCTCTTATGTAGCGAGTTGGAATCATATTTTTAAATAAATAATTATATATATATATATATATATATATATATATATATATATATATATATATATATATATATATATATACTCCCATTACTAACAACCAATAAACATGTCAAAATGACCAAGTAGGGAATTCTTAAAGTCAGGAATCTCCCATCCTCTATATTAAAAACTACTTGAAAGAGGCCGTTTGACCAACATAAGGACTAACCAAAATTAACGATAAAAAAACAAATGAAAACTACAGATAATGTTCACTTTCTTCAGAAACAGTCATTCACTCCTGCAGTTCACTGCTTCTAACAAGCAGCGATTTTTTTCTCCTGACGATGGCCATGCTTTCCGAAACTAGCCGAGGAACCTAATTGAAATAATAAAACAAAAATAATATCCAACCCAATTTTTTTTATTGTTCAAAACATATCTATCTATCTATCTATATATCTATCTATCTATATATCTATCTATCTATATATATATATCTATATATATCTATATATATCTATATATCTATATCTATATATCTATATCTATATATATATCTATATCTATATATATATCTATATCTATATATATATCTATATATATATCTATATCTATATCTATATCTATATATATATCTATATATATATATATATATATATATATATATGGGGAGTGTAAATATGCAAAACAATTTGGAAATGTTTTTACTTTGACATGTTGAAATCCGTAGAAAAATAATTTTATTTCATAAATGCAGAATAAATAAAAAAAAATGAAAACAGTAAATGAGTTGAAACTATTTAAATTTAATTTCTATAGCGATACTATAGGACTAAAAATGATACTTTTCTGGGATGAGGAGTTATCATTATTTACTTTATTTAAATGTCGAGTATTGTCCCCATCACCACAGAACTGTAGCCTAGTGGATTAAAGAATTGGTTCGTGAATTTAGATCGGACATGGTGAACTCCGCGGAAAAAGGGCGAGCAATAACTGAATAGTATTAAATAAAAATTAGACTATATATCCGTGGACATGATCAGCTGACCGAGCGCAATATATCCCCGTAGATTAAATAAAGTGTTCAGTTTAGTATCCTATGAGGGTTAATCGGATCGATAAGCACATGATGAAGGTCAGTTGCCACAAAGGCCGAAACGCTGGGATTGTGAAAGAAACGATTAGGACAATAGTCTGCGTTTGAATAATGTAAATTCTTCAATGTGGAAAAATGCGTCTTTGGCAATGATCAACGCTAGCTGAACTTGTACAGAAACAACAAATAAAATGGATCTGAGTTCAGTGAATTGGTGGGTAAAGCTTTTGAGTGTCGTTGATCGGAAAACGTAGCTCACCTCCGCTGGCGATGATTTATTCGAGATCGGCATATGCACACTGATATGTCCTTCAAGGTTGTTAACTATACGGAAAGGTAGTGTTTTGTAGCTGAAAACCGGTGTTATTCAGCTTTCTCTAATCTCTCAAAGCTTTCCTTAATAAAAAAAAATAATACGTCGGTCATGTAGATTTTTTTCTTGCAAAATATAATTGTTTTATTTTTTTTTTATTACACCAATTCATCATTTGACGTTCAATTTTCAAAATTGTCTTATATTTTTACCATTTTGTAAGATTATTATTCAAACATATTAAACGCAAACGCAAACACACGCATAAACATATTTATGTGAGTGTGTGTGTGTGTCTGTGTGTGTACGTACACGTTTGACATTATAGACAATGTGTTGGAATTGCATTTGCAAGTTTAATCTTGGTTTGTTCTTGATATACAAAAACATATGAATCGCGTTATCGGCTTATATATATATATATATATATATATATATATATATATATATATATATATAATGGAATATGGATACACCTGTGTTCCCCCTCACTGGAATATGATTGGCTGGTGTCCGTCATAAATACAGACGGACGAGTAGGTACGACAGACTTTAAGTCTATGAGGACGCCCATTGGACTACGCCATTGGCTATCGGATTGGTCTACACCTATTACCTGGGACGACGACGAGTACCGGCCGATTACTGCTACCGTGTACTACTTGGTTATAGTATTAAAAACCACTTAGCTACTTCGATCAAATATATCTCTTTCCGGGACATATCAATATATATATATATATATATATATATATATATATATATATATATATATAAGTGAACATAGAAGTCAACATTTAAAGGCGACAGTCTGTTTCATGCTATATGCAATCGTCAGGCCTGACGATTGCATATAGCATGGAACAGAGTGTCGCCTCTAAGTGTTGACTTCTATGTTCACTCCTTATATTTACACACGCTCTATCTCTGATATTGAGCACTTTATTCCATAAATATAGCACACCTTTAGACTATATTTCTTTATATATATATATATATATATATATATTAGTGAATATACATAATATCCAAAGTCGATAGCATGATTCGGAGTTTCATGCGAATTTTGTTTTTAAATTATTTTAAATAATTTAAAAAAAATTTCCTCTTTGGATCTTAAGACTTTGAACGATATAAATTATAAATAATTAATTTAAATATTATGGAAAACAGCAATAACAAAATGAACAGGTCTTAACTCACTATCTTAACTCAATACCACGAGAACACGAATTTCATAACACTTTAATAACAATTAAGTGAGATATTATATATATATATATATATATATATATACTTAATAGCACTGTTATATAACATTGAGCACTATTTTTATAACAGCTGAGAAAATATATATGTATGTGCAAGTATATGCGCGTATGCGTATGTTTTTTATCATACCCATATATATATATATATATATATATATATTAATAACATTAGTGGTCAATATACATACATACATATATATATATATATATATATATATATATATATATAAATTCCAAGAGGATAGAATCCTGGTAGAACTCAATGTCCAGGACAGAGTAAGAATAAAATATAAAAGGCTCAAACACTAGTAATTTTCAAGTGCTGGAATTATTAATAATTAACAATAATTAACATATATATATATATATATATATATATATATATATATATATATATATATATATATATATATATATATGTATGTATGTACGTATATAGCGAATCAACTATAGATATTTACTTTTCCTGTTAATCCTCCTGATGTTTAAATCTGCTTAATATGTGGACATTTTTCTCGCTCACACACACACAAACACACCACGTACACACACACACATATTTGTTACTTTGTTAATTGACGTTATATTCACACACGCACACACACACACACACACACACACACACACACACACACACACACACATATATATATATATATATAAAGAATTAATAACTTTTATTTTTAATTCGATATATTTATTATTTCAAGTCCCTGCCTGTATTTGCGTATACAGGTATCCACTAAAGGTAATTATTAGGTTGGTGCAAAAATAATATCGTTTTTTGACGTTAAAAAGTACGTCAAAAAACGATATTATTTTTGCACCAACCTAATATTATTGTCAAATGAAGAAACTTATGATCAAATTACGTTGGAAACAAGGGAGTCGGTCAGGACTTACATTGACTTCCGTTGGAACACCCGTCACTGTAAGCTGTGGTGATAAAAATAAATCAATCAAAATAGGTAATAAATAGACCAAAATTTCATCATCTCTAAGAATTGATATATACTTAAAATCGCCAGACAATCGAAGTCATGGTTCGTCCAACCAATCACAAAACTTTCACAACCAGCATGCTTGAAAAGAAATAATATTCAGGTGACCAAAAATCACCATCTCTAAAAAGAGATAGTTCGACTAACCAATCACAACCTAGGGTATAAGGACGTGAGCCAATAAAAGTGAGCGGCCTTTTCAAAGCGCATCTACGAATGTATATATAAACAAATAGAAAATTAACCAAGATCGATAAATAAATTTCCTCCATTAGCCGATGGCATACACAGAGACAAAATTCGACAGTTGCTCGACTATCTGGCGGCTTTAGACGGGGAAACTACGCTGATATCTTTAAAAATATATGCCTTCCATTACCGACATTATTAAGGAGGCGTTTACTACATTTGGTTTCAAACATATATACAGCAATATATTTACTTCCTTCCGGACGCTTTGTATCATTCCCTTGTATGCGCCAGGATTACTTGAAGTTTTGAAACTTCAATGTTCACCTTATTCTTCTGTATTTATTGTGATATATAGATTTATTTTGTATTTATCAACACTCTGTACATTTTCTTTTAATCATTACACAAAACCAATATACAGCCAATTCAGTTATATCCATACATCGGTATAACTGAAATGGCTGTGTTGATAGAGAAATAAATAAATCAAAATAAGTATTAAAAAGACCAAAATTTTACCATCTCTAAGAATTGATATATACTTAAAATTCAAAAATTGTTAACGGGCGTTGTCATCACTATATATAAAAGGCAGGATGTGTGTGTGTGTGTGTGTGTGTGTGTGTGTGTGTGTAACGAATGCACGGCCGCAATTTTCGACGGATTTGCACCAAAATTTACATGCACATGCTCCAAGTTAGTCGGAAGGCCAAGACTGACTTTGCATTTCCCAACTCCCATCGATAGTGGAAATAATTGATTTTTTTCATGCTTCTATGGCAGTTTTCATGTAGTTTGCGGCTATTTTGTATTGGCCAGAGTGAGAGCCAATAGCTGGCTGCCACGAATAGGCAGGAAGACTCTATTGGCCAGCGTGAGAGCCAACAGCTGACTGACACGAATGTTAACTAGCATGCTAGCATGCAAAAAAAAAAAAAATTCGATAGCTGCATTCGTCACAAGTGGGAAAAATTTAAATCTCCATGGCACTTTACTCCAATTGGCTCATTCGCTTGCTTAAACTCAACGTTGATTCTGATTCCGCAGAACTGGGTTGGGTGTGAAAAAGTATTTGTTGTTACCATTCTTTTTTCATTCGGTTTTTCCAGTTACGCGTCCTTTTTTCGTAACAGATTTAATGTTTAGTATAGAGCTTAGAAAAAATTCGCAGTGTGAGATAGGCAAGAAGTAAGGCATGTAGCAACATCAGCACGGCAAAGGGCACTTCTTTAAAGGCAGGGAAGGGCAAAAATATTTTAAGTCAAGTGATAGCGATTGCTGTATGTGTCGTACGATTTTTGAATCAAGCACGGGTAACGCTTGGCCATGCTGCTAGTACGATGTAGAACTCATCCATAACTTATAACATCCTAACCTACCAAAGCAACCTCCTACAACCCGAAGTATGTTTCAGCTTTAAGTAACACTCAAAAGGTTGATAAGCCGTAAAAAACAAATCAATGAATCCAATTAAGAAGAATGCAAAAGTTTTCAAATTTCGAAAATAGAATAAAAATTGTTATCAATTAAAATTACATTATCGGATAGCGTAACGGAATAGACAAAACGAATTAATCAGCTAGAAAAAGTTATAAACCTATTGCTCCATATTCCACTGAGAGGTACACTAGTAAAATGTCTAATCCCTGTCATGACATGACGTTCGACAGATAATAACAATGGGTGAGCACAAACTAGGACAAACCACTCCCTCATAATTACATGTCTATTTAGTGTCAGAAAAGAAAAAAATGTTCTTACACATATTTTCAACATTTGCAGTAATGTCATTTGCTTTAATGTAGTTGTGTGGCGCCCAATTACGTTTGCTAAAGTTAGCTAAAACTTGGCTCTCTGTGTCGTGCCAGAAAGTCTTACTCGTCTGAGTCCAACTTTCAAATCTATAAATCAACTCTCCGCCCTTGCATGGAATATTGCTGTCATATATGGTCTGGTGCTCCCGCTGTACGCCTCGAGGTCCTCGACAAAATCCAGAGACGAATATGCAAGATGACAGGTCCTGATCTGGCATCTAGTCTACAATGGCTATCCCACAGACGTGGTGTGGCCTACCTCTACCTGTTCTACAAATATTTTCACGGCAACTGTTCCGTCGAGCTACTGTCACTGGTTCCCGGTCTTCATGAATTTAAACGTGCTACCAGGCTGGCGTCTCGGTCTCACCCTTTCACTGTCAAAACGGTTAAATGTAACCGTCTCTTCTGCTCAAACACCTTCTCAGCACTTCCCGCCTGTGGAACTCCCTTCCCCTTACTTGCTTTCTTGATGAACAAGAAATTAATCCGTGAAATGATCACAACGAAAACTAATCGACATGTGGCTTGAGGTTTATATATATATTGTGTGTGTGTGCATTTAGGCAGCATATTTTCAAGCAAACAAGTTTGCTTGAAAATATGCTGCCTAAATGCACACACACACACACACAATATATATATATATATATATATTTATATATATATATATATATATATATATATATATATAGTATAGCTGGCCACTCGTATTTGAGGATACCCTTCTACTAGGGCAGCTAGCCAATTCCTATTGGAGACTCTCGCTCAAGCGCATTTGTGTTTGTTCAATACCCAAAGGAGCCAACCTGTGGTTTATACTGCAACTATGCTGATCAGACCTTAGCTGCGTTTTCTGGGAGAGAGCGTGTTATCTAGAATGATCAACAATCTGAACAACACAAGCACACTCAAACCCTCGGTCACGATGACTTGTGACTTCGTGCTAGCACAACTATCGACGGCCCCAAGTATTCCGTCTACCTAATTTCACTCACAAGACTTGATTCTACTCGTGGTATGGTTTTTATGCACTTTCGAACGGTGCCGCACG
>OZ010610.1:48978959-48981459 GCA_963932145.1 Acanthosepion lycidas
ATCATACAGTTGGAATTAAGATAGCATTTATGAATGAACATTTTCAACCGCGAATTTTAAATACAAAATTCACAGGATTTTTCAAACTGTTTATGGGGTCAATTTGTTGAAGGGACTGGCCAGCGGGGGAAAGAAAGAAAGAGAACAAAATACGGAAAATACAGTAGTGAGGAAGACATAAGTTAGTGTAAAATTAGTGATGGTCAGGGGGAACAAGAAGAGGAGAAAGGACAGATGATGGCATAGTTACAGGAAGTAATGAGGGATATGATATCGTGGAGGTAGGATTGGGCGGGCAGCCAATTTTTTTGTGAGTCAGTTTTAACATTTAATACCTAATATTTAAAATTCGATATTGTGTTAATAGGACTCGCTTGGATTATGCCAACGGATCACTATATATATGTATATATATATATATATATATATATATATATATATATATATATATATATATATATATATAAACAAAAAACAGTAATATATATAATGCTGTGAGCACCAACGTAATAAATTTAGTCTGTTGAAGATCTAAAGGACGAAACGCGTCACAAGAAAACTTTTTCTACTTTGTCATACATTTTCCTAACGAACATTGCTTGATGATGGGATAACCTCCCCAAAAAACCTTAAGTCCCGAAAGATAGAATTTCCTTGTCGCGATGTAAAATATTATTGTTGTATTGTGCACTTTTTGCTAAAGAACTCTAGATTCTAAATCTGTTCGTTCTTTCTCTTCATATATATATATATATATATATATATATATATATATATATATATATATATATGATTACATGAATCATTCATACAAAAAAACAAATATAGAGATTAATGATTTAAATGGCGAGAAGACATCTTCGCAAACAATTTCAATAAGATACACTAACCCCTAACCTGTATATGAATGATATGATCCCTGTTTATAAATTCCAGTTGCCTAAGGTCTTTTAAATTTTTTACAAGCTTTCTATTTTATATATATATATATATATATATATATATATATATATATATATATAGTAAAGGTAATCAATCCGTTGGCATATAATACAAGTGAATCCTAGTAATATAAAATATTAAAACTGATCCACAAAAAGAGCTCAATGTATTTATTATTACAGAGCAAAAAGTAGTACACAATAAAATCGAAAATTACCTCATCTGGGGATTAAGCTGTAAGAGTTAAATTTCTAATTCCGACGCGAACTCAGTCTATATACCGGGTTTGAATAAGACTGACAAATTTTACGTCGGTTGAAATAAGCCTATTCCCCATATAAGGATATTTTTTCATTTTAATGTGTACTAAATATATATATATATATATATATATATATATATATATATATATATATATATATATGTATGTATGTATGTATGTATATTTCTCCAAAATCTCTCAGCCACCTCGGCTACCTTCAGAAAGTAAAGTGGTTGAAAGTTGTTTTCAACAGAACAGGGGATAGTAATTGCTAATCGTATTTTTAGAGAAAATGGAAACGAAATGTTTCTTTCAATCTCCGTTGCATCTTAGTAGCTGTATTGCCTTGTCTTGAGTGACATGATTAAAATATAATAGAAAATAATGAGAAATATATCTCAAGATTTTCATGTTTTTAGATATATTTTCTCTTTATTATTATTATTGTTGTTGTTGTTGTTGTTATGTGTGGGGCGCCGTTAAGCGTGACCAACAAAATTCCTTGTAACACCAAAGATGAGCTGAAAGCAAGGATTACATTTACCAACTTAAAGAAGGAGACCGTCCAGAAAAGTTGCCGAAGATTCCGAAGTCGTCTGGTGGACGTGGTTGAAGCCAATGGCGATTTTATTGGACAGATTTACTCTTTAGTATTTCAAGATAGTTTTGTGTAATTTTGGTAAGAAACAAAAATGTGGTTTTACAGAAGGATGTTGAGAATTTCATGGACGAAACATGTGAGCAACAACGAAGCTCTTGAGACAATGGTAACAAAACGAACACTTAAGTTTAACATCAGGAAGAGAGTTGAAATTTCTGGGGTATATAATGAGGAAAGAGGGTCTGGAAAATTTGGTACGCACGTGAGAGATTGAAGGTAAAAGGGTCAGAGGAAAGCAACGCACAACTTAAGTGTTTGTTTCAAAATAACATCAAATATTGGTTTTGTCTTTGCAATAATAAACAGGATTTATGTATAATTCTAAAATTCACATTATAAAAGGAACAAAAATATATTCTGTTCTTTTCACAAAACAGAATTAAACAAAGCCTTTACTATTTTGTATTAAAGAATATTTACACGAGAAAAATCGCAACCTACAGTCAATTCCTGTTCCCAGCCAGTAGGTATGATCGCTCTTCATGACAGATTTTTTTTTTCAGTTCGCTTAAATGTCTTGACTGACCAGCATAGACACACATTTTCGACCAACTTCAAGGCAAGTTTATGAAGCCTTGGTTGGAAACCAGTTCAGTAGAAGTACAACTCTGAATTCCAAACAGGTGGTTGTAGGG
>OZ010610.1:48986459-49001459 GCA_963932145.1 Acanthosepion lycidas
ACTGTTTTTAAATTAAAAAAATTAGGCATAAATCGATACAACCATTGAAAATACTGTATTTAATATGTATAACAAGACATAAAATATAAAGTTTAAAATATTTTCTAAAAACAGAACTGTGATGATGCCCTCAGATTTAGCATAAGCCACTTTTAAGACCCCAGCCGCCGCCCCTAAGAAAGAACAATGCCCAAGCACTACTCATTTTTCGTTTGTTTATTTTTTTACAATATAAAGTAATAAAGATGTGCAATTCTACCAAGTTTTATCATAAAATGGACTGTTATGTGTTTTAAGTCACTTAAATAACAGGAAAATAATACAAGAATATTGTAAATTATGTTCTATCGAAAAAATACGCGAATCGAGGGAGTTCTCAGCATATGTTCTTCAGAATATTCGGGATTTCCGCGAATAACAAGTACATATGTTCTAAAGAAAAATTCGCGAATGTGTGAAGCTACGAATGCTAAAACGCGAATAGGCGGGGGATAACTGCGCATATAAAAAGCCTCCCAGTCTTGACCTCCGTCTACACTTTTATAGTTTCATAATTTTACACTATCAAATCCTGATTCTGAACACTGTATATGCCTCCAGAGAAAAGCGATATTTAAGTTGTAAAATAAATCTTTCTTGGGGCTTTTATTTTAGCTTTAATTTCAGACTAATAGATTAAATTTAATATTTTCAATAAGCAAAATACTTTGCTCTACTTCAAACTCAATTTAATTGATTGGAATCATTCGTATTTACAATTCTCTCTGCGCAACATATTTCTCTTATTAAAAAGTTTTCAAAAATAAAATACGCTTTTCTGAAAGTTTATTTGAGGAAGATTTGCTGATTTAAAATTTAATTAACCTTATTTGAAACGAGTATTACTTTTAGTTTAAAATATGACAAAAGCATATTTTAACACATAAGTTTATCGCGATAGCCTTATGTTTGGAAATTTTTTCTACCGGAGATATATCTGTAAATATTACTTGACGAATATAACGTGAACGACTTATTTATATATTTTAAATTACTTAGTAATTTTAAAAATTTAAGAAAACATTCTAAGAAATCTAAAATTTTATTGAATTTTAGGTACTTTGGCTCTAAATTAACTATAGTTATCTATCTTACTTTCTGATAATGTTATGTATGGACGTCAATATTTACAAAGATCATCACATTTATGCACACCTCAAAAAATTCAAGATTCTTTTTACAATACTGGGGATCGCTTAATTGTAGTAAACTTTACCATTTATAATTAGTTAATATAGTTTTTACTTAATAACAATATTACCTAATCTGTATAAATTAATCTAATTAAAATTAGAAAAAAATGAAAACAATTCTTTTAAAAATCATTATTCCTCAAAATGTGTTTTCTTAAGACAATAGTGTCCATAATACGTTATTCATAAAGACAATTAAAACATTTCTAATGAAATAATGTCTTAGTTTTATTGCATGTTTATTTTATGATTCAGAGCAGATTTTTGGTTATTTGGAGTCCTGTTTTACAAAAAAATAAATAAATAAATAAATAAATAAATTATGATTTAAATTTTCTTAAAGGACTTGTGCATATAACTAATACAATATTAAGCCAGAGAAAATGAATTTCTAGAAATTTCATAACATTAAACGAGTGGGGTAACAGTGTAGAAAAATTATTTTTGCTAAGATATTCTAAAAAAAGAAACATAATTCCTGAAAAAAATGTAATATAATAATAAAAAATCTTTCTATCTTTCCTCTTAATAATAACATAAAGATTTTGACAATAAAATTTGTTGTTATTTTTGCTGAATTTTCATCAAGTATGCTCCTTTTTAGCGAATGTTTGGCGGTACCGATATATAGACACACACACACACACACACGCACACGCACGCACACACACAAACACACACACACATATATATATATATATATATATATAAGAGAAGAGTGAAACCGCAAACGTTTTGGGTTATAATGTGGATTTTTAAAATATATACTATACTTTATTTTATATATTTTTGCTCCACGGGTTTCGGCTCGGGCGACCTTCATCAGTCAAAGAGTGTATATTTCCGCATATTATTAAAAGGAATTAATTTTCCATATGTTTTCCCATGTTTAAACATTGTCTTTTGTTTGTAGTAGTAACCCAAATTTTTCTTGGACTTGTGTCGAAAGCATTCTTTTACTTAAAGACAACAAAACAATTATAATTAATCAGAGAAAAGGCAAAGAAAGGAGGTCTTCGTTCTTATCTTTTTATGACCTTTGTATCTTCTTAAACCTATCTGCATTTTTGTGTATTATGTGCGCGTGAATATTTTTGCTAGTATGTATATGCATATTCTTTCTCCATACATATATGCAGTTTTATCATAAGGAATTAGTGTATATATATATATATATATATATATATATATATATATATATATATATATATATACTTCCTATGTTGTGTATGGTTCGTGTGTGTGTTTGTGTGTAATCTATTGTGTTTATTTTTGCCAGTATGTGTATATATATTTGTTCTCCATAGATACTTGTGCGAGTGTGTTTGTGTGTGTGTGTGGTCCGACCAATACATTTGGACATTATGTGCGTTCGCTGTGTGTTTATGTGTGTATGAGCTTAACAACCAGAACTCATAATTCAAAACCAAGTAATAATTTTTTTCCTAGTCAAAATTGTGACGTTTTCTGTGACATTTTTTTACAAGCCAAAATTATAACTTTTCTCTGATATTTTTACCCCTTATACCGGTCACTAAAGATATTTCCTGCGAGGTATCTTGGCAACGTTTCCAGAACAATCCTTATTTCTCATCCTTCGTCACCATCTACGAAATAACTTTAAATTTATTTTTTTTAATTTAAATAATTTAGATTATTTAATTTTAATTTTAATTCTTTAAATTTAATTTTCATTTGATATTACATTATTTTAATATATTTTAAATTTAATTTTTTTTAATTTGATTTTTGCTTAGATTATTTTAATTTATTTTTTAATTCTTTTTAATTTAAATTTAATTGAATTTTTAAATATTTTAATTTGTTAATAATTTTAAAATTCTGATTCTTTTAATATAATTTTTTAACATTTAATTTAATTTTAAATTGTCTTAGTCTTTATTTACTTTAAAACATTTAAATTGTTTTACTTTTTGTTTACATCAAAAACTATTTGTCATTACAGTTTTCCAATGTCGTCTGACCAAGCAGAAGTGGAAAACTGCCTGGGAGGAAAAGGAGATACCGAAAGAAAGAAAGAAAGAAAGAAAGAAAGAAAGAAAGAAAGAAAGAAAGAAAAAAAGAAAGAAAGAAAGAATTGTGGGTAAGACTCAGTAAATATTTAGTGGATATGTATGGAAATTTTGGTGATACTTCGCTTATCGTGTCAGACATCTTCCGATTTATTTTCGTTTCGCCATACCAGCAATTTCTAATTTTGTAGCACCCAAACTTCGAGCCCCTCCCACACCCAGAAAAAAAAAACACATATATTCTGCACTGTCGTTCAGTTTTTTTTTTTTTGTTTTTTTTTATAAGGCTTACGGCCACATCACATTCAAATATCTGTTCCCGTACAAATCACCGAAATTAAGCCACGTCGAACCTGGTCAGTACCTGGATGGGTGACCTCTTAGTAATGCCAGGTGCTGTAAGCGTAGTGATGTAATGGATAATGGCTTAGAATTGTTAATCGGCGAACCGAGTTTTCATTTCAATTGGGTTCGTTATATTCATTTAAGAGCAAATACCCTTGGGAATGATTTGACCCCCAACTTCCCCCCCCAATAGATTAATTAGTAAGACTTGTAATACTAAACCATTATTACCTAAAATAAATAAATAAATAAATTTCTTACAATCTAAAATATTTTCTGGCTTTAAATAACCTTCAAAAGAGTTTATAAGCCGTAGAAAACGAAACCGACAAGCAGGTTTTTTACAACTTTGACATATGAAAACAGTTTTGAAAGCGAGAAAGGAATTAACGTTTAAAATTTTATTTACTACTAGATTGATGGCTAGGTCTCATCATTTTGCTGTTGAAACTGCTCGATGTAACCGGTTAAATTGAGAAAGATATGAATGCATCTTTTCTTCCCCAAGCTATGGGTTGAATAGCAGTACAGACTAGATCCTATAGCCTTGGTTTGCAACCAGTCTAGCGAAGAAAAAAGACAACCAACTGCAGGAAAATTTTCGGTCTACTCAGTCATTAATAGTAAGAGACATGATCCTCCAAGCGTGTATCGCGTATTTGTTGACTGATAAGAATAATCATTCCTTTCTCACTCAAGTTGGACAACGCCTACTCTGGGCGGAACAACAAAAAAGTTGGAAATAAAAGAATAAATTTAAATACTAAAAAAAACGGATCATTGAACTTTCAGGAAATTAAATAAGTAAAATTATTGCTTAATGTCTTTTTTTTTAATTCTAGGGAAATTTAAGTTTGTTATTGAATTAAACTATGGCGATTTTTTTACAGTGACAGAACTGATTTCAACTCGGAAAAAAATTCAACTCGATTTGTAATCAAAGTTATTAATTTTCGTGAATTCCTAAATAAAATGCAATGAGTCGGTGTTAATATTTTAATTTAGCAATAAAAATCCTTAGCAGATAAGATAATTCAGAATTCATCGCTTCTGCAACTATCATAAATTACTTCCGAGATGAAATTAATTCTACACCCCATTTTTAAGCAAAACATAGATGTGGCACTAGACGAAAAGTGTGAAGGACCAAGTGAGGATCGAACACACGAATCCACCATAACTCATCTAATGAGACAAGTTTGATAACCATTACCTCACATCAAGATATCCTCAAACTGAATTTCTAACCTTAGATGTAGCACAAGGCCGAAAGTCCGGAGAACACAGTAAGGATCGAACACACAAACACAATGGATAGTTTTCTAACCATTACATCACATCAAGATGACCTCAAACTGAATTTCTAAGCTTAGATGTAGCACAAGGCCGAATGTCCGGAGAACCCAGTAAGGATCAAAAATACAAAATCAATGAATAGTTTGCTAACCATTAAATCAGACCAAGATGCCCTCAAAGTGAATTTCTAAGCTTAGATGTAGCACAAGGCCGAAAGTCCGAAGAACAGAGTAATGATCGTTCAAACAAACTCAATTGACAGATTGCTAACAATTACATCAGATCAATGAGCCCTCAAACAGAATTTCTAAGCTTAGATATAGCACAAAGCCCAAAGTCCGGAAAAAACCCAGTAAGGATCGAACACATAAACTCTATTGATAGTTTGCTAACCATTACAACACATCAAAGTGCCCTCAAATTGAATTTCTAAGCTTAGATGTATCACAAGGCCGAAAATCCAGAGAACCAAGTAAGGATCGAACACACAAAATCAATTGATAGTTTGCTAACCATTACATCACATCAAGATGCCCTCAAACTGAATTTCTAAGCTTAGATGTAGCACAAGGCCGAAAGTCCGGAGAACCCAGTAAGGATCGAACACAATGAATAGTTTGCTAACAGTTATATCACATATAGATGCCCTCAAACTGAAATTCTAAGCTTAGATGTAGCACAAGGCCGAATATACGGAGAACGCAGTAAGAATCAAACACACAAACACAATTGATAGTTTGCTAATTATTGAACGACATCAAGGTGCCCTCAAACTGTATTTCTAAGCTTAGATATAGTAAAGGCCGAAAGTCTGGAGAACATAGTAAGGATCGAACAGAGAATCTCAATTGATAGTTTGCTAACCTTTACATCTCATCAAGATGCCCGCAAACTGAATTTCTAACCTTAGATGTAGCACAAGCCTGAAAGTCCAGAGAACCCAGTAAGGATCGAGCACACAAACACAATGGATAGTTTGCTAACCATTACATCACATTAAGATGTCCTCAAACTGAATTTCTAAGCTTAGATGTAGCACAAGGCCGAAAGTCCGGAGAACCCAGTAAGGATCGAATACACAAACTCAATGGATATTTTGCTAACCATTACATCACATCAATATGCCCTCAAACTGAATTTCTAAGCTTAGATGTAGCAAAAGGCCGGAAGTCGGTAGAATTCAGTAAGGATCGAAAATACAAAATCAATGAATAGTTTGCTAACCATTGCATGAGATCAAGATGCCCACAAACTGAATTTCTAAGCTTAGATGTAGCACAGGGCCGAAAGTCCGGAGAACCCAGTAAGGATAAAAAATACAAAATCAATTAATAATTTGCTAACCATTACATCACATCAAGGTGCCGTCAAACTTAATTTCTAAGCCTAGATGTAGCACAAGGCCGAATGTCCGGAGAACCCAGTAAGTATCGATCAGGCAAAGTCATTGGATCGTTTGCTAACCATTAAACCCCATCATGATGACTTCAAACTGCATTTCTATGCTTAGATGTAGCAGAAGGCCGAAAGTCCAGATAACCCAGTAAGGATCGAAAATACAAAATCGATGAATAGTTTGCTAACCATTACATGAGATCAAAATGCCCTCAAACTGAATTTCTAAGCTTAGATGTAGCACAAGGCCGAAAGTCCGGAGAAGACAGTAAGGATCGAACAAACCAACAATGGATAGTTTGCTAAACATTACATGAGATGTAGTACAAGCCCGAAAGTCGGGAGAAGACAGTAGAGATCGAACAGACAAACTCAATTGATAGTTTGCTAACCATTACATAACATCACGATGCCCACAAACTGAATTTCTAAGATTAGATGTAGCACAAGGCCGAAAGTCCGAAGAACCCAGTAAGGATCGAATACACAAACACAATTGATAGTTTGCTAAACATTACATCACATCAAGATGCCCTCAAACTGAATTTCTAAGCTTAGATGTAGCACAAGGCCGAATGTCCGGAGAACCCAATAAGGATTGAACACACAAACTCAATCGACAGTTTTCTAAACATTGCACTACATCTAGGTGCCCTCAAACTGTATTTATAAGCTTAGATATATCATTAGGCCGAAAGTCCGGAGAACCCAGTAGGGATCGAACACACAAACTCAATTGATAGTATACTAACCATTAAAACACATGAAGGTGCCCTCAAACTGAATTTCTAAGCTTAGATATAGCAGAAGGCCCAAATTCCGGAAAACCCAGTATGGATCGAAGACACAAACTCAATGGATAGTTTGCTAACCATTACATCACATCAAGATGCCCTCAAACTGAATTTCTAAGCTTAGATGTAGCACAAAACCGAAAATCCGGAGAACACAGTAAGCATCGAACACACAAGCTCAATTGATATTTTACTAAACATTCCTTCACATTAAGATGCCCTCCAACTGAATTTCTAAGCTTAGATGTAGCACAAGACCCTAAGTCCGGAGAACCCAGCATGGATCGAACACACAAACTCAATGGATAGTTTGCTAACCAGTATATGACAAGAAGATGCCGTCAAACTTAATTTCTAATCTTAGATGTAGCACAAGGCCCAAAGTCCGGAGGACCCAGTAAGGATCGATCAGGCAAAGTCAATGGATGATTTGCTAACCATTAAACCCCATCAAGGTGACTTCAAACTGTATTGCTAAGCTTAGATGAAGCAGAAGGCCGAAAGTCCACAGAACCCAGTAAGGATCGAAAATACAAAGTCAATGGATAGTTTGCTAACCATTACATGAGATCAAGATGCCCTCAAAATTAATTTCTGAGCTTAGATGTAGCACAAGTCCGAAAGTCCGGAGAACCCAGTAAGGATCGAAAATACAAAATCAATGAATAATTTGCAAACCATTACACCACATCAAGATGCCCTCAAACTGAATTTCTAAGCTTAGATGTAGCACATGGCCGAATGTCCGGAGGACCCAGTAAGGATCGAACACACAAACTCAATGGATAGTTTGCTAACCATTATATTACATGAAGATACCCTCAAATTTAATTTCTAAGCTTACATGTAGCACAAGGCCCAAATTCCGGAGAACCCAGTAAGGATCGAACTCACGAACTCAATGGATATTTTGTCAACCATTTCATCACATCAAGATGCCCTCAAACTGAATTGCTAAGCTTAGATGTAGCACAAGCCTGAAAGTCCGGAGAACCCAGTAAGGATCGATCCCACAAATGAATAGTTTGCTAAACATTGCACTACATCAAGGTGCCCTCAAACATTATTTCTAAGCTTAGATATATCACAGGGCCGAAAGTCCGGAGAACCCAGTAAGGATAGAACACAGAAAATCAATTGATAGTTTGCTAACCATTACATCACATCAAGATGCCCACAATTGAATTTCTAAGACTAGATGTAGCACAAGGCCGAAAGTACGAAGAACCCAGTAAGGATCGAATACACAAACACAATTGATAGTTTCCTAAACATTACATCACATCAAGATGCCCTCAAACTGAATTTCTAAGCTTAGATGTAGCACAAGCGTGAAATCCGGAGAACACAGTCAGGATCGATCACACAAACTCAATGAATAGTTTGCTAACCATTACATCACATCAAGTTGTCCTCAAACTGAATTTCTAAGCTTAGTTGTAGCACAAGACCGAAAGTCCGTAGAACCCAGTAAGGATCGATCACGCAAAGTCAATGGATAGTTTGCTAACCATTACACCACATCAAGGTGACCTCAAACTGTATTTCTAAGCTTAGATATAGCGCAAGGCCGAAAGTCCGGAGAACCCAGTAAGGATCGAACACACAAACTCATTGGATAGTTTGCTAACCATTACACCACATCAAGGTGACCTCAAACTGTATTTCTAAGCTTAGATGTAGCACAAGATCGAAAGTCCGGAGAACCCGGTAAGGATCGAATTCACAAACTCAATTGATATTTTGCTAACCATTTCATCACATCAAAGTGCCCTCAACCTGAATTTCTAATCTTAGTTGTAGCACAAGGCGGAAAGTCCGGGGAACCCAGTAAGGATCGAACACACATACTCAACTGATACTTTGCGAACCATTACATCACATCAAGATGCCCTCAAACTGAATTTGTAAGCTTAGCTGTAGCACGTCGCCGAAAGTCCGGAAAACCCATTAAGGATCTAGCACACAAACTCAATGGATAGTTTGGTAACTATTACATCACATGAAGATGCCCTCAAACTGAATTTCTAAGCTTAGATGTAGCGCAAGGCCGAAAGTCCGTAGAACCCAGTAAGCATTTAACTCACAAACTCATTTGTAACTAATTGAGCGAGACATGTTTGCTAACCGTTACACCATGTTGAATTGTCCCACTCAGTTAAACAACACAGGCGCCCACGCAAACGTACACACACACACACACACACACACACACACACACACACACACACACACACACACACACCCAATTTGAATGAAACTAATATGGACATCTGTGTCAAGAGGGTTAGTTTCCCTTTTTGTCTCGTAGCAACACCTGGTTAACAGGAAAAGATTAAAAGACGAAATGCGCGACCCTTTGTAGCCATTTTTACGACTGCTTCTGTATGTAAATTAAATATATTTTATAATAAATGTAGTACTTTCAGCGGACAATTTAGTTGTAAAATCTGATCATCTTCCCGTCCGCAAAGAGACATTTAAAAAAGAAAAGAAAGAATTAGAAAAGTTATAAAGAGCTTTCTGTTAACCTGTCTCTTTGTTTACATGTGTCTATGGCCGTGAATTAAATTAAGAATAAATTAAATATTCAGCTTTTCTTTCTTGTACATGCAGTTAGAGAGTTTTTAGTATGTTAGCGATAATTGCTGTATATAGTCGAGTATAGTGCAAGTTTTTATGATTAGTTTTTAACCAATATATAGAGGGTCGCATTATACACAAGTAATTTATTTTTGAAGAGTTTAAAAATAATGCATTATATAAGGTATTTGAAGTATTTTAAGTAGCCTACATAGTAGATGATGTTTTGCTCTTCCTGTAGGGACAAAAGGGAAGAAACTCAGCCTGCCTATGAGTGAGGCTAATGTTAAAGGAGCTACCGTTGTCAGACATGAACGAAAACGAAAGTACGGTAGCTAAATCTTCGTCTAAGATATTTTACGGTAAGTGTTTTATTTTCTCACTATTTTAGGGTAGCTTTGTACAAAAAAAGAATGAATATCATTTATTTGCTATAAAATATGTCCAGTACTACCATATTTGTTCACTAGTTCTACTAATATTGCTCAGAAACTGGAGTCGAATTATTCACGAGCTATTAGGTTGGTGCAAAAATAATGACGTAATAATGTCGTTTTTTGACGTTAAAAATACGACAAAAAACGACATTATTACGTCATTATTTTTGCACCAACCTAATATTTTTAGTTTAATATCATTTTTGAACTATTTTGTCAATTGGGTGATCTACGGATAATGAGGTCCTTGTGATTGGCTATTCAACAGATGGTGACTTCCTCAATCGGGTCTTATAAACTCCACTTGGGGCCACAGCTCTCAAGACAACACAATAGTCGTTGCTACCGTCGTAAGTAGCTTTTATTTTACTGGATGGAGTTCCTCAAACGGTTTTGAATTCAGTGGTGTTCTTTTCCTAAGTTTGGTGCCAAAGAGTCCAGTCTGAACGATTATTTAACCCATAGCATGGGGGAGAAGAAGCGGATTCATACATTCCAAACGGTATTCGTGCGAAAATGAAAGTAACGAAATCGAATGGAATTCGAACAGGTCGCAAATTTCTTCTTTCAAGCCACTAACCATTACACCATCTGCACACCCGCGGATGGTGGAAGACTGCTTTTACCGCGAGAGTGCTAAAAAAAAAAAGTTTCGGCTGGATCCGATCCTTAAAAATTTGGCCAAATGTTTCAACATCAGATTTTTTTTTTGTTTTAAGGAAAAGACTTCTTGGTTGAACTGAGAACTTTTCAGGACCCACTGTTATTTCACACAATCCACATTTTTTAATGCCATGTCTTTTCGGGGCGTAAGCGATCGTATCTCTCAACACATTCCATTCCACGGTTTTGAATTCAAAGTTGTCTTTTCCCTAGACTGGCCACCACCCGAGGGTAGAACATCTAGTCGGCTCTTCTATATAGCATATAGTTGGGGGGAGAAATTAATTCATGGCTTTCCCAAGTGCGAAAATGAACGCAACTGATTAGTTCGGAACTTGAACTCGGCTCATCGATTCCATTTTATGCGCCGATAACTGTTATGCTACCTTCACATCATTAATCCTCAATACACTAAGACGTTTTTCGTTGATATTCGTTTGAATCAAGGCTGATCAGTAATTGAATAAACTTGAATAATGCTGAACACTCATTGACGTTCTTTACTTCATATAAAATAAAACCAGTTTCTTTTGGACAGCCTATAGTTAGATAAATAATCAAGAAACGCTATTTTCATAGTTTAAAATCCTACAAAAGAAGTTAACAAATAAAATAGGATGGATATTTGCAATCTTTAACTTTCGTGCCCCGCTCCCAACAAAAAGGACGGTTTATCGCTTGACACCGCTATTTTTTTAACTAACTTCACTCCCTCGGCAAGAGTTGTTGTTTTAAAAAGCGATGATTAGAATTTTAATAAAGCCCAAACATATGCAAGTGAATTTATATATTTCGTTTGTTCCTTGTGAATTTACAACAAAAATATTTATTTCTTAGATTGTTTATTTACCGGAATAATTTTATATTTACAATATTCTAAAAATGTGAAGCAACTATTACAATGCAAAGTTTATTATTTATAAACTTATGAAGAAATACATTTTTATTCATAAATTTATAAAAAAATGTCTGTCAAAAAGGAAAAATAATTAAACAAACAAATAACGACGAGTAATTGTAATTCTAAATTTGGTAAAATGCATCTTCAGGGCATGTCTTTCATGCAGCAAAACATTGATATTTTTATAAATTATGAATTAAAAAAAATCGTTTTCATAGTTATTTATGAAACGATAAACAATAAATATTGCGTTGTAGATGATTTACATATTTTGTAAATTTAAAAAAATGAATTCTTTTCACATTTATTCCTTTATAAAATAGTAAATAATCATACTTATTATAAAACCCAGGTTGTGTGTGTGTGTGCGTGTGTGTGTGTGTGTACGTTTATATATTGGATCGGATTTCCTACATTTTTCAACCAATTTCAACAAAACTTCACAGGACTACGTAAAATTACCTTGCAGTGGTTCTGACAGCGCCAAAAATTGGAAAAACACAATTGTTTTTGCATGAAATCAATTTGAAACACGGTTAAGAGGCATCGCTGTCGCGAGAATGAAAGGGGGACAACTCATATCGAGTTATACAATGTTTTTGTTTGAGTTTGGGTTTGACCAATTCGTAAAAAAAAAAACAAAAAAAAACTAATTAAGACATACGTGTCCGTCAACCTTAAACAATAATCTTTGTCAATTTTATTTTTCAGTCTTTATGATGGTCGATACTGGATCTATCTCTTACTGTTACATCCCCGGGCAACGCCGGGATCTACTGCTAGTAAATAATAAATATCACATTGTATTTGATTTACATATTTTTATAATCTTGTAATTAAACATAGCCCAAGCATGAAAGTAGTGAAGAATAATAGCGGTGTCAACGGAAAAACAGTCCTTTTGACACACCGATTTATTACGAGTACGAAACTTACGCGGGTATTTTTCACTATTTTTTACACTAGTCCGCGAAGCAAAAAGTATAGTGAAATGCAGGGTGTCCATAAAGTTCGTGTGCACTTTAAAAAATTTATAACTTTATTTGTATTTGCGATAGAAATAATTTGTAAAAAGGATTAGAAAAAAGTAAATCTATATGTTTTTTAAGGTTTTATTGAAATTTTATTTAAGTTTCCACATGTCCTCCATCATTAGCAATACAAAGGGTAATACGATTTTGCAGTTCACGGAAAACATTTGCCAACTGATTTACAGTAATGCCTGAAATCACATTAGTTATTTTAGCTATACTTAAAACTAGGTACATTAAGCTTTATAACATTATTTACAGATTATTTCTATCACAAATACAAATAAAGTTATAAATTTTTTAAAGTGCACACGAACTTTATGGACACCCTATATATATATATATATATATATATATATATATGATTAGGAAAAAAGGATTAAAAAGAAGTAAGTCTATATTTTGTAAGGTTTTATTGAAATTTTATTTAAGTTTCCACATATCCTCCATCATTAGCAATACAAAGGGTAATACGACTTTGCAGTTCACGGAAAACAGTTACAATTAATTTACAGTAATTCCTAAAATCACATAAGTTATTTTACCTATACTTGAAAGTAGGTACATTAAACTTTATAACACTTTTTACAGATTATTTCTATCGCAAATACAAATAAAGTTATAAATTATAAGTGCACACAAACTTTATGGACGCACACACACACTATATATATATATATATATATATATATATATATATATATATATATATATATATATATATATATATATATATAGATAGGATTAGAAAAAAAGGATTAGAAAGAAGTAAATCTATATTTTTTAAGGCTTTATTGAAATTTTTCCACATGTCCTCTATCATTAGCAATACAAAGGGTAATACGATTTTGCAGTTCACGGAAAACATTTGCCAATTAATTAACAGCAATGCCTTGAGATCACATTAGTTATTTTAGCTATATTTAAAATTAGGTACATTAAACTTTATAACATTTTTTACAGATTATTTCTATCTCAAATACAAATAAAGTTATAATTTTTTAAAGAGCACATGAACTTTATGGACACACTATATATATATATATATATATATATATATATATATATATATATATATATATATATATATGTATGTGTGTGTGTATGTGTGTGTATAGGATTAGAAAGAATTAAATCTATATTTTTTAAGGCTTTATTGAAATTTTATTTAAGTTTCCACATGTCCTCCAACATTCGCAATACAACGGGTAATACGTGCTTGCAGTTCACGGAAAATATTTGCTAAAATGCCTAAAATCGCATTAGTTATCTTAGCTATATTTAAAACTAGGTACATTAAACTTTATAACATTTTTTACAGATTATTTCTATCGCAAATACAAATAAAATTATATTAAACATTTTTAAAAGTGCACACGAACTTTATGGACACCCTTTATTTAACAATAGAAAAGTGAACGATTGCGACAACGAAGCAAAATCTATTATTCTACTTACAAACTTTATCACAATTACAATTGAAAAGAATTTATGTAAGCTTAATGTAACATTTGTTTCAAGTAATTCCCAAACAGTAAGAGACTTACTTAATGAATAACAAAATAATAATTAACTAAAACTTGAAGGAGGATAGCAAGCATCCTACGCATGCCGCACAAAAAATATTACCATGCCCCACTCACCGGTGCTATTTTTTTTATATTTTTGCGTACGATGTGCACCCTTCGGTTTTCTATACCAACGGGCGCTCAAATTTCATTTTGCATCATTATTTCATGATTAAAATGATCAAAGTATATTACAGAATAACATTTCATTCAAATATTTTATATTTCTGCCTTTCAGTTCGCGTTTAGATGTGGAGGTACGGTGGAGTAATGTATAGCGGCTCGGATTGAGGACTCAGAGAGCAGAGTTCGAATTCCAGTCGTGCTAATAACCCTGGCAAAAGTTTGAATCCTCCTCTCCTCCCCAACCAGCTATGTGTAAATAGCAGGACAGACTGGATGACGACTGGTCTACCGCCGAAAGAAACGGCAACCTACTGCGGGGAAAAATCTGCGTCGCCAGTTATGTATAGCGCATGGCACATAACTGACTCATTATATCTTTTGAAACTATATATATAATAACTGTTTTTTTTGGTTTTTAATTTTTCTCTTTCATGGACGCCATGGTCTTTGGAGGCTTGTTTAGAAACCAAGTTAATGGCCTTTTATTCTTCCTTCACGTGAATTGCAGTAATATGTAAGAATTAAAGGTTACAGGTGGGGGGGGGGAGAAGAATTTTAGAAATACCAAAGTGGGGCATGGCCAAAAATCGGTTGGA